>OY743104.1:34633494-35883494 GCA_963555685.1 Acrobasis consociella | reverse complement strand
TAAAGAATTTTCCAAATCTGTCTAGGCGTCTTCAAATAATCAGTGAACATGCATAAAAAAATCGCGACGAATAGATACCCTCCTTCTTTTTTGGAAGTCGGTTACCCTAGACCAAAATACAACTTTCCATACAAACGTAGTCTACGTTTTATTTCAAAACAACATGTCCAATTTGGGCAAAATTTTGTAATTTTAAAGATATTGCAATCATCTAGGGTAATGACTGGTTTTCGACGGTAAAAATATGAACTTGAAATAGGATATAGTGTTTTATATCATTTTTGTTTCCCATAACTTCTAAATCGTTATATTTTCTTTCTAGTTCATAATTTTACTGTAGCAAACCAGTTATTACCCTAGATAATTGCAACTTCTTTACAATTACCAATTTATACCGGAATCTGTCATGTGGTTTCAAAATTAAACGTAGACTACGTTTGTATGGAGAAGTCTAGAGTAAGGGGACTATTAAAGATGACAAAAATGCTAACTATGCTGACGACTAGGTTTACCCTTTTGGGCTCTCTTTCACTGCAGAAGTTACATTTAAGAGTCCGGCGACCCTAGACTTCTCCATACAAACGTAGTACACGTTTAATTTTGAAACCACATGTCAGATTCCGGTAAAAATTGGTAATTGTAAAGAAATTGCAATTATCTAGGGTTATATTGGGTTTTCTATAGTAAAATTATGAACTGGAAAGAAAATATAACGATTTAGAAGTTTCCCATACTAATGGTCAAAAATGATATAAAACACTATATTCTATTTCAAGTTCATATTTTTACTGTCAGAAACTTAATATAAACCTAGATAATTGCAATATCTTTGAAATTACAAAATTTTGCCCAAATCGGACATGTCATTTTGAAATAAAACGTAGACTACGTTTGTATGGAAAGTTGTATTTTGGTCTAGGGTCGGGGGACCCTTAATAAGTATTATTGAAACGTTAGACAAATATATTGTGTAATGTTTATTAATAACAGTTTTTCTTTTGTTACAGGGTTTTCCTCCATAGAAGATCTGCATTGGAGAACAACATAAATAGTTTCATAATCTCGATGACTTTATATATTTTTAAGCTCTTTCTAAACATTAAACACTGTTTCAGATTCTAACACTCACAATTTGAGTGCTTGTCGAATGTATGAATGTTTATGATGAAAGAGGTGATTTGTGGATATAGTGTGCAAAGTGGCGGCTTTGTATTATTATATTCCATTGAAGAACCCAGTCTGACAGGCTCTGACAGGTTTTGTGACGTCAGAATTTGAAAACGGTGCCTCATTTGATATTTTTGGCAATACCAATGGTATCAAATGATTAATGCTACTAGGTGTAAAAATACTACTTTCACGTTATTCTCTATTTTGTAACACATGTTCGGTAGACAAATTACACACCAGTTTATAAATTGCATCCCATTACAGATTTTCCGGAAATTTCCAGAATCATAAATTTCTCTCTTTCACAGATACGCGAAGACACAGTCATTTCAAGGGTCTAAAAGTCATAAACTTCCGTTTCACCGACAAAGTTCTTCAGAATGAGGTGAACGAGGCGGTCTTGAACCTCCACGTTCAGGAGCTAGAACCTCTTTATAACACCACGGTAGACCCCGAGGAGTTCTTCACGGTTACGATGCAAGTCAGCAGGGTTACAAGGAACAGTCATGGAAGCAAGGCGTCGGTGCCGTATACCGATAATTCTGTGAAGATGTCTAGAAGGGATTTGAAGATTGGGAAGTGGCTGAAGGTAAGTTCATTGAGACCTTAAGGCCAAGACTTTGAGATCCGCCAATGCCAGACACAATAGTAAAACAATGGAATCTTGACCGGTTGATTTGATTAAAATTGTAGTAAACTACCTGTTTATTTAAAGTTGTCACGCAGCCAAAATTTTGCAGTAAGATCTGTCCATGATACTATTACTACTTGCCAACCTGACCGCGTGTCTTTCGGTCTGTAGACCGCTAAGACCCAGGGACATCGAATACAACTCTGCCGATATATTCTTTTCTATAGTTCAACAACATCACTTCTTATGCGAAACAAAGTTTTTCGGAGTAGCTAACTAAATCCTTACACCCATATAAGGTGGTCAGATGATCTGACCAAGGCCGCTCTAGATCGGTCATATTTGGAAATCCTTGCGAGTATGCCTATGTCCAGCAGTGGAGGTTATGCTGCTGAATGATGGTGATCGGCGTCGTCCTAAAAAATGGTCTATTTTTCATATATCATCATCATCAGGTCTTTTTGTCTCCACTGCAGGAGCACGACCCTTTCTGTACTTCATGACTTGGCCTTGCTGGCCAGACGGGTTGGAGAGATCTCATTGAAGTTTTTAAGCATTGTTTAGCTAATATTTCTTCTACGACACCCACGGCAGGACTTGGAGTGGCCCTATTATACTTTACAGGAAACCACACGGCAATTCTCGATATTTTATTTGTTCTAATAAGAGCTTTGCCAGTACTTCTTGATAATATTGTTTTTTCACAGGTGAATGTGACTAACATGGTGGCAGAGTTCTTCAGGCTGCCGCGAGAGAATCTAGCTATAGTTGTGAGAGTACAAGACTCAAGGAATCGGGTGAACCTGGTTGTTCCTCATCCTAGTTCAGAAACTAACAATGCTTTGGTAAGTTTTGATACAGCACCCGTAGATAATTGCCATGGATAAAGTTTACATCATGCGAGTGCGTAAGTTTAAATAGTTTTTATAGCATGGCACCGTAGATAAAGTTAGTTAATCGTGCAAGGGACTAGTATCTACCGACTAGCATGCCTGCAAATTTTTACAGTTTGCACTTGATAAACTTTGTTGCCGGAGCCAAGCTTAAAGGTGTTGTTACGTTTTGGAAGTTAAAGTACCTCTTTGATTTCTTTGCGCTCTTCCACAAGCCTTTCACACTTATAGTTTCTGTAGAAATAAAACATGATACTTTTTTTCTATTAATTGAGCCATCAGTTAAAAAAAAATCTATGAAAAACTTTATTTAGATTTTTTCATCATAGCTGTTTCCAAGTAGTCTCTCCTTAAATAGGTACTTACCTGTAATATTGTGATGTAAAGGCATTCTTCAAAATATAATTGTTAAAAACTCACCACTCACTTTCAAGGCTTCATCTCCAAACTGCACAATCGATTTTGATAACCTGTGGGACCACCTGACAGGAAAACAAAAAAAAAAATGTCTAAATCGGTCCAGGCGTCTTCGATAGTCGGTGAACATATAGTACATAAAAAAAGATTCAGTTGATAACCTTCTTTTTGGAAGTCAGTTAAAAAACAAAAATCAAAGAGCGTACCTATGTTGGCTTGCTAAAGTCCAAAGATGATGTAAATTTCAATTAAAATTGATAATTATATCAACGTTCCTATAGTAATGCAATTAAAATTAAATAGATAACATTGTTTATTTTAACTGATAGTTTACTACTTATGAATTTTAATATCACGTTCAGGGATGTTACAAATGTCAAATTTTGTACATTCGCGAACGCGAATGCGAATACGAATGTTTAGGCTGCGAATGTGCGAATGCTAATGCCAGTGCGAATGTAGACATCAAGTATTATAAATTATGAATTAATAAATCAATCACTTTATACAAAAAAAAAACTGAAACATTGATATTTTGTATTCGTGTCCTAATTTAAATATAAATATGTAGCCCACTGATAAAGACCTCAATACACGTAGCTTGTACATGCATATATGCATATTTGCATATACGACTATTAAGGTCTTATCCGACCAAAACAAGTTGACATTTTAAGATGAGACAGTGGCATATTACTAGATGTCACCTGACTTGGTCGGATATTGATTTAAACTAGTAACAACATTAGTCTGTATTTTACTCATCATCATTATCAACATTAGGTCGTTTGTCTCCACTGCAGGAGCACGACCCTCTATACTACCAGAGGCATACATGGCCAGAGCAGCCAGAGGACTTGGCCTACACTCTTCTCGCTGGCCAGGCGGGTTGGAGAGGTCTTATCAATGTTTTATAAGCTTTGTTTAGGTTGTATTTCCTAAGTCGCCTTCTGCAACATCCACGGGAAGACTTGGAGTGACCCTATACTACTCTGCCGGAAACCACACGGCAATTTACTCAGGCGTTTAGTAATAAGATGGTTTAGGTATATAGCTGATAGCAGTCCAAAACGTCTTGTAGGTATACTGATTATGTGATGTTACGAATACTTACGTAAAGACCTAATTTTTATAACAATCCAGTCACTGACGCATTGAACTTTTTTGATAACATTTAGATTTTTGGGTTACTGATATTTAGCGCATTAATAATATATTCGTTTGTGATTGTACTTATATCTATATATATATATATATATATATATATATATATATATATATATATATATATATATATATATATATATATATATATATACATTGTCCTTTTTTATTAAGTACAAATATTTTAAGGGGTGATTCAGTCCATCATATGGAACAACTTTTCCCAATAAATGTATATCGAAATACGAACAGAAAATTTTCATTTTTCATAGTAATGATATCACGTGACTACTTCGATTTGTATGAAAACCGAAAAAATATTTTTCGTATTTCGATATACATTTATTGGGAAAAGTTGTTCAAAATGATGGACTGAATCACCCCTTAAAATATTTGTACTTAATAAAAAAGGATATTGTATATATTTAATTCATTACACAGTATCTATAATCTAGCTAGTAGAAATATGAAAAAGAAAATAACCGCGTTCGAGTAGTTAGTGTAATAATGGCAACAGAAATACATCATTTGTGAAAATTTCAATGGTTGGGCTGTCACGGTTCGTGAGATACAGCCTGGTGACAGAAGGACGGATAGATAGACAGCGGAGTCTTAGTTATAATAAAAATGTATAACAATCATTACATACTTGTTGCAAATTAAATTGAATAAATAAATATGTATTTTATTTATTCTTGAAACATTGCACCTCACCTGTCACTTAACAATTTTTTTTGTTTGCATATCTACCCTATTTTAATATGTTTTCTAGCGTAGTTCACAGTGAATAAAATATTCGTAAACATATCAACGTCAGAAGCTTACACACGCAGAGTAAAATTTGACCTGTTCTTTCCAGATGCCATACATAGAAGTAAGTCTAAGAGACAATTCGCACAAGCGCACTCGCAGGAACCTTGGCATGGACTGCACAGAAAGTACCAAGGAGGTTCGTTGCTGCCGGTATCCTCTCGTCGTTAACTTCGAAGAATTTGGCTGGGACTGGATCATCGCCCCAAAGCAATACGACGCCAACTACTGCAGCGGTGAATGCCCTTTCAGCTTCCTACAAAAGTTTCCCCACACTCACATCATACATCTGGCCGCTCCACAAGGCAGTGGCGGCCCCTGCTGTGCCCCCAGGAGGATGAGCAGCATCTCTATGCTCTATTTCGATCACGACCTGAACATCATCTACGGAACGATACCAGGGATGGTCGTTGAAAGTTGTGGATGTACGTAGCATTTCGTAGTTAAGTCTGGCTTCAAATGTTCATTTTGAACTTATTCTTCTGTGTTTTCTCTTTAATTCTTTTTTTTCGATTGGCCGGTCTATTAAAACTTTATATATTGATGACTTTTTATAATCCATTTCGTAGATTTCAAGCGTGCATTTTGATCATAAAATTTTCAAGTAAGTGAATAATTTTACACTTTACCATCTACATGTATTTTTTATTTTTTCGACAAATTCAAATCTTGTGACGTTAAATCACAATGATAAGCTTGCTTAAATAGAAATCAGGATTTTTCCAATAGAAAAAACCTTAAAATCCGATTACTGAAAACAATTTGTAAAGCTTACTCTGCGAAATGGTTTTTCATATTTTTTCAAGATGACAAGCCAATCGGTCTTGATCATTTGGAGCCCTTAAGTGTAATCTATCGCTATGTGATATATTTGGTTGAAGACTGCGGATTCTTGTTGCGTGCCGTGTGTGTGAACATGTAAATTTATTTACATTACCTACATCTAGTTTCAAGTCAACTCTGACTCATTCCTAATCTTTTTAAATCTTGAATATGTAGATATGGTATTTTCTTAATTTTCAAGACTTGTCTGTTCATGGTACCTTTACCCACCCACGACTCCGTCGTTTGTCGCTCATGTGCTTTGAGCTCATGTGTAACATCTATATAAACTAGGGGGCTCTTCCAAATTTGTCCAGCCATCTTATATTAATCGGGATAAAAAATGTACCTTTACATTCGAATTGATAACCTCTACATCTTTCTAAATGGCATATTTTTTAAATGATTTTAAAAAATATGAGAATTATTTGTTGATTACAACTGAAATTGAGTAATTTATAATTTGGCACCCACTTATGTATTGTGTTTAGTTTTTATAATGCCTGTAACTACAATCTGATGTCAGTTAATTTGTGGAATGACTCAGCGTTGAACCAATCATCTTCATTTATAAATATATCACTTGTTTCAATTACTTATAATGTTTGGTGTAAGTAAGCATTCATCAATTGCATTTAGATTCTCTCTGACAGATTATCTCTATTTATTTATATCTTCTAAATTACCAAGATATCAATACTAATAGAATAGTTCTGTTAAAATCAATAATCTCTGGCTTTTTTTTTATCGGGTGACATATGACTCTCTTTTTGATAAAAATGTATTAATGTCACTATGATAATGCATTATCAAGGACTTATGCATGTTTAATAATAGGAATTCTTTGTAGGATAGGTACTTCTTTATCTTAAATATATTTTACACATATATCTGACTTGTCTCTAATATTTTAATTGGCAATGTCAAAATTTTCATGATTACTTTATATGTATTTTCATATTCATTTCTATTACTAAGTGTAACAAATGATAGGCATACAATTTTAAAATATCAAGAAGAGTGGGTACTTACGTGCTTTGTATACTCTTTATTTTTTTTGACTAGTCTTTTGATTTGATGTTTATATACTTATATGATATATAAACATTCTCTTCCAAATTAACAATAAAAAGCTAAACATCAATAATGTAATTTAAGTAGGTCTTTTATTCAATTAAATATATGTGCGTACTTTGGATTTCTATTTTTTTGACATTTTTGGATCTCGTATTTCAAAATTATATTTTTAAACTCTTTAGTAATAGCGGGTGGTGCTTAAATAATATAATTATATACTTGCACAATGTTATGTAACAAGTGCCTACCCAGTGTTTAATTTTAAAATAATTTTAAAGTGACGTATTATTTTGGCGTAATCAAAGAAAGAAAAATTAATTAGATATTTTTGTATTAATTTGTAAGTTTTTTTAAGTAAATTTTTTGGACAGATGTTAGATTTTTCAAAAATTAGATCTCATGATAGGTACCTTTTGTGCCTTTATAAAGATCTCCCAATTTTTGGTACCAACGAAAGGAAAATAATGTTATTATACAAACATTGTAGCGTTAGTTATGTGTTAGTGTATCTTCGATAACTTGATCTTTTTAAAAACTAACTAACATTCTCGTCTAAGTTTTATAAAATAAATCAATCAACTCATATTTTATGACTTGTGTTATTTTGTGGGTGTAAAGTCTTTTATATGGAAATATATGTCTATCAAAAAAATATTATAAAATTTTATTTACCCTATATACTATTTTAGTTATTTTATACAAAAGTAAAAACGCAGGATCTTTTTGGTCCAGCACGTATATTTATATACACCCATACAAAATACTGTACTACAGGAACAGAATGCGCTGACATTCAGTAAGAGCCCAGGCAAACGAGCACAACAATTGTGTAAAGTATGCGTTGTTTTAGTCAAGGATCTACTCAATTTACCTTTAACAGAAATTGAAAACTCATTTTGACGTGTGACACAAACAGGACTTTGATATGAAACCGCGCGACGCAACTATTCTACGCAACACAATTGAAAAAACACGCTCATTTGTCTAAGCCAGATCTACGAATGGAAACGGATAGGTAAAATAAAAAATCAAGAAATTCACCTGTGGCCGTCCTCTGAGAATGACCACTCTTTATTTATATAAACTTTAAATTATTTACACATTTTGTTTCTCCTACATTACATTAATGTCAACGTTTTTAAAATACAATCAAAACAAAAAATATATAAGTATACAACAGAAATACACATGACGTAATTTACACTTACATATAGTTAGACAGTGGGAAACATATATGGACTAGTATACCCAAATAGAAAAAATAATAATCTCCCCACTTTTTTCATCATGTTTCTCCCATAATTTAAAAAGTATTTCATAAATTTTGGCCGCAGTAAATGATTTTTGAAAATTACCGTGTTATTTTTAATAAAAGTGGCCGAAAATTTATAAAAATACTCCAGTCTAAATATATTGCTCAGACGATTCAAAATATACACGAAAAAAATGGTTATTTTTTTATTGTACTCACATCAATTCTGTTAAAACAATTCCTTAATTGTACTGTTTAAAAAAACGGTTTCATGGCATTATTTAAAAATTATAGTTGGTACATAGTGTACTTACATACTTTACGTAGAAATTATAAAATATTTTTGTTATTTTTTTTTCTTTAAGTAAGTTTAACACTAAGTTTCTAATGTACAGAAAAGTGCACAACATCAAATGGTGTCAGTCTATAATAGGTTGGATGGATTTTTTCCGAAATTCCTTTGAAAAGTAAAATAATTATACAAAGCTGCTGTGATTATACGTACATACTTAGTATAGGCATATTAACTAAAAAGTAGCTGTATAAATGTTGCCATAAAAACTATGAAATTGTCATACAAAGTTAATTAGTTATGGTGTTAAGAATACGTCAAAATACAAAAAAATGTTTCTAAAGTAGTTTTAAAGCAAAAAACTGGGATTTGTACATTTAAAAATATTTAAAAAAGATTTAAACATAACTGGGCGGTAAAAAACTCAGCCCTGGCAACACGACAACTGATGACAAGGTTTATCGATCACTACTCACTGTCGCCCTCATACTTTACTACGTAGTTACACGTGTGTTCGTGGGATGGCGCTTGTGCTTTTCGCGATATAAACTTTACCGCCAGCTTATCGATAGCGTCGCAAGAATAACTTATACACCATAACTATAATAATTTTACGGCAGTGTTTTATTAAAGACAAGCAAAACTTAATCTAATGCGTACAAATGAAACATCACAGATTTTTATACCTACAATAAGAGGAAATGCAAATTTAAAGAGAAAACGCCATGAATCACTAATCGCTGAAAGATAGTAAGGGCACACCGGAAGTACTAAGAGTCTAGTACTAAACGCTATTCTTATATACAAAATGTTGCCTCTGCCTAACTAGCCTTAGAACTTGGGTAAGTCAGAAAACATACATATCACTATACTATTTCCATAATTTAAACTGCAAATTGTAGACTAACATAGTTTACCTAAGTATTTGTTACGCAAGTCCTTAGAATGTTTAGACAGACTAAGGGCGTTCACATACGTGACGATTTAACGACGCAGCATCAAAATTGCAATCTTCTTTGGCGCAACGTGCGTGCGTGTGCAAACGCCCTAATACCGCCATATAAATGAAAGTATATGTGGTCGCAACACTGAAACTTGAGCCTTTATATTTAAATAGGATCACAGTGGAAAAAGTGATTTAAGTTTACGTTTACACTATACTATAAATATGTTATTTAAAGTCCACATTATGGCAAGTTACTACTGTAAACGATATCTTATCGTGTCACTAAGACGTACTAAGGCTACGTCCATAGAAAAATTCATTCGCTATAATCTGTTACACCGTTCATTCAAGTCTATAAAAGTCACTAACACTGAAATTTGAAACATATAAAAACACGAGCAAAGAACTCTGTCGTATTAATCACATGGTTATTCTCAGCTGTCGATTCAGGGAGCAGCACTGGTGAGTGAGTAAGACAAGGTTATTTAAAAACTGGACTGCGGTACAGTTCTAGGGTTACCACTTTTCTATTGGTACACGTCGTAAGCTTTGTGTGGTTCAAGATGGCAGACCACATTGTTTTCTCCATTAAAAATTGCCGCTAAGTCCTCATGTTGTTTTCTTGAGGTTGGCAATAAGACAAGGTCATTTAAAAACTAGGCTGTGATACAGTCCTAGGGTTGCCACTCTGTGATTGGTACACGTCGTAGGCATTGTGTGGCTCGAGATGGCAGACCACATTGTTTTCTCCATTAAGAACTGCCGCTAAAGCCCTCATGTTGTTTTCTTGAGGTTGGTGATAAGGATGCATCAGTCTTCCGCTGTCATAATGCCTCGGATCATAACGCTCAGCCGTATCCCACTTTCCATACTTACCATACAGTTCCTGCTCATGTAAGTGCCTCTCTCCAGGGCTGTAAGAAATTAGCGGGCGGTGGTCACCAAAAAATTTCGACCCAGAAGAGCCATGAAGACCTGGGTTCTGTCGGCAGTTGTCAGGGCCAGAGTTATCGTCAGACATATCAGACATCAGAGTCTCATTCCTTTCTATTTCCTCATAAACTGGGTCGTCTTGAATAACGCGAAACTCCTGTTCTGATCCACGCCTGTATATACGACCTTGTTGAGAGCCAATTTCGGAGTAAGTATGGTTGATGTTCTGGCTTCCATGGTGATGATGGTGCTTGCGTCTGCCGTCTTCCTTGTAATGTTTCCTGAAGATCATCTCCTGACTGCCAGGGGAATGCTGGGAGATGAAGACGTGAGGATTCCTGAAGTCGTGGTTGTAGCTCCGAGTCGTTTGGTATCCTTGATGGTGGAGGGGACTTTCCTCGTCTTTGATGACGTGTCGCGGGGATCCAGGGGCTACGGCTCCCTCGCACTCGCTGTACGGAGCGTGGAGATGGTTCTGCTGAGCTGCCAGTTGCCTCGACAGGGTATCGTGATGAGGCAGGGTCGACGTATGCGTGGAGTGGTTCTTAGAAGAAGTGTTCTGTGGAAATAATGATAGTTGAAGTGTGGTCAAGAAATAGTCATAATTTTGCTACGGCAGATAAAAAAAATGTAAAGTACTTAGTTAAAAAAATTAAAGTAAGTATTTGAGGGGAAATTTCTATATGACTAAAAAGGCACTACAATTTGAGAAAAACTACATCTATTCAAAAACAGTTGAGATTGAATTTGAAAGAAAATGATATTATTATGTCAGTAATATTATCAAAGATAAAATGGGTTCGATTCAAGGATAAAAAGGGATAAAATGTAAGTAAAATTATTATTTCCTCAATGTCAACTTGTCCTAAATTTAACTATAGGTACAAAATTATTTTGTTATGTGAACAAAATTAATAAAGTGAGCCCTGAAATGTAATAAAAAAACCCCGGTAGCGTGGCATATGCCACGCTACCGGAGTTTCGTTTGCCTATCTTTTTCGAGTATCGCCATCTTGATTTTAGTAACAAAGAATGAGATAGCACTATATTAAAATAAAGATATAAACTGTGAGTGATATAAAATGTATTTATAAAGCTGTCTTGCAAGCTGATGTTGATTGTAGTAACAAAACAATGAACAGTTTTTAATAAGATTCATGGACAAATAATTACTAAATTAGTAGTAGTAGTAATAGAAATAAAGCCTTTTGTGTGATAATTTCTTTTGATGTATGTTTATTTACGTTCTAAGAAAGTACGGTATTGCATGGTGTTGATATGAAAAAATTGGTTAGGTACTTATAGAAAAAACTTCGTGCGATTGAAAACGTGCTCTTAATCTAAATCTATGTAGGTAAAACTATTTTTTTATTAATAAAAGTCAATAATGCAATCTATTTAGTCTTGTACAATGATTTTCTAATTAACAATATCATGAAATGAGAATAGAAATGCTGAAATATATATCAAAATGGTCCATGTAAAATAGAAATCGGTAAAGTAATTCGATTTTGAGTATAAGAGGGAATACAGGGGAGCGGGAGGGAACAAACGTGAGTCGTATTGGACAGCAAGTTAACCCCGCCTATCCCTCTCCCTCCGCACCCCTGTAACTCCAAAGGTCAAAATCGAATTACCAAGTCGCTTTATAAAATCAAATGTTTTTACTATAAATTTAGTTTAGTCGGTGCATGGGGCCATGTGTTAGAAGAGGATGGGTAGGGCTACTGCATATGTACATGTGAAGTTGGATGATCATGCAATGAAGGTCACATGCTGTTACTGAAGTTCACGCTTTCGTAAGATCTCTTGTCAACCTGCTGATGCAAATATAAATTATACATATAATTACTTACAGATAATAAATATATTTAACATAAAACAGTAAGTAAAATAATGGTGCAGAATTACAAAATCTAATAATAATCTGAAAAAAAGTCTTCCGTAATTTTTTGCCTAAATTGTAAAACATATTTAGATATTAATATCTAATACCTATAAATCATATGTTATCATAACTGTAGTACTGTCAGAGGATTGCAGCTCATTTCTGAAGAAAACATTATATCAAAGTAGATAATGTGCGATTTACGATAAATCTTAGAAATCCCCGGAAAAAATTGGTACAATGATTTGCATATGTGCCCAGTTGTGATCATTATTTCGAACTTGAGATCTTACTAAAGCGCTGATCTAAAAAATTATCTCAAGCGATTCACAGCCCACCCCTCACCTTCCAAATGCCACCACCATTATTGACAAGGGCCCACTCGTTCGCGCCGACAGACGCCGCCATCTTGTTCGAGAAACAAGATGGCGACCGAGATCGAAGGTTCTGGTAATCGTTCGGAACTTCAATATTGTTTCTGTAGCTATGCATCGACGCTATGCTTTGCGTGTGCGACGCGCTGTGTGGTATGTTTTGCGGCGTTGGAACGCGGATCGATCTCGAATCGTCGTTTGGTACATAAATCGGTGCTGTGGGTCGGATATTCCATCTTGATGACTCCGGTTGGATGTTGTAGCTCTGTCATTTCAATAATACTCAGTTCATATACGATATAATGATCGTTATTAACTATAATAGTAGATCGACATGTAAATAAGTATATTTTACATAAATATTGTAAAGGGAAGTTTTATTAAGCGCATACGCATTTTCTAGAGATAGGATAATTTTTTAAGGTAAAACTAAATGTATCAAGATTTATATTAATATAATATGCTTGATACAATTAAGGATAGTAGTTACTATCTAGAACCACCACACCACTAGAAGAAGAGTTAAGAAAAGAGAAAATTACACATTGTTAGTTAGGCTTTTCGAAGCATTAGTAATTAAGAAAGAAAAAAACAAAAAAAAGACTTACCTTGACAATAAAATAAAACACTCGTGCGTTTTGACGCAGTGTTTTGTCAGTCATTTTTTAACTGACTGACTGATTTAACATCAGTGGTTGTTAGTGACACAGAACACAATGTTAAACACAAAATCAAATTGAAGTGCCTTATTAGTCACAACGGGAAAGCCAAAAGTGGTTTGGTGGTTTGTGAAATTTTGTTTCCTATCTCAGAATAATGCGTACGCACCTTGCTGGACATTTTGGCGGTAGCCCTGCGGGTACCTGCCGCTGCCTGCATTGATATTTCTCAAATGTGACATGGGAGCAGGAGGTTCTCTTTCAGGGATGTTGTGAGGGAAATTCGCCCCTGTAGCGTTGAGCGTAGGACCAAAATTGGATGTCGGACCGAAAGATTGGTTTTCTTGAGAGTTTCTACGGTGTCTGTGGGAATGGTAGGAATGCGCGGCAGCGGCGGCCGCTAGGGATGCCACCGCGGAGTTGTTGATGACATTGTTGTTGTTGTGATTGTTGTTGTTTACAACAACGTTTAGATTGTTGATCACGAGGTTGTTCGTCGTCGAAGCCGATACTGACGAGCCCGCTGTGCTCTGTTTAAAAAGCAGTATACTTATTTACATATTCGTGTTATTTTTTACTTGCAAAAATATATTCTACTTGATCGTAAGTTTTATATGAGAATGATTTATTTGTCGATTTTTTCCTGTTATAGAAAATATTTTTAGTGATTTAGATTAATGATACCATCACCAGTGTTTTATCATTATAAATACCATGCATTTAAAACTAAATTATAGGTAGGTAAGGTATGATGCTCGTCGATGAATCTATGCTTTTAAAGTATCGACAGGATTCGTACTGAAAATCGGGACATAGATAATAACAAAATCAATCCATCCGTATCCCGTGTTCTACTTATAGTCGGTTTTCGACTTTCGAGGAATCCGCTGGGTAGCATTCAGGAAGCTACGCAGTGTCTTCTCCTCAATAATACCTTTAGACTCAAGATTAAAGTCTACAACCAATATGTGTTACCAGTGATGATTTATGGCTTTGAAACGTGGTCCCTTACTCGAATCAGATATGAGGCGATTCGTTGCAGAACAAAAGTAACTGACATAGCCCAGCGGATTAGCTCGTTAAAATGGCAGTGGGCGGGACACATGGCGCGATGAACCGATGGCCGATGAAGCATAAGGTTCTTGAATGGCGACCACGTACTGACGAAAAGCGTAGGACACCCGCTGACTGACGACCTGACCAAGGTCGCTCGAAGGCGCTGGATGCAAGTCACAGTAGATCGGTCATTTTGGGGGAATCCTTGGGGGAGGCCTATCTAGGTCGAGGTCTAGCACGTCATGCGGCTGAAATGATGATGATGAGTCAGTCTGTCTGTTTTTACGGAATCTTGTGTCAACGTGTCGTGACCAACCAAACCTGTCTACAAGTTAACTAACTGACACGTAGAGTTTGTCTGTTTGTCGACGAAATGTCTTCTCCTGATGGACGATACGCCTTCTTACGTGTCAACCAAAGGTATATTATATGCATAGGACAAAGTAATACTTACAGTGACAGCCCTATTCAACGTCATTGACAAAGCTTTGTTGTGTCCCGAGTTAAAAACCAAACGACATGTTAACCAATAACCAACTTACTCTAGTGTTCGACAAAATAGATAAATAACGCTATCTCACGCACGTAAGTGGTGAATACAAGCTAAACGGTTAGTTGCGCGCGAACCAGCATTGGGACTATTTGGGACCAGACGTGCGCCTGCTATGGTAGCGAGAATGGAAGGTAAACCTATAATATACGGGTTATACTTACTTACAGTTACATCTGTATTAATGCATCATCAGAGTTCGGTGGTGCGGGAGTATGGTACATTTTGACGGAATCTAAGTAATTCAAGTTACGTGTGAACCGAATCTTCTTATCTACCTACATGTTAACTATTAACACACTTACTGTAGTGTTTGTTGACGAAATATATACGTAAAGCTATGTCAGGTAGGTAATGTATAAGGTTAGGGCTCCTACAGATGAGTGACAGTATGCCCGCGACACAGATCGGCGATGATCGGCGACCAACTGTCGTAAACAGTCGCGTGACCGATGGCGGAACCAGGAATTTTTACTGGGGGGCGGACGGGCAAAAAAATCAACAATGAGTATTCAACTTTATTTATAAAAGTTTAAGTATGTGCAGGATGGTGTATGAAAGTGTCATTAGAAACATTTAATGTTTAACAAAGACAGTTTTCTTTTGTTTTCTATCATGGTGTCCAATTTTCCAACACTTCTTTAGCGTCCATTTTTACCGCAACGTCTTGATAGATATATGCATTCAATTGAAAGGACTGCCATTCAAATGATCTTCTGTCATCCTGTTGCGAAGATTTGTAATTATAGCAAGCGCATGTAAAACTCGCGACCTGACTCATTGCGCTGAAACTCATGCGCCCCGACCCGCGCTTTCCCCCACCGTAACTCTCTCGCAAACGCTGATTATCTTTCACTCATTTGCAAGTGCGTGTAAGGGATAAACTAACAAAATTCGCAATTCCAGCCAGAAACAGATAAAAGTTTCACTCATGTTCTTTCTGTTATTTTATTCATATATTCTAACAATTTTGATAAAATTAATTAAGTACTATATGGAATCTCCACTCTGGGTGGCACGTTCCCCCCTGCCCTACCCCTAAATCCGCCACTGCGCATGACACATGTCAATCAATCACAAACTGTCAAACTTGCCGCGCGACCATCGATAACAGTAATCGATGATCGCCGATAATCGGCGACGTTCGCCGACTTGTATAGCGGGCACACTGTCGCTTGTCTGTAAGAGCACTTAGTTGCGATCAGAAGTGTGATATTCAGAAAATGAGGGTACTTACAGTAACATCTCGAGGGTCGACGACATCGTCAGAGTCCGGCGGTGCGGGGGCGTGGTACCGGCGGCTCTTGACGGAGCCCTGCCGGGTGTCGACGTGGTTGGCGGCGGCGGGCGCGCACGCGGCGCAGCACCAGAGCCAGCGGTAACGCCGCGCCAGGCGGGCGCATTCCTTCTGGAACTGGAGAAACAAGGCTTAAATACCCAATGGTTTTCACGACAGAAGAAAAAAAGGTGGAAGTGCCAAGGGGACGTGGCGTGCGTGTCGTAATTAAGCACAACTGCACTCAACCCCGATAATGTTTTGTTCTAATTCTAATTTGCATAATTAAATTCCCTTCTAAACTGTTTTACGACTGAATCAAGTTTACATTCAAAACCCGCCCCTTAATGTTTCCGGTGCAAAGGTAAACTAGCGGCAATTGCAATAGCCATCTTTGCACAAAACCGCGTGGGGGCAGCCGCCGCTGCCATGCTGACAGTGTGACTTATAATCATCATCATCAGGTCTTTTTGTCTCCACTGCAGGAGCTCGACTCTCTCTGTACTACCAGAGTCATACTTAGGCAGAGCAGCCAGAGAACTTTGGCCTACATTCTCCTCGCTGGCCAAATGGATTGAAAAGGTCTCTCTGATGTTTATAAGCTTTGTTTAGCTTGTATTTCCTAAGTCGCCTTCTACGACATCTACGTGAGGACTTGGAGTGGCCTTATTCTACTCTGTCAGAAACCACACGGCAATTGCGACTTATAAAACTGACAATAACTTACGATCTCATTCTGCAAGCAATGGAAGATGAAGATGAAGACTCCTTGCAAGGAATTCAGAATGGTGAAAGTGTACGCCACGCCGATGGACTGCTCGTTGAGGTACAGAAGGCCGAAGGTCCAGGTCAGGCCGAGGAGGAAGGCCAGTACAATCGAGGTATGGAGCCAGACCCTGGAAGAAAGAAATAATAAATAAATATATAGGGACAAATTACGCTGATTGAGCTAGCCCCAAAGTAAGTTCGAGACTTGTGTTATGGGATACTAACTCAACGATACTATATTTTATGACAAACTAGCTGCGCCCCGCGGTGTTACCCGCGCCTAAAGTAGCCTATGAGTTAATCCAGGGTGTCAGCTTCCTGCGTACCAAATTTTATCAATATTGGTCCAGCCGTATTCGCGTGAGTTTATAATATTAGTAGGATACATATAAAGATAACATTCAAGACCCAGGACCATTTGAAAAATGCCATTTTCCAATTTGCCTGAATACAGTTTTTATACGCAATGTTTATGCTTACACGAGGTTTTCTTATCGAGTTTGTAAATAGTTAACACTGGTGTCAGATTTTAAAAGCTGCCTAAAGCCATTGGTGGAAATGGAGTCACTTGACTTACTTAGGGTCGCCCCAGGTGGTGCAGAAGGTTTCAACAGTGTCAGATTTTTAAAGTTGTCTAAAGGCATCTGACGGAAGTCAAGTCAAAGTAAAAAAATATATTTATCTTTGGATATTTGTATCATTCGATTATGGTCATTTTTCTTTTGATTTCATAATAGGTTGTCGTTGATGTCAGATCATTAACTTACTGCTAAGTTTAGTGCCGCTTCTAAGCGCAAGTGCATGGATGTAGGTCTACAGTATTTAGAGATTGTAGATCCTTACCTTATTTTGTACAGCCTAGTGTTGTCCTTGGCCTTGATGGAGACAGTGGAGTGCCTGCACATCATGAAGATAACCATGCCGAGGCAGATCCAGTTCGCCTGAAACAAAGTAAAAAAGTCAGTTAATTAATGGAAATTTGTTACTTTTTACGAGGAAGGCGGAGTTTAGCTCAAGCCGTGGAATGCCATGGAATTTAATATGTCGTACGTTGCTCCTTAATAATATAAGAGATGTAAGCGCTGGCGCATTACCAGCACACGTCTACCTATATATTCGGAGATATTTGCTTTACTAAAAGGTTACTAACCTTTTAGTAAAGCAGTACCAAGAAATATGGGTGACGAAAAGGGTTCCAACCGTATGATTGTTATTAGTCCGTCTTTTAGATTATCTAAAAATAATGGACACATATGTTTCAGTTTACAAAAAAAGTAAAAATTCGCAAAGATACGGAGCATCAAAGTTCCGGAGTACACAGCCGTGACGTCATGCGACATTAAAATGCGCTGTATCTTTGTCATTTCTCGTTTCTCAGAGAAAAGAAAAAACACGTGTACAATATTTTTTAATAATCTAACCGATGGGCCAGAAATATTTTTCAATTCGCCATGCCTATTATTAGGTACTTACAGCAAGGACCAATCCTACTGGACCCACGAAGCTCATCAAAAACAGTCTATCCGTAGACAGCCAGCAGTGTCTTGGTGTCCCGTATCCTCCCGGGAAGGCCGCTGCAGACGAAGCTACCACCAAAGCTGGAGAGATGTATGCTCCGGCGCAATACCAGCGCGCTCGAGGGCGTTCCGGCTCGAACACTTCTACCAGCATCGCGTATAGGTGGAATCCTGGAATGGAATGAATTAGTTAGTATCCAGGGTCAAAAATAAACAATTTTATACTGAAAAGAGAACAAAACGTTACAAAATAATGTAAGTGACATTATTCATGGATCATATTTATTTATACCTTTAAACGAGCAATTCTTGTATATATATTTATAAATTTCTGTGATCTCGAAAATGGCTCTAACGATTTCGCAGAAAATTTGTATATGGGGGTTTTCGGGGGTAAACAATCGATCTAGATTAGTCTTATGTTTGGAAAAACGCGTGTTTTTGAGTTTTCATGCGTTTTTCTTTCCACGCAGAATATGGTCGCTAATTTCGTCACGCCGACCGCCTTGTTTTTAGCTCAGCGGTTAAGGATACCGACCGCTAGAAAGAGTGTTACGGATTCGAATCCCACTCGGTGACTTACTTTTGTTTTTTTATGTTTAAGTTTATATATAATTTTTTATTTTGCATTGTTTTTAGACAAGTTAAAAAAAAATAGTTAATGTTTGAGATGTAACCGAGCAAAGCTCGGACGCCCAGGTACTCTATTTTTAACTGCGGAAAAGCTGATAATACGAGCACTGTTTGACTCCCAGAAACTATGACTTCACGACGTGCTATTTCATAGAAATCCTGTAGACAATGTTCGTTGTGACTTGAAAAAAGTATTTGATCTGAGTTGTTGGAAACTAGCGGATTCTCGTATTAATGCCGTAATAGCAAAAGTAACCTGAGGGCGTAAATATAATTATCCCTTAACTTTTCAATATTAAACAATTGACTTGGGAAAGTAGAGGAAAGTTTAGATGATTGTTAAAGCCGATCGAGAGAATGGCCAATGCGAATCATGTGAATAGGTCATGTAGCTCGCAACCTATCACTATTTGATTCCTTTTTCTATCTTCTTATCCACCGTTACGCCTAAATTGGCCTTTGTGTTTTGCGGCCCTGGGCTCTGCCGCAAGAAAATGCTCGACAAAAAGTCCTAATTGTATGGATAATTAAATGGTAAGAATCTCATGTAAATCTATAAGAAACCTCACGATAAGATGTTCGTACCTTCTAGAAACATCCAAGCGAAGGCAGCCAAGAAGAAGTAATGCAATACGGCAGCGATCACTCCACACAGGATCCTGTCTTGAGTCTGGTCTATGCCCACCATGAACACGACCTCAGCTATAAGTAGACACACGCATAGGTTCTTGTGGATGAGAACTCGGTCCGACTGGAAAAAAAGAAGAAAATGTTTATTATTAATGATCAACATCGTCATCTTCAGCTTTCAGCTATCAATCATCTTAGCTGCGTAACGTCCACTGCTGGACATAGGCCTCTCCCAAAAATTTACTTGCAACATATCTTGTAAAATCTAAAATGTATACTTTGAAGGCAATGAGCTGATCTGATGATGGAGCCGGGAGATATTCGAAGCTAAATAGGTCTTAGTAACAATCCTTATGGAGAGGCCTTCGGATCCAAGACCGATGAAAAATCACCGTGTTTAATATCATATTGTTGAAAATGACTGCTCCACTTCAGTGATTTAAAAAAGAGCTACCTACTTCATTTGACCTTATAAATAAAACTAGCTGATGCCCGCGACTACGTTCGCGTGGGTAAGCTATCCTATCTTTCAAGTTGGATAAAATTGCACACGGTGTGCAAATCAAATTTAAAATTGGTTCAGTGGTTTAGGAGTCCATAGCGGACAAACAACAAACAACGTGACACGTAATTTTTATATCATCATCGTCATCATTATATCAGCCTCAGGAAGTCCACTGCTGGATTATATTATATTTAATTTTTATATACACGTTGTTATATTAAATTTTTATACATTTTTTATTCGTTTTGGAGCCGAAGGCCACTTCATAAGGATCGTTAGACCTAATTAGCTAGTCAAAATAAAAATTAAGTAACAAAAAAAATTGACTAAAACTCGAAAGGAAAATCGTGAGATCAATTAGTAGTATTGCCGCCGGCCGCCCGGCAGAGTTCATCGCACTCGCGCGGCTGTTTTGGACGGGCGTACCTACGTGGTCTCGATCGAAAATAATTTTCGTAACTTTTTTTATCTTATGTCATACACAAATATGGATTACGTAGTATATGGATAGAGGAATTAATTTACTATATGAAATTTCTTTTTCCAAAACCAATAAAAAAGTCAGCGTGTATAAAGAATTAATATTCACCTTCATGTTCTTGAAGCACTGGAACACAATGATCGCTGCAAACAACGCTATCGCCGACACAGCACACCCAACCAAGGTTATCAGCCTCAGGGCCAGTTGGTGATGGGAATCCAGCGGGATCCCTTGGACATCCATCAGGATCGCGAAGTTGGTGAGGTGAGAACACGCGCAGCCGGTGTGCGTGAGGTTGGACCATTCCACTTGGCAACCTTCGGGAGACCAGCCACTGAAAAAACAAATGAGGTTTTAGTGAAAAGTTTTAATTTTAAAAAGAAAGAATTTGGACCATGGGATCTGGCGCGAGGTGATTTTTTAAGGAGATCTCCCTGCGACAAGAGGGCTGGCTCTTTTTTGCTCAACTGATCAGCATTGCTATCCGAGGAAACGCAGCCAGCGTTCTTGCAACCATGCCGCATGGGACGCGCAAGATAACATTTTTTTCTTTTAGCATAATTTAGAACTTATAGGTTTATTTTATAGCTTAATTTACTTTCATTTTATTTCTCTTATCTATATTGTTATTTCTTTTTTCTCATTTAAAGGTACTGAAATAAAAGAAAGCTGTAGAAATTTCCCGCTTACGCTAAAATATGCAGCATGAAGTTTTCAAGAGACGTGAAGAAACTTTTCCGAGTCGATAAAACGCTTGCATCATTGGTGTTCTAGTTACATACAAAACTTAACACGACAGATTTATGACTTTATGACAGTCTAAGAACCTTTAGACTGACTTTAATAAGTTTTCGCACACTCTTCTGTCACATCGGAGGTGCCGGGTTCGATCCGGTCAAGTTGGAAGATGTTTTTTTTCAGATTGATCTGCGTCTTGGATGTTATTTGTTATAAAATATAGTATCGTTGAGTTATTATCCCACTCCACGTCTTGAACTTACTTTGGGGCTAGCTCAATCTGTGTGATTTGTCGGTATATATTCATTTATTTATTTAAGAAAACCAATTTTAAAACTCTGAATATGTAATCGCAGTTAGGACTGTTAGGATCCTAGTTTAAGTTAAACTGGAGGTTCCATTTGCTTTAGTCCTAAATCTTGTCCCATTTTAGATATTGTAAACGCAGCGCTACGATTTAGGATGACCACACAAAATGTAATCAATCGTAATTTATGGTATACAAAGTTATATATAATCGCAAGAAAAACTATGTCAATTAAAATTAAAGCAATACTGAAATAAGGTGATTTGATGTCCGTTCAGTTGACATTGACAAGCCGTTGAGTTGAGATTGATGTCTCGTTGACTTAGGATAGTGAAATCACTGGCTACTTATTTAGGATAATAATTAGAGCTCGTACAAATCAGATAATGTTGTAGGGACACATATGCAAGTAAGCGTTTTTAACCTTGTGCCTTGATGCGACGACGCAGCTCTTAGCTAGGAGTCATACCGTAGCTTCAGTGATACCTTTGGAGTCAGATAATCAGGTGAACAAGGACAACGGTACCCGCGCGCCCTTGCACCCCGCAGGCGAAAACTCATTAAAACGCTCGTTCTTGCTAAAGTACCTACCTCCAAGTCTTTTAAATTCAAAAAACATCATCAGTTGGTTTCAGAGTGGTTACTCCAAAAGCGGTATGCAAGACGGACGATACTGCGTATCCGCATTTCAGTCATCACCATCATCATCATCAGGTCCTTTAGTCTTAACAGCAGGACCCTCTCTGAACTACCAGAGCCATACTTGGTCTACACTCTCCACGCTGGCGAGACGGGTTGGAGAGTCTCCCTGATGTTTATAAGCCTTGTTTAGCTTGTATTTCCTAAGTCGCCTTCTACGTCATCCATGGGAAGACTTGGAGTCTCAGTTTGATATTAGAAGGAAACCCTTAGATATTATTTCTTCCAATTTGATAAGAAAGCTTTAGCTATTAGGTCTACTTACTGCAATGTGTAATCCCAGAAGACGCATGCCGGGTTGGTGACATTTTCCGTCTTGAGATGCTTCATGGTCAGCTTTACCATCTGGGTTAGCTGGATGTGACGTCCGTTGCCCAGGCTTGCTGATATTACCTGTAAAATACAATATAAAGTCAATATCCAAGACTTTTTGTCTTTTAAATTATCATACAACTCTATCTTTTCTTTCATTTCGCCGTCTATGGCATCATTTACCGGCATCTTAATAGATATATCGCCAGTGATTCTGGCAGATAAAAAAAAACTGGCAGTCACTGATTTGAGAAGAAAGAATGAGAAACAGTAGCCTAATGCTTCTACTAAGCCCAATATCATCTTTAGTTCTTTAAGGTCTCCACTGCAAGAACACGACCCTCTCCGTACTAAGACCACTAGACAAGGTGTCTTAAAGAAGTGAAAGTGATTTTATTATCCCTTCCTTTAAAGAAAGGAAGGGATAGTGAAATCACTAGTTCTTGTTTGAATTCCTTTCTTGCGCTTGGAGACTATTTTGGAACGGAAGGTGACATCAGGTTCATTATCAGGTCTTTTTGTCTCCATTGCAGCAGCACGACCCTCTCTGTACTCCCAGAACCATACTTGGCTAGAGCAGCCGAAGGACTTGGCCTACACTCTCCTCGTTGGCCAGACGGGTTGAAGAGGTCTCATTGATGTTTGTAAGCGTTGTTTAGCTTGTAATTTCTAAGTCGCCTTCTACGACATCCACGGGAGGATTTGGAGTCATAGGCTGGTTGTAGCTTTCTAAATATTACAGCAATAAGTTTTTACCTTCGAGTTCAAAACTCTTGTGACATTCTTCTTCTCTTTCTCCGAGTTGATGCTGGTAGATGAGGAAGTGGCGGTATCAGCAGTGAAGGGTACGTATTGTGGACTCTTGCCGAAGGTGGGTGGCAGGATCTGCTCTAGCCGGTTGAAGGCGAAGAACACGATGCGAACTAGGCCGTCTTGGCGGTTTTCTGTAGAGATTTTTTAAAAATTAGATTTCTGTTATCTTTGACAAACTAATAATGGTAAACCAGTAAAGGAAAGATAAAAGGAAGACGAGGATAAAGTTTACGCAAGAAATTCTGCAAAAACACGCTACATCGTCAGGTTGGTGTTGCTTGTAAAAGTTTTTAAACAGAACAGTGGCAGGTGCATCTAGCCTTGGTCTAGAGCACTAATCCATATTCTGAATTTAAAAAAGGACTTAAAAATATCATCATCATCTTCATCTTAGCCACAGGAAATTAATTAAAAAATTTACTGCAGAAAAATGCAATTTTTACAAAAAAAAATATTACATCATACTTTTTCTTTTTTATTGCTGTTTGGTTTTTATTGTTAAAGTTCTTTAAATTGTGCTTGATTTCCGCGGGTTGAAAATGGTTAAGAAACGTTGCTTTAATGAATCTGACTTACCATGCAAAGCAGCTTTGGGGATGGTGATCGAGTCTTCGGAACCCTTCCACTGCTCCTGCGCAGTGAGAGATGGGAATGTCTCGTCTTCCACGTTCTTCACCTCCAAAACTCTTACAGATAGACCTGAAATAGTTAAACGTTTTAACCACTTGTTGTTGTTGAACAACAATATTAGACACAAGAGAAAGCAATGCATTGTCACGTTAAAAAAAATTGAGGTGACGATAGGATCGGAAAAGTATGATTGTAATTAGTCTTCTTTTAGATTATCCAAAAATATGGACCCATATTTTTCAGTTTATCAAAAAAGAAAAAGATCACAAAGATAAATAGCTACAAAGTTCTAGAGAGGCTTGCGATGTCACCGCTAATGAAAAATCGTACCTAGCCTTGAAGTCGTGCGAAAATTAAATGCGCTGTATCTTTGTATTTTTTATTTCTCAGAGCAAATAAAAAATACGTGTACAATATTTTTAAATATTTCCAGTCTTCGTGCCTATTGCAGAACTGCTTCTGATGCAAAAAGTTTGCTAAAGCAAATGAAAGCTCGTTCAAATACTTGAACCTCTGAACACACTACCCCTATCATTCTCCACATCATCTGTTTGGTTAACTGGTAGATAATGCCTTCGGCTTTAAGTCCGCCATTATACTTCTATTTGTGTATCATCATCATAATTATCAGGCATCAGGTCTTTATGTCTCCCCTGCAAGAGCATGACCCTTTCTGCACTACCAGAGCCATTCTTGGCCAGAGCAACCACAGGACTTTTGCTTACACACTCCTCGCTGGTCAGACGGGTTAGGTGGTCCTATTGATGTTTAAAATCTTTGTTTAGCTTGTATTCCCTAAGTCGCCTTCTACGACATCCACGGGAGGACTTGGAGTGGCCCTATTCTACTTTGCCGGAAACCACACGGCAGTATTTGTGTATAAAGTTAAAAAAGGAGTAAAAACAGATTCTTACAAATATTCTTCACAATCTGCAGTATATTCTTCTCCTCAGAGATGGCATCAGCCAGCAAGAAGGCGTTTTCTTCCAGCTGAGTGAGCAGCGCGCTGGCTGCTCGGTTCTGGGCTTCGGCGCTCAGGTCAGCCCAGGAGGCACGCTGGTTGTCATCAAGGAGGTTCGAGCCTGCGACAAAAAGGTAAATTACTGTAATAAAATACATTAAAACATAGGTTACGGTTACAGCCACACGAAAATCGGCCAAGTGCGTGTCGGAGTATGAACTTGGTCATGATCGATATAGTGTATTCCGATATTTATTCATCATCATCATCATCATAAGGTCTTTTTGTCTCCACTGCAGGAGCACGACACTCTCTGTACTACCCAAACCAAACTTGGTCAGAGCTGCCAGAGCTCTTATTTATTCAGACTAAGATATTTATTTTATGAAGGCATTGGAAACAGACTATTTGATTGGATATAATTACTAGGCATCAGCCTGTCGACCTCATTAGTCATAGGTTTATTACGGTTGTGGGCATGCCCATAATCTGCTTGACGACCACCAGGTCATATCAGTTATACTTTTTTCTAAACGTTAAAACAAAAAAGAATCTACTTTCCTATAGATCAAATCAAATACTTTTGACTCAAAAAAACTGTGATGTTATCTGCTTGTATTTCATACAAAATCCCATAGAAGTTTGTTTTGAGGTTTGAAAAAAGTATCTGATTTAACTTGTTGAAAAATAGCGTATTTTAGTCTAACTTACCAGTCTTGATAACTCCCAGTAACATATCAGCAACAAGCGCCTCCCTCTGCCTCGCGTCAGGGAAGGTCTTCACGTCCCGAGACATGCCCTGTGCCAGCTTCTTCATGATGCTCGTTGTTATCATCATGTCTCCGCCGTACAGGGTTTTCGATGACGTCACCTGGAACGAATACATTTTTTAGGAAGAAATCATCATATCGTCCACACCGTATCCGGCGACGGCGACTCCTGTTTGTTTGATTAAATTCCGTCTTTATTCCGGTCTTGTTCTTCTTATCGTGTATGTTAGCGACTAACACTAGTGTCAGAGTTTTTAAACCGCCTTAAAGGCCTCTGACCTGGCTTTTTAGGTAACGACCAATGTCACGCGCCCTCCGCACGCACGGATTATCTTACTTATCAGACAATCAGGTGATCAGCCTACAATGTCCTTACCAAACTAGGACAACAATACAAAGTCCCTGCCCCCGCCCCCGCCGGGAATGGAACCCACGACCTCCGGGTATGAGCCGAACGCTTTAACCACTACACCACGGAGGCAGTTATTCCGGTGAGCTCTGATGTAGCTAGCAAAACCGAACTTCGTCTTTAATACTCGGTCACAAGATCTACAGTATAACTGGCCAGCTGAGTTGGAATTAAGTGTATGTGTAGGAGGGTTTCGGCTTAGTCTTTCGTATTTGGCGCCTTGCCTCGAGGTCTTCTAGACGTTTCGCTTCAAAACTTGCAACGCTCTTGTGAATAGATTGTCGCCATTCCGGTTTGGGACGAACGTGATCCTCACAGTTATCTGTGGGTATGTCACAAGCCACGAGATTGCGTTTTAGCACGAAATAGGATCGTGATGACTAGGCAGCGTAGCATAGCACCGTTGATAAATTCAGATAAATTTATCGCGCGACGGAATAGTCCTATCCCAGTTGACTACCGACCTGTGCCAAGTCATTGCTGATGCTGAGTAGGGATTCTCCTTCCTTGACCCTGGCTTCTAAGCTGTTCAGCCAGACGGAGCGACACTCGCTGAGATCTGGTGTGGCTCCGTGCCACTCTGGTATAGCATCTGCTGTAAAAGAAAATAATATTAAAGTGGATTATAATACTATAAAGGATTTTAATTTCGCTGGAAGGCGCTGGATGCAGGCTTGAGATCGGTCATTTTGCAAATCCCTCTCCAAAGGATTTCCAAAATGACCGATCTCAATAGGACATAGGGTCCAACAGTGGACGATGTGCGGCTGAAATAATGATGATGATGAATGTATTTTGATGTATGAAGAGGAATTTGGAAAGCTGACGGATATCATCCATTAATGGAGAAGCACTAAAAGAAAGAAAGAAGAAAACGATTAAATGATAGAACCGACCCGACGGTTTCACTGAGTCTACCACTCAATGCCGACAGACGAAATCCCGGTGAACGCTATACCGACAGTTCACTAACTTTTTGTGCATGAGACCGACAGAAGACGAAATCGAAATAGTTTATCCCGACTGAGCTCTATCCCGACCGACACAGCATTAAATCGATAAACTGTAGATCGACTGAATCTTATCCCTCCGTGCTGTAGACCGACAGAAGACTAGGCCCTATGTTAAAATTAGACAAGTCAAAGACTGAGATTCTGATAAATAAATTTCAGGTGGGTGACTCCATCGAATAATACGTCAGTGGTAAGATGTGACGTTCTATTTCTATGTCGAACCAAATTAGACTTTATCATCATACATTGGTGCTCAATGTTGCTTGCCGCTGAAATGCGGATACGCAGTAATGTTCCTCTTGCGTACCGCTTATATATTTTTTGCAAGTCGTGTGTGCTGCCATCTCTGTGTGCCTACCCGCAACAAGTTTTGCCTACTTACGGACCCTCCAATAGTTTCTATGACTTTGGGTATCTGTTACGTTAGTAATTATGTTAATTTTGAGTTGATAGTATTAGGCTGTAAATGCTCGAGTCTCACCATAATTATCAGTAGGATGCTGGTTGGGTTGACCTTCTGACAGCCCTCCGCGGTAATCAATGATGTGGTCAGACGTGTCTCCATCCCGACCTGTTGGTATTTTTAAAGATATATTAACTTAAAGAAACAACCCGGTTGTCGAACTATTGTTTGTGTTTGTGTGTGTTGTGGGATCGTGTCGAAATAAAAAACTGTCGAAAGTATAAAACTTGAACTGACTGTATCACGTACGACACTCAAAGGTTTGTGATTTGTCTTGTTAATCTTGTGTGCACAAAGCGCGATAGTTTAAAAACCAAAATTCTAACTTTTCAGAAGATTCCTGATCCCAGTATAAAAATAAGTCTGTTGTTCGCTTGATCTAGCGCCAGATCGTGGTAATCCTCCCAGAATGCAACTTGTTTCTTACCTTTCAGTAGAGCATCCGATCCCAGTCTAAAAATAAGTCTGTTGTTTGCCTAATCTAGCCACAGATCATGGTACTTCTTCCTAGACTGCAGGTTGCTTCTAACATTTGTGTAGAGCATCCGATCTCAGCCTAGAAATAAGTCTTTTGTTCGCTTGGTCTGGCCACAGATCGTGGTAATTCTCCCCAGAATGCAAGTTGTTTCTTACCTTTCAGTAGAGCATCCGATCCTAGCCTAGAAACAAGTCTGTTTTTTGCCTGATCTAGCCCCAGATCGTGGTAATTCTTCCCATGCTGCAGGTAGCTTCTAAGCTTTCAGTAAAATATAAATCTGCCGATCGCCTGATTTAGCCCCAGATCGTCTTAATCCTCCCAGACTTCAGGTTGCTTTTTACCTTTCAGTAGAGCATCCGACCCCAGCCTAGAAATAAGTCTCTCGTTCGCCTGGTCTAACCCCAGATCGTGGAAATACTCCCAGTCTGCAGTTTGCTTCTTACCTTTCAGTAGAGCATCCTATCCCAGTAATAAAATAAGTCTGTTGTTCGCCTGATCCAGCCCCAGATCGTAGTAATCCTCCCAGAATACAGGTTGCTTCTTACCTTTCAGTAGAGCATCGGACCCCAGCCTAGAAATGAGTCTCTCGTTCGCCTGGTCTAACCCCAGATCGTGGTAATTCTCCCCAGATTGCAAGTTGCTTCGCCTTCTTGTTCGTTCTTCGTCGGTGTGCTGGTATGGTGATAGTGTGCATCTGAAAGTTGGTAAAATGTAATTCCCTGTTGTCACTATAAAAATAAAACCCATTTATTGGTAAGGTTACAAATATATCAAAGTTTACATGTCCCTACGTCAGTCGCTCTTGCAGTCTATGTCATATTACAATTCCAAATTTAACCAATATGTCAAATTATAAAGCAATATACAATTTAATTTTTTATAAAAAATTAAATTCAATATTACTTATCAGCAGATATTTGTTCATAAAATATCTGATGATAATGAGAATATTGGTTAAATTGCTCAAATTCGCAATTTTACGAAAACTTCGCGTTTGCTTTTTTAACTTATTTACGTTTGCTAACTCGCTCGCAAGCATAACATATTATACAAACTAACATCATATTATATTATAAGTACCTACTTATAAATTTAAAAATCCTAGGCGCCTAGGCGACCAATACTGTGAAAAAATTTCCTTTCGGCTTTTCTTATCAGCATGGTCGTTGCGAAGTGCCAATATCGGGAGCTTTCTTCAAAAATTTAAAATAAAATTTTAATACACGCTACACGTACCTAATGTAAAATACTTACTGGCGTGTAAAAGTGCCTGTAAAGATCTAATTACATAAACTTTTGAACTTTGACAGTACTGACTTCCACTTGGCCAGTCCGCTGGCTCCGCCTGGGCACGGTTGCACTGCGTAGGAGTTGACCACTGTCCAGTTCCAATGCAGTCCCCTCGCGTTCACTTGTGGACAGTACGCCCGTCTGCCTAGGTTCACTGTTGAGCTTGTTGCTGGAGAAAATAATTAAAGACTGTTTAAACAAGTCATTTAAAAATATATTTTTACTAAGCTTTCATCTACACGCTGACTTTTCATTGGTTTTGGAAAAAAAGATGTCGTATAGTAAATAAATTCCTCTATCCATATACGTAATCCAAATTTCTGTATGTCACAAGATAAAAAAGTTTCGTAAATTATTTTCGATCGAGACCACGTAGTTATGTCGGCCTAAACAGCTGCGTGGATGTCGATGACCTCCGCCGGCCGGCGGGCGGTGTATGGCGACGGTACTACTAATTGATCTCACAATTTTGCTTTCGAGTTTTAGTCAAATTTTTTTGTTTCAGAATTTTTATTTTGACTAGGCCTTCGGCTTCAGAACCAATAAAAAATCACCGTGTATAGATATATAAAGTGTAATAAAATATACTCAAACTATTTTATAGCTGAATTCAGTCCGTGATTCTGATTCGAGAACTATACCGAAATGTAAAAAAAATATTTTAGGCTTTCCACACAAACTTTGAAGAGCTGATCGATCAACTTTTATGGGAGCCAAAAATTGTTCTTCATATTTCGACTCGTGTTCCTTCTAGAATACTCCTTTAAAATACTTGCAGTATGTTTTGTTAGACCTTAATATACATTTATACATATAGATTTCTGTTTATATTGTTGACGAAGCATCAAACAATTGTATTTTAGTTTAAGGTAATTAAAGTATTTTAATGAAAAATGTGTGTGTGTAAGTTGTGATGAACTTACAGAATATCTTCTCGATGTCATACTCCAAGCCCGTGTTGGGTCTGGGTTCCTTTGGTGGCGTGTGTTCAGGTGTGGCATCCGAGTCTTCGTCCTTCACCGGCCAGTGGATAGTTTCTTCTGTTACCGCTGTTGAAGAACAATAGAAAATAAATAAATATATAGGAAGAAATTCCACTGTATGAGTTAGCCCCAAAGTAAGTTCGAAATTTTGTTATGGGATACTAACTCAACGATACTATTTTTTATAGCAATTACATATATATAGATAAACATCCAAGATCCAGGACAATTTGAAAAAGGCGATTTTACAACAAGTTCTGACCGGGGATCGAACGTATCCACAGAATCAATATAGGTATTACATACAGAACGGAATCTCCTAATGTTCTAACGCAATATGCATCCCCGTTCCTCGTCCTCACATCTCTCTCCCGTTTTCACCTTGTCTAGATTGTTGCAATCTCAACACCCTTACCTTAGGAAATCAGTTCTGTATGTATAATACTTAATTCTGTGACATATCAAGAAAGCTATTCCGTCAACTTACCGATATCATCATCCTTTTTCGGCTTATCGTTCCTCTGACTACTGTCAGGGTCTGCCACCTTTGGTTCCTCCTTGACTTCAGGGACATTGTCTCGAGGTGCTTGTGGGAGGTCCCGCTCCGATGACGTGTCTGGTTGTTTTGTCGTCGCCTGGAACAAGAGAGACATTGTTACTGATTTGCTTTATTGGGGATTGAACAGGTCTGAAGCTGACACGATGAGCATGACATTTGATCTAGACTATTTTGTGGGCTTCTGCCACCAGTTGCAGCTTTTTCCAGCAATCATCATCATGTTCTTCAGGTCTTTTTAGTCTCCACTGCAGGAGCACGACCTTCTCTGTTCTACAATAGCCTTACCTGGCCAGAGCAGCCAAACGCTTTGGCCTACACTCTCCACGCTGCTCGGGTTGTAGAGTTTCCGGCAATAGTTTACGTAAACTGGTGGCAGAAGCACAATAGCATGTAACTTTAACTTTTGCAGAGCCCCTAAATCCATCCTCAAAACTTTAGTCGACGGGATGGTGCAAGATATCAAGCTGTTCTATCTTTTGAACAGTCTCCCTTATTTAAGGACTTGGCTTCCAAAAACCTTTACAAGAAAAGTTGATAACTTCCTTAAGTTCACTCAATTGTGAGTTTGAGTGGAAATTTGGAAGACGGATTCATTTCAGCCGCAGAAAACCACACTTGGTGCAGGCCTTCCCAAATTTCAAAAAGCCTGAGTAATATAAGACAGTTGTACCTTAGTTCCAACATCTCCAAGCTTGACCTCCGGTGGCAGCGTTATGTGTGGCCGGAAGGTCGGCGGGGTGATGACCGTGGGCTTCTTTCGTTCTCCCTGTTGCGTTTGCACTGGACTCTTGGGTGCAGGAGGAGCTGTGGAACGCCACACCGTTGGCTGTGACGTAATCAGCCAGGGAGGTGATGGGCGATTGGTTGTGCTCGTCGTTGATGCTAGAAATGATAAGAAAACAATCATTAATATTATGCTGCCTAGCCTGCCTAAAGAAGTGGTAAACTAAAGTAAAATGTTACACTAAACGAATTTAATAGTCTTATTGTAGGGAAATGAAATTAGAAATGTACGCTGCACAGATAAACCAAATCTATAGCTGAAAACCTGTACGGTAAATCGTCTCTATATAAGCGCCAAAACACAAAGATGTAAATGTCATATATAGGTACACGTGATGTTATAAATAAATAAATTACACAGATTGAGCCAGCCTCAAAGTTCGAAACTTGTGTAACGGGATACTAACTCAACGGTATTATATAACAAACATCTATATATTATATGGTCTTGCCTAACCTATTTGCATTTTTCTTCAATAATTTTCTATATCAAGAGATTGGAGTTATATTAAACGAGAAGACACAGGTACCGGTATGATCCTGGTTACCAAAACATATAAGTATGGACAGACATATGGATCTCACTACAAAAGCGATACGACGTTTGAAATTTCGTGCTCGCCTTGCAGTGTTAAGTTAATCTAAGCGCTACCAAATGATTGTGGGTGGTGGAATCGGTCTCGTAAATTTCCGCGGAATTTCTCGCAAGAAACTTCTTCAGGAAATTTTTAAAACGAAAATTGTCGAGAAATGTTTAAAATTTCCGAAAATGAATGTCGATTTTTTTTACCGATAAATTACATGACATTTTAGAGAGTAACAGTTCAGAGACAACAGAGGGTTTAAACAAATAGAGAGACTGAAAAACTTACCTGGTACGCATTGGTAATGCGCCTCGAGATATTTGAGCGTGTTGGGACACGGGTCACCGAACATGTTCGTGCTCGCCAGTATGCTGCAGTTCTGATGCATGCTGCACCTGTGAACAATATATTATTTTTGTTTAAGTAAAGGAAAAAATAGTCACTATTATTAAATAAAAAAATAAACATAATTTCTCAAAGCACTACGTATGGCTCAATACATATATATTTGAGTGACATATACCTTTTATGGAGGAGATTAGTTAAGTATTAGACCCAAAAGCCGGTAGGCATAAATGTTTAAAAGGGAATCAGTGTTAATTTAGGGTATCAGCTTCCTTTATACCAAATTTTATCAAAATTGATACAGTCATTTGCGCATAAAGAAGTAACAAACTTACACACACACACTCACAAACTTTGGCCTTTATAATATTAGTGAGAAATGTGATGTGATGTCAGTATCATCATCATCGTCATCATCAGGTATTTTTTGTCTCCACTGCAGGAGCGCGACCCTCTCTGTTCTTCTAGAGCCATACTTTGCCAGAGCAGCCAGAGGATTTGGTCTCCTCGCTGGGCAGTCGGCTTTGCTTGGCTTGTATTTCCTAAATCGCCTACTATGACATCCACAGGAAGACTTGGAGTGGTCCTATTCTACTCTGCCGGAAACCACACTGCACTGCGAATGTGGTTTCCGACAGAGTATGTTTCTATATGACGATACTAAATGATTAAAAAAAACTCAGAGTTAAAAATACATAAACGGTCTGACAATTACGAAAATACCTATTTATAAACATGCGACTCTCCAATTAGTGAATAGTGTCGCATTACACGACATTTTTCATCAAATCAATTTAATATTTAACGACCAAAACATTCGGCCCGTTTGTAGATCCAATAATAATTTGACGTTCATTCTTATTCATCGGTTTCTTGTGGAGCGAATTAGGTTTTTTTGCTTAATTAATTTAAGTGTTATATCTTTATTACGTTGAGGCTACTGGCTTTGCTTTTTTTATTAAATACCAAAGCATTTTCGTTACAGGTTCAGCTGGTGTTAACAAATTGTCTAATTTATCGCTTTTATGAGATTGATTTAGAAATTAAGTATTTTGCTACTAAACATCGTTTTTTAAGAGACGCTAATTAGTCTAGTGCTATGTAGTATCTAAAGTTGCTCATTCTAAATAATCATTTAGAGATCTTACCTTGGAGGTAAATTATTACAAATTTTCAAAAAAGAACTCTTTGTTCCCAGTGGGACAGAGAGAGCATTTTGGGTCTTGGCGCTCTTAGCAGACAGAGCTTAGGGCCGACTTTTAGCGTGAAGATGGACAAGAAGAAAGTTTTTGCTAGCCACATCGCCTATTAAAATGATTCGCTTTTTACTCGCGGTTAACACTTACACAAATATAAGTTTAAGTGGACACATTTGTGGTTTTACGGCATTTCCAACTGGATGAAGATAAGGGTAAAGGTAAGGCCTAAATATAAGGGTGTTTCTATTTGAGCACACGTATTTTTGGGGCAAATGTAAACACGACGCAATCTAACGCTCGGGAAGTGTCGGGAATTGGCGAAAATTGCCGAAAATTAAATATTCTACACCCAAGTTGATATCGTTAGCTTGCGAGATTGCCAATAAACTGCACGCCGCAGTAAAAGTTTATAGTAGTAGGTTTAGTATGATCACTTCATGCTGGAATTACGAGGACTTATATGCGATTTTACGTGGTGCAATACGTAATTCGAATATGAATATGACATAGATTGAGCTAGCCCCAAAGTAAGTTCGAGACTTGTGTTATGGTTATGCACTCACTCAACGATGCTATATTATATAACAAATACATATATAGACGAATATTCAAGATCCAGGTCAATCTGAAAAGGATCATGTTCCATCTTGAATGGAGATCGAACCCGAGACAGAGGGGTCGTCAAATTCAGAATTAATATCTGTAATAAGCAGATATTAAATTAGCAATAATTTACACCACTTTAAGAAAGCCAACAAGTATTTGTATTGACTTATTTAAATAAATAAACTTGTGGCTGGGTAAGCTGTAGACCTAGCTAGTCTGCCTGGCTCCACCATTAAAAAAAACCAAATTGAATTGACAAACATATTCTTATATAATAGGGGTGACGACAAGATCAGAAAAGTATTATTCTAAAAGGTCCGTCAAAATAGACTCATATTTTTCAGTTTAACAAAAAAGAAGAAATTCACAAAGATACGGAGCATCTAAGTAAAGTTCCAGAGTGGGGGGGGGGGGGAGTGCGTAGTCACCGTTATGTAAAAATCGTACCTAGCCGTGACGTCGGAGCGAAATTTAAATGCGCTGTATCTTCGTCAATTTTGATTCTCAGAGAAAAGTAAATTTACGTGCACAATATTTTTTAATGATATAACAGATGAGCCAAAGTTATTTTTCCAGTCATCAAGGGCCTATTATCGAACCATAGATATACGTACGCTTTTTTTTTTTAAATAGAGACACTTTAAACTTATTTATTTATTTTAACTTCTCCGAGTTTTTCTTAAACTAATATTTTTCGTGTAGGCTTTGCCGTGAGGTTTCCGGCAAGCAAAGTAAAATAGGACCACTCCAAGTCCTCCCGTGGATGTCGTAGAAGGCGACTTAGGAAATACAAGCTAAACAAAGCTTATAAACATCATGTGACCTCTCCAACCTGTCTGGCCAGCTTGGAGAGTGTAGGCCAAAGACCTCTGGCTGCTCTGACCAAGTATGGCTCTGGTAGTACGGAGAGGGTCGTGCTCCTGTAGTGGAGACAGAAAGACCTGATGATGATGATGAAACTTATTTATTTATATTAACTTCTCCGAGTTTTATCAAAACCAATATTATTTCCTTACTATATTAAATAGGACTCCAAAACCGACAGATATAGGATGTCCTTGATATAAGATATCTTAGTCGAGCAAAACCAAGTGGTAAGTTATAGATATACGACAGAACTAGGCTGCAGACTGGGCCATATCGCCTCGAGTGTTGAATATCATATCCCGCGAGAACGGAATACCGGATTAGATATCCGAGATTATATCCCTACTTTCGTACTAAAAGGCGATAAGTACATAAATCGCCTAGAGGTAAGGTCAAGAGTTAACCTACTTGTGGATTTATGTTATGGCGGGCAGGGTAAATGCAAATGGCGTCGAAATTGATTGTCTACGCCTCGTCACATCATTACTTTTGGGATGACGAATCTTTGGACAACATTGGTTTTGGATTTAGAACCTTAAGTCGGACTTATAAATAGATGTAACAGTATTTACGGTACTTTAACTGGTTGTGGGATTATTCACCTATTATGGACATTTTTCGTCTACTCTACCAGGGTGACAGTTGAAAATCAGCGGTTGTTATTCGCTGAGCTGTTGCTCTTTTGTGTTCCTGTAGCACACATGATCCATGTTAAATTAGTATCAAGATAATCAATGATGTTATTTTTTCTTTGTATAGTGCGTGTTACAGGTAAAACGAAATAAATCTTTTATCTATCTATATATCTTTTCGTAGGTACAAGTTTTTTTTTCTTCCTCATTGTCCACGTTTTCCATCCAAATACATGTATTTAGAAATAGTTACTAATATTGAAGCAAGATTCGTAAATTACTGCAGAGGTTGGGAAGAAAAAGGAAGAACAGTAATTGACCGAGCGAGCGAAGCGAGCGAAGCGTCTCAGTTTCGAGATTAGCCAAAAATTCTTTTGTCCGTCTGTCTGTCTGTCTGTCTGTCTGTCTGTCTGTTCTCGCCTACATGTCGCATTTCTTAACCGAATCTCATGAAATTTTGTAAGCAGATTCAACAACTAAATAGAATTTTCTTGTCGAGCCATTTTTTTGAAATTTTTCAAAATGGCGGAAATATGGGCGTTTGAAATTTTAAAAGTGTTATATATTCGCCATTTCCAAATATTTTCAAAAATGTCATTAGACTTTTTTTTTGCCATTATAAAAACGCAATTTTTTTATTTGAACAACTTTTTTGTCTGAGCAACTTTTTTATACGTTATACTTGAAAGGGTTTAGGATGACTCGCGAAGTCTATCTGCCTAAGCTGTGAGGGATATAAAATACAAATCTTCTTACAAAATATACTGAAACTATTTAAGGGTGAATTCAGTCCGGGTTACTGAACAACTTTCTTAAAAATGCGTATCTTACTACAGACACAGATCGTGTTATACCGGCGCCGGCAGCCAATTCGGCGATCAGCGCCGGCAGCGGAGGCACATCCTTTGGAATAATATTTGCGAGGTCTAAGTTCGTGGCGAACTACTAGTTTTAAATTGTTGTCATATTCACATAATATGCTCGAAGATTGAGTTTTATGACCAGTGATGTCTTTCCCAAATGTTAAAAGACTGTCACTGCCTGGTTCTAAATACACTTCTTGTCGGCCGGATTCGACCAAACTTTTATACCAAGAATAACTTCTACTCTCCGATAGTATAATGTCAAAACTCCATACAAGTTTGATATTACTATCTGAGAGTAAACTTATTCTTAGAATAAAAGTTTGGTTAAATCTAACTGGTGTTGCAGCGGCTGGGAATGAATTTTCATACTTACTTTCCTGGCCTACGCTGGTAAGTAATGCATGAGCCAAGAATTACAAACTTCGTATCTTCTTTTACTACAATCATAGCTACATTTTCGAGCATGACGAGAACATTAATTTATTACGTATAAATAATACGAGGTCCTATTGATGTTTCTATGCTTTGTTTAGCTTGTATTTCCTAAGTCGCCTTCTACGACATCCGACATTCTAGGACCTCTCCAACCCGTCCAGCATGGAGAGCGTAGGCCAAGTCCTCCGGCTGCTCTGACCAAGTATGACTTTGGTAGTACAGAGAGGGTCGTGCTCCTGCAGTGGAGACTAAAAGACCTGATAAAGATGAATACGAGAAGGAAGAAAATGACAAACCTGCTATGCAAAACCCGCAGACTTCTCGTCGACATGCAGTTGACGCTCCAATCCGTGTTTCCATGGTCGTTGCAGATGGTGATGGAGAACCTTCCATAGTTGGCCCGAATGAGATGTATGACAGAACCCTCGCTGCATCCGATCTTCAACGTTTTGCCTTCACACGCGTACGCCGTTTCATATCGTGGCTCTGGAAAGAAAAGAAGAAATTTAGACCTTTACCAAGAAGAAGTAGGATAAAATATATGTAGAGCAATTTTTTTGATTTTTAGGGTTCCTTAGTAAACAAGAAACCCTTATAGTTTCGCTATGTCTGTCTGTCTATCCGTCCGCGGTTTTGTTCAGACATTTTTAAAAGACAGAGAATTAGTAATAAAATGTTGTTGTTTGGGTAGGTATGTATATTAGTTATACCGACAGTGGTAACAAATGTGAAAAAAAAATTTGGGCAGCTCACATACACATTAAGAATCAATTCTTTTCTAGATCAACCACCCATAATGTCGAGTGGCGTTGAATGGGTCTTTAAAAATATTATGAGTTTGTTTACACCATTTTTCGATTTAGGAATCTATTTGTGAAAAATTTGGTTTTAAAGCCAATTTAGCAAATTTTTATTGGAGTCCAGTGCCCGGGGCTCTATCAGCTAAACGGTTATATATGGACACGTGAAAAATTCCCGGCAGTAGTATAATAACGAAGTTAAAAGGAAATCGATCAGAGCTAGTAGGGTTTACAAATAAAAGAGTTATAGTCGACCCGCTGGCTACTCGTACACTAATAAAATGTATCAGGGAAATGAAAATTTCATAGAAAATCAATGAAAGTTTTTTAGATGTAGCTAGTTGTTGCCATACATTACATAGATGTACAGTGACACTATAAATTAAGAAAATCACTCTGTAAGAAAAAAAGAGATGCACCGATGTGTGTTATTCTTAGAAACTTTCGACTGCCTAGTTTTTTAATTAATGTTGTCTACATTAGTAGAGCATTATTCTATTAAAAGTTATAAGGACATGAAAAAGTAAGCCTAAAGATACTAAGTATAATGAGAGATTAGTTGTTTAAGATACTAAGTATAATGAGAGATTAGTTGTTTATATTCAATAATATTTGATAACTGGCCGTTTTACTTCCTAAACTTTACCAAAACGGTATGTAAGTAAATATACACACGACGAATAAACGAGAAATTTCAAGTTAAAGCAATTATCCTCGAATCCCAACAAACATAAAACCGCTCTCAAAACAATCACTCGTTCAATGATTCATTACGCCCATTCAAAATCTTAGAACACCGGAAAATGGGCACAGGCGTCCAGAAGTAAATCCAATTAGAAGCCGCCAATATTGTTGATCCGTTCAGAAAGCGTAAACGTTCAAAAACAAACATTCGAATGGAAGACAAAACGAAAAACTGTCGACTCAACGTTCCATAATCAATTTCTGAACGTTTCATCGCGCGCTCAAATTCAAAATATTTCGGCGCGGCACCCTGCATATTGGCGCGTTGTTTCATGCTTCGAAATTCGAATCGGAGGGAACGCGCAATGGACGCGCGAAACAGGGAGATTTATTCCCCGATATAATGGTTAGAATAACTGGGTAAAAGGTGTGCATATTCTAAGGATCGGGTATAATAAATCTGGCCAAATTAATGACGGTACTGACAGATCGTTTACGCGTTTTCGCCAAGTCATACCGCGGAATGAGCGAGGGTGGCCTATGGAACTAAATCAGATTAAGTATAACAGGATACGCACAGACTGTAATTTTAGATTGGTAAACGAGTTTCATTGAGTTGATCAAGTTACATTTCTATTGGGCTATTGCTTTTTCAAATTAGTGAATGCATTTAATTCTTTTAATTGTGACAAATTTTGTCTGCTGAATATTCAAAGTGTAAATGGCTTACTCTAACAGGAACTGTGACTATGCCTTAAATAAAAAAAAAAGTTCAGGAATGTTAAGCTTAATAATAAGTCTTTGTAACTCCCGGGTCAAAAAGTGGCGTTTTGGGGTCACACGCATGTAAAAATGCCACTTTCCGGCTAGGTGGACTGAAAAATTGTGTACAAACCACGATCAGTGATTAAAAAAGTCTTTGATTACATATTTAGCACTCTATAGTCACATCCTATCTTTTATTCATTTATTTATTTATCAATTCATGTACACACAGGAAAATGGAGATACATTTTAAGGGTTTAAAAATAGGACGAAACGCTTCCCGAAAAGGTAGGTAGTACCCTGCGCCTTCGGTGCTTCCTCTTGGCGGGGGCACTCCGCGGCTTCAGATAGAGAGAATTCATAAAATAAAAGCTGTACTAAGGCACTACTTATCACAAAAGAGATCACTTCCAGCAGGCCTGTGAGAGGAGATGTTTATTTAGGAAAGGCATACAGGCGATTTAGCGTTAAAACAAGATTTCCTCGAAATATATGTCCCACTATCCAATACAAACGACAAGTAACCTATATTCTGTACCTATCCTTAACAAATTGCCAACGCCCACAATATCTAATCCTCTGACGGAAGACCAACAATTTATTAGCAAACGCAATAACCAATGAAAATGTGGCTATAAATCAAAATGGTGGCACTATTGGAGCGCCTTTGACATTCGTATTACTTGACTGGAATCACACGACTCATAATGATTTTCTGGGATTAGTAAGATTCATTCTATACAGTTATAGCAGTTGTCCGCTTAATCAATCCTACGGGAATCTTACATCACATTTTTCCGGGATATTTTTTTTTGGTATTATCTAGGTTATATCATGATAAATTTCACCACTCCAAAAACAAACATAGTTTAGTTTTTCTGTGTTGATAACAATATAAATTAAACAAATAAAACAAAAGACATTTATTTATTTAAGTTTATTGCACACAATCTTTTGATTGATTACAATGGGTCAAACTTAATGCTAATGCATTATTTACCAGTTTGCCTTTGGGATATGTTGAGAAATTGAATAGGGGTTGAAATAGGCAAGTGTAGCAAGCTAACTTGTGATATTTTCAATAAAATACCTATATAATATTACACATTATATACATATACTTACATAAATACTAGCTTTCGTTAATATTATTACGATGACAATAATTTTAAAAAATATGATGCCCCTAAATTAAAACCTACATGATAGTTGGACTAAATAACATTCTGCGGATGCCTGCCAACAAAAATAAAAAAGTAAATAAAATAGTGACGCGGTGCACATCAGAATTATTTTAAGAGTTATCGATATTTTCTAGTAACACCGCTCTAAAATGCCCCTAATTGCTATAATTTCCGAAGCATTTTATAATATTCCTCTGGAATTCAATTACGCGTCGGAACCTGTAATTACTGTCGTCCTCAGTAATTGATTGTTTTTAGTTCATTTATACGATGTCTGCTTGAGTGATTACACGAATTTGAATAACAAAAATATGCTTTTACATTAAACACTTTGAATATTTTACACTACTACACCAGTTACTAAAAATATTTAGTCAGTTTTATGTCGCAGGAAACTTTAAACATATATTTTACTAATATTTTATTCTAACCAATATTTAATATCTAATAATAGAGGTGAGGACAGGGCCAGAAAAGTACGATTATAATTACTCCGTCTTTTAGATTATCCAAAAATAATTGACACATATTTTTCAGTTAACAAAAAAAAGTAAAACATTTAGGCTAACATGGGGGCTTGCGACGTCACCGCAAAAAAATCGTATCTAGCCGTGACGTCATGTGAAATTTAAATACACTGTCTTTAAAATTTTTTGTTTCTTAGAGAAAAGAAAAAAATACGTGTACAATATTTTTAATAATCTTACTTATTAACAACTTTGTCGATTGTTGCTTTATTTATATATTTTTTTATTTCTCTCCAGCTTGAATTACTTAGAAAAAAATATTCATAATTTAACTAGTTTGGCTGCAGTTAGGTCTACTTACTCTTACACTAAGGATAATAAATAATTAAATTTTTAACAAAAAAAAAAACAACGGACTTCAATATTTTTCAGAAGTTTTTTCCATATCTCCAAAGTACTTCATCGTGTCTTCACCAAATTAATATGGGACCAACTTGGGAGTAGGGGCTTTCAAATAAAAAAAGAACCATCAAAATCGGTCCACGATTGCCGAAGATATGGCGTCACATACATAAAAAAAAACATACAATCGAATTGATAACCTCCTCCTTTTTTGAAGTCGGTTAATAAGGATTTAATAACAAAAAATCGATAGGCAAAGTTGACATGAATAGAATACAACAATTTTACAAAGTTATCGATAAATTAACTTGTTTACGACCGCAGTTGACACATTGGTCTCTACATCAAAGTTAGGGAAGTCGATACTGTGAGTTATCAATATTCCATAAAGTTAGGCTAACTTCTGTATCGGAAGCCTTGTCGACTCATTTAAACTTTTTAAAGAATACCCATTCAGACTTACCACTGTAAACGATTATTGATATATTTTAAAAAATAAATCGCTTTGCGTCATTAGATATAGGATTAAAAAAAAATTAAAATTGAGTGTTACATTTAGTAGTAACGTAAGTAGTAGCGTGAGCAGTTAAAAGTAAGCTACTGCAATTAAAATATTTTACTACTATGCCTCTCCATATTCACATACATAAAGAAAATACAATTCCATTTGATTTCATCAATTTTCTTCCATCAACAAAGAAAATTAAAACTATTTCCTAATAACAAAAAAATAATCGATAAGACAATCTCGACACTATCGACGCGCAATCCTCCATCAACCATTTGCAAAAATCGAATATTTAGAAACTATTTTAAATCGCTGAAAAAAAAACTGCTAGTCACTCCCTACAAGGGTGTGAGGGCTGAGGGCTCATAATAAAAATGATTTATACGAGATGCCCAGTCCTTAAGTACCTACGCAGGGCGAAAACAATTTACAAGATATTTTACTAAGGGGGTACGGTAATTATTTTTTCAAAGGAATGTGTTTAGAGTTTGGACGTGACGTTATTAATGGCTTCAATTTTGATGATACACATTGTTCGGTGAAACAATGAGAGGAGGTTTTATAGGAGTAGGTTATACGAGTATTAAGCCTTCAGAAGATACCTCTACGTAGTAACTAACTGACTTACATACTGGTCTAGGAAAAAAGTGAAGAATGTACCAGGTGCTTCTCCTGCCGCTTAGTTCACAGAAGTCGATTAAAATAATGAACGCAAAGTTAACGATTACGTATTCTGAATAAGCGTACTGTTTTTGCTTTTACTATTTCTTTAAAATATAGTCATCAATAAAACGTGATCGTTAAAAACAAGACTATTGAAATTTTGCATTTGAAAATAGAATACTTTTGCCGTGAGATGGCCAGCATTAAATTTTATTTGGCCTCACGCAAATATAATACAAACGGACGCAAATGTTGGCTATATTCGTGCGCATGCCATTTCCTTCCATAATTCAAAAGTTGAAAGGGTCCATAATTGCATCTCATTATTAGGGTACGTCACACAAATATCACACGCACACATACAAATGAATACAATTCCTTTTTCAAACGCCATAATTACCTCGTGCGATTCCCTAAACGTGCAACAAAGTTAGCTTTGCCGTCAAAATATTCCCAAATCATAAGAAAATAAGGGTGGTATTCGATTGTATTAACAGAAATGTGAAGAATGTCAGTGTTATAGAACCTCGTTAGCCGTACATGCGGTTGTCATTTGATATCCCGCTGCCGAATGGCGAAAGTCTTTGCATTTCGTTGATTTTATGTGAAAATAAACATTATTATAAACTGCGTACTGCGCATTTTCGCTTGCGTGAGTTTTATTACGGCCACAGATGTAACAATATTGGTTTCCTGACGAATTTAATTCTGTCTCGTTTATCGACGGTAGTGGGACTAGTGGTCGAATGGATTATGTTGAATTTTACGGGGGTTGTATTAATGTTGATGGGGATTTGCGATTTGGGGTGATATGATTTCGTCAGTGACCAAAATCGTAATCAGCATCTATTTAATGCATTTTAGAAATATACCTAAGTAACTAACTCTTCAAAATACTCGTTTAGGAATTCATCATTTCAGCCGCATAACGTCGTGTGCAATCTTATAAAATAAAATCTTTTATACTACAAACAAACTAGAAAAAGCGCAAATGGTCTTATCGCTAGGCAACAGTCATAGTTAACTAACAACAATAATCTATGTTAACTTGTCTTAATTTTAACGTAATCTTAACGTACCTATGAAAATAACGTATTTTTACAGTTGGATCAGTATCTAAAATTCAAATAGGAATTCGTGTGATTAAATAATACAGTAAATTTATAGGGGCAAATTACACTGATTGAGCTAGCCCGAAAGTAAGTTTGAGATTTGTGTTATGGGATACTAATTCAACGATACTATATTTTATAACAAATACATATACTTATAGATAAAAATCCAAGACCCAGGACAATTTGAAAAAGGCCATTTATCAACTTGCCCTGACCGGGGATCGAACCCGGGACCTCTGGGTAGCGGACAAGCATGGTGACTACTATGCCACGAAGATCGTCAAATAAAATTAAAGAAATATGTTACGCCCAGAATTAGAAATCAATGTTTTAATCCTTCTAAATTCAGAAATCACAGCATCGAGGCATCCCTTCACATTGCTTAGGGCGATGGCGATGTTATGGAGTGGAGGTGACAAATTGAAATGCCGTTTTACGGTGTATTTTATGGCGGTATCCACTTGACGCTTCATGGTATTAAAGACACCGCAGCTCTCTATTTCAGTATCAGGTAACACCCCTTTATATCCATCTCACATTGAATTTCCCCTTTATGGATTACATAATATGAACTAGCTTCTAACTTACAACATTTGTGGTGAAGTACATTATAAGGAAAATATTTGATTATTATCGAAAGAGAGGATATTAGGATTTTCAATACAGAAAACAAACAACAATTAGGAGATTCCGACAAATTGATAACCTTCTCCTTTTTGAAGTCGGTTAAAATTAAAAATTAAAGAGATACCAATGATATAAAAAAGATATTAAAGGGATAGTCAGGTACACGTGTACTGGCTGCATATAAAATATGGAAAGTCTATTAATTTTTAAGTCTATAAAAAATACTGTATTTACTCCAATTTCAAATCAAAGTAAAAGAGTTAATTTAAAAACAAACCGCACGTTCCAACTTTAAATTACAGGATTATCCTTTTTCGGATGCGTTCCGAAATGAAAATATTTAAAACTAAGTCAAATTAAAAGTGCAAAAGTAACTCAAAATAACCGTTGGCAATTTCGGCCGGCAAATAGGGTCCGTTGATTTAATTACTCGAATTTGCATATTTTCCTCGCGGAAACCGGATAACAGCCAACGCCGGTCCAGCCTTTGATTCCGTAATGACAATTTTTACTTACAAAATGTTGGGCATTGTTTAAAGTGAATAAAACAATTGATTAATCCCCTTTTATGGGCTTTATTTAATTTTTCGGGTCATAGGACGCGGGAAATTTAAGTTGACTGCATTTAAACAGTTAAAAATACTGAAGGGCGATTTTCGAGATGGGAGTTTTAGTTCTGCACGGTCTTTACTTCATCTATTTTATCGTAACGTGGGAGAAAAAAAAACTACTGAGTAACTTTATCTCGTCAATGATTTGTTTTTTGAAATGCCATTCTCCACTATCCTGAATTCTATATAATTGACGGTCCTTTGGAATTTTTCTCCTAAGCTTTGTTTACACCGTTACAAAAAAATAAACGTTAAGTACCTATAATATTGTAATTTTAATAGCTATCACACGGTTATATTGGATGTGACATAGCTATACTACTATTAGAATTAAAATAGTGACATAAAATTAAATATTTCTTAATTCTAGATTTACTTTTTACTTAGATAGAATGTGCTACACATAAACAACAGACATTTCTCAAGCACTAAGTTTCGACAACCGCTGATTTAAGTCGACAACAAATCGATACAAAGATTTGTAGCTTGTTTACTCCAAAACCAGAAAATACTGGCTGATTCTAAAAAAGAAAACTTATTACACGATAGCATAGCAATAGGTCGGTCAATCGCACACATTCGAAATTTAAAAGATTTGTAGCTTGTTCTTGAAACTAGAAAATACTGGCTGGTTCTTAAAAAAGAAAGATAGGTACGTATCGGAATCACAATCTATGCACGATATCTCAATCTGCTCATTCGAAATTTAAAAGATTTAGAGACACTAAAATTGCCAGTGTTCGGGCCCGCTGAGCCGATTCGACGTCAAATCGATTGCAAACCGAGACCCGACTCGAAAGGTTTACTGCTTGTTTTACGATTTTCGGAATCGTCTCGATTTGTTCACGATATAAGCGAATAGGGACGTAACTTGTGGTTCGCGGGTAAAAATAAAACGATTTGATGCGGAAACAGCTATTTAATCGGATTTACGACGTGTTAACCTCATTTGTCTAGTAGCGTGGGTAAGATTAAACTGTCCAAGAGCATTCCTGTGATTCGAATACAGGATTGCCGGTTTGTTTCCTTCGATTTTTATCAAATCACCTATAAAGACCGTTACAATGTTATAAATTATAAATTAGCCAAGTCGCTAAAGAAGTACAAGGTATTTTAATTAAGTGCAAGGGGTTTTAATTCAATCCATCAATTTGAACAACCTTTACCAACAAACAAACAAACCTTTCTTAATAATATGTAAATGTATGTAGGTATATATCGAGATATGACAAAGAATGTTGGCGTCCCATACGAATAAAGCTTCAAGTGAACTAAAAAGGTAATCAAGTGCCACTTAGTGAAATGGCCCTTAAACTATCAGAAACTAATTAAAACGAAACTTTTATTAACAAACCTTTTCACACTACGACTGAACGAAAAGGAAAAATATATTTCACGTTCCGTTTTCCAAAATGTTGGCCTTTTTGTAGAGAAATTTCACACACGAAAAAGAATCTTCAATTACAAAATATCTGAAATGTCACGTCCTTTAATAAAAATAATATTTTAAAACGACAAGGCCTCATCGAGTTTTAAATAAAGTAGTTAAAATCTGCATGTCGCTTGAAACGGAATACCAAATGATTACATTAATATCAATTATCGATAAATTCTCTTTGTGCCGTTTAAATCGGATATTTGACCGATATTCTCGATTTATTACAGTTTCAGTTTTGATGAATGATATTAAATAAATGCCTTTTGAAACTGTACAGCATTTTTTGTACGGTCAAACTTCAAAAATGGATTCATATCATCATCCTTTCGTACTATTAAAATATTATTTAAATAAAAAGTATCCGAAAATAATAAGAATAAAAAAATATATTTGAAGCATAGCCCTATACAGTTTCGAATCATGGACAATGAGAGAGAAGGATAGAGCTAGATTAGAAGCGTTTGAGATGTGGTGCTGGCGGCGAATGGAGGGCATTAACTGGACAGAAAAGAAAACTAATGAGGAGGTGTTGGAACTTATAGGAGAGAAACTTATTCGATATGATGATTTTTTTAAAGTAATATGGAGGAAAATATAAAAGGAAGAAGAGGCAAAGGAAGATCTAGAGATAGTTTTATAAAACAATTAAAAGATCAAATCAACGTTTAAACGAGAGAATAGACGTGAACCTGAATACGCTACTTTCCAGCAACTCAAATTAGACACTTTTTCCTAAACTATATCGACACAAAACTTCATCGAAATACGTTCAGTGGTTAAAACGTTAAAAGGTTACAGACAGAGTTACTTTCTTGAACATTAACATATGCATAAAAATAAAAAATATTAAAAAAAAATAAAAGAGAAAAAAATATCTAAATTGTATTCAGGGTATAAGTGCCCAACTTCAGCCATAGTTTTTCATTGTCATAGAAGATTATTACATTCGAATGGACAAGGGCCTAATTGAGACATGTACCCTATTTCAATAACTTTGTATATGAATAATGGGTAAATAGAAATATATGTCTTGTTCCCTGATCCATAAGGGATGGAATGTCTTGGAGAAAGTAGTTTATGTGTCTTACGAGATTTGGCGTAAATCGTTCGCATGCAACAAGGGTGTTACGGTACTGTCGGAAAGAAAAATGGCGAGATTTCTTACCCGACTGCTATAGAAAAGTAAAGTTTTTTGTTACAAAATAATTTAGTTCTGTATTTTGTTGTAGACCGTGCTGCGCCCTAGAAAAAGGAGAAACGTTTTAGATATTTCTTGATTTATCACAAGGTGGTCAGACGACCTGACCAAGGTCGCTGGAAAGCGCTCTATCTATTATGTTCTAGGTATCTATTCTCTAGATCTATTACGTATGTATTACAATGCAGTTGCATACTTTAATTAATTTCTTTCAGCATTAAAAATAAGAAAGAAATAATTCAATAATTTTTGATAAAAAGTTTTTGAATTTTAGTTCAGAGTGATAAGTAATTAGTAAAGGTCAGTTCAGACAGAGAGGAAAAATGCACGAGTAATTTATAGCTTAATTAAAAATAACAGCGTATTTGTAATAGCCTGAAGTATATAAACATTTGACCATGGCAAAATGCTAACGCGGTCTCAAGATCGCGCGAACTCGCTTGCCTCTTGCGCTATAATGCTAACAATTTAAAGTTTATTTTCGAATGTCGTAAAAAGTCCTACCATGCTGGTCTGGGAGAAAAGAAAAAACCTTTGAATGTACCTGCTGCTTCTCTTTCCGCGCAGATCGTAAAAGCCGATCGAGGGAATGGGCGAATAGAATGCAACAGGCGATGCGGGTTGCTTGCCGCATCACTGTATTAATTGCTTTTCCATCTTCTCGCCCACCATGACGCTAAAAGTGGGTTTTGGGTCTTGTGGCCCTAGGCTCTGCATAGAGCCGCAAGACCCAAATGCTCTTTCTGCCCCATTAGGGATAAAGACGTGATAGTATGTATGGATGGAAAAAATCCTACCCGCTGCTCTCCTTATGTCTGAACTGACCCTGAGATTTGGCAAAAAATCCACCTGTAGGGCGCGGCTTTACCGAGACTGCTAAGTACTAAATTCAGTAGATTTTCTCACAAATTAGAGACATTTAACTTGAAATTAATTCTAATATACTCAGGCATTAGATAAAATGGATAGGCCAATAAATTTCAGACTTGTTTAAATAATAAAAGACAAATCTAAGACATAAATGTTAATTAAATTTAAATTAAACTTTGTCTTGATTTATGTCAACAATTAAAACACGAATTATAGTTGTAAAGTAAGGTATGCACTAGATAAATGCAAGCACAGTCGAATACAAGAACTAGTCTCATAAAATATACATTAAAAAAACAATAGTCATATAAGACACGAGACATCAAAGTGATCAACATAAAATTCCCTGTGGGGTATTATTTATTGCATTCAGTATATTAATTTATAATTATTATATGTATAAATTGCCTAGCTATGTAAATTTATCGCTTTGTTTTTTTATTCATATATTTATAAATTCAAAGGTAATAAATCGTATGAATTGTCTTTGTAAGTTTTTATTTGCAGCCCAGAGCGATTTATGGTTAAAAATATATGTAGCTTTGAATGCATATATTTTACGCTACATATTTTAGTAGATTGCTCGTACCTAGCTTTTTCTTTCTTTGATATAATATCGTATAAGAAAAATGGAGCCGTATATTTAGTTTTGAAAACAATGTTTCTTTATACTCAGAGGGTTTAAATGTACCTAATGTAACTAATTATCTTTATCTTACTATTTTTTTTTTTTTTATCCTTCGTATTTCCTTAAATAAATTATGTTTCTTATTAGGTATTTAATTTTTAACTTCTAAAAAAGGAGGGTATCCATTCGTAACGATGTTTTTTTTTAAATGTATATTCACTGATCATTCGTAAAACCTGGACCGATTTGGATGATACTTTTTTAATTGAAAGGGTATTCTTGCTAAGTGGCTCATAGACTTTTTATCAAAATATTTGCATTGACAAAATTCATTAGACAAAACTAGTTATCTTTCGTGAATTTACCGCTTATTTTGAAATGTAGTTTCTTATAGATAGCGATCTTGAAAGTAGAAATTAACCAATCTTGCATATAATATTGGGTAAAACATTACTAACGAGGTATTTAACACATACTTTTAATTTAACAAATGTACAAAACATTACATTATATACTAATAAGTATGTGATGCAGAATCATAATGGTCCAGCTAAACTATAAGAAATATAATAAGCGGCCAAGTGCGAGTCGGACTCGCCCATGAAGGGTTCCGTAGTAGCAAATAACAATATAAAAGTCTTGTAGTATGTTTTTTTAATTTTTATATTTGAGTTGATTGAATGAAAGGTAAATTGCCGTTTACGATTTATGACGTATTAAAAAAAAACTACTTACTAGATCTCGTTCAAACCAATTTTCGCTGGTAGTTTTCATGGTAATGAACAACATATATTTTATTTAGTTTTATCATTCTCTTAATTTAGAAGTTACGGGGGGGGGGACACACTTTTTTCCACTTTGGAAGTGTCTCTCGCGCAAAGTATTCGGTTAAGAAAAAAATGCTATTAGAAACCTCAATATCATTTTTGAAGACCTATCCATAGATACCCCACACGTATGGGTTTGATGAAAAATAAATTTTTGAGTTTCAGTTCTAAGTATGGGGAACCCCCAAAATTTACTGTTTTTTTTCTATTTTTGTGTCAAAACCTTAATGCGGTTCACATAATACATCTACTTACCAAGTTTCAACAGTATAGGTCTTATAGTTTCGGAAAAAAGTGGCTGTGACATACGGACGGACAGACAGACAGACAGACATGACGAATCTATGAGGGTTCCGTTTTTGCCATTTGGCTACGGAACCCTAAAAATGACTCTTGAGCAAATCGCAGGTTGACTGGAAGAGATCCCTACATGGGATAAGTCCGCCTTTGTATATTTGCTCTTTCGAATGTTTTGTACTTTATTTTGTTTTTTGGTACAATAATGTTATTACAAACAAACAAACAAAAATGATAAATTGGAACAACATGTGTCAAAATATCTAAAATGTGTTGTTTTCTTTCTACGTCTCCCAATTTCCGGGACACAATCTTTTCCGCGCGACTGTACCTGAGTCCTGAGGGTCTTGAGGGGATTTTTTAACAGTTTCCGTGCTATATGCACCCCTGGTCACGTTTCGTATGGAGTAGCCGCCTGCATAAGCGGTTTCATTTTTCTTTCTATAGTGTGGAGAGGGATTATCGCACGAATAAAAACATTTTTAATAAAACTTTTTTTTTTTTGGCTTTTATGTGCTCGAAATATACTACCTATATTCGAAGAACTAAGGATGGTATACGAGTCGGCTTTGATCTGTGATGATGCGCTGTCTAAGAGTGAGTTAGACCTCATTCATACGCTTATGCAACGTAACCACAGAATTAATAAGTATTACATACAGAATGGAATCAAAATACCAGTAAAAAATCAAAACAAATGGCATTTCCATACTAAAGTGTACAGCCGCGCAATTTGTATGGGAATGTCGATTTCTTTTTGTTTTTTGTCTGTTAATTTAATTTCATTATGCTACAGCGATCTAGTATAGCCCGTGGTTCGATTTATTACGGGCATGTCCCGTCAAGTGCGCGTCAGGAAACGCGCAGTGTAGGGTTCCGTAGTTACGAATGCCAACTTTAAGTTCATGCCACGAAAAATAACTTTCTAGTACTTTTATAGACTCTGAGTAAAACCGCGGTGGTTGGATTAGTTACGGGTATGTCCCTTCCACGTTGCACAAAATATCAACATGAAGTAAGACGAAAAAAAGACAAAAATAGTAGACGTTAAAAGTCCCTTTCCACACTATTCGATTCCAAAAACTGCACACAATTTAGCTCTACGCGCGTGAAAAGGGAGGCGCGAGGGTGTCAAATAAGATTTTTCCTCAATCGAGGGCCGAGGGCCAAGGGCTTCGCGGAGCTTGGATAAACTCTTATAGAAGGAAGCGGTACATCAAAACATCTATTATTGTAACGGTTTCTTATTCTTTCGTATTGCTTTTATCGAAATGTAAGAAGTTTAAAAAGATATGTATAAAAACGCCAAGTGTCGTATGACTTTTTTAATATACAACGTGGAAGGGACACTTGGCCAATTATTTCTCACGAAGTCACCACTGAATATACAACGTGTAAATCGAACAACAGGCTACACTGTATCAATATTGTAAAATATAATTAAATTAAAATAAAAACAAAAAAAACGAATGGTTGCACTCTGGGAGTGCCGGCAGAAGTGAAAACTTGAATATTAACGTTGTGCATTTTTGATATTTTGGAATGGTTAGGGAATAATTTTGCACGAATTGCTTTAATTATCAGTATAAAATATTTCAAATCTTTTCTGAACCACAGTCTGTCACAAATGTCACAAGCATGACCAAATTCATTTTCAACAAAATCATTTTCAAATACACAGCAGTATGGCCACTACACAGACGGTCGAGCCATCAGCTGTCACCATCCATGGATGCGCGTAGCACGCTGTAACATAAATATACATGAACATTCGCGCAAGCGCCCTGCGCCGTCTTACGAATTTTCGATCAGGTCACGTGTCTTGACGCGAGTTTGAAAATTTTTACCCATTCCAAAAAACGTGCACAACGCCGCTAAAGAAGTTTTCACTTCAAAAAACAAAAAAAAACCGGCGTTCCTATACAGACCACCCGGGCGGCTGCACACTGTCGAAATGCCGATTTTTTTTGTGTTTTGGCGATTATTTTAATTTCATTATACTATAGTGATCTAGTATAGCCCGTGGTTCGATTTATTACGGGCATGTCCCTTCCACGTTGTATATTCAGTGGTGACTTCGTGAGAAATAATTGGCCAAGTGCGCGTCAGGAAACGCGCGTAGGGTTCCGTAGTTACGAATGCCAGCTTTAAGTTCACGCCACTAAAAATAGCTTTCTAGTACTTTTATAGACTCTGAGTAAAACCGCGGACAGACAGACAGACATGGTGAAACTATTTCAAGGTAGTCGTCGGTCTTATAATAAGACTTTTCAGAAAGTACTTTCTTTACAAAAGTTTTGAATTTTTTGTCTGGCGTATCAAAGACGGATTTTGGAAATACATTATAAAAAATGTAGGTATACCTACAGTTTTCCCCATAAACGTTTAACTAACTGGTTTAAGCCTATAAAACAGGGCAGCTAAGTCATTCTTATTGAGTAAGTTTCTATCGGTCAAATCGCTTACTTTATTGTACGGAGACATATTTTTCCATACATATATTATGTTTTCAAATATATACTGTGATGCTAAGGTAAGTATATTTATTCTCTTGAATAATTCTCTGAGTGAGTACACTAGTTATTAATTAGTTTTTAATACCCATTTATTTTTATTTAGTCAAATTTATTACAAAAGTCTTTTTCTATTTGTCATGCCGATTCCCAACATTTCACATAGGAACATACACTAAATAAGCGGCCAAGTGCGAGTCGGACTCGCCCATGAAGGGTTCCGTAGTAGCAAATAACATAATATAAAAGACTTGTAGTATGTTTTTTTTAAATTTTTATTTTTGTGTTGATTGAATGAAAGGTAAATTGCCGTTTATGATTTATGACGTATTAAAAAAAAACTACTTACTAGATATCGTTCAAACCAATTTTCGCTGGTAGTTTTTATGGTAATGAACATCATGTATTTTTTTTAGTTTTATAATTTCCTTATTTTAGAAGTTACGGGGGGGGGACACACTTTTTTCCACTTTGGAAGTGTCTCCCGCGCAAAGTATTAGGTTTAGAAAAAAATGATATTAGAAACCTCAATATAATTTTTGAAGACCTATCCATAGATACCCCACACGTATGGGTTTGATGAAAAATAAATTTTTGAGTTTCAGTTCTAAGTATGGGGAACCCCCAAAATTTATTGTTTTTTTTCTATTTTGTGTCAAAACCTTAATGCGGTTCACATAATACATCTACTTACCAAGTTTCAACAGTATAGGTTTTATAGTTTCTGAAAAAAGTGGCTGTGACATACGGACGGACAGACAGACAGACATGACGAATCTATAAGGGTTCCGTTTTTGCCATTTGGCTACGGAACCCTAAAAATGCAGATTTTTATCACACAAAATGTTTATTTACTCATCTAGTTATGTCATTTCAAACTTGTACTTTTTCACTTTGAATTGAAATCCCTAAGCTGTAAAATGATATCATCCGTCTTCCTCTAAACTCAAATCCGGCACTATTTTACCACATAATAAATAACCAGCCTTCTCACTGGCTTATTTTTTAAGTGCGAGGTTTGTGGGAACCCCTAGAGCAATAAATAAACTCAGTACATTGTGTACAAGAATTCAGGCTAGGGAAAGGATATAGTATACAATATAGACAGTGTAGAACGAGTACTGCTGAGAAAACTTACATATTATGGTGACCGCACGTAATGCCGGACTTTTTGTGTTTCTCAGCTTGTCCGGTTCGCATGTGCCTGGCAGACCTAGTCGTCTTCACCGCAGGAGCACGACCACCTCTGTACTACCAGAGCCATACTTGAGGCAGAGCAGCCAGAGTATTTGGCCTACACTCTCCACGGCTAGTCGGGTTGGAGAGGTCTCATAGATGTTTTATAAGCGCTGTTTAGATTGTATTTCCTAAGTTGCCTTCCACAACATCCACGGGAGGACTTGTAGTGGCCCTATTCTACTCTGCCGGAAACCACAAGGCATACGGTCGTTCTGGTCTTTTATGACTGACTATATCGAAATGCAGGATCTAGACCAAAAAGCAATTGAAGTTAAGTTAAAGTTAAAGTCAAAGACAAAAAGGAATAATGATAGTGAAGGCAGATAACCGTGACCACTAGTATTTTATAAGGTGTCCCATATCTATTCAGAAAAATATGTAAATATCGAATTCTATCACAGTTTTCTAAAATTTCATATCTCTCACAGTAAGAATCCTTCTCATTAATCCGAACAATTCTTGATAAGTCATGTAAGATAAGTAATAAGGATGAACTGACTAATAAATTACTTAAAGGCAAACATTGTATACTCGTATAGTTTGCCATAAAAATGACAAGCATAAATACTCGAGTTATACTTTTGTACATTTTATATTTTGAGGTCTAGGGAAGGAAATAGGGTGCTACCCTTGCATCAGGTGCAAAGAGGTTTTTTGTCGGCAAAATTTAGTGAACTAGTGATGTACCCGTTACCTCCGGACGCACGGATATCGACGGATTTCCGTAAGTGACGTCAACTGTGACAAAGAGTGTTTGTATACAGGCTGCTTCACGCAATCGACACACAAAAGGGAGGTGGTAAAGTTTGAATATAACTGATTTTGCTGAGAGGCACTTTATGGAAATGTAAGGTATTTTTTTTTACAAATCGCACACATTTACCTAGCCCCGAAGTAAGTAACCCGAATATTTTATATTAAATAGATAACAAACGTCCAAGGTATTCTCGATATTTTCGAGTTGTAAAATAGAAGTAAGTATTTTAGCGAATGATATCGTGTACAATTAACAAGTTTAATACTAACATAAAAATAACATTTACCTCCTAATTTTTATAGATTTCTTACCTAATATAATATAGGAGTACAGGCAAGTTTATTTGCTAAGCATATTTAAAAAAAAAACTGTAAAAAACGCCCTCGCCGATATTTTTAGCTTTGTGGGTGATTTATCTGTGACGATTATATACATATATTATTATGTACTAGTATGTTTTCTATACAATGTTAATATTCTACGAATTATTACTATGCTAGTGTTTAAAAAGTACCCCTGTATATCATCATCATCTTCATTTCAGCCGCATAACTTGACTGCTGGACATGGGCCTCTCCCAAGAATTCCCAAAAAGATCGGTCTCCTTCCTGCGACCTAGGTCAGGTCGTCAGACCACCTAGTGGGTGGGTGTCCTACGCTTTGCTTGCCACCATTCGAGAACCTTTTTGCCTCATCAGCCATCAATTCGTCGCGCTTTGTGTCCCACCCACTGCCACTTTAAGGAGCTAATCTGCTAGGCTATGTCAGTGACTTTTGCTCCTACAATAACCCTGCATATAGATACAAGTGGCCCTATTCATGGCTGCAAGCCACACAATATCACTTTATTGTTAGAATTCCTGGAATGAGAAATAGAGGCCATTTCTCATTCCAGGAATTCTAACAATAAAGTGATATTACTCAATTCTATTAACCCATTTAACGATACGTAGAATCACACTGAATTTAATTGCACTAGTTTTGGGATACGGAATGCAGCTTATTCAAATATATCCCGCGAACCGGAATATATCTCATATATTTTAGTTAGAATTCCCGAAATGACAGAGCCATCCAGTTTCAGTCTAGGTGAAATTGGTGCGGTTGTAATAAATTCCTGCAGTGCTTTTGTATATGTAAAGTGAAAGTATTGTAAACTGTATTAAAATAACTAATTAGCTAGCTCCGAATTATGTTTTTAACCTCCGACAAGAATCTGTCGGTCTGTGTGTCTGTTTGTGCCTGAAGACGCCTGGAACGATATGAAAAATTTATTTTTTTGTTTAAAATTGAACTTGCGAGGCGGTCCCATAGAAATTTAAAACATAAATATATAATTTTTTTAGTCCGTCATCTAGATTATCCAAAAATAAAGGACCCATCTTTTTCGTTTAGCAAAGAAATAAAAATTCACAAAGATACAGCGCTTCGAACTTTCGGTGTGGGGATTTACGTCACCTTTAGTCAAAAATCGTAGCTGATCGTGACGTCACACGGAATTTCAATCGCTGCATCTTCGTCATTATTTGCTAATTAGAAAAAAGGAAAAACACGTTTACCATACTGTTTAATAATCTACGTGTATCCAATGAGCCAAAAAATGTTTTAGTTCATTGTCTATTGGTCGTTGCTTTACTACAGTCAGTACATATACATATATCTACATGTAGGTATATATATACATAAAAAGTAAGTCACCGAGTGGGATTCGAACCCGTAACACTTTTTCTAGCGGTCGGTATCCTTAACCACTGAGCTAAAATCAAGGCGGTCGGCGCGACGAAATTAGCGACCATATTCTGCGTGGAAAGAAAACGCATGAAAACTCGAAAACACGCGTTTTTCCAAACATAAAACTAATCTAGATCGATTGTTTACCCCCGAAAACCCCCATATACAAATTTTCAGCGAAATCGTTAGAGCCGTTTTCGAGATCACAGAAATGTATAAATATATATATATATATATATATATATACATACAAGAATTGCTCGTTTAAAGGTATAAGATATATAGCTATCGCTACAGAAACACTACCCAACAGTCAAATAAAAATAGTGGTGTGCCGGCATCCGACGAAGCCCGACATGACCGCAAGTGTCAGGTATCATATTCCTCGCTACCTCACACTTTTCGCAAGAGTATACATTGCAGATGGGTGTTTGGTTTGGACGTTGGGGTGGAGAGCATAAGAATTCTAGGTGCTTTTTGTGGTGCTTTTTTTTGTTTTAATGTTATTTTGTATTACATACCTACTTAAGTAAAGTAAGATAAGATAAGATAGGATAAAATTTCTTTATTGCACCAACTAAGTATGACAATTATTAAAATTACATTTGAAATATAGTAGGTACAAAGGCGGACTTATCACTAAAGTGATTTCTTCCAGCCAACCTTTGGGTAAAGAAGACTATAAAAGTATGTTTATGAACAAGCTATGAGGTTGCAGAATGTCCGAGTAGCAAAATGTCTAATATGTAAAACGCCCTGTTGTTACATCGACTAATCCCAATTGGGTACTTTCCTGGGTCAAAAATAAACCATTTGGTAAGTACTGAAGAAAATAAAAGTCACCAAATAATGTCACTTGTCGTGATCATATAAATTTTCAATGTGGTTTTGGATTTATTATTCCAGAAAAGTGCTACTTGACTCAAAGAAACTATGACGTCATTCGTCTGTATTTCATACAAGCTCTGTGGAAAATGTTTTGTTTTGATGCTGATTTGAATTGCTGGAAAGTAGCGGATAAACATAAACCGCCTCATAATAAAACACAGACTAACGTTAAGACTTGGTTTAAACCATTATTTACTTAAATGAGGCTGAGAGTGACAAAAGGGTTGGTGACATATTTTAATTATGTCTACAAGTTTAGGCCTAGTTTTAATCTAAGTATAAGAAGAGTATGTATATGAGATTTTAAAAATTAGGTACCTATGTTTATTTGAATGTTTTATAAAATAAACACTTTTTTGAAAAGTTATTAAATATCGTTAACAAATTTTTTATTCTCCTATATAAAATTCATGTGGCCAAGCGCTGATTTGTAAGAAAAGCCAAATATTTGTTGTTTTTCTTTGATTGTTTTGGAAAGTAGCTTAGTATCATGGACAATCACTTTGACTCCAAAAATTTTACTAGTGGCTAGTGACTAAAAAGTCACCCTGCATAAAAAGTTGAAATCTAATAGACCAGGCATTAGAAGACTTACAATAAAAACCAAAATAGAAAGAATCTAAAGGCTTATTTCGGTCAGCAATACGTCTAGTTTGAACATGTATCGAATTCACTGATGCGTCGAGACCACAATTCCGGCCAGTACCCATACTGAGCCTCGGTGTAGCGTTTCGACCACGGAATGTCACATGATACTGTGTAAAAACCTTATTTTAAACAGGTACCATAGTATTAAATCCTTGTATGATTTAATGTATAATTTTGCCCGTGTTTGTGAAATAGTGACCTTTTAAGCAATAACGCAGAATTTTAGAAAATAATTAAGGATTTTAACGTATTGTATATGTACAAATTTAAGTAGTGTATATTTTTTGACCGAGCAAGCCCGATGATTTTACCTTGGACAAAAAATTGTCTGTAGATATCTATCTGTACAGTTGGCATTTTTTAAACGATTCTCTTTAAGCATATTCAATATTTTTTTATCGATTAAGTGTTTGGTACTTTTGCAAAATAGCGAAGCCATGAGGGCTCTATAAATGAATAAAATTTCATAACTACATTAATATCATACAAAACTCATTTATCGCGAGGTCTAGAGCTCAAAAAGCCACTGATTTATAAAGTTGACAGCAAAAAACAAATGTTGATGAACACAGAGGTAAAACATACAAATATAAAAAAAATATTCAGCATTCCGCAATTCTCAGTACCATAAATCACATTCAACACTAGAAATGCAATTCAAATAACTTGATAAAAACTGGGTTATTTTATAGTGCAACAGTCACGCCCAGCGCGTAATATAGTGGTCACCATTAAAAACCTAAACGAGTTCGTTCACTATAAATAACCTCAAGCTATTATAATTATGGCGAACGAAATTCCTCTTATCACGCTCATATTTTACCAAAGACTCTAGCATTAGGCATGAAATAGAAAATACCGTGGCCTTGTTTGAAAAAAAAAACAACCCAATTACTTTTTTTCGCCTCGATTAAGCTATCATTACAGTGAAAATACCATTTATAACAGCGGTAAAGTAGAGAATATCGGGCGCGCAGAAAAAAGGAATTGTGGTTAAAATAAGTGATTTATTCACAAGTTTCTTTTGTAATAATCATCACTAAAATGGTTTGTCATTATAGTAATACTTGCTTTTGTTGAACCAATTTGACACTTATTATCTCTACATATTTAAAACCACTTGATTTACCAAGAATCCTTTAACTACCAACCAACAAACATTCTAATAAAAAAGAACAACAAAAACCCTTCTTTTCTCACCAAGATTTAAAAAAGGACCGATTGTAAAATGTTAGCTTAAAACAGTTAACTCAGTTACCACAATCCGAAACATCGGTCTGTGTAGCGCTAATTCGAGCGAGTTTTCCGGGACATTCCCTTCGATACGATCCACAATCGAGTTATCGTAGTGAGGGAACCTTGTAAAGGAACATCACTAATTGAGGACGCCACTGATTCCTTTAATTTTAAATGCTGTCCTATTTTTAATTTGTTTTTCTTTTTTAAGTTTTATTTGCTGTCTGAGTTATTTCTTTGTTTATGTTAAATTCTATTTTGCAATAATTGTATTTCAAATTGCTTCAATTATTTTAATTAAGTTACCGTATACAAAAGATACCCACTAAATAAGTGAATTATCTTCTAATAAAATTTTATGATCTAATAATCTACATATGTCTTGGGACTCGTGGGCACTTCTATAATAAATAGTCATTTATTAGTATAAAAATTGTATTATGATTCCAAGAAGTCATAAAACAAAGGCTGTTAAATTTAATAGCGTTCCCTTTGTGTCGTTATTCATATTTGAAATAATAAAAATTATAAAATTGCATGTCCCACGTCCCACACGAAATGTAACAACACTATTTTGTTATTGGAACAAGCCATATATATTTGTTACGACCTGTTATAAGACAGAAAACTGATGTTTTGTCCATTTCAATCATTCATATTCTTTATGCTGTGTTTTTTCTATAACAAACTTGTTAAATTTGAATTTTAAGCGATTTGGAGAGGCTGAAGAATCAATATTTATTGACTATTGGTGAATAGAATTATTGGTTTGTGCTTGAAATATCTATTTGGATGTTATGGTAAAATTTATGGAAACTAATATTTACAGAAGTATCTGTTTCTCCGTGCAACTTAATTTAACCACAGTTTCAAATACCTAATTTGAAATTTTGTAGGTAGCCAATCTCTCTCATTAACAGTAACTTTCAGTTGTTTTATTTGAAAAAATGATTTCATATTTCTTTTTGATGAAATGGGTAGACTACTAAAAATAATGTAACATAAATAAAACCAACTTAAAAGCAATTCAGCTTAAGAAACATTCGATAACTTACACAATAAAAAACAATATTTAGCCACCTGTACACACGGCGCACACAAATTCCCGGTAGAATACCTACAAGAAAAAAGAAATTTCCTTTGTCACCTCCGTCGTACTAATGTGTGAAATAATATTTTCGCCAAATAACAGAGGGCGCCTCCGGCAGCAGAGGGCGTTTCGTACGGCTTAGCAATCTAACGTTACCGTAATTTAATCCAGTACACCCTCGGGTAAGAAAGTAAGCAGTCGATAACAACGCAATGCATTTATCATATTTGAGACATAACGAGGGGAGAAATCAATGAAAAGATAACATAAAAACTTACAGCTACGACTACTCGGCAGAAACAAATTCACATTTTGCAATTTTAAAAGACATTTAAAACAAACTTGGGATCCAGGAACGTATTGTAAAATCCAACACAATGATAGCGAGATTAGCTTGTCGTTTTAAATCGGATCGGAATACGAATCCTGGAAGATATATCCGTCGAGTTGGCACAAAAGAATTGGCGCGATATCGCAGTCCTGCGGCAGCCATCTTGACAGCATTCCCGCCAAAACGTTTGAGAATCGAACAGCGATAGTGACGTGTCAATGTGTCACTTTTAAATCGATGTTCTTCGATTCCAACGAAATTATTCCTTTAAATTTCGATTAATGACGTAATGAGTAGAATGTGTCATTATGTTGTAAACATAATTTTATTTGTCATTGGACGATATTATCGATTTTGAGTGTGTAATGAAAATGATATACTGTTACCGTAATTATTATCCAAAAATAAACGGACATCTTTATGTTAGCTGTAACCTGTAGTTAGTGGATTAAAAATTCATTCGGCCTTTTGATGCCGCAGCCAAGTTGTTTAATACCAATATTTACCTCATCACTTTACGAGTACAAGAATATGGGTAATTTACTTTGTAAGGGATATGGAATATTATTTTGTTGGGCTAAATCAATGTTTGCATTTAACCATGGTATTTAACGTAGAAGTATCTATTTAATAAATATTTCCTTATTTTAATCTACACCATTTTCTTTAAATTGTAATAAAATTTACTTGTAATAGCTCTGTTATTTTTGTAGTTATAAATGGAATGATGTGTAGAAAGTACAAAACAGAAATGGAGGTAGAGTGGCGGCTACAATACAATGGTAGTCAAATGAAATTGTGAAGGAACAAAAGGCGAACTAGTAAATACAGAACTAAAGGTAGTAGATGTCATGTATGCACAACTTCAGGCTAATGTAAGCCTATGTGAGAAAGTATAAGTAAGTTGTACCTATGGTTTGTTGCTTTGATAAATTTAATATTAATTCTGCTAAGAAATCAAATATTACGATTGTGAAGCACAATGGATAAAGGAAAATAAATATTGGTCATATTTCGTGGTTGAATTGATATGGAACAGGATAATGAAATACTTGGAAAAATATCAAATAAACTTATATGGCTTATTGTTATTGTCAATATAGTGTTCGTAATATACATTTTGAATGTTTACGAGATATGTAGTACTTCAAAGCAAACTGTATACAAAGTAGGTATGTATGTACAAAAAAAGCTACCGTAGCCAACACTTTCGCCACAAGGGAACGAAAAAAGCGTGTATTTTTTTAACATAATCTCAACGATAACAGCATTCCATGGGCATGTTACGGTCGCGTGACTGGACAGAATAAAAAACGGCGACCGGGCGAATTTGATACACTCAGTACTTAACTGTTAATATCTTTATCTAAATCGGACCATAAACAAGGAGGACATTTTACAGATTCCCCGATTTGATACAGCACTTGTACAATTTGTGTTTTAATTTTTATCTCATTTTTTGTTAATTTATATTTATTGAAAACAACACTTTTTTTAAATTGTTTCATTAATTTATGTAAATATATATATTTTAAACTGATTCTCAAATCCACACGTTGGTTTTTTTTTTTTTTTTTCGTTAGACTAGTTTTCTTTATCACAATAATAATTATAATTCCATTATAATATTTTCACCATAGCTTTTGAATAATCCTTTATCTTCAGAATACATTTTCTAAATAAATTATGTATAAGTACATTTAATTTTCGTTTGTAATCTCGTCTACGTATTTGTTTTAATCCAGCAAAATACGTGTATATATATTCTTACGCTATCCCTGTTGGCCTCATGTGTTACTCCTATATACCCTCTCCTTATGAGCCGCAATTTATTTTATAGCCCGAGCCGACTGTTTCTCAGAGTTTCCCAAGAAATTTACTTTCCACAAAACAAACAACTAATGCAATGAAACTAATTCGGGTGTATTCGTTTTGTCGATCAACTGGAAATCTCCGACCTAAATGTGCCATCACTGGAAATAAAATGATATACTCCATACTTACAGTTATAAACAAAATACGTTGATTAAGTAAGACTTTCAGCCTTTGTAAATGAGTTCGTTTTATTACATAAAATCAATTACAAGCACAAAATTTACGTTTAATAAACTATCCGACTACGGGAGCCATTTTATCTAATACTGTATATTGTATATAAAATGTGACGACGACGAAAAAAAATTTTTTACTCCCACTTTTTTGTACGTACTTTTGTATACATATTTTTATAAACATTAATGGACAATAATGATGTGTCGGTTAATATCTTATTTGTAAAAATGGGTAAGCGGTTCGGATGCACAGAGATCCACATATATACATATATTACTTACATACATAGACTGTTAAAATGCCTTCCTTGTGGTTTTTCCGAAGTCGGGTAAAAATATATAAATCAAGAAGCATTGCGAGTACTGTTCAATGAGGAAACGTAGCGTTTCGGTTATTATTGGTGGCAAGTATTTTATGTGTTCCTTTACAAATATTCGAAATAAGGTCAACATTTCATAAAGTGGCGTACAAGTTGTTATAGCAGAAACGATTTATTTTTATGAGAAATTTATTTTATTACGCTGGTAATTTAATAGGTAATTTTCAGATAATATCTCGCAATTTCTTGAATTTCGTGTCGCTGAACATTTCTTAGGTAATTTTTATAATGTCTTCATTATACAGCTATGAAAAAATGTTGTTTCACTAATGTGTCGCAATACAAAGTTATTTCCTGAAAACAAAATTTGCATAATATACGTTTTCCACGATTATTTACCGATAATTTAAGTATTAAAGTTTAGGTAGGTTTAAAGTTCGGGTAGGTAATTATAAAAAGCCTGATATATGGGTGATTTTTTTCTGAAAAATAACCTATTATAAGAAATCTTATTCCATTAATTAGTTTTTTTATAATATGTTATTTTTGGTTGATAAATAATTTATATTAAATAATATGAGCGGAATAAAAAATCCATTAGTAAGCATTGTGCTCAAAAACCTTTATTTAAAAAGTATGCTACATTTTGCGCCTCCGTTTACAGAATCTAAGAACTCCCACAAAAAAAGTGTACGAGCATCAAACCCGTTGCAGAACCCATAATCATCCGTAGCAATCCTGCATAATTACCGTATCCAGCGAAAAAAGATGGCGGAGATAAAATGGCGATTCCCGCCAAGTGCCCGTGACTCTCTACATTTGTCTCTGGTCACGAACATCATAGCGCCTTTAACCGGACGCAATACGTGCAATTCGTAAAACGCGCAATAATGCAATTTGTAAAATATTGTCACATAAAAAATAAACAGTACTTATCTGAAAACATACGTTTTTGTTTTTATCAATTATAGACAAAAAGAATACGTGAAAGCTGAACTTTTTGTTGCAATTGGTTTAACGATCAAGTTACAGTCTGTTCGCACGGAAAAAATGTTAAGGTTGAGTTGTGGCTCTTGGTAATCAACTGTTAACCCTTTCACCGCGAGACTTTATATCAGTTGTCGTGCCCCCAGCGCGAGACATGGTAAATCTAACGTACCTATCTACAACCAAAAACGGACATGGATACGTAAGTTATGTGCCATACGAGCATTTTTTTTTTACCTTCGCGGAATGGGCCCGACAATGTTTGTCACATATATGCGACGCTCGCGGTTAAAGGGATAAAAAATTAACGTACATGCTTAATAATATATTTATATTTATTCTGAGAAGTGATAAATATTTTTTGAAATGTCTACATTCTGCGAATATTGCATTTTACGTCACCCATCATGACGCCTTAAGCCGTGCACACACGAACACTCCGGTGTGAAAATGGGATATAATTTTGGGGAAATAATCAAAAACTGGTTCGCGTGCCCACCGGGCATTAGGGCCAGCCCTACCCAGGCATGTTAGTTGCCAGTACATATAACGCGGTATGTATGTAATGAGCCAAGGAAAATTGTGTTGCCATAAAAATAATTGTGTTTCCTACCCTCGCTTCTTGTACGTCACTCGATTAGCCTCTACTATTAGTCACTATTTACATTAATGGCAGAGTTAATGAATTCTCGTGTTTTTCGTTACACGAATCGCGGTAATATTTTTTGTAGATGAAGTGGAAGTAGGTTATGGTAGTAAATCAAAATATTATGCTTAAGCATAACATTTTTATAATCAAGTTCGTTACGAAAATTTCTTAAAAGTTAAAAAATAATTTAATAATCATTGCGTCAGGATAAACTAAATTATGGATAGATTAAATTCTTACATCAAGTTAGATTTAATTCTTAAGTTAAATGTTTTTTTCGTAATAATAAATATCCAATTCTTAAAGCAAAAGCTTATTTGTTTAAAATAGTTTATGTGCTTTATTGCAGTCACCATTTTTTTTATAGACAAAGATATAATAATAATATACTACTAAAGTACAAAACCTCTAGATACTAAGTAAGTATTTTTAATTGATTACTATAACTTTAGTTTCGATATTGATTGACTAGATCTGTCAATACTTAGCAAGTACAATAATATTCACGTAATTTTGTATGTTAAAATTATTTGTGAGACCAAAGTGCAAGAAATCCATACAAAACTTGCACATCGAGTTCCAGTCGACATTCACGTGAGATTCCATAGTCCCAACTCCTTCGATTCCTAAATTTATGTCCATAGTTACGGACTTTTACGTTTGAACGTAACTCTCAGTGTTTCGGGAACGGTATTTATTTGGGTTATTTCTGTATGACTCTGACTGTTTTATATCGCGAGGAACAAATGACAGGAACCATTTGAACTCGTAAAAAGACTATTAACGTTCGCTTTCGAGTTTGAATGCGTTCGTTTACAGTGGTATAGGCTCGGATTACAAAAGACAAAGAAAAAAGTTTTGAAAACAATAGTGAGAGATTTAATACTGTGTTTATTTACAATATACTTAACGCTTTTGCGTACTATTATGTATGTATTGTTTGTATATCTTACACATGGTAGACGGAGACTCTATGAAAGGCCACGTTTAAAGTGGTGGTGAGCTTAAAGGTGAAAAACAAGATTTAGAAATCACCTATCTATTGCGATCACAATAAACGTCTAATACGTTTATAAGATTTAATAGATAAGTGATAAGTTTTATAAGATTATATTTTCTGTTTGAGAGAAGAAGCAAACTAAAAAGGTAGAATGTATATTCCACCTTTTTTAATCTGCCTGTACGCCTAAAAACCCATTTGAAATAATGAATCTAGTACAAAATTTTAAAAATATTAGTTATTGTTTTAAATAATACATGATTTATTTCGCATTATGTTTCAAATGTTTTATTATTTGTTTGGGACATAGTCACTGTTTATTTATAAAATTTATTATATATATTAGAAATTTTTTATAATATCTAAACAACCATATTCAAACCAACTTCAATATCAAAACCAAAATCAATCATCAAACACAGCATGGAAAATGCCAATACAGAACGCTTTTGAAAATCCTGCGATACTAATACATAGGTACTTAAAATCTACACGTAGTGAATTTACTTTCGTCTTGTGAAGTCGGAAATTCAACCCAATTTCGAAAGCAAGAAGTCATCGTGTAAAGGTTTTCATCGTATCTCATTACTTGAGAAAACCTCGCACTTATTTTGAGATCGCTTTTTGTCCCGTGGGATGTTGAACATAGTCGTGCGTTGATTTACCTGTATACAATACAGGAATAGTTGGTTAAGTATTGTATGTGAAGAAAAAGTTGCGTCGAAAATCTTCGGGAATATTTTTTTATTCGCTTACCAAAATTTTTAACAACATTATAATTTAGGTAGTAACCTAAATAATATAAGTTACTACCAAAGTAATAATATGTTGTAATATAAAATAAAAATTGAAAAATACTTTTTTTATTATTTATGTATAGAATTCATAGTTTATAAGCCCAAGCACGATAGGTTTTCTTTGTCTCATTACTGAGTTCCTATAGCTACTAATCTAATCCATCATTAGACCAACTCTATGACATTATTAATTGTATAGTTATTCGATTGACTTCGTAATTTTGTATGAAAAATTTCGATTGCATCTAAATGCTATTGCAAGATTTACCCCAAATATATATTTGGGGTGCATAAAAGCTTGTAAAAATAAAAATATTAAGAAGCAAATAGTACAATCACAATAATTTACTTAAAATGAAGATATATTTCTTATGTAACACTAAACACTGATTAGGAATAACAAGGTAAACCAAAACTTAATTAACTTAAAAATAATATGAAAGCCAGACTTATCACAGATTCTTAAAATAACAAACATTTTCAGATTTCTGTATTTTTTTCAGCAATTTGTCCCGCGTGTCGTCGCCCTAACGACGTCACGTGCGATCAATCGTGTGATGGGACCCTTATTGCAATTAATAAACGTCAGTTTGTGTAGCTACACGATCTGATATAGATCATAAAAATTCTGATTTCAACATGGGAATAAATATGATCAGTTTTGTATTTAAGCATATAAGAAAAGCTCAAAATATTTTTATATATGCTTAATTTTGAATAAAGTTTGATAATTAGTAATTATTTGTTTAAATTGGTACTAAAATAAATTATTTTAATTTTTTAAAATTTGTTTTGTTGTTTTACATTAACTTATTTGTGATGTGAAAATAATGGATAAAAACATGACAGTGTATTTGCATATTCAAAACATATAAAACAGAATCTATTTAATATAACTAACAATTTGATAAAAAGTAACAAAGAATAAATACAGAAATACCGTCTCGATATGAAACTCCAATCATTGAGTCTGTCATTTGTAAATACTAGTTAACTCAAATCTAGGAAGTACAAATATAAGTATGGTATCTCACAAAGGCAAACATCTTAAGCCTTTAAAATTTTCCTTTTAGTATTTTCATGTTATTTATTATCTTGTTTGCTTGCAATGGTCTCACACGGATTACTTCCACACCCCATTTTTCCTCGCCCCACGCAGCAACCATCTTACGAAAATCTCCTTATCATATTTACAATACCACAAATCAATTATCATTAGGCCGAATTTGTCAATGTTACCTGCAAATACACCCGCCATTTTCCACCTGCACGTCTGGAGTTAAGCTGATAATTACGGATTATTCCCCCCACTTCAGCACCCCCTTTCCCCACTTCAAAAACCCCCACTTCACTTTGCTTGAATGCAGAGTATGTAATGGTCTTAGGATTTTTTCGTCTACCTGTTATACTTAAATAATGGTAGGGGATCGGTAATGGCATAGATTTCTGTTATTTGTTTGCTAAATTGACAGCTATAAAAGTAATTAAATGTGATGTATTGCTCTTAATAAGCTATAGTCTGTAATTTGTGTAACAAAATACGTTTTTTGTTTAATTTGTGTTGTGATTAGCGTTGTATTTATTAAGATTGGTTACGATAAACTTGACCCCACTTTCGTGTAGTACCTGTTCTATCATTAATGAAGGTGAAATTTAAGAGTCCGGCGACCCTAGACTTCTCCATACAAACGTAGTACACGTTTCATCCTATTATCCTATCCTATATTCCTACGTAACATCTTTGCCAGCTCTTCCAACATGTGTGGAGCTTGATAACCCACCATCATTTGACGAATATCTTGGGGCAGTCAAACGGCTTAAGAATGGCAAAGCTTGTGGTTTTGACAGCCTGCCAGCAGAGATATACAGGTATGGTGGTCCCAATGTTCATAACCAACTATATGAACTCATCTTGCGTATATGGGACTTAGAAACTGTACCCCAAGATTGGAAAGATGCCTCTATATGCAAGCTCTACAAAGGCAAAGGCGATTCTTCGGACTGTGGTTCTTACAGAGGTATTGCTTTGCTGAGTACAGCTGGTAAGGTTCTGGCCCATATTTTGAATCTTCGACTGGGTCAACTGGCTGAGAAAATTTTACCTGAAAGCCAATGTGGTTTTCGACCTGGCAGGGGAACGGTTGATGCTATTTTTGTCGTCAGGCAATTGCAAGAGAAAAGTCTTGAGCAGAATCGTGATCTCTGCATGTGTTTTGTCGACTTAGAGAAAGCATTCGATCGGGTGCCGAGATCTGCTCTCTGGATAGTACTAGAGAGGGTCGGCTGTCCCGCAAAGTTCATTAATCTTATCCGCCAATTCCATGATGGCATGACCGCAAGAGTTCAACACGATGATGACTTTACGGATCGCTTCTCTGTCACAAGTGGTGTCAAACAGGGCTGTGTAATGGCTCCTACCCTTTTTGCTATTTACTTTGCCGCTGTATTGGCGGACGCTAGTACTGGCAGTTCTGGGCAGATTCATCTTGATATCAGAACTGATAAGGGTGTTTTTAATTTGTCGCGGTTTCGATCAAGGCAAATGGTACAGGATTTGACTGTTCTAGATGTTTTATATGCCGATGATGTATGCCTAATAGCTGATGACACTCGGAACCTACAAATTTTCCTGGACAACTTGAATAACTCGTGTCAAAAATTTGGCCTGGCTGTAAGTGTATCTAAAACGCAAGTGCTAAAACAACCAGCTCGTGGCAAATCTGTGGATGCTGCGTCAATACTTTTGGATGGCCAGGCCCTGGAAGAAGTCAAATCGTTTCGATACCTAGGCAGTTGCATTCGTGATGACAATCGCCTGGAGACAGAGATTTCTTCACGTATTGCAAGAGCCGCGGCTTCGTTTGGAAATCTGCGTTCCAGAGTCTGGGACTCGCATGATCTTAAATTAAACACAAAGATTGCTGTGTACAAAGCAATCGTCCTACCCATTTTGCTCTATGCATCTGAAACGTGGTGTCTATACAAAGCGAACATAAGACGCCTTGACGCTTTTCATATGCGATGTTTGCGCACTATTCTTCGGGTGAAGTGGCAAGACCGAGTCCCAAATACAGAAATATTGCGTAGAACTAAAATGACTGGTATTGAAGCAGTACTAATGAAAGGTCAGTTGCGCTGGTGCGGACACATTGTACGTATGGATGACGCTAGATTACCCAGGTCTGTCTTCTACTCACAGTTGCAGAGTGGAAAGCGTAAACCTGGAGGTCAGTTCCTGCGTTACAGAGACGTGCTGAAGCGTCACCTCTCCGCATGCCATATCTCACCGGCGAACTGGGAAGAGCTTGCTGAACAGAGAGTAAATTGGCGCAACTCTGTTAAGGACGCTGTTACTAAATATGAAGAAAATCGAATTCGGGAACTCGATTCCAAGCGCTTCCTTAAGAAAACTCAACCAAAGCCTTCCTATACATATACATACAATTCCTTAGGTCAGTTGCATTGTGCGTCCTGCAACCGCACCTTCAAAACTAAATTTGGCTTTGCGAGCCACATACGCTCGCATCTACGAACTTAACCCAAGGTTCGCCGTTGACGGACACGTCAAGGAGGACATCATCATCATCATCAGTACACGTTTAATTTTGAAACCACATGTCAGATTCCGGTAAAAATTGGTAATTGTAAAGAAATTGCAATTATCTAGGGTTATATTGGGTTTCCTATAGTAAAATTATGAACTGGAAAGAAAATATAACGATTTAGAAGTTTCCCATACTAATGGTCAAAAATGATATAAAACACTATATTCTATTTCAAGTTCATATTTTTACTGTCGGAAACTAAATATAAACCTAGATAATTGCAATATCTTTGAAATTACAAAATTTTGCCCAAATCGGACATGTCGTTTTGAAATAAAACGTAGACTACGTTTGTATGGAAAGTTGTATTTTGGTCTAGGGTCGGGGGACCCTTAATATTGTGAAACATGATGCTTACTTAGGAATAGAACAAAAAAAACCTTTTTCAAAAGTTATTATAAACCAATGTATGTGGATAATTTGACATAATTGGTATTAACACTTATCTACAAGAAAATTCCTAATGCTAGACCCATCGCAGTATTTTACTTATCAGAAAAGGAAAATGAACATATTTACAAGAATTTTCACACCTGAATCGTGTTTGAATTTGCCGATCCCTAAGGGATTATGGCTTGCGGCTTTTAAATAAATAAAAGCAACGCATATTTTGAATCAGGGAATTTTAAATAATACGCAAAACTTGCACAATATATTTTTCATTGTGAAAATGGATGAAAGATTAAATTGAATATTTTATAGAGACGTAAAATCGAGGAAAATCTAAAATAAAAAGAAACAGTATGATGCATCCATTTTGTTTGTAATATGTTGTATGTAATAAAAAATGTGTTTAGTTTTTTCCTTTGTTCAGCTTAGTTTTTTGCTATGTTTAGCTTAGATTTTTGGTTTTTTCAAATTAATTTGACATATTTTAATAACTATAGTTAAGTTATCAAATCAATAAAGTTTTACCAAATATTAGTAAATTAATATCAATTCTAAACCAATTGTTTACAGTTAGTTACCTTTGAAACGACGATAACTATTATTGTCGGTACTGTTTCTACGCATTGATATGATTTATAGTGCTTTGTCTAAGTTTTGGCTATAAATTACCCCATTGTGGTTTGTTATATACGCAGAGGATTACATATAGACTACGTTTAATTTATGTAAGTCACAAATGTACGAGTATGTAATAATTTAGTATAAATAAAAATGTATTTTACAAAGGAAGCTGTTACGAAAACAATTATTAAAAATTTATAATAGTTTACCCATCTCAAATTGTGTAACAAGCAAATTGTGCATTTTGCGTCAAACTAAATGTAATGTGGCAATAGGTTTATGTAAAATTATAATTGCACATTTTGCGAACTAAACATTTTACGTGACCAACTACAGAAATTCGTACTTATAATTTAAATTCTACACAGTACACTATGAATTTCAACCTAACCCAGCGATCGATTCACCATTAATGGTAACAAAACAGATGTTCCGAAAACAACGGCGAAGTTGACGAACCCTGAAATCACAGATTACTTATTAAACGATAACAAACCTTAGAGCCCGATGTTTTAGGCCTACACGTGGGTGTATCCATTTGGGTTACATTAAATTTCAACCTATACTAGTCCGTCGTCCCAACCTCGATTTTCGTACCGATCGTACTTTCTTGGGAGACTATAATATTAATGTGCGCACTTATTAGGGGTCCCTAAATATCGGCGTCTGCCGAGCGAGACAGGAAGCTTTTGGGAGTTATGTCACTTTGAATGGTACTCCCGTAGCCGAAAAATTACCGATCTTACTTTTGAAAAATTCTTTCTTAGAATCCTTCCTTGTATCATTATGAACAGCTTATACTAAATTCCAGACAATTTACAGGAAGCACTTGCAGAATCAGACGGTTTTTATAGGTGGGATTTTTACCCAAAAAATACCTATCTTACTTTTTGACGAAACTACATTCAGGTGATAGGGCAGCTCTCACACGATCATAAAATCCAAGTCTGCCTCAGATTTTAGGAAGCGTTTGCAAAACCAGACGTTTTTAATGCGTCACTGATCGACGACTCGTACGTATAAAACGTAAAAATAATTACGTTGGTACTTACTTTATATTCTAATGCCTTCTATTTACGAGTGTAACTAACCAGACTCTTCCAGCAGAAAAGTAGTAGGTACCTGCCTACTTCACTTAATTACTTTTTTTATATGAAATCAACACCAAATTTTTAAACACGAAACCAAAATTAGGTTAATTTAATTTCAAAAAACACCTACCTATACATGCTTTCACCGTAATTAACTAACGAACGTTCACTGCTGGACAAAAGCCTTCTCCAAGAAAAGCATTGTGGTTAATATCCCCTCTGAATGAACTTACCCGCTCCATGTGACGGTGAGTAAATACCCCTTCTAGCCATTTGGTGCCAAACGCTATAATATGCTTAAAATGCAAGTAGATGTCAACCATTAAAGTATATGGAATAAAGTATACGTATGCTGTGCTTATCATACATTAAAAGTAGGCTTCTTGCGAAGTCATATTTATATGTTAAAATAATTAAAAAGATTTAACAACTTCGCTGCCGGCTGAATATAATAAAATAATCATTAAAATTAATACCCCCTCTAGCCATTTGATGCCAAACGCTATAATATGCTTGAAATGCAAGTAGATGTCAAACATTAAAGTATATGAAAACAGCATACTTATCATACATTAAACGTAGACTTCTTTGACTTATTATCATTTTGTTGCTGGGAGGTGTGCGAAGTCATATTTATATGTTAAAATAAGTAAAAAGGCATTAAATATGATAACAACATAGGTACTCGTATCAGTACCTTCATACAAACTAAGGAGAAGCATTTTCGACTGCCCATTCAAGAGCTAAAACTGCTGATTTCAGGGCTGGTCGTAGAACGAAAGTTATTTGTATTGTCAATTTCTTCAATCCCTCATCAACTTGTTAAAATATTTCCCACAAAATAGTATGCCGGGTATTTATCCGAATCTACGCGTTGTATGGGGACATACGAATTGACTGGTCTAAGTTCACATTTTTTGCTGACAACTTTTGTAGACCTGATTATATGTTAAAATAAGCAAATATACATCTAGTAGATTTTTTTTACCGCTCATTAAATAGCCAAAGCTGCTGATTTCGGGGTTGGCCTCCCATCAACTTGTTATAACATTTCCCACAAAATAGTATACCGATTATTTATCCGAATCTACCCGTTATATCGGAAAATACAAATTGATAGGTCTGAGTTTTCATTTTTTGTTGGCAAATATTTGTAGACCGAATTATATATTAAATATATGTTTTTCAGGGTTCAAGAAACCTCCATACAAAATTTCATTCAAATCGGTCTGACGGCCGTGAAAGCGTAACAAACAAACCACATTAGTATTTATAATATTAGTAGGGATTTTAGATAAAGACAGGCTTTTGGTAGGTTAAAATCCAACCAGTAGGTCGATGATAATAATAATACATATTATAATACTCATCATTTTTGGTAGTACGGGTCATCGATCACTAACTCATTTTAAAACTACTGATATCTAAAAGGCTTCCTTAAATCTGAGGCAGACTTGGCTTTTATGATTATGTGAAAGCTTCCCCTAACAACCGAATGTGGTTTCATCAAAAAGTAAAATAGGTATTTTTGGGAACCTATAAAAACCGTTTGATTCTGCAAGTGCTTTCTGTAAATTCTCGAATTTAGTACCTACATGATGTGAATAATAATACAAAGAAGAAATAAAAAAAAAATTAGAAAGTAAAATACGTAATTTTTGGTTATTTATACCCATCGTGCTTTCTTGAGATATTATCCCAGGTAAACATACTAGTCTACAACTATGAGGTTGGAGCTCCCAACAGAAACAGGTAAAGGTGTAACGTGGATATTCGACATGACCTTCGTCTTGTCAATATTCATTTTTGGGTCGACCTGTTTGGAAACTCTATGTAGATCTTTAAAGCATCGTACTCAAGTCCTCCATCAATTCTGCCAAAACAACGATATCGTAGGCAAATTGAAGGTGAGTCACATTCTTGCCATCGATGTTAATGCCCAGTCTTTTCCCATTCCAGGAGCTTGAAGGCATCTTCCAGAACAGCGGTAAACAGTTTTGGAGATATGACTTCTCCTTGTCTCACGCCTCTTTGCAGTAAAATATCTTTCGTTCTGAGTTCCTGAACCCGGACTAACATAGTGGCTTTGCTGTACAAGCACTTCAACACCTCGATATACCTATAGTTAATATGGCTTCGCCGGAGAGACTGGAACACAGCCATTGTTTCGATCAAATCGAAGGCTTTTTCATAGTCCACGAACCCCAAACATAACGGCCAGTTATACTGCTTGCTTCGTCTTCTCTATAAACTGCCGCAGCGTGTGGATGTAGTCCATGATACTGTAGCATTGGAATCTTATATCGGCTTATTCGGGAGGTTAGAAGGCATCAAATCTGTTAGCGAGACAGTTCGTGAAGACTCTCGAAAACAACTTATAGACATGACTCAAAAGCGTAATGCGTCTATTAGTTCTTCAATAAGTGTTGCCACCCATTTTGAACTACCACATCTCTGTTCTACATGTCACTACCTCGAGTAGGGCGGAATTAAAGAGCCTTTGAAGGACTTTCAGTACCGGCGTTCCAACCGCTTTCAAAAGCTCTACTGTGATTCCGTCCTTACCCAGGGCCTTGTTATTTTTGAGCTGTTTGAGTGCTAGCTTAATCTCGTACAGACTGATGTCCGGGATATCTTCAGTATGGTGCCGGGTTAGCTTGGCATTTGGATCTATAGCCGTATTTACGCTAGGTTTTGCAACGAATGTATGTAAATGCCCATTAAACCTATCTATCCCTATCCTTTATCGACACCACTTTACCGCCCACCGTATTCAGCTTTGTCAATTGGCTCTGACCTGTAGACATGGTCCTGACGAATATTTTGGAACCTTTGTTTTGTTCTATCGTTTCCTTAATACACTTGGTATTAAAGGCGCGAATGTCATGTCGCATCGCAAGGGCTTTTGTATTTGTCTGTTGAGCCGCAGATATTTTACCCAAAAATTACCCATTTTACTTGTTAATGAAACTACATTCAGGTGTTGGGGGAGCTCTCACATAATCATAAAAGCCAAGTCTGCCTCAGATTTGAGGAAGCGTTTTAGAAATCATACGTAAATATTTTAACAAGTTGATGAGGGATTGCAAAAATTGTCAATAAAAATAACTTTTGTTCTAAGCTGCAAAATGACTGCAAATCTTAACAGCCGAGCACTCCAGAATTAAATCATGGAAAGACGTAACCGGTAACAATCTCCGAACTTAAAATATTCCTGGACCTTCTATTCCACATGAGCACGATACCACTTTCCCGCCTGCACCAAACTATGCACTAAACTATGTATTATAATAATACATAGTTTGGTGATTTTTATATAAATAAACATCAATATAGAGTGAAATTTAGAGCTCCGCGTATATGCGGGGCTGGCACAGGGATGAAAATTTAATCCCTCCCATATGTGCGGGTTTTTTTTATTTGTTAATTTTAATGATTATTTTATTATATCTGACAAAATAGCAAACAAAATAATAATAAAAAATGTTGCCCATACTCGTGGCTCATGGTGCCACGAGTATGGGCAACATTTTTTATTATTATTTTGTAAAAATATTTGGGTAAAAATAAAAATAATAATAAAAAAAATGGTTGCCTGTAAAGTCGGTTTTACGGGCGAAGATTTTACGTGACAACGTAGATAACATAGTTGAGTGGGAGAGAGACGCAAGGCATTCGGCGGGCCTCTCTCTCGTTCGGTGACTCATCGTAACGTTACCGAGCGTTACACTTTTTCATAAGTGACTCCCAGCCGCAACCTAATTTAAGACGTTGTCACGTCAAAATGTTGCCCATACTCGTGGCACCATGAATTCAGCCGGCAGCGAAGTTGTTAATACCTTTTTAATTATTTTAACATATAAATATGACTTCGCAAGAAGCCTACTTTTAATGTATGATAAGCACAGCATACATATACTTTATTTCATATACTTTAATGGTTGACATCTACTTGCATTTTAAGCATATTATAGCGTTTGGCACCAAATGGCTAGAAGGGGTATTTACTCACCGTCACATGGAGCGGGTAAGTTCATTCAGAGGGGATATTAACCACAATGCTTTTCTTGGAGAAGGCTTTTGTCCAGCAGTGAACGTTCGTTAGTTAATTACGGTGAAAGCATGTATAGGTAGGTGTTTTTTGAAATTAAATTGACCTAATTTTGGTTTCGTGTTTAAAAATTTGGTGTTGATTTCATATAAAAAAAGTAATTAAGTGAAGTAGGCAGGTACCTACTACTTTTCTGCTGGAAGAGTCTGGTTAGTTACACTCGTAAATAGAAGGCATTAGAATATAAAGTAAGTACCAACATAATTATTGTTACGTTTTATGCGTACGAGTCGTCGATCAGTGACGCATTAAAAACGTCTGGTTTTGCAAACGCTTCCTAAAATCTGAGGCAGACTTGGATTTTATGATCGTGTGAGAGCTGCCCTATCACCTGAATGTAGTTTCGTCAAAAAGTAAGATAGGTATTTTTTGGGTGAAAATCCCACCTATAAAAACCGTCTGATTCTGCAAGTGCTTCCTGTAAATTGTCTGGAATTTAGTATAAGCTGTTCATAATGATACAAGGAAGGATTCTAAGAAAGAATTTTTCAAAAGTAAGATCGGTAATTTTTCGGCTACGGGAGTACCATTCAAAGTGACATAACTCCCAAAAGCTTCCTGTCTCGCTCGGCAGACGCCGATATTTAGGGACCCCTAATAAGTGCGCACATTAATATTATAGTCTCCCAAGAAAGTACGATCGGTACGAAAATCGAGGTTGGGACGACGGACTATACAAGATATACTCGCAACACCTGCAGAAAATTTATTCACGTCTCCGGTTTGTTAGTTTGTAGCGTTTTACGTCCGCTGCACATGTAAGGAACAAATGTGAAAGGAACAGCAGGAAAGGGTCGGCCTCGGCGAAGATTCTGAGACCAAATTGTAGACGTTCTAAATAAAAGGAGAGGTAAAAAGTACCCGTAACCGAAGAGCATGTATGAAGAGATTGATGAGTGTAGGTGAACCGAAAGGGGTTTTTTAAGATCGTAGAAACTGGAGGTCCAGTCTCTGCCTAAACCAGGCAAAACAGGCGTGATATTATCTTAGTATTTACATGTAGCTAAGCAGTGTAGTTCGGAAAATTGCGCAGTGTTTTATCGTCTAGAATACCTCAGTGCCTCAAGACGAAAGTGTTTAATCAATGTGTGTTACCAGTGATGATTAATGGCTCTGAAACGTGGTCCCTTACTGTGGGTCTCATAAGAAGGCTCAAGGTCGCTCAACAGGCTATGGAGAGGACTATGCTCGGTGTTTCTCTACGCGATCGAATCAGAAATGAGGAGATTCGTAGAAGAACAAAGGTCACTGACATGGCCAAGCGGATTAGCTCATTAGGCAGTGGGCGGGCACATAGCGCTAAGAATCGATGCCAATGGGGCAGAAAGGTTCTCGAATGGCGGCCACGTACCGGCAAGCGCAGCGTAGGACACCCACCTGCTCAGACGGTCGGATGGTCAGACGACCTGCGCAATGTTGCAGGAAGGCGCTGGGTGCAGGCCGCTTCCGATCGGTCGTTTTGGAAATCCTTGGGGCCTGGGTCCAGCAGTGGACTTCCTGTGGCTGATATGATGATCATGAAGCAGTAGTGGCCAGACAGCGTCTTTGAGTCACAAGTTTGATTTCCATAAAGCCGGGCCGAAACGGGTGTAACGTGTATTGTAATGTAACGAGTAAGGTAACGCGAATTCTGTGTGAAGACGGCACTACGCAGTAGACCATGCTGTCTGATCACGGAGACGGAAGGTGGTCGATGGAACTCAGTAACAAAACGACGCAACTCCACCGAGTTTAGGCTTATTTCATTTGTCCTTAATAAATACTTAGGTCTCACAATAAAAGATTGTACATACATACATACTATCACGTCTTTATCCCTAATGGGGCAGACAGAGCATTTTGGGTCTTGCGGTTCTATGCAGAGCCCAGGGTCGCAAGACCCAAAAGCCACTTTTAGCGTCATGGTGGGCGAGAAGATGGAAAAGCAATCAATACAGTAATGGGTTGCTAGCCGCATCGCCTGTTAACATGATTTGCATTTTTGCCCATTCCCTCGATCGGCTTTTACGATCTGCGTGGGAAGAGAAGCAGCTGGTACATTCTAAGTTTTTTTATTTCTCCCAGACCAGCATGGGATTGTACAAAAAATGTAATTTAAAAAAGTCTACCACCACATGCTTCTAGTGAAGGAAAACTGGCTAAAGGCGTCTGATATAGCTTGACATCTGTCATGATATGACAGCTGGGGTCAATGGCTTAAAGTGTCTTTCTAAACATGTATGCGCTCGAAAAAAATGTTTAGGTCACGTCTGGTCACCCATCCAATTGTGGACCACGCCCGGGATGCTTAACTTGCTGGTAAACAAAACACACATACAATTTTGACATATGTCTAGCATCACAAAATATACATGTTTAACATAAATTAAGCCGGCGTATACCAACTTTTTGTACGTCGCTGAAGGCTCCTGTCAGCTGTCTGAAAACTTACTCCGAAATTTACGAAACAGGGAATGTATATATATACGTATATATGTTTTCATCGCGTATGTTAATGTCACGAGTGTTAAATATGTTGTTGAGTTATTGTTTTCTTCTTATGCATAACAATTAAGGGTTACGTTTTAGAGCCGTTTAAATGATCGCTTTCTGTTTAAAACCTTTTGTACTGCATTGTAACTCATTTACATACTGATTAAATCGTGAAGAAGTTGTATAAAAAGTATTTAAAGCTCTCTTATATCAGCTTATTGCCTGTTGCATAAGCTCCTGTATTGCTGTGAAGCCTGGGGTCCGTTTTCCGGCTTTTTAGTATATTTTATTTTATCACTTAGAGTAATGATAAGCTCGGTGGTCCAGCGGGAGTGTTCATTACTAGCGCTTTCGCAAGTTAAGCGACACCGGGCGTAGTCCACACTTGGATGGATGACCACAAGTGGCATAAAAAAAAATCTCGAGCTCCTCCGTGCTTCGGAACGGCTGTCGTCAAGCTATCATGGCAGCCTGAAAAATCTGATACCAGTGTTGGCCACTTACACACGAAAAACAACAAACAGAGCAAAGTTTATAACTTTATAAGAGGTTTGTCTTAATACTAGTATGAAAAAAACTTATAGTAAAGCTTATTACAAGGTTTCTCTCTCTGAATACTAGTATGAAAGAAGTGTACTAAAGCTCTAATCTTATATCTTTAAACGAGCAATTCTTGTATATTTATTTATATATATATTTATAAATTTCTGTGATCTCGAAAACGGCTCTAACGATTTTGCTGAAAATTGGTATATGGGGGTTTTTGGGGGTAAACAATCGATCTAGATAAAGATAGTCTTATGTTTGGGAAAACGCGTGTTTTCGAGTTTTCATTCGTTTTTCTTTCCACGCAGAATATGGTCGCTAATTTCCTCGCGCCGGCCGCCATCCGCTTAGCTCAGTGGTTAAGGATGCTGACCGCTAGAAAGAGTGTTACGGGTTCGAATCCCACTCGGTGACTTACTTTTTTTTATGTTCAAGTTTATTTATAATTTTTTATTTTGTACTGTTTTTAGACCAGTTTAAAAAAATGTAGTTAATGTTTGAGATGTAACCGAGCAAAGCTCGGTCGCCCAGATACTAAAGGTATTATAGTTAAAAGGATTATGACCTTTTTTAACAGTAATTTACAGGTTCTCAATGATCAAATTATTATTGATGTACCTATATTTAACTATTGTCTAACATAACTTTTATATTCTTCGTCGTATGGTTTCCGGCTTCCGGCAGAGTGGAATAGAACCATTCTAAGTCCTCCCGTGTGAAGTGAAGAAATATCTTACTAATAAAACTGGAAATATTTGAAAGTTTATTTATTACTAGCCGTACCCGCGGGCCTCGCTCCCCGTGGGAGTTTCTGGATAAAAAGTACCCTATGTCCTTCCCAGAGTATCAAAACCCATACCAAATTTCATCCAAATCGGTTCAGTAGTTTAAGCGTGAAGAGGTAACAAACAAACAAATATTTTCTTTTTACTTTCGCATTTTTAATATTAGTAGGATTGGGTAAAATTTTGTTTTGCTGCTTAGATATAGCTTTTGAGTTGAGGCGTCACACATCCTAGGACCCTCCCACTCCTTGTCACTCAATGTTCCACTCCATTGACTGACTCTTTAATGTAATTTATGTATTATATTTCGTAATTGACGTCATATTATTCTGCTGATGTTTTACATATACCAAATTTGTTGAACTGGAAGAGTTTATCTGCTCCATTTAGCACTGTCTGAGCAAGGTTGGTAGTTATTTAACTGGCACGAACATCATCCTTGAATTTGGTCTACCACGTCTCAAGAAAGTCAGCTGGCGTAATCTTAGTTACAGATAAATACCTATTTAAAATTTTACTTTCATTTATTCATCCTTGATTTCAACATTTAGGTATTTCCTCTTTGCGTTTTCCGTACACTTCGGAGAAAAAAGTTTGACTTGCTCTATGGGCTTATAGGGACGCCAAAGAGCGAAAAAGATTTTTTGCTTGATCCGGACCATCTCTAATTTCATGATCCGGACGCTGTCACTGATGTTTGTCTAGATGGTCATTCTGTTTAACGCTAAAACAAACATACAGACAGCACGTTTGTTTAGCTTGAATTTCCTAAGTCGCCTTCAACGACATCCACAGGAAGACTTGGAGTGGTTCGATTCCACTCTGCCGAAAGCCACACGGCGGACATGAAATTAATTAACATAAAATACCTATAGGTTAAACATATCTTGCATTACAAAAGTCATTGACCAAATTGACTACTGCAATGCTACCTATGTTATCAGGTCGCTTAATAATCTTCTGGATCCAGGATCAAAACCAACTCAACAGCTAAAACAATTCCCGTGTTACTGAATCGGATAACGTATGGTCGATCGAATTTTAATACGGGATTTACCTACTCTATGGTCATATCAATCTACAAATTAACTCACTCGAATTTAAGCTTTAAATAATTGAGATAGAGTTGAAAGTTCGGTGGAGTAGTGGAATAAGTGGTCTAAAGATAATAGGCTTGGAGCTAGTGTCAAATTCGCTAATCGATTAGGTGACGTAATAGGTTTGACTTCGGATAGGCTTAGTCTATTAGTCAGTTCATTAGACGTGGGACGTTGGCAAATGCATATTGACATCGTCTGTGATATTCAGTTAGTAGGTACATTGAGGGTCAGCTCACATTGAGATGCGACGGAGCGCGCACCTCTAAAATAGTGATGAAAAATGTAACTTTATTTATTAAGCAATAAGAAACACATTTCATCAGGAGTGTTAAGAATGCCCTGCGGCACCTAACGACCTAGAAACCACAAGCCTCTTCAAGCATCGTCGTGTCGCGTCCCGGTGTGATCTGACCCTTATACTGAAGGTCCATTCACACAGTGCAAATTTCATGCCTGTTGCATACAATACAATAAATGATTTGTATGGATCTTGTTATGTTTTTCTTTAATTATATGCAACAGGCAAAAAATATGCATTGAGCCTTTTAAAAAACTACTGAACTACTAAGGAACGTTTTTTGTTCAAAACGTTTTCTAGACCTCTTCGTAGTGCAGATAAACTTCTTCTTGATGCTCCAGTTTACTCGACTACTTTCTATAAATACTCCTTCACTGTCTATGCTGCTCGTCTTTGGAATGCCCTGCCTCTATCTGTTCGAGACGCCAAAACGTTAAACAACTTTAAGACCTTGACTAAAAATCACTTTCTTACCTTTGTTTAGTAACTAATTTCTTTCTCCTACCATATCTTCCCTCTCCCTCCCTACTCGTGTACAGTTCCGGTTTAATTTGCATTGTGATACTTATTTATTTATATATATATGTATTATATATATATATGTATATATGTACGTTTATATTTATATATTGTATATATGTGTGTACCTAGTTATATATTGTGCTATATATTATGTATATTTAGAATATCAACTGGTTATTGTATTTATTACTACTTATATTAATTGAGTATATAAAAATCTAAATGCGCCACCTGTTATCTTATTATATAATTTCACATTCCGTCACTTTTTGGTTGCCTGTAAGAGATTGCTTCGGCCGCCTCTTGTACCCCACTACATGTTGCTATTTAATAAGTGTTTCAAAATTGTAAATTTCTTTTGGTGCAATAAAGTTTTTTGTATTGTATTGTATTGATCGTGTCTTATCGCCTTTGTGTAGGTACATATTTATTTTTGAAAAAACTACATTTGACTTTTTATATCAAGTTGTTTTTTTTTTTCAAAATTTTAAACTATATTAATCGATAGTGTTAATCAATTTTGAGTTTTTAAAGGGTTGTAAATTTCATCCAGGAATTGAAACATGCTATGATAATTTTGCCTTGATTCGAAAAAAGATCTATAATATAAAATTATTTGAGTTCTAACTTTTCAGTTATTTTAATTTTTTTTTCAAATAAATGTTATAAAATTGCTTATTGTCTCCGAGTCTACAAAACAATGCATTGTTCTAGCCGATCGGGTTCTCTGGTAATCTGTATGCCTCTATATCTGCTCTTCCAATTCGATGGAACCCATACATACCTGTAACAAAGAAAAAACATACATAAATATGACATCAAAAGTGCACATGTTAAAAAATATATATTTTGCACATAACACGTCGCAAAGGCAAGGATTTTTATCAAAAAGAGATCAATACAATTCATTTTTTGACTTATGGGCCAATGTCACAAAAATTATAAAAGTACGTACAAAGTCTTTAGGTATGGTCAGCCAATTAATTGTAGTATACCTACTACAATTATATAATAAAAAACTGAGTAAGCAATTACTGAATAAAGTTCGACATGGTAGGACTATTGAATAATTTGCAATCTATAATACGTTACACGTCTTATAAACCTGTGATTAAGATATTTTTTTTAAACTTACAGAGTTCTTCGGCGTTATGGCAAGTTCTTGCTAACTTAGTTGTCATTATCATATTAATCTATACATTTGAGATGATTAAAATCACTACGTATACTCATTTATTATTTTTCTAAATACATACATTCTTTAAAACATATCAAAATTAATTACCATAAAAACTAGTGTGTGATCTAATCACAAAGTAAGTATATTCCCGGAAGATATTAGTTAAAGTTATTAAAATTTATATCAAACGACGTCAATAATGCCTAAGATTTTATCAATTAAATTATAATTATCATCATAAAATATATCGACAAATTGGAATGAGCAGTAGCTATTAAGTAACTCCGTTTCATAATTTCCATTCGATTTCAATCATTGCATATCTCCATCGTATTAGTTCATAATTAAATGTTCGAACATTCATCTTAAATAAAATCCATGAAACGTTTCTCATATTACCCGGAGGAATATTAATTTAACTGCATCAATTAAAACCGGTTTCAAACCTTAATTTGTCATATAAATCGCGAACACTAATCCATATTAATGAATTCTTAAAACATTAATTAAATTCCATTTTGTTGACAAGACTTTTTCCGCTGTCTGTACAATAACGTCCAAAAAGGTAGCTCTTATGACTATAACATTAAGGTTGTGTGACAATGTTTATTTTTAGATGGGTGTATATCATAATGATGCAAAGCCTACATACATTATTAATTACGGAATGTCAGAGCGAGACAGACTTATATGTTCTCTAGAGGTGCAGAAGGAGATGGGGAATGATAGGGATTGACCAAGCCGGTTCTGCCAGGAGAAGTTTCCAAAAGTTTTGGACAAAGGGTTCAGGAATAAATATTAGTAAGTTTCTGATTCACAACACATGCATGTATTACGTCGACATCCAGATTAATAGTTTAGTTTCCTATGCCTACGACTTTTGTTTGTATATTTTCAGTATGTAATTCAAAAAAGCTTCGTGAAAAATCTATGTTAAAATTTATCACCTTATCATGGGTTCGCGAATGCAGTCCAAATTATGCATTTAGGTCATTATCGTTGTTGAAATAGATACACGTACTTAGTTGTTTTAAAAAGCTGTTTCCACACACAAGTTAGTAATTTTTTGGGGCAATCAATTTCAACGATAAGAAATATATACAAAAAAAGATTTTATCTTTGTTTCCGTTTAGTTCACTGGCATTTACTTGGAAATGAATAACACAAATCTGGAAAAATATTACGAATTATATTTGGTGAAACAACACAGATTAATAAAGTTAATTAGTCCGGCGAAACCTTAAAAATACATGTTTTTCGGCAACGGTCCGAAATTACCCCGAAAATCCCTTCATACCCCATCCCTAGACCCGTCAAAAGAAATATGTAGCAGTAATGAAGCCTCTATAATAAATAAGGCATTTTCCTAACGCCATCTTGAATTTCATATTAATAAGAGTTATGCGATAGTTCCCCATAATACGTGTAATTCTGAGATATTTATTGGCTATTATGTACTTATATTGCTTTCGGTAACCGATGTTGATGTAATTTTGGAGGGAAATGAGGCTTAGTATCTTAGTATTTAATGAATTATTTGGAGAATTTACTTTGCCTTTAAATTTTTTTCTTTATGTGAAACTGTGGACTTTTTAGGTCGAAAGAAAAGTAAAAGAAGTAACACAATTTTCCTATTATTCTATCTAATTATAGCTTCAGGACTTTTTAATCGGTTCAGTCGTTTAATAGTTATTGGGTGTTAACGCTTTAAAGTTGGGGTTTTTTTAATTGGCCTGGCAATTAAAATAGGTGGCGCTACGGACATCAATTTCACTTAACATGGGTTAGAATATGATGTAGTTCCACTACTTATTACTAGATTTTTAATTTGCCTAGCAAATAAACTTGATAAAAATATAGTATCGTTGAGATTCTCTGGAGTATCCCTTAGTACAAATTAGAATTATTTTACGGTTAGCTCAATCTGACTGATTTCTCTTTATTTGAGTATTTACTTATCAAAGTATGTAGGATACTTTTTAAGAAAGAGTCTACTAGGAGAAGGTGCTTTTCAAAAGCAGCTCTTAAAATTAAAGATGGGCCACGGTTTGGTTAAAAAGTCATTTATATTTCGGATTTCCACTCAAAAACCGCTGTTCAATTCGAGCAACTGCTACAGTCTCGGTAAATAACATTTCTTGCTATATGCCGGTGCTGGAGTCGTAACAATTTGTTACATGTAGGGTGTGTCAAGATGTCTTGTTCACCCGCAATGGGATGTGGGGTGTGTGGGCCAAGAGTTGGGCAGTAGCGAATACGGATAAGCGGAAGCGGGAGGAAAAATTCTCATTATTAAATGTATTTTGAGATAAGACAATGTAAAAGAAATAAATTTTACTGCAAACTAGCTAGTTTTGCTACTTTAGGCACGTAATATAGCTATATTACGTGCCTAAAGTAGCCTTTGTGTTAATCCAGGGTGTCAGCTTTATGCACACCAAATTTTATTCAAATAGGTCTAGCCGTTTGCGCGTTTTTAGATAACAAACATACACACACTCTCAAACTTTCGCCGTTATAATATTATTGTGATAGTATGTTAAAGTGTATCTTAGTTGTCACTTTAAAGTTAAATTGATACATGTCAAGAATAAATAAGTTAAGAATAAGTCTTTGAGAATAATCGCCATTTATTTGTTAATTTGGTTTCATATACGATAATAAAAAAAATAATTGTAAATATTATTTTTCTAATTCAAAATTAAAGTAATCTTTTGATAACAGATAAATGTAATGTCAGAAAATTAATTAGTCACAAACAAATCTAAAAATAAAGTCTAGCCTAAACTGACAACATCACATCTAAACTTTAGAAATAAGTTAACAATAGATTCTAAGTAGGTAACTCTCTCACAAATGAGAGTTTATACGAAACCTCCTTTAAAAATCGCTCCAAACTTCTGACTTGCGTTCCGACGTCATATCGCAAAGTTTGACGTCACAAACGACGTTATTAAGCTCTGGATTAAGACGTCTAGCTGCAGCTGGTTTTTCATGCATATCTGGGGGCACGGCAGTGCCCCCACCAAGTCGAGCAAAAAAGCGTCACGGCCGTACCATCCTTTTCTCGAAGCAATTCAGACCATTTTCGACCCCCTGTAACTTCGTTGTGGATAAAACTAGAAGACTGAAATTTTCAGTAACCATGCAGGCATGTAAAGACACGGTATATTTCAAATTTCATTCAATTTGAACCAGTATTTTAAGAATTATAACGGGTCAAATTTCTTAATTTTGTCACTCACTGACTCACCGATCATCAAAATTCTAAGGCACTTCTAGCAGACCTAGAAGCTTCAAATTTGGAATATAAGTAGTGTTTGGTGTATGAATCAAGGAAAAACTAAAAAATCTAGAAAAGACCGCAAAGAAAATTAAGCCCATACAGCCAAGTCTTCAGTTAAATTTTTCAATATTGGCTTTATTCTTAACGATGTTTTACGGCAGTTATTATTATTGCGTGCGAAGCCGCGGGTTTTAGCTAGTCCCATATAAATATAGGCGCATGGTAGTGCCCCTACCAAATCGAGCAAAAAATGGGTATTCCCGTCATGAAAACACGTGTAAATTAAATTAAAGCCTCAAAGCCTCCCAGAAAAACGCATAGAGACAGGGAGTGGGCTCTTAGAAAAACTGTAGCTGAAGCTCAAGAAGTAGTACCGGAAAAGAGAAAACGGAAGGCTACCTACAAAAATAAGAAAAGTTCATAAGTCAGAGAGAGGGCTTTAAGAAAATTCGTTGCTGGTAGATATACATATATACAATAAGTAGAAGGTACCGAAAAGGAAAAAAAGTAGAACTGTCTACAAAATACAAAAAGAAATGAGATCCCATCAAAAACAATACTTGTCAAAAAAACCAAGTCTCGCAACTCAGTTGTTCTGCGGTAAAAAGTTGTGAGATCCATGTAATACCAAGTCGGTTATTAATTTATTCAGTCTCTACTTAAGCGACTTTCTGTCTTAATACGTCCAGTCTCTAAGACCACGATCGTGGTCCATAACAATTGAAAATCAATTGTGTCTGGAATCTCCGTACTCGAAGCATTAAGTTGTTACGTAATAATTAACAGCATCTTATAGTGACGCATATCAATATTAAAATTCTTTAATGATTTATATAAATATATTGAGACTTGGCCATCGCCTGAAAACACGTGTAAATTCAATCGCCTGAAAACACATGTAAATTCAATTATTTAGTGCGATGGCCAAATCTCGATATATTTATATAAAACATTAAATAATTTTAATATTGATATGCGTCACTATAAGATGCTGTTAATTATTACGTAACAACTTAATGCTTCGAGTACGGAGATTCCAGACACAATTGATTTTCAATTGTTATGGACCACGATCGTGGTCTTAGAGACTGGACGTATTAAGACAGAAAGTCGCTTAAGTAGAGACTGAATAAATTAATAACCGACTTGGTATTACATGGATCTCACAACTTTTTACCGCAGAACAACTGAGTTGCGAGACTTGGTTTTTTTGACAAGTATTGTTTTTGATGGGATATAATATACAAAGTAGAAGGGACATGCCTGAAGTAAATCAAACCACGGGCTATACTAGATCACTATAGAATAAAAAAAATTGAAATAACAGACAAAAAACAAAAAAAAAAACTTGAGAGATGTCTAGAAGTTTAGTTTTAGTTACACGCGTCAGGACACGTGGCCTGATCGAAAATTCGTAAGACGGCGCAGGGCGCTTGCGCGAATGTTCGCGTGTGTTTATGTTACGTTATGTTCGTGTGTGTAATGTGTCATGCTTGTGACATTTGTGACAGACTGTGGTTCAGAAAAGATTTGAAATATTTTATTCTGATAATTAAAGCAATTCGTGCAAAATTATTCCCTAACCATTCCAAAATATCAAAAATGCACAACGTTAATATTCAAGTTTTCACTTCTGCCGGCACTCCCAGAGTGCAACCCGTCATTTTTTACTGTTATTTTCATTCCATTATACTATAGTGATCTAGTATAGCCCATTGTTCGATTTATAACGGGTATTTGCCTTCTACGTTGTATATCTTCATCGTCATAATTTCAGCCGCATTACGTCCACATATTACATACTACTGTTTTATTATATGTATAGATAATAGACAACATTTGATAGGAAAGAAAGAAAAATAATTTGATTTTGTTGCAAGATGAATGTAAAGCAGAATGCAAAATATCGAAATTTCGTTGGTAAAGCGATGATTGGAGTTTTTGTTCATTTCTGCATAACCTTTTATCCGTGCCTTCGTTTGCACACATCTTGTGGGATAAAATACATAAGATTACTCTTATTCTTAATTAGGTCTATATATGAAAAAAATATACATAAAAATATATAATTTTATAATTTTTCAAAACTAAAAACCGACTTCAACACCGGACAACACAATGGTGGATAAAATTCGGGACCGCCTTACATGTATGCTCTTTCAAATAATTTTCCAAATTGGTTCAGGATACATATTATCACATATTTATCCCTTATGAGGTAGACATAGCAATTTTGGTTTTTCCAGCCCTAGAGCCCAGGGCCGCAAGGCTGATAGGCCACTTTTAGTGTGATGGTGTAGAAGGATAGAAGGATAGTAGTCAGGACGTCTTCGAGTTATCGGGAAACATATCTACATAAAAATGTATAAAAATTCAAATTTATTCTTTTTGAAATCGGTTAAAAAGAATTTAGCTTCGCCTACGTTTATTATTAGCAAATAGCTCATAAAACTAAATGTTAACCTTTTATGGTATATACACCCTTGTTTTTAACGTCTATTTAAGAAAAGCTAAAATTCTACCTCCATGAAAAACTAATACTTAAACCATTTAAAATAAATAAAAATAGCTCATAACACAATATGGTTATCCTTTATGGTATATACACCCTTGTTTTTAACGTCTATTTAAGAAAAGCTAAAATCCTATCTACATGAAAAACTAATACTTAAACCATTAAAAATAAATTAAATTTCAACCAAAGCGCATTACGCGAAGCTTTGGCGCTAAAAGCTAGTAATTTAAAATTCACAGTTCTAAGTAAGACGGTTCTTCCATTGAAATATAACACGAAAGTGTCGTAACGAAATAGTTTTCTAAATTGCTTTCTGCCCGCTAAACAGTTACTTTTCATTATTACCCCAGCACTGGGTGTTAATGTTAACCCATATACCCGTAGTGCATTGTAAATCTTGGTAACGATTTTAAGTTAACACATATTTACGTCAGTTTACTTTGTTGCATAGGTAATTACTTCTAAAAATATACTTATACTGGGGCGTTAAGGGCACGTTCAGTCTAGATAATGAATAAATTTTTAGAATGAATATATTATGAAATTGAAGAAAAACGTTTTTGCTTCCATCAAATCATTTTTTCGTATGGGGAAATAGGGGAAAATAGTGTTCTATAATGAACCGAATTTGTTATAAAAGATAGTGTCAGTAATAATAGTGAGACTTTTTATAAAAATGTAGATACGTAAAAAGTATATTCTCAAATTCAGCAACGTCAACATCATCAATTTACTTGACTATTGTGAACTCTAAACAAATACTGCAAAGTACTGTACATATTATTATGTCCAAAACAAGCAATAAATGAACTATCAAAGTTAACCAGCCACGCATATCACAGAAAAATCCTATTAAAGAAAACAGACAACGCGTCGAGGTTTACAACTTATACAAATGTACATCTTTATCAACTGCAAAAATTCACCCTTAAAACGACTCCCATACATCAGGGCCCGGATATAAAGTGTCACACGGGCGTGACGCGGTCCCACAAGCCCACAACACACGGTACATTAACATTCGCATAAACAGGAATTCTTTTACAAATAACCCGTGTAGGGGTACAAGTGACCCCGACTGTCAATCAAGGGTTAATCTGTTGACGCAATAATTTGTTATTTTTCACTCTAAAACTATACAAATACAAAAACATGTTGATTTAATTTGACATTTAAGAAAAAATCCATACTTGAATAAGTTTTCAGTATCTTGTTTTTTTTATTACAAGCTTTAATTTAGTTTCACCTGTCTTGTTGTCTGTCGTTCTGTCTGTTCTCAAATCTTGCAAGTAACATTTGACCCACTTCCCGGTTTCCAATTGAGCTGAAATTTTGCACGCATACGTATATCGCGTGACAATGCAATATTATTATTTATAATTAGACATGGAGCTGATCTGATGATGGAGCCGGAGGATGGCCATAGGAACTCTGTAATGAAACGATGTAATTCCATCGAGTTTGGGCTCGTTTTATTCGCTTTGAGAAGAGTCTTTATATAAAAGCTTGTTTAAATTTCGTATAATTACTTGTTAGTCTTGGGGCTTCATATTTATGTATTTCCGAAAGTTAAAACTTATTTATTTATTAGTTAAAACTTAATTAAACCACAATTTACAATTGTTTACAATTTGCGAACTCAACGCTAAGAGAGTTTTCTCCCAGACAACCACAGGTAAAAACAGATAAATTGTTGCGACGAAAAACATTAATACATATTTAACTTTTGTCACCTTGATTGAAACAAGTAAAAAAAGAAACTAAAAGCTATTAAGGCAAACAAATGAATTTTCAGGTAATTCAACTCTGTCGCTTTCAGACAGTGATACTTAATTAAATCTAGGTAGATGTTAATTAAGATATACCCGATGTGATCTTAAGGTGAGTGCCATAGTATGTCTGAAACTTTGGTAGTTTAAATTAAATGCCGTTTGGGTTAGCATTGTGAACCTATTTAACTTTTTTGTACAAACTTAGTAAATAGAATTGGAATGTTCTAAAGGATAATTCTTTAGTGAAATTATTTGCGTATTTTTTAAAGAGTTATCTGATTTAGCCTGTAACACAAAGGCTGAATAATCACAAAACGAAGAAAAGAAATGAGTTTGTAACGATCCTTGCAAACCTCTTTTGCTTCGTCAACACTCATTACATCTCCTTTCTTCAGCACATCTGCAATTTGTTTACAAGCCTAAAAAATGCCTACCATACCCTGTCGACAACATGAAAAATAAATTTTTGCTTGCCCTACAAACTCGGATCAGCTGATCGGTCATCTTGTATGGAAAGCTAAAAATTACTTTTCATATTACGATATATGTTACTTGGCGAAAGTGGTTTAGTATCAGGGACTGAATTCTTTCTTATAATAGTTTCGGTATATTTTGTTAGACTTATATAGAAACAATTTGAAATAGAATGCCATTTGAAAGAAGTAAAATAGAAAAGAGAAGATCAAGGAAATATAAAGAAGCAAGAACTAGGGTTCTTGCTTTTCAATTCAATCCAAATATATCTTTATTACTATAGGATATTTAAATTATCTCTTAATAATCGTCATTGTTTTGTTGCACACTTGTCGACGTCGAATAGTTACTTACAGCTAAGTTTAGTACCGCTTTCTAAGCGCTAGTGCAGAAGAAGCGGTTACAAACTGCACTGCTGCATTTTCTCCAAGGACTACAACTCACAATTAAATTAATATTGCACGCCTCATATGCGAAGCGTTGAGGTGGGTACTACTGTCACTTCGCGCAAAACATCTGATTTTTCAAACTTAAAATGTCTATATGTATCATACATTGCACTTGTAAGATAATATATACACACACATATTAAGAAAAAAACACTATTTTTAACACTCATGATATTTTTGATGTCATTTTTGTTATTTAAACTAGTTAAAAAACAGTTTAAAAAAGTTCTGTCTTGGACGCCCGTGTGTCTGTATGTGCGGAGGCTTTTCTTGTTAACACCATGGTAGAATAAAATAAGGTATTCTCTGTCCGAGAACGAACTTGACTACGTCACGAAAGTGTTGCCACTGATTGTTCTTTTCAGTAAATTTAAGGACTTTCTCAATTAGTTCATTAATATTAAATAAAATGTTAAGTAACTTAACTATTAAGAATCTCGCGATTCTCGCGTCATTCATCAATTCAAAATTTTATAAATTGATAAAATGGATTATTAATTTGAAATTGGTATATAAAGTTCAAAAATGCATTACGCTCGGGTAATTCAATTTCACACAGAGGCAACATATTACACTGATGACGTAGTCAAGTTCTTCCTACGTCATCAGCTGTCACGGAGAGAGAATACCTTATTTTATTCTACCATGGTTAACACGATAACGACCGAAATACTTTACTAATCGAGTCTTTTTCTCTCTTACGCTTGATTAGCTCAGGAATAGAACCCTTTCATTTTTCGGGGTCTGATTCGATGTGGTTTAATTGTTATTAAATAAACAAAAAAAAATATATCGACTGTTCTTCATAGTTTAAGTATATCTATATATATATATATATATATCTTTATTTTTCTATATGCGTAAGAATAAAAAAAAAATGAACCCTTTGAGGCGTGCTCTTTTGGATATTTCAAACTTTTTAAAAGTTAATTGGGACAGAGAATTCAAGTCATACAAAGGTAGCCATTGATATACAATAATTACATTAAAACGTAGCATAAATAGCAGAAAGAAAGACCGTGACATAACTAAGATTAAGTTTACATTTATAATTATAATAAACGAAACGAATTAATTTAAGTTAAATAAATAAATGCACTTAAAACTACCTTTGGTCTATTTATTGCAGTGTTTTTAGTAAATTGCATCCATTAATAGATATGCCGTTGCTTTTAGTGAAATTAAAAGCGCTTGCAGCATATCGGATTTGAGTCGATAATCTTTTAGTAAAAACAATATTTCATTGTTATACAATAAAAGCCGGGTTAAAAAAATATGCACTACATTTGTAAAATTGAATTGATTTGAAATAACATATTCATTTTGGAGTGGAGAATTGAAATGGAGACAAATATTTTATGTAATAACCGGCAAAGTGCGAGTCGGCCTCGCGCACGAAGCCTTCCGTACCAATCGTACGTATATGGGAGCCCCGCTTAATTTGTTGTTATAGCAGCAACAGAAATACATCATCTAGGATACATTTAAACTGTCTAGCTATCACGATGCATCAGATAAAGACGGCCAGCGGAATCTTAGTAGTCTCGTTTTCACCATTTGGGTACGGACCCCTAAAAACGGATCCAACATTTTTATCGCGAGATATAGTTGCACTCATATTTCATACCTATATACATGTCACCCTTACCTACGCCGAAAATAAACCTAGTATAATAAAAATATACAATATTTTACACCAAATTATTTTCACCCTTCACGCCATAAATTCCTTTAAATCTCTCCAAAAATAACCTAAACACAGGTCCAACAAGACATTTCAGCCGACCCGTTCGATGGCGGTGCAAAATAGAGCGAAAAATTATTACCTTCCCCCCTTTTAACCCCCTCAACCCCTTCGAGACAATTGTGTTGAACCATGCGTGTTAAAGGGTAGGTTTATGTTTAATTTTTAGGTGACACTGGATCGGGAAAGTAGGACAGACGTGTACAATGTTTATTTATGTATATGTAGGCTTTGAAGAACGTGTAATTTATAATATACTAGCTGTACCCGCGGGCTTCGCTCCCCGTGGGAATTCCGAGATAAAGAGTACCTTATGTCCTTCCCCGTGTCTCAAACTATATCCATACCAAATTTCATCCAAATCGGTTTAGTAGTTTAAGTGTGAAGAGGTAACAAACAAACAAACAAATATACAAACTAACTTTCGCATTTATAATATTAGTAGGATAGGATAGGATAGTAGGATAGGTACATACTATGAACTCCCATGCTGGTCTGGGAGAAATAAAAAAAACTTAGAATGTACCAGCTGCTTCTCTTCCCACGCAGATCGTAAAAGATCGAGGGAATGGGCAAAAATGCAAATCATGTTAACAGGCGATGCGGCTAGAAACCCATCACTGTATTGATTGCTTTTCCATCTTCTCGCCCACCATGACGCTTAAAGTGGCTTTTGGGTCTTGCGGCCCTGGGCTCTGCATAGAACAGCAAGACCCAAAATGCTCTGTCTGCCCCATTAGGGATAAAAACGTGATAGTATGTATGTATGTACTATGAACATACAGATAGAATTACATTTTCACGTCTTTATCCCTGACGGGGAAGCCCGTGGTTTGATTTATAACGGCATGTCCCTTCCACGTTGTACAATACTAGCGGCCCATCCCGGCTTAATATAATTACGGATATGTAAGTAATAAAAAATCTTCGCCTTTAATCATTCTATCCCTAATTAAAGCCGCATCAAAGCTATACTATGTATTGATTTAACTTTAATAGAAAAGCTTCTAATAAGGTCACCATGAATATGTATCAAACATGTCCAGAAATTAATTGATATACTGACACCAAAGAATATCAATTCAAAAAAAGCAAGAATTCAGGTCCATTTACACGATGCAAGTTTAAAAACTGTAACTTGATACTTTTTTTAAATATAAATATTTGACATCTAAAATCTATAAGTAGGTACTTTCAAAGTGTAAAGTACCTTCACAAATCCTTTTTTTTAAAGTTCGATTCAATAGATAACCTCACTTTCTAAACGAAACTTCAGCCATTTAAATCATTTAAAGCTTTAAGAAAATAATATGAAACAGGCAAAAAAACTTGCACCGTCTCAATGGGTGGCACTTTTGGCTCATTTTACAAACACTTATGGCTATTTTTCGCAAATGTGCTAAGTAAATCTTTACGTTTTGACTTTAAACTGTAAATAAACAGTTCTTAAAATATTGAAGGGTTATCTGGGACATACTTTAGAATTTTTTGAAATGATATTTCAGTTTTCGTCATCATCGTTTCAGCCGCATAAGGTCCACTGCTGGACGTAGGCCTCACCCACAGATTTCCAAAATGACCGATCAAGAGCAGCCTCATCCAGCGCTTTCCAGCGACCCTGTAGGTGCCCTGTGCTTCGCTTGCCAGTTTTCAATTTTAGATTTCAGTTTTATTTTAATTTAATTCAAACTGGTCCCCGAAACATTTATGTATCCAAAGACCCAGGTTCCAAAACACGGTAGCCATGTCTGTCATACTAGATTACACCATCAATTACAACGGTATCTAAGACGGATTATAAACAATATCATCGGCCGTGATTTACATAAACACGGTTTAAGTTTTAAGCCACCGCTGCACACACCCACGGCACAAAATGGAGAAAGTACAGAAGTTTCAACGAAGAATGCTTGAATGAACGGTTATTTTTTTTTATTGCACCGATACAAAAATAAAATGGGCGATCTTATCGTTTGTTTATTATTTCTGTTTAATTATTTTAAGGCTTTGGTTTTTTACATATATATCGTAATATAACCCATTATATTTACCTATATTGATGGGAGTTACGACAGTCTCTACTAGTTTATATACTGCAATCGCTCCACCCGAATTTGGTTTCTTTATTATAAGTATAAAAATATATATTTAAAAATGAATTCTGTCTTATTACAAAAAATGGACAAACTTTATTAGGTTTAAACCAATATCCGGGATAATCAACGATAAAATGTTAACTTAATTTAAGCGCATAATAGTTTTAAACCTAGTAATAAAGTTTGTTAATGTATTGAGAAGGATGGAATTTTCGTTTGAAAAGTTTAAAATTTAATTGCTTTTCTGTGATTTACGTTTGAAAAATAGTTTAACTAATATTTTGTTCTTGCATTTTTCTGTTGGTGTATTCATCGCCAGTTTTGACGTGAGCTACACTACTGCACGATGAACATAGTTGAAAGAATCGAGTATCGTCGAATATTCGGTTAGAATAAAGTTACAAAAATGTAAGTCCCTAAAAGCCCCCAAAAATTGCAGCCCTAAATCTTTTACTTTTTAAGCCCCCCATCAGCCAAGGTCGTACCGTCCGAAAAAAAAAACTTTTGTTATTAAGTATACACAAAAAGTGGGCTGAGAAAAGGAGCTCGAGAGAGAGCTTGACTTCTGTACCGATTTATTTTGTAGCCACGTGTAATGTTCGGATGAGTTTGGAATTCTGGATGAGTGATGACGGAAGTCAGACAAGATTTAGTGGCCGTTCACATTGAATATATTACATATACTTCCATACGGTCTGCGGCTCGGGCTCTGTCTTCTTAGAGCCGTAAGACCAAGGATTAGGAGGTCTGGCGGCCTCGGGGCAAAAACGGAGTGGCCCACACTGTTCCCACATTATTTTCCAAATATAAAAAACAATTTTTTTCTGTCGAGTTTTTCATTAATAATTTATTGTGAAACCAAAGGCAATGCAAAGCAAAATCAAAGGAAAAGTTGTTTATTAGTGCTTGCTAGACGCAATTTGAAAGATGTTTTCGAAGTCCATCGTGGACCCTTTTTGTGGAAGCCCCGGTTGCTCTCCCCTAAATCCGGTCTTGAGCAAGACCCAAAACACTTTATCTGTCCAAAGGATATAGAGGTGACAGTGGGCACGTATACACACACAACCAAGTCTGAAAACCGTCTGGGTTTAATCCCGCAGATCAAAACGAGCCAGACTAAGTAAGAACATACTTCAATACTGCTCACGTGCAAATTGCAAAAGTTCCCAGTCTCACTCCAGATTAGGAAATGCGAGGAATATAAGTTTGATACTTACAAAGAAAATAACTTAGACCTTATGAGATTTTAAAAATAAAACACGAAAAGTCTACGAATTTTGAACATTGACATTTTTGGACATTGACAAAAAAAGATTAATTTATTATGATGTAAAGAAGAAAGATCTATCATCAATCAGTGCTTTGAAAACTTTCTACTATCTATGACTTGTACGATTGTGACTTTTTCTGTGTAATATCGACATCACACTAATATTATAAAGGCGAAAATTTGTGAGTGGCTGTGTGTGCATGTTTGTTTCTTCTTCACGCGCAAACGGCTGGACCAAATTCAATAAAATTTGGTAAGCGCGGGTAACACCGCGGGCCGCAACTAGTACTCAAATAAAAATACAGACCAAAATATTTTTAAATTGATAATTTGAACCTCGAACACGATAATAAATATTTTCCCAAAGGTCCCAATTCATTCCATTGTGGTTACAAAAGAAAATCTCAAGTAACAAAATTTCTAAGAAAGACTCACAAGAAACCAATATATCAAAAAACCAGACCTCAACAACATTTACACACCTTTCAATTAAATTTCACCTCCACTAAATCTCCCTTACAAACCTTATTTCAATGCCAGTAGGTGTTAAAGACACTAATGAACAAATTAATTATGTAACAATGGGCCGGCTATTAATTACCTTTTACCTTTAAGGGCAATTGAAGAAGCGAAACTTTTGCCTCACAATGGTTTGACTGCTAGTGGTAGTGGCAAGAGAAATTTATGGGCCTTTGAGCACACAATGGCCCTTCTGGGTACGCCCACGTCGCGCGACGCGGATTTGGGAAATGTGAGATGTGGCACGCATTTGTTGAGATGACGTATCTATATTTGCTGTTTAGTCTTTGTTCTTCGGAATAATGTGGCGCCATCTATATAGTGTAAACAAAGCTTATTGACCGAGCGAGCGAAGCGAGTGAGGTCTCTAAATCGAGTTGGGGGCGAAAATACATTGTATGTATGTATGTATGTATGTATGTATGTATGTATGTATGTATGTATGTATGTATGTATGTTTGTTTGTACCGCGATAGCAGCCGAACCGATGGTTTGATTTTGATGAAATTTGGTAGGCATGTAGGAAACATCAATAGAATTTTTAAGTTCGTTGGGCATCAAAATCGGTTCAGTAGTTTTTGAAATATTAATAAAAATGTCCGCGATTATGTAGCAAACGAAACCATAGCGCGTTCTAACTTTGGATAACGCCATCTAGGGGTTATTTAGGAAACTGAATTGCGCAAAATAATCGCGAGGTCTAAGTTCGCGGCGAACTACTAGTAAACATTAATGAGACATCTTTAAGCAGTCTGTCCAGCGTGGAGAGTGTAGGCCAAGTCCTCTGGCTGCTCTGGCCAAGTACGGCTCTGGTAGTTCAGAGAGGGACGTGCTCCTGCAGTAGAGGCAAATAGACCTGATAATGATGGTGATGATGATGATGATGATGATGATGATGATGATGATGATGATGATGATGATGATGATGATGATGATAATGATGATCTATATAGTGTTACCTATTTTCCATGTAAGATATTTCATTGAGTTACCTATATTGAAGCCATAGAGCAAACGACTTATAGAACAAAAAGTGCAAAATACGTGAAAACGAGCTGGGACACCAAGGAAGGACTCCACTGCTACTTTTTACAACTTAATTTTATAAAACAAAAAACCGACTTCTCCCCCTAACGATGATGATGATAATGATTAAAATGAAACAAAAGAATTTTCTAATTCGGTCCAAGCGTCTTCGAAAAATCGGTGAACATACATATAAAAGTAAAAGATCGGAACTGCTTCGATGAGTGGTTAAATTAAAACTTAAGTACCAAGAAACGAGCCTTTTAAACGAGTTCCAAAAAGAGGAGGTATGTTCCGATTATTTGAAGACGCCTAGACCGATTGTAAAATTCTTTTTTTGTTAGTAAGGCCCTAATTGTAAGGAGGCCCCATACAAAATTTTATCAAAATCGACAAAATTTTTTGGCAGTCGTACCATCCGTCTACTAATACATTCTGGCTTGTTGGCTATTTCTATCCGGAGTGTAAAAATTTTGCAAAAACCTGCTCTAAAATTTAATACAACCTAGCCTCATCTGCTTTTCATCCAACATTTAATAAGTGTCGCATCGTCCTTTATTTAATAATCTGTGGCGTTTGGGCAACGCCTTAATTTCCTGTAACATTCAGACAAAGATTTGTGTGGGACATTGTATTAAATCGCGGTTGCTAGGATATGGTCACATTAATTCTAGCTGCTGTGTGTTTTTAGCAAAAAAATTGAAGATATTCTCGGTATTACTTCTTAGATTTTTGGCAATTGCTACTGGCCGTTTTATTCGACTACGGCGAAGTCAAAAGAAGAGTTATGTACGTATATATATGCATGTATACATGTTCATGTATTCCGTTCCCTCTGGCCTCAATCGTCCTTAATCATCAACATCATCATGCCTTTTGTCTCTACTGCAGGAGCACGATCCTCTCTGTACTACCGAAGCCATACTTGGCCAAAGCAGCCAGAGGATCCTTGAATTAAATTATCATCCCATTAGACACCAAGCATAATTGCAATACTTTTTTTTTCCAACCAATCAATCACCCCTCATTAAGGGGCGAGGGCGAAAAATAACGAATTGCATTATTCCGTAATTAATCCCAAATCTGCACCAAGAAGTCTCGGGGGTTAACGGCCTCATTTAGGGTAAGCAGCCCCCTGATTGATTACCGGAGTTTTCTTGCCAATATTTGTCAAACATTTTCCGCTTAGGTTGGCCTTTTATGTTTTTGTGTAAGTTGAAATAGCTTTGGCAATATCGGTGGAAAATACGGAGAAAAATATTTCATCAGCATCATTTCAGCCGCTTAACATCCTCTGCTGGACATAGGACTCTCCCAAAATATTCCAAATGGACCGACTAAGCAATAGCGACCTGCATCTGGCGCTTTTCAGCGTTTTGTGCCAGCTGTCCTTTGGTCAGGTCATCTGACCACTTTGTGGGTATCCTGCGTTTCGCTTGCCAGTACACGGTCACCATTCGAGAACCTTTTTGCCCCGTCCGCCATCCGTTCCCGCTATGTGTCCCGCCCATTGCCACTTCGACAAGCTAATCCGCTCACCTATGTCAGTACCTTTAGTTCTCCTACGAATTTCCTCATTTCTGATTCAATCACGCAGAGAAACACCGAGCATAGCCGTCTCCATAGCGCGTTGACTTACCTTGAGCCTTCTTATGAGATCCATAGTTAGTCAGAATAAATTAAATAAAAACTAAAATTTTAAATAAATTCTTGCGTAATCTAATGCTTGGTTATGGTGGACAATTTTGGCGTGTGGTGTTAAACACGTGACAGCTCGGTAAGAGCGTTGTGGTAAAAGACCAAGGTAGCTGGCTTCAAGTCTTGCTCACGTGGCATTTCTTAAGCTGTCTACACACGACACAATTTTTCATCCAAAAATACTAAAATTTTAAGGCCTCGAATGCCCTCAACCGAGATAGTTGGATTAATGCAGTGCACAGAATAGACGGAAAACAGAAAAAAAATAGCTAAAAAGGTATAATAAGTCAGCAAAGTCTATTTATAAACAAGCTGCAGTGGTAACTGGAGCGGGTGACACAATCAGCCCTCCAGGTCAATGATCACTGCTCATAATTGCTTATCCGGGTCTACCCGGTCAAAGTGGACAACACCCTTTATGAAGGATTACTTTCGGTTGAAAAAATCATGTTGTACAGTCTATGTACCGAGTATATTTGATACGCTCGACATGTTTATGTATGCCTCCGAGATTATTTTAAAATTCATCTTCTGTATTTTATTAAGTTACCAAAATAGGTCTACTGATTTCGGCTTTGTCTTCTTCACTTGTTTACACGTCGATGTAGATTCAAAACTCAATGTAAAATCAATGTTCTGGGCTCAGTTTTAAGCGAGCTTTACTGCAAGTGCAGTACTGCTACGTTGTACAGTTCCTTTATCATGCAGGTGTCGGAGCAAGCTGAGCAGGCCGCAAATGTGTCATAGTTTGCGGAGTTACCTGACTAAATTATCTTTGCATCGACCAACCTTGGTTCTCAGCCTGTTGAGGCACTTCCAAATTGGCCAAGTTAGTACGTTGTCACTGTATCCTTTGTAATCATCATCATCATCATCAGCAGGTCTTTTTGTCTCCACTGCAGGAGCACGGCCCTCTCGGTACTACCAGGGCCATACTTGACCAGGGCAGCCAGAGGACTTGGCCTACACTCTCTTCGCTAGCCAGACGGGTTGGAGGGGTCTCAATATGTTTATAAGCTTTGTTTAGCTTGTACATCCTAAGTCGCCTACGTCATCCATGGGAGGACTTGGAGTGGCCCTCTTCTACTCAGCCAGAAACCACACGGCAAATCCTTTGTCATTCTTGAGTGAACATTGACATTCCTATACCTTTTGGTTCTCTAAAGAGGATAACACAGCACAGCTAAGGAAATATGCAACTCGTTAAAATAAAGATTAAGGGCGTTATATCCATGTTATAACTGTATAAAAAGGGTGATCATAAAATATGAATAATGAAATAGAACTCCAACATATATCAAAACGTAAAGCAGCTGAAGCAAAATGTAATTAAAAGCGTATGTAGGTCAAAACACACATAAATGATAGTGCAACTCCATCGTCCAATTAACTGCAAACTTCTTTTTATCCGGCTTCCCAATACCCGGGTAGCCGGGTATCCGGCCTAATTGGTCAACGCGTGGCTCGCAGTAAATCTCCAACACCTGGACTTCGCGTGTACTACACCCGGATATAAATTAGAAAGTACAGAAGCGACGTTCAGTGTACATATAGACCTTCATGTTTCTGTCTGCATTGCAGTTATACCTTCATGTGTGACAGGTTAATTTTGATCAATGGTAACAACGAACAGATGATAAAAGTCATTTCTTAGAATTAAGTGGTCGATCCTAAAGCATTACTTTTGTTTAGTTTTAATTATTATAATTAAATTATTTATTTATGGTAAACGTAAATGTGTATTCGATTTATTTATTGCTTATATAAACTAACACGCATTGACAATTTTCATCTATTATAGAAGCTAACAGTTAGTAAGTTTTGAAGTAAGGAGTAGCTCAAGACTCAAGATATTCTATTTCACTTTTGGTCATCAATCCAAATCGGACAACGGTTAGATTTCCGCAAATACATCGTTTCGACTAAAAGGTTGATTTTCGGTTTAAAGCTTGAAATATAATTAGTGCATGAGTTATTCTTCTGTTATTTTCTGTATTGCCTGACCCGGATATAAATCACCCGGTCCGGTTCAGATGATTTCAACCGAGATAGCGTTTGAGAAACGCTTTCTTCTAGTGATGTAGTGCTTCGAACACTTGCTCTCAAAGTTTCGTTTTATTCTTGCTGCAATGGATGTTTTAGAGATATTTTGGATTCTACGTTTCTCCTCTGTGTTGTAAGATTAAACTGCATTTTACTATCTTCTGGATTTATTAAACAAGTTTAAAATGCTGCTTGTTTTTTTTGTTTTCCATATGTGTAAGTGGCTAATACTGATGTCAGAATTGTCGGGCTGCCTAAAGGCATTTGATATAGCTTGACTACTGACATACAATGATGTCAGCTGGGACCAACGACTACGGCCTTTCGAAGCAAGAAGCCCGAATTTTTTAAAACCACTTGTGGTCACCCATCCAAGTGCGGAGCCGTTTCTGTGTCGCTTTACTTGCGAAAGCGATAGTAATACGCATCTAGAGCAATCTCACCACTCAAGAGTGATGTCATCCCGCCATTTCTTCCTTGGTATTGATTGATGAATTAATACATTTTTATTAATTGTTGATGCCAAAGTGAAACTTCGACTACAACAAAGCATTTTAATGTAATTTCCATCGATAGAATGATTCAAGAGAAAGTTTTATGTGTATAATACATACATATACAAAGCCGGGGCCGGCCGCTAGTATGTCACATATCTATTATATACAATACAGATAATTAAATCCTGCCCTGGCAGAGGTCCTGATAACGGAGACCCAAAATTTATGGTCCATATTTGTATTTGTCTCCGTATGATATATGACCTGTTTTGGGTCACACACTGCTGCCCGTATTTCATGGGCAAAGTGGCTTGATGGGGAAATTAGGGTAAGTGTAACGTGAGTGTTTTAAATTGCCGGGGCTGGTGTGCCGGCGGAGCCTTTCGTTTTTAAAAGTTTGGAAATATTTGGCTTTCATTTTGGTTTTTATTTAATGTCCAATAAATCTCAAACTAGCGTCATTCGAGTTGCCGAAAGGCATCTGACGTTGCTCATTGACTGTTATATATGATACGTTTAACATTTAGCAACCCCTCTCCTAGCTCTGACGTAATGTATGGATGGCCCCTAAGGTGAAAACATGTAACTTTCTTCTTCTTTGTTCTCGCCTTTTCCCTTTACACGGGATCGGCTTTCTCGATCATGTGACTAAGACACAGTTACTGTAGTGTTCAGGCCAAGCTATTCAAAAATTTTCGGCTGTTTGTATGTATGTATATGTATGTTTTTATGTTGACATCTGCAACATGGGCGGTCTACTTCTTCCTCTTTTTAATTTTTTAATTGCCGTGGAAATACACTTTTCTCTACATGGAACGATGAAACATAAATCTCAACTCGATATTGCAAAGCTCAAAACCGAAACTGAATGTCATTAGTCGGAGTAAACCAAGAGAGCCCAGAGATCGGTACAGCTTGCTTACTAATTAGACGACCTTATCCGCAATCAGCTAGACTCCTCACCTTGTGCTAGCTACTAGGAGTACGGTAAAGGTCATAAGCTGAAGCGACAAAATTTATACATTATACTTCGTGCGGCTTGAAACGGCGAAAAATGTATCAAACAGTAGTTTTTTTTAAATGTAAGTGATTCAAATATTCTACGTCCTCATCTTTTTAAAAAGTTAACTAGGTTTTGGGTGTTTATTTATAATGGTGGCCTTAAAATGCCGTGCTAGCCATTGCGAGTTGGCAAGTCTACGCTGAGTTATATCGTTGAGTTACTTGAGTTAGTGTCCTATAACACAAGTTTAAAGTTGTTTTGGGGCTAGTTCAATAAGTGTGATTTGTCCGTTTTGATCTATCTATTTTAGTCGTAAGGTGACTGCTGTACTTAGTATATAAACTCCAAATAACACATGTAATTTGTAATTATATTATTTCCAAGTTAATATGATTAATTTGTAATAATTAAATTTATTCTGCGATTTATAAAAGGGATAAGAACTGGGTCCAAAAATCTTATTTTATTTAGCCAAGTAGATTACCCGAAAATAATGGACCAATATTTTTAAAGTCCATATACGAATTCTTGGAAATGCTATGAAAGTAACATGCTTCGAGATAGCATTATTCAGAGTACTAAACAAAGATTGACACCACCGACGTACGATATCATTCCTCCATTTCACACAATAATGATTGACGCCGAATAAACTCTTCATTGACTGCTTCAAATCTATTTTTAGTATGATCGATTCCCTTCGCTTATAACTTAAGCCGACACACCATTCGATCTCAGTCACGGAAATATACCTGTCCAAACAGCGAAGACCTCTCCTAGTACATTTGTCTCCTTTTCACTGGTTATTATATCAAGCTAAGGGGGAAGAATAGGGGTCCAATTTGCCCTGGTTTGTTGTATCTTTGACTATTGACGTATGTCTAAATCAGGGGTTTACTTACACCCGATATGTTTCGTTTAGGTAATGGTCTAAACTAAGATAATTATGGATTACGATATGTACAATTATAATACCTAATCACAATTTCGGTTGTGATATTGTTACATATCCCTGTTATGTAAATTTTGTAGTAAATTATTACTTAGCATTAGACACTTCATATTAATATACTGGATTCCGTGAAAGACGAGAAGCTTCGAAAACTTCCGTAGGAAAAATTGTTATTTGTTAAAACAAATAACAAACTCTGTAAAAATTTGGTTAAGTAGATCATGCGAAATTAGTTTTAATTATATTCCATTTTCAGTGGAATGTTGTTGAATATGATGAACAGATTATAAAATATTATTCGTATTATTGTAACAACGTGTATTCAGTATGTTTATTTCTGCATGTTTAAAGCAAGTAGTTAAAATTATATTAAATGCATTTCGCATTTGCGTGATTTCAACCCATTATTAACTATAGTTTAATTACACATTTATTCGCATTTTTTAGATTTTCAAACATTTTCAAATAATGTAAATATTCTCATAAACGGAATGCAGCAATTTGTTTATTCAGAGCAATCATAAGGATACCTAAAACCATAATCTGGTCCTGGATAAGAAAAAGCATTCAGAATACAAAAAGCACGGAAAGCCGTAAAACATCACCTACTAGTAAAACAGAAACACGTCGTCAAAGAGAGTTCCGCGAAAGTTGTACATTTTTTGCGATCAAACTATAGTAATTGGTAAAGTTTGCTCATTATTTTGACTGAGTTTTCGGGCTGTTTTTCTATCTCGTTTCGTGGAGAAATATACGCCGTTAAGTATTTAAGTAATTTTTGTTAAGTAATTAAGGAAGAACAATGTAAAGGTACTTGCGGCAATGCCCGTATCGTATGGTACTTCTGGTACAAGTGTTAGATAACCACTAACTAACCATCATAATAAATTATGAATTAAAATCCGAATGCCTGTTTGTCTACAAGACCTTTTTTTAATGTAAGAAGTCTTGGTCGGCGTTATAGCAAGAAACTTTTATGTCAACTGATCGTTAGTATCACTGAATTATGTCAAATAGGTTTTGAGAAACATGTTATTTCTAAAACTAATTAAAATTTAAAAGTTGTACTTACTCGTATATTAAAAATCCCATTTTATGAGGCTTTTGATAGATATTGTAATCATACTGTAGATATTCCACATATGAAAGCTTCACATTATCATACATTTATGACTACATATACCTTGTTATTTTGTTGATATAACTGACCTTTTTAAATGTCGGTGTTCGTATGTTTGAGAAATGTCATGGTATTTCGCTATATGGCCATCAGGCTTTTACGTCTCCTACATTATATGTGGATCTTTACATATTTTTCTTTTGTAACGTTTGTTTAATGCCTCGTTTGGCCCTTTGAAACCGAAGTGGTTATGAGTATTTGTTTAGAACTTATTTGTTTCTGAAAATTTACCAAGAACTTTTTTTTATTAAAAGTGCATACAAAAATTCTTCGTAAATTTTTATATCTGAATAATCTCTGAACTGAATTTTCTATTTCTACTTTTAAATAATTTACCAAAAAACAAACATAAGACCCGAGACAAATATTTCAGGTACCTTAAAAGAGAAGAAACGTTGATAGATAGTTAATTTTTCTGTGTCTGTTGTATTTACCCTCATTTCTGTTACATTGATTCATTACCCCCAAAAGTCTACTTTCTCAGCAGCACATGTTGGTAGACTGGTAGAAAAAGCTCCTGGTCTTAAGTCCTCCATGACTTTTACATATTTTGTAAAATTATTCAATAAATTAAAAAAGAAACTTTTTCCAATTACACCTTTAAGTCACAGAAGAAGAAATAAAAAAACTCTCTTATCCAATATGTGTTATACTTTTGCCGTTGCTACCTTATAAAACTTACATAGGCACTTAACTTTTTTACGTAGGCAGTGTTAATATAACTTTTATTAGTTGGTAATACTCAAATTAGTTTAAACGTATTTTAGTACATATATAATGTACCCTACATATACAATTTTAGCTCTAGATTTTACTGTCTGGTCTAGACCCAACTCTAGGGATTTGAACGACACGAAAGAACGTAAAAAAGTACAGATTCTGGGAAAAACGTGATACACCGTCCCTTAGGGGGCAGGCGCGTGAAAACGTTGGATTGCGATGTGTGACACCTGTATAAGAAATTTTAGGGCTCACCTGACTAAACCAGACATCATATAAATTTTCTGAGTTAAAAAAAAATCTTAAATTTATTAAAGATGAATCAAATGTTTAATCTAGGTAAGTATCTTCTTAAGGCGAATTGCAATTTTTAGTTTATAATGTGTATAAACGAATTTTTAGTACACGAAACTTACGGATTTCTTTTTTTTAATAACTTACTGCAAGTACCTAAGTAAAACATTGTTTACTACACTATTCATAATAAACCCAAAAATATACTATTAAATAAAATAATGCCTTAGTTATATTAACTTATTATTTACTTTATTAATCAAATTTAAAAATCTATTTCATTAAAAATAAAAGTTATAAAAAACCCTCCAAAACTTGTTATTAAGAAAGTTGGGCTAGCGAAAAATTACGAGGGTTGCCAAACTTAATAATTGGTTTTACAAAACTACAATAACATTACATCTCACGCCAATATACCATAGATACTTTCAGCAATTCTCTAGAGCCATAAAGAGTTGCCATTAATAAAAACCAATCCTCCCGCATTTATTATAAACATTAATTTTAATACGGTCAAAATGAAATTATGGATACCACAATTTGTTTTTCGCACGCTTTAAATTAAATTTTGTGAAGTGTGAATGTAACAAATAATAATTTGAACAAATCCAAATATGCATTTTATAAAATTAAAAAAAAAAGACCTTATTACAACAATCGCAAAGACGAAAATGTAATAACTTTGGGTTAAAAAGAGAGCGCAATCTTTTAGCAAATGGTTGATTGTGAAGAAAAACACATGGGGTACCTACTAGGGTGCTTCTAATACAATTAATATCAATTTGCTAGTGCAAGGGGTTCTATTTTATTGTTTAGGCTGATTGAATACAATTTATATGTGAATTTTCAAGAGTTGTCTGGTCTTCTATGATTTATTAGAAGAAATATTAGAAGTAATGTATCTGGGTGGCGTGGGATTAATAATTATGAAAGGGCTGTTGTTCGATATTAGGAAGTAAAATACATACATACATACATACTACTTTCACGTCTTTATCCCTAATGGGGCAGACAGAGCATTTTGGGTCTTGCGGTTCTATGCAGAGCCCAGGGCCGCAAGACCCAAAAGCCACTTTTAGCGTCATGGTGGGCGAGAAGATGGAAAAGCAATCAATACAGTGATGGGTTGCTAGCCGCATCGCCTGTTAAAATGATTCGCATTTTTAATGAAATAAAACAACACAAATGTATTTTCTTTCCAATTTTCTCTTTGGCAGGTTCTTCATCTAAGGGCGACTACTAGGGTTTTTATATAATTTCTTACGCATTCCTTCCACGTTTTCTTTGGTCTTTCTCTTTGCCTATACCACCCACCCACTCACAGGCATGTTCATCACCTTTTACATGAGCCTCCTCTCTTTTTATCACGTGCCCAAACATTTTTTTTCCTTTCTTAACGTTCCTTTAAAATAATTAAGTACGCTAGTAATATTACAATCTAGCCTAAACTCAGGCTAAAAAGTAATTTAACATTGACCTAGTTTTATACGTTATTGTCTAAGAATGTGTCCATTGGCACTTTTCTTACTGTCTCTATTAAGGGGAAGGCACTTTTTTCTTGTGTCGCTGCCCAAACAATAAAATAATTTTATTGAATTAACAAATAAAGAATTTTCCTATCTTTTTAAATTTCCTATATTTATTATTAATCCGACAAATTGATAGCCTCTACCTCTTTTGAAGTCGATTAAAAATAGTAACAAATGGGGAAGTTCATATAAAAAAACTTATTTAAGTAGAGTCTACACTAGCGAAACAAAAGCCTACTGACATTAACCGTGAAATAATTAACAAAACACAGAAATGAACTGAAAGAAGTGCGCAACGAAATCTAATTATCTCTGCCGTGGTGACAGCGAGATTCCCGCGCTTTTCGCGACACCAAAATGGCCGCCGGGGTAAGGTTGTCAACCGTCAAATTTTGTGAAATAATTCGCTGAGAATATATAAATTGGTGTGTATTTTGGTGCAAATGTTACTAAACGAATAAATCTAGAATGTTTCGAAATACAAATTATTTATTTTTTGCTGATATGTCTATTGTTATTTGACACGTAACTCCGTAGTTGAAATATTAAATTATACTCACGGGTCACATGTCAAACTTATGTCAAGATTTATGCAGAAATACATTTTTGAAGAATAAATAATGCAAAAATACTTACTGAAGCTGATTTTAGCATGTTGTTGCAAATCGAATTTTGTGTTTTATTTTAGAGTTGTTAATGGAAGAAACTCCATCGATGAGAGCACCGCTCTTAAATTATGATGATGATCTGTTGATGTTGCCATTTAGCAATTGATTTATTTGATACGCAGTTTCTGCGTCACAAAAAATACATTGAGGTATATTTCTCTTACGACGTACTTAGATATATCTTACAGTAGCATCAGTAGATCGAAATGCTCACAAAAGGCTATGTAGCTGGATCCATTCAAAAATTAAGATAGTCTTCAAATTAAATACCTAACTCATATTAATATTGACCGACTTCATCATGAATAATATTTTTAATTTTTAGCCCAGACCAATTTTAGCTCAAATTTACCAAATAATTGTCAGTGAAATCTCCTAAAACAGGTAGATTTGATCAACTGGCAACCCTAAACAAGATGGCGGCGAACGCAACGTCAACACCACGGTATTACGAGGCGAGGACACGACAGCGTAAGCCTTCGAGCTCCTTATTTATATTTGGGAGAAATATGGCCTCAGGAAATTAATTTTCATTTTTTTACAAAATAATGTCCGCTTAAGCACATTTGTCCTTAATAATAATTAGTATGAATGGTACTTTATTTTGGTTTAATTTTCACTGTTTTATTGCGGTTCTAAATCAATTTAGTTCCTTAAGTTGCAAGAATCGTTGCATGACTAAAGTGTTTCTATGTAACAGTAGTCTTCTTTCCACTGGTTTTCTGATATTACTTATTTACTTACATTCGTATTCATTATTGTTATAGGAAGCACACAGGCTTTTGTAGTCCAAACCCGAGAGCGTTTCGGTCGGGCCGAGTTCTACAGTTTATTGGAGTAAAAAAATAACGTTAATGCAACTACAAACCCCCGAGGAGCTCGTCCAGTTCAAACAGGGCATTGTAGTTGTCATAGATCCACTGGATTTCAGGGTGTGTTGTGAAAATTACTGTGTTTGTGTCTATCGAGCTCGTGGTACCAGTTTTGTGTTTAGTGAGCGTTTCATCATTCATCATTTTAGCCGCATAACGTCAACTACTGGGCATAGGCCTCTCCCAAGGATTTCCAAAATGACTGATCTAGAGTGGCCTGCATCCAGCGCCTTCCAGCGTCCTTTTAGTCAGACCAGCTTGTGGGTGGGTGTCCTCCGCTTAGCTTGCCAGTACGTGGTCGCCATTCGAGAAACTTTTTGCCCCATCGGCCATCGGTTCGTCGCGCTCTATGTGTCCCGCCCACTGCCATTTAAACGAAATATATCTATATCATCATCATCATCATATATATTACGTAGAGAAACACCGAGATCACATAGAGAAACACGTTTTCCGTAGCGCGTTGTACGGCACGACCTAAACCTTCTTATGGAGACCACGTTTCAGAGCTTTGAGAGATTGAACGTTTGAGTGTTCCCAATTATGTAATTATAATTAATTATCTTCATTCAAGGATAATTGTACAAAATGAACACAACAAAAGAGTAGTTAAAATGGATAAAGGCACAAAATAATATGAAGTACACTTACTGATTCCCCCTATTTTTAATATGTATTGATAAAATCATTATAACATTTTGCTGCATCATTATTGTCATACTAAAATAATCAATAATGCATTCTTATAATTCTCCCATTAGGCTATTGAATGAAACAAACGAAAATGTTTTATTCGCTGAACCGGAAAGTAAGGCTGTTTACGTACTGACGCGGAATTGTAATAATTTGTAACAGTTTACAATTTATTATTCTTTTTTTACTATTTAGTCTCGTTGAACAGATAAAACTTGTTAATTCACTTTAGTAAAGATTTTTTTTAAATAATAGTATTTCTTTTCAATAATAAATAAATAAATTAAAATTATTTACGTTATAAACTTATTAAAATTTACATTAAAACTAAAGAATTTATTTATAAAAAAGAAGATATAGAATGACTAAAAATGTGATTGAACTGCGAGACTTAATTGTTAAGTGAAAATATAATTCATTATTTGCCAAGACGTTTAGTAGTTAGTTTGACGCTTGATGCGCAAGTATTTATGACATTTTTTGTTTTCAGTAGCAGCATCTCCCAAACGGTCAGACTCACTTTGGTGAAGTTTTATTTACTTAATCCTGATTGTTCTCAGTAATGATAAAAATAAATTTCAGAGACTGGATCTTTTTTTTTTCATGCTGCGACCACTGAATTAATTGAATTCTTACTGCGATTTTACGGCTTGCTCCAGTCAGAACGCAGCCTTACGGCTAATGCAGTAGTCCACTCACTGGCTGAATCGAGAGGGGGCACAGTTCCTCCATTAGTTGAATGCATTATACGCGACTAATTATAGGGGGTACCGAAATCTATGCTGGGGTGACGATTTCTTTTGTCACCCAAACTCAAGGTGTGAACTCCCTGATCGAAGACCCTATTGACCTGTATTTAGGGGCGAAAATGCACAAAATTCTGGGAAAGGTAACAAATGACGTCGATTAAAGTAAAGCGGTACATTATTGGGCGAAAGGTTTTTGGTGTTGAGTACTTTAAACACTTTTAGGTAAGGATTGAGGTATTGTATTCATTTCTGTATGAGTGTATGAAAGAAAGGCTTTGTATTAAAACTTATAAGAAACCTAAAATATTTCGACAACCAAATGCTTCATTATTCATATTCTTTTTTTTTTATTATCCTTTTTTATCTTTTATTCTTTTATTAGTTCGCTTCATATTTCATTTGAAAAAAAAATGATAAGATTCCATACCTACGTTTGATGTATCTTATTACAGATTTCTGATCTTATCAGATAAAAAATAGATTTGATCTAAATTTTATTCTAATGTTAAGTGTGAAAAATGATTATTTTGTGATCAAAGTTAGATTATAATGTTGATGACAAAAAAACCTTTTGACGATAATTTTTCAACACATCATTTTTTATTAAGTTTTAACCGACCTCCAAAAAGAAAGAGGAGGTTATCAATTCGTCGTTTTATTTTATATGTATGTTCACCGATTATTCAAACTTTGGCCTACACTCCTTGCTAGCCAGACGTGTTGGAGAGGTCATATTGATGTTTATTAGCTTTGTTTAGCTTGTATTTCTTAAGTCGCATTCTACGACATCCACGGGAGGACTTGGAGTGGCCCTATTTTACTCTGCCACTACACGGCTACAAATATTTTCTTGACGTAAAGTATAAATAAATAAAAATCATTAGTGGAAGGCGTGCCTCTTCACACTATCAATTGTGAACCGTTCACTAAATAAAGTGCAGCAATCCATCAAGTGAACTACCGCCCTTAAGCACCAGTAATTAGCACTTACCGATGCATTTGTGCATTAAGACGATACCACAAAAATTATGTACCTCATTTGTGGGCGGAGCTAGACGTATCGTGTCGATTGCGCGAGGGGGCGCTTTCCTTGATATTATATTTACGCGCACTGCCGAGAACATGTTTATGAACTCGGGAGCTTAGAACGTATGGAGATAGCAGACAGATATGTTTACAATAATATTTTTAATTCAGTAGATACAAATATGTTAAAAGAGGTGATTCGGTCCATCAATTTGAACAACTTATAGCAGTACATGTATATTGATATACGAAAAAAAATAACGTTCTCAAACAAATCGAAGTAGTCACGTCATCTAGTTACTATGGTCTTTATGTATGGTATTTTTTTCATACAATAAAGTTAACAACTTTTATGTTGCTTTCGCCAAGAAATCAAAAGACAAAATATATAAATATAGTTACAAATTGACCGGTCGGCTGATCAGAAAATATTGTTCTTTATATATAAGGTCTAACAAAATATACTGAAACAATTTTAACAGTAGGCTCAGTCCGTGATACTGAACAACTTTCCTCAAGAAACATATAGTGAAATATGAAGTTTATTTTTTACATACACTGACCTTCGACCGCACATGCCGCGCCGTCCGCTCATCGCCGCATAGATCTACCATACTACAAGATATAACTACCTTATTGTAAAATGAGACCAGAAATGAAATGTCATGTCTGACTTTAAAATGGTTGTACCTACTACACGCCACGTACTTTGTCGATATCGATAAAATAAATGTGTTATGATTATGAATTGATATTCTTGGTAATGTTATGACAAGAAATATTTACTTAAAACATTTTAATCTCTTTGTCCCTAGCGGTGTAGATGTCGCCCAAGTCCAAAAGTCAGTTCAGTAGCTATATTACTTTAGTAGATGCGTGGGTGGAAAATGGAATAAACGGATAAAAATATGTTATCAGGCTAAATTCAGGTCATGATAGCAAACAACTTTCTCAAGGAACATATGTGAAAAAGAAAAAAAAATTGACCCCCAATACAAGTTGACTTATCAGCAGATCAGAGTTTACACAAAAAACACGAAACAAAAATATTATTTTTCATAGACAAACCGTCTCCAGCGAATAATTTCTGTTTTGAACGAAACATTTTTAACGTTAGGGTTTATATTCTCTATGGTTAATATTTATTTTTGATTACTGTTGTCATCATTTCTGCCTGACGAAGAGTTAGAAGATATGTTCTGCGTTTTACCAATTGCAGATGCAATCGCTAAAACGAAAAGAAAACTCAGATTTCGTATCAGAGAATATTTACGGGATTGCAATTTTAATATTTACCTGGAGTTACATATAGACGATCGGTTTAGATCTCTATTTGTAACTCCTGGTATGGATCCAAGGACAGTAATAAAGAAAAGAAGATATATAGATATAAAGGACAGATAGGCTCTAAAGGACTCGTACCCAGAACCGTAAAATAATGAAAAAGAAACCCTTCCCCTCTCGCCCCGCGCAGCGCTTGTTTTCCATCTGCTTTGGAAAGCAGAAACATGTGTATGCCATAGACAATTGTATAGCCACGCCCCTTTTTTTGCATGTTTTTGTGTAATGTTTTGTAAAAACAGTAGCAGGAGACCCGCTTTTAGGACATAGATGTTCATTATCATGGATCGAATCTAAACCCTTAAAATTGTTGCAGTATATTATGTGATATATTAAAATGATTGAAGTGTTTTTTCCTTTGCCGACAATCGACTTGTACAATCTGCGAGAAGAGAAGAGTAATATTACATTATATATAAATATATTTGTCGCTATCAATTGCCTTACAATACTTAAGTAATATAATAATATAAAAAAAATAATGTACCAGTAAGTACTGAAAATTAATATTTTATTAAACAAATACTAATTGCAATCCACCGAATTTATTAATATACAAAGCGGAACTAAGGTCTCTCTTAATCTCCTTTATCCTTAATGAACGATATTAATGTTAAACATTGCAAATAAACATAAAATAATAACTGAAAATGAAATTTTCAATCTTTTTTTCTCTTGGGTGAAAAGGTGTAAGTAATACATTATGATGCCAATAAATGCTGCCAAACCAGCATCGAAAAATAGTCCAGCACCCAATTGACGAATTATGTACACTTACAGGAACAAATAAAGTTGGCTAAGAATCCTTGATTAAAACGTTCTTCTGCATTCTTTGTATAAAACGCGTTGGCTCGAAATGTTTACTGCAAATAATAGAACACCTTTTGGGAGCCCAACTCGGTCCATTCACACAGGTTATCCATTTTTAAAATTTTCTTTAAAATTGACATTTGTTGGGAATCTGTCAAAATAAAAAGTAATCAATTACTTTTACTAAAATAATATATATATATACATATATTGTTTTTATAAGAATAAGAAAAAAGAATAAGCGCTAGACTGACAAAATTAACTGTAACAAAAAAAAATACATAATAATATATATAGGGACAAATGTTGGGAAATAAATCTTACCAACGAAAATCGAAACTCATTATGAAATATTCCGATTGTAATTTTATTCAAAAAAGTTTGTACTGATAACGAAAACTATTGACTTTTTATCGATATATGTATTCATGACATAAAATGACGTCAATAATTAGTCAAGCCCTTGCGGAATCAGATAACTTTATATTTTATGCAATATATTACTGAATTCCTTAAATAACTAATAAATATTGTGTTATCTTTCAATGAAAATATAAAATGCATGATTTTGAGTGGTTTTTTGGTGAAGTTGAGAAGGAAATAGTGACTAACTGGAGAAATACGTATCCGGCAAAATTACCTGTGAAATGTGTATTTACTGGGATTATTGTTTGTTGTTGTATCACAGTCGGTAAAGCTGCAAGATACCATCTTTCCGAGGTAAGGAAACTTATGGAAAAACACAGTTTACTATAAGAAAAATCCAATTTTCGTTTGACACTTTATCAGCTAGGATTACCGCGGTTGACTCTCATCCAAAAGTTGTCTCATGTCAGTGTGATCGCTATCTCTTTTGCTCTTGTGTTAGCGACATTAAAGTATTGTCGCACTCAGCATGTTCCGTCTTCTTACGTAGTAAAAAAAATTCTATGTCTATGCATCGCCGCAATACCTAAAGGCAGCCACAAACGTAGCTAAATGGCGCGAGGCCGCGACATCACTCGAACTTTATGGCACGACTTCACAACACAATCACAGTCACAAAACAAATTCATCAAATTAGTCGAGTGATTTATTATTTTTGATATCACTTGCCTAAGGCAACTAGTATTTATTCTGTACCCTATTAAACCTCAAGTAGACCCGCGTCTATTACATGATGCATGAAGTTATTAAAACAATAAGAAAATAAATAAAATGGCGCAAGTCACCTAAGTTTGATGTAAAAGTATCTAGGCTGGCGTTTTAATTACACACAATATGACTAGGTATTTTTGAATAACTGCCTATAATTTGGCATAAAGAAAACGTACGCACGATGCTATTTGCATCAGTTCCAACTCAAAACTGACCAGACCTTGGAAAGTTTTTTTGTTGTTTATTTGTTTTCAGTTAGCGTTCCCACGGTTAACATTTATGGCCCCTTTTGTTCTCGCCGCAGGCACGAGCTAACTTAAATTTTATTGCACATTTTTTGCTTGTTGTGAACAGTATTTTTGTAAGTAAAATGCCGACAAAAGAAACAAACAAAACATCATAAAAGCCGGCAAAAATTGAACCGGTGAATTTTTACTACAAAATCCTTTGTTGTCATATTCAAAGAAATACCGCCTCATGTGAATAACATGTTTTTACTTATTATAGCAAGAAACAAAACCGACTAATAACATCAGTTGACTTTTGTTGCTCTAGTGAATAGGTAGTTCAGTCTCCAAAATATGCGAGTTTAGTGTAAATTAGATTTTTCTTATTAATAACCTATCGCATGAGATGTTTGAATATTTTTGACTGTATCAAAATATTAATTTGGAATGTGTTTTACTGTTGTGAATAATGTCGTTATTAACTGTTTGCACATTGTAAAGATACTTGTCGAAATAATAAAAATAATCTTAATTTCTTAGGTACTTAATTCAAAGTGTGTTGTGAATTGATTAAATTACATATGACTACCTAATGACTACTAGGACAACATGTGATTGTTTGTGAATGAGTGTAATCGTAGCGTGTGTAGACGTCCTTTGCTGCATACAGCTGATGTGTCGGGTAGAGCGGCGAGGCACATAGCAGTCAAAGGTGGGTGATATATGAAAAATATATTTTTTATATTTCGCTATGTGTTCCTTGGGGAAAGTTGTTCAGTATCACGGACTGGACCTACCTTTTAAATAGTTTTAGTATATTTTGTTAGACCTTATATTTCGATACAATGATAAGGTCTTTGGGGAAAATTACACACATTAAAACATAGGTATGGAATATGTAAAAGAAAAATATTCAGTATATTTCGTAAAATAGTTTCAATGTATTTATATATATAGGTGTACAAAATAAAAATATAAAACAATTTTTCATAGATTTATTGCTAAACATATACAATAAAAATAGCATAATAACAATAATAATTGATATCTTTTGATTATACGATGAGACTGATGTATTAAACATAAAAATAAAAAACATCCTAAGTAATATAATAATCTTGATAAAGTTTGAACTGGACAATCAACTGCTAATAAGATTACATTATGTTCAAAGAATCAGAAAAATATTTATTGCCCAATACAGCAGTATTTATTTTTCACACACATAAAGAGCACTTGTGTAAATCGCCTCCCTATCATAGTTGCAGCACCAGACGGAGCGGAGTAATTTCTCTCAAGAGTCTCTTTCACCAGCAACCATCCAGTATAACATCAATTATGGCATTGCCATTTTTATCTATTTTACCCTCTTCAATCGCAGCAGCTTTTTCTCTTTGTCCAGCTTTTTTCATTTCGTCCTTAGCTGTGGTCCCCCAGTTTTCGCATATTTTGTCATGTGCACGGTTGTAAATGCGCTCAGACATAATTGGTATATTTAAGGAGGCAGGCACTAATTTGTTTGAGTTGGGGGTGACCACAACCTGCTGCCATAGCTCCTGCTACTCCATCTTTATTAACATCCTCCAATGTATTCTTTATTGTAAATTGTTCGTTGCAAATGGAGCATGATAAAAAGCAATTTGATGTTATTCCCGTACATTTTTCTGATACAATATTGATGGTATTTAACCCACAATCACAAAGCGACTGGTGGCTATTTTCTTTAATTCTTTAAAGAAGTACTTGATGTTCACTATACGATGTCCAGAAATATTTTCATTAAATTCATCCTGAAACAAATACCATATTGTAATTTTTATTTCATGCTATTAGGTATACATATGCAAAACTATATAGATAAAGGTAATTTCAGACCGCAATACTGAAAGAACTTCGATGTCACAGACAAACAGACATCGGCATCAAACTTATAACACCCCTCTTACTGTCTGTCTGTCCGTCCGTCCGTCTATCTGCGACCAGGGGAAATGCCCGTTTACGAGATTAAAAAATAACTTAAAATATTGTCATATTTGAAAGTATGTATTCTATCAAGTTCTATTTAAAATACACACCTTTCCATTCCACCTGTAGTGATCCTGACGAAATATTTTGATTGTCTAGATCCATAATTTGTAAATCCGACTCCATATCAATTACACCTCCTTGTTCTTCTTGCGACAAAGAGTCATCAAACTCTGATAAAAGAGGATTTTTTTTTGGCCTGAAAACAGTAGTACTTTTATATTAGCGGATTTACTTCGAAGTTATTCGGTAGGTGCATATTATCCAAAATGTTTGTTGGGTAGAATAAGTTATAACTTGTAACAGTAGAATTAGACAAAAAGGTAGATACGTATGAAAATAACATAAGTAGGTAATTATGGTTTGAAAGTAGGACAGTGCGGTGCCATCTCAGTATGATACAACTTATACCTAGTAGGTACCTATATTTTGAGTAGTCAGTAAGATTGGTAGGCACTTATTGACATACCTACTCCCTTTCTTACAAACTTTACATATTTTATCAATATAAGCCACTTATTTAGAAACATTGAGGTAGGTAAGTACTTACCATCTATTAAATTTTTGTCTCATCAGGCTTGCTTTTTCCTTGAGAAATCAGGAATGTTCCCGTTTTCTATTTTACCTATTATTATTATACTTATGTACACAATCACAATGTAAAACAGTAAGTGAAAATAGGGTTCTATTTTCACAGACCAAAAAGTGCGGCTCGGATTAGTCTGTCGTCTGCGTTGGGCCTAAAACTTAATTTTTACAAATAAAAGATCGATCATTCGAAACGTTGGGATGTGCGGACGACTGGCACAGGTCTTACGTCCAAGGAATCCATACGCAGACTGAGCAAGAGATAGCGCTCGGCGAGTTGACGCGCGTGGGGCCGAGAGAGGTATACGGTGGGTGTGTTCAATTGGGGTTCCAATCCACATGAACGAATAGGTCGTAACCGCCAAAACCTTTATTAATAATTTACGGCAAAATTAAATGATCAATCAAAATTTCATCTTGTTATTATTAAAAATGTCTGAAAATCTTACTTATAGTTCAAACGGTTTCTTTTAAGTCGTCCTATTCGAGCGATAATATTGACAAGTTTGCTAAGTAAGACCATATTTCGAAAAATATTTCTATCGAGATATTTCTTTTCAATCATGTTTTCATCTTATCAATAAACTAAGAAAAGAGTAAAAAATCATATCCTTAAATTTCAAATTTATATTTCAAATACTTTGCGAGATAAATTAGACTCAACATAACCTTTTTTGCGGAGGTATCGTCTTAAGTTACCCCGTACTGAGAAATTATGGCAGGGAGGGTAAATTAGCGAGTAGCAGATGTGACACCGCATATATTGTTGTTTTTTTTAGAGAATCTTTTGCGAGAGGAACACTTGAGAACTTCAAACAAGACATATAGCATGACTTTTCAGGTTGCAAATTTAGTCTACTAAACTACTTTCCATAAAAATAAATAACCAAAAACTAAAGAAAATCGTCAATAAAATGTAACGACACAAAATAATGTCAGTTGTCAATATTAAATAAAATATACTTAGGACGTCATTAGTTTGTTTCATACAAATCTCATAGAAAGTGTTTGTTTTGTTGGTGGCGTAGATGAAGAGAGGCTTATGCTCAGCAGTGGGGGGAAGAAGGGCTGACATGATGATGATGATGATGACGTTGAGAAAACGTACTAGATTTGACTTGTTGGAAAGTAGCGAATTGTTAACTAACTGCTCCGATTAAGTTTTATGTTTATTTATCAAAAAGAATCATAAAACAATTGGATGTACGTACGTACATATGAATTGCTTTTTTGATTACCAAATCCTTTTAATTAATGGCGATTTGTTGATGCCACATTTTATCAGTATGGTATTCAATAATCTTAAATTATGTCACAAACATGCTATAGGCATTCGACTGAGAATGGCATTTTTAAAGCGCCGTTTCACTAAAACAATTGTTTTTCTTTACAAAAAACAGTTCGTTTAGCGTTTCAGCATTTCAAAAATGGCACTGCAGTTATTTTTATTCTATAGCTTACTTTAATTTACGGACGTAGTGAGAAATTATAGCAGGGGTTCGATTCCAACAATGTAATCAACTGACGACGTTTGTATTCATGACTGGATTCAATTCGGGGTTTCTACAGTGATTTTATTTGTGTTTTTTTGTATTTACTTAGTGTCTAATTCTATGGCTGACTATTCATGTATTGGGTGTAATTTTCTTTAACTCGCAAGTATGCCCAAACAAAAAAAAAAAAAAAGAATTTTCTACATTGGTTTTCTAGTCATCGGGGAGCATACATCAGAAATATACATTCGAATTGATCGCATCATCATCAGCTCTTTTTGTGTCCACTGGAGCACGACACTCTCTGTACTACAAGAGCTATACTTGGCCAGAGCAGCCAGAGGACTTGGCCTACACTTTCTTCGCTGGCCAGACGGTTTGGAAGTCTCATTGATGTTTATAAGCTTTGTTTAGCTTATATTTCCTAAGTCGCCTTCTACGACATCCACGGGAGGACTTGGAGTGGCCCTATTCTACTCTGCCGAAAACCACACAGAAAAATTCGAATTGATAACCTCCTTCCTTTTTAAAGTATTTTAAAAAGAGCGACGTTCGGGTATTATCGTGTTATGGTAGGTAATGATAAAGCCCTTCCTAATAAACTTCGATGTAGAATGTAGGTTTTTAAGCACAGACAAAAAAGAGGGTGTTATAAGTTTGACGCTAATACCTGTCTGTATGTCTGTGACATCGTAGCGCTCAAACGTATAGAACGATTTCGATGCGGTATTTTTGACGTGAAAGCAAGTTTCCATGGCTATGTTTGATGAAAATCAACGCTAAAAGTGGCATTTAATTCTTGCGGCCCTGGGTCCTGTTTGTTTAGAGCCGCAAGACCCAACGTGATAGTATGGATGTATGCACAGACATAGATATAGATAGACGACTTAAATGCACCTACTTCGCGTGTAAGTTCTCAGACAAAGCGTCGAGGTTGGCCGCCGCTACTGACAGTCCGCGCGCGTCTGTGATTGCAGGCGGACGGCAGCGAAAAATAAAAAAATGCCTCGTAGCGTGATAATAAACTGTGTGATAATAGCGTGATAAAAACTTACATCTATATCTGTGGATGTATGTAAGTATACCTACATACAGCTTGAGTGTTGTTTAGTTCTAACAAATGATTTATTTCGCAATTATCCAAGTGCGAAAGCAAACACTGCCTTCTTAAACCAATTCAATTACAATGACCCAATCCGGAATCGAGCTGACCTTACACAAGTTAAAGAAAGTACAGAAGTTAACACATTACGGGACAATTAGCCAGTCATAATAACTGAATTACGTCCAAAGCCGTAAGTGTCTAGGAATGTGTCAAGCTTATGAAAGTAACTGTTTGCAAAACGTAGGTTGTTTTTACTTGATATTTATTTTTAACACATTAGCAACACACTACGGCTGTGGACGTAATTCAATTGTTATTTCTATTGTGTATGGCCAAGCGTCCTGCAATGTGTTAATTTATAGGTAATTTCCTTAAGACTACCTGTATCATTACTCCTTTTGTTTATAGGTATAAATGAACCTAACTATGTATTGTATCGTACATTTTTTACGTGTAAGTTTTTAATACAGTTAAATACTTTAAATTCTGTTTGAAAATTTAAGTAAGTCAATGTACAAATGTGTCTTTTTAATGTAGTACAAATATTTTAAGGAATGAGGACATCTTTTCTCAATAAACGTATATCGAAATTCGAAAAGAATGATCATTTTCCCTAGTAATGATATCACGTGACTACTTCAATTGTATGAAAACCTAAAAGTGTTATTTTATATTTTGGTATTGGGAAAAGCTATAAAAAATTATAGACTGAATCACGTTTTTGAAATATTTGTACTTAATATTTAAAAAGGACATTGTATACAGTGCAATTTTAAACAAACGTTTTGATTGGATGTTCTGTAATGTTAAGTAAAAGTTTTTTTTTCTAAAAAAAAAAACTAAATTTACCAGAAAAAAAAGACAAAATTAACAAATAATATACCAATTATACTGATTTTTATTTCACAAAGCGACCAGTGTCTGCACTTGTTAAGAAAAGTGATGATATCTCTACTTTCTCTTTCGTATTTGGTAGTTTAATAGTATTTTATGCAACAGTTGTATAAGAGGGTTCAAAATATGCGAGTGGCATCGTAAGAAGACGCCATCGAGCATTTATTGCTCTACGACTATATTTACTAAATAAAATACAAAAATAAACAAAGAAAAATATGAAAATGTATGAAATCATTTATGTTTGGTAGATAATAGGCATCTATGGTAAACTTTTTTTTTTTAATTGACGTCTCCCTAGTGAATATATCACGAATATATTAATAAAACGTTTTTCTTATGTTGGCAGTATGATAGATTCAAAGAAAAAAAAGGTTTTAAGTCTTAGGCTAGGAGTATCGTTTTGGCGAAATAACGATACAAGTGCTGTTATGGGGAATAGACTATAGACTTTCCTGAAGTCATAAATAATCAATGTTCTAATAATAGTGTTAATGACTATGTAAAAGGCAGATAACAGTAGAGGAGTAGAAAAAAATAATAATAACACAATTTAGTACAGATTTCAGTATCTTTGATCTGAATTCAATGTATTATCCGTTTTCTGTATCATCTTTGTTTTGCGCTTGGAGGCCGTTAGATTAACAGATAGCCCTGTATAAATAGGACCTAATTTAATGAACCCTGAAGGTTTACTTAGAATGTTTCATTAGGCATGAAATGACGTCAGCTTTTTCAACTACCTACCACTATGTCAAGTAATTTGATTTTCCTCTTTGGCACGTTTTAGGAAAACCCGATGACGACCTAAAATAGTTTGTGAGGACGTGAGTTCCTTTTTAAGTTTGAGGAAAGTTGGTATACAGGGGAGGGCAACCGAAGCTACAGCCCCGGGGCCTAACAAAAGAGGGGCCTTCACAATAGACTTTGAAAACAAATATTTTAAATTCCGACTAGTAAGCAATAAAACCAACAGTTTGGTTTTTAGTTTGTTTCTTAACAATGGATTCATTGAAAAAACTTGAGTGAAAAAAATATTTATATATAATAGAAAATCATTTAGGGCCAGAGGGCCTTCACTCCTTTGTTGCCTCGAGGCCTCCAGACCTCTACATCCGGCCCAGAGTACACATTTAACGACACTCAAATAATTATTTTCTTGTGGATTTTTTTTATTTGTTTCAATAACCGTGGCGTAGTTGTTAGCTCACTAGTCGTCCGACACATCCAACTCTAACTTGCCCTGGTTGGGGTAAGAGGGGTAAGGGGGGGAGTGAACCTGTAAGTTCTGGGTTAGATAGCCAGTCAAGGGGAAGATGGCCTTTTTAAAATTTTCCTGGGTCTCTGATGTTTATCTATCATCTTTATCATCATCAGGCCTTTTTGTCTCCACTGCAGGAGCACGACCCTCTATTTACTACTAGAGCCATACTTGGCCAGAGCAGCCAGAGAAGTTTATCTAATCAATGTCTTATCCCAATTTATTATAAATATGGTATCATTCAGTTGTTATACAATAATACTAGTTTGAATTTAGTTGGGGGCTTGGGGGCTAGCTCTATCAGTGTGATTTGTCCTGATCTATTTATTTATATTTCTCCTACAAAAGCAGTTATTATAGCAAGTCTTATTAATAACCATCAACTATGCATTGTTCTTAGTAAGCCTTTATATCTTCAATTACAAGAATCTTTAGATCATAGTCCAGCTATAGAAAAGGCAGGGCACAACACATTCTTTGACACATTAAGTCTTTCATAGCTTCAATTATCTAGAACTCTTCAATTATCCCCTGGGTGGTCTAAGGTTATCACTATCAGTTACTTATTGTGACCACTCGTGATCGCTTTGTCGTAGATGTGTCGTTGTTTGTTCTTTCCAATAAGTTCCTTCCCTATTTGTTCGTTTATCTCGTATTTATTCATAGCTCTTGAACTCGTGTCAAAAGGAATTGAGAAGTAGGTTATTATTTTATCATTATGTCCACAAAACATTTATTATGAGAATAGCATGACGAATGGAAAAATATTTTAAGAACATCGGTTACAAAATCAAAAAATAATGTACACGTGTTTTTTTTTACTCTGAGAAAAGAAAAATTACAAAGACACAGCGCATTTAAATTATACATAACTTTGTGTATTTTAACTTGTAAACTAAAAAGCATGAGTTCATTATTTTTGGATAATCTAAAAGACGGACTAATTACAATCATACTTTTCTGACCTTGTTTTCACCTCTATTATTTTATTTTAGTAAGTTAATATTTTTACATCTTTATCCCTGACGGGGTAGACAAAGCCTAAAGGAGGAACCTACTCTTTGGAAACTTTGTTACATTATGAGCACTAGCTGTCAAATTATAAGCTGATCTTATTTTTATGGCCTGTACCGGTTAAAGTAATATCAGGACACCTAAACTTCGAGTGAGGAAAATCAAAGACGAAAATTAAACAATCCATCACTTACAATCTACAAAGTTATTTACAACCGTAACCCATGGCAGAACTCTAACGAACAAAGCCAAATAAGGAACCACAGCGCGGTAAATCATGAAAACAATCTAATAAACACAATAAGATTGCGTTCGAACGCCACGAAGTAGGGTAACCAAGCGTTCGGAACTAACCGGCATAATCTACAAGCGAGCATGTGCCTTTCGCGATCTGTCACTCACTTGATTAATGGCCCCGCTCCCCGCCTCGAATTTATCCCCTTCCCACCCCCGCGTACTCCTATCTGATTGTAACAAAACGGGGTTGCTCCCATTTGATGTCGGTTTTCAAATTTCCTTAATTATAAGGCGGAATCGTTTGACACCCCAGTTCGGGATTAGGGTTTAATAATGTTAACTACAGTTGACTGATCACGCTTGAGATTTCATTTATCTAAAATCTCAATAATTGTTAGGCTGCAAATAGTTTGCTTGAAGCCAGATGGTTTTGAATTTTTGGAAAAAAATTGGTGTTTAAACTAATGTACCTATACCTAAAAAAATATTTTGTTGTGTCAAAAAGTACTTACCTAAGTAAATACTTATATGATAAAATTGACATGTAAAACCTTTTCCTATACTCCTTTAAAGTATACGTGTTTGTTTGTATTCTAATTAAAAACTGAACAACATTCCTATATTTTTTATCATTTAAAAACAGCCCCAAAGTACTTACCCTCCTGTATTCTTATAATTACTCAACAACTTTAATTTTAATAATAAATCACAAAAACAACCAAATGACAAAAATAGTTTCCAAATTGCGTGTCAGTTTATTATGCACGATTTTCATTAATCAAAATTATTCAAACGAGGCATTAATTACACAAAATTAAAAAGTCATTAGTGTTGCCACCCTACAGTAGTGCGCCAATCAGGTTAGCGATCGCCCAAAATTTACGAGATTTATGTGTCTGCGTAGTTCCGAATATACATTTTGCCGGTCATGGGAAAGTAAATTAACATCCTGTATTTAGCTAGGTATGTGATGTGTGTTTACGTCTATTCCTAGGCCTAATCTGTGCTACGTAAAGTGTTTGAATTAATTTTATTCAATACGTAAGAAACAGCAAGAATTAATTTATGATTTTGACCATCCATTTTATATTAAAAAGGCTTGAAAAATGGCCGTTTCTTTTAAAGAAATTATTGATGAATGTAAATGCATTTAAATATAAGTAGTTACAATAGTACTAAGCACAAACATTTTTTAAACAATTTTGTCTTATTTATATAATCAAATTTTTTTTGACTGATAATAAATGTTACGAAAGGCGGAATTAATAAAGTAAAAACTTATAACTTTCTATACCAGTCTTCTTTTGATGTGCTGATTATTAAAGTAAGTACCTACTTATACTTTTTCACCCCGTAATTTGGCATTGATTAACTTACTGTTTAACGGATGCATTACGCATGAAACGCGTTCCACAAATGCAGAAACATACCTGAAACAATAATATAATAAATAAATTAAGGGTTGGATAATACATAAAAGTACAACAATATCATCATTATCCGAGCGTGTTTTCCCTGTTGCATCCTCAGGAAGTCAGCAGTAATGCTTCAGAGCCCAGGGTCCGCTACCTACCCAAGGATATCTGAAGGTTACTGGTTAATACATATCGTTAAGGAAAAGAAAGATTTTAAAAAATATAGCATTTTTTATTTACCACACAAAAACATCTCACACAAAAAAGTTTTTATTCGTTTTACACACCACTCGTTGACGAACAGAATTCAAATAATTGAAACGAAGCTTGTCAACTGCGTTGGAAAATAAAAACAATTTGTATAGGAACAAATATTCGAAAACAAAATGGCGTCGGACCCACCGCCGGATATTGGACAGCGCTATTACAAATTATAGTTAGTATATACAGCGTGGAAGGGACATCTCGTAATAAATCGAAACACAGTCTATACTAGATCACTATAATATAGTGATAAATGATAATAAAATAACAGCCAAAAAAAAAAATACATTTCTATTATTCATACTAATTCCCGGGCTACACACTAATTGTATAAAATGCCGATTTTTTTAGGTTTTGGTCTTCCTATTAAAAATCTTTCTACAAGGACTTAATGAAATATGTTTATTTACATTATGACGCGTCTTTTATACTAAGTTTGCTACTATTGTGCTTAGGTTTCAACATTTGTATTAATTTAAAGTTTATATGTAGAGTTACGCAAGAAGTTCTTACTTCTAAATGGGTGAATTATAAACCACTTGTAAACTCGAATTTCATTTACAACAAAGAACAAAGCCATCAAACGGAGAGTAATTGTATGATAAATAACAAACCAAATGCGTGTCGGGCCACGCGCAGTGTAGGGTTTCGCAGTTACGAATGTCGACTTTGAGTTACAGCTCAGGGTTACGACTAAAAACGTTAAAAAAATAAATTTCTTTTCAATTTGGAATATAAGCTGTTATGGGATTTCTTTTTGCGCGTACATTTTAAAGGTTGGTTGGATAAATTTGTAAATGCTACTTAGCGTTAATAGTTCTTCTTTCTTACAACTTCATTTTATATACCTTTATTATATACCGTCGTAAATTTTTTCACGTGGCTTTAACAAACTGACTGTATTTTTCAAAACCAATTCAACGACACCCTACACCATGGGTCAGATAAGAAAAAATATTATATGGGACTATGGGAGCTACACTTATAGTTCTTGTTTTGTAAATTTTATTTACCTAATTATTTTGTCGGCATGGTTTATTAACCATACATGGTTTATTATCCATTTATACCCGTGCCAAATGGTAATTTTTGCGGCCCAGAGATAAAAGATAGATAGATAAGGACAAATCAGATAAAAATTGCACTGAGTCTCAAAATAGTTTTTTAACTTCTTTTTTTTTTAGAAAGTAGTTGGTCGGTATCGTATATAATTATGTTTTTTCTGACATAGCATCCCGGATACCTACAGTGCGTTACGCAAAATTTTTATACGCCATTAAAAATGCGACGTTAATAAAAAACAATCAAAAACTTATCAGTGGCTAATATTCCACTAGTTCACGGGTTCTAGTACTACTAGTCTCTAAGTAAAACCGCGGACAGATAGATAGACAGATTTGATTCTAGCCTAAAAACTATCCAACATGGAACAAACTTACCAGTTCTGCTTCTGTGGGCTCTTTATTTTACGTCACCATGGAATATTCTTTTTCATTCGTTGTATATCTTCCTTAATTATCTCTGGCAAGTTTCGCACCATTGCTTCTGTTTTTTTTTAAATATTTGTGGTTCACAAAATGTAAAAAAGTTTTCAATGAATTGTGTTCACAGCGTCATTTCTACACAGGTTTTTAAGAAAGCTTTAAAAAGCTTTTATGCCTTTTTTGTAACGGTATAAAATATATTCATATTTTAAAAACATTTCAAAACTTGTATAAAAAAAGAGTTATTTCAGGCGAGTGAGTTTTTAGATGTATTTTAACGCAGCATGTTTTTTTGTCATTTGCTGATCCTAAATGTTTAAAATGTTAGTCTAAGGGCGTTTGTCCATGAGACGGTTTTTATCTGGCACATGAAGCATGATGGCACGCGCGCGGCTCTTGAACCGTCTCGTGGGTACAGAACCTAAGGTTGTTGTAACAATTTATGGTAAACCCTTGATATTGTTTAGACATCCGATATTTTGTCGGAAAACGGCGAAGAATTTCAGATACAATACTATAATTATTAAATAATATTAAAATATCTGAATTTTTTCGCTTTTTTCTGACAGTGTGAATGTAATAAAAAATATGTTATTATAAAATAAAAGTAAAAGTACACTCGAACCTTTTCATCCGTAACCGCGACCAGACAACATCGGATATGTCTGACACGCTACGGGTTTCATAACCAGTCGTTTTGCCGTATGACTTAGTGGTTTTATTTACCGCAACTGCGTTGTAGCGCTTCCTTACCGTTTATTATTTTTAAAATAAGGGTTATTTAAATCGGTGAAGCCCAACCAAAGACCTTAAAGATCAAATTATATGTATTACAATAAAATAAAACACCTAAAAGCAAATGCAAGATATAATCTGAATAATTCATGTAATTTTAGTCACAAAAGCTCTTTTTAATTTTTCAATGCTTTCTCAAAGCATTATGTAGCAGATTAAGCTTTTACCGTATAACTATACAAATCACAACGCAATGGAAAGTTGAATGAAAAAAGTTGGATCGAAGTTACAAACATTGAAGCCCTAAAAATCTCCCAAGAAATTCCAGCCTTTAAAAAAGTTTGTGACGGAAAACTGAATGAAAAATCTTACACTTCTCCTAGCCCTCATCCGCCAAGGCTAAACCGTCCGAAAAGGAACTTCTTGATGTCTCCGAAAGGGAACATACACAATAAATAAAGGTCGCGACGAATTGATAACGACCGCCTTTTTTTGAAGTTGGGTAAAAAAGGAACTGAAGAGACACATATACTCGCACTTACGAGCTTATATTCGACTTAACAACCTCTTCCTTTTTTTAAGTAGGTTAAAAAGAATAAGGATCGAGATACACGGAAATCATATCAATACAGCGAAACCCGATATGTCGAATGAGGAATGAGAAGATTTAGAAATGCCGCAAGTTATCCCTGTTTGTAGGGTTCCGTAGTAAACATAGGAACCCTTATAGTTTCGTCATCTCTGTCTGTCTATTCGTCTATCTATCCGCGGTTCTACGCAGAGACTATAAGTACTAGAAAACTATAATTCGTATCGTATGTTTTTTTTAATTTTGAATATTTTATTCCATACATACCTATACAGTGGGTGTCAATTTTTTTTCTCCACTCGTGTGGGGTGCCATTTTTCGATTTAGGGATTCGTATCCGAATTAATTGGTTTGAATAGTACAAATGTAATGTAATTTTTTTGTTGTTTTTGACTGTTATTTTCATTAAATAGGTACTATGGTGATCCAGTATAGCCCGTGGTTCGATTTATTACGGATAATTATGTATAGCACGTTGTATAACATTAATGATTGCCTGTTTATGTTAATTACGCGTGCGGTAAGGAGTAAAAAATAACATACTTATGTTAGGACCCTTCAGTACAATTTATCTATCACAATTTCGTTATACTCAATAAAAAAAAATCAGGAATCCCGCGTATTATTTTTCTTTCCAGCAATTCAAACAATACAATAGCATTCCAGATGAAACATTACAAATAATAGCCCATAACATCGACCACATATGCGCATAAGCACACGTCATATGCGTAGCTAAACCCTTAAATACTCACACGAAATTGGCCTTTATTCCTTCAGCAATACAACTTCATGTCCTGGCCCAGCGAATAGCAGTATAATTAGGAATTAAATGCATTAGATATACGGAACAGTTGGTCGGCTATTAAGAGAAAGTTATACTCCGCTTGCCCTAATTTCACCCTTATTAAAGATTCACGTGTGTATGTGCCTCGTGATGAGAGGCAATGGAGGCTAACGTTTTTGTTTTAACATACATACATACATAACGTACTATCATATTTTTAGGCTACCGTATTTCTAAAGGATACAAAACGGGACCCTATATCTAAGAATCGCTGTCCGTCTCATGAACCGCGACAGCTAGACAGTTAAAATTATCACAGATGATGTATTTCTGTTGCCGCTATAACAATAAAATTCTATCATTGTTTTATTTAGAGAACGGGTTACTCACGTATAGAGTCAGCTACCCGTTCTCTAAATAAAACCATGATTGTATCTCACGTTAGTTTTAATCAAAAAATAAAATTCTATTATAGATAATGGTACGGAATCCTTTGTGCGTAAGTCCGACTCGCACTTGCAATTGTCCCTAATGGGGCAATCAGAGCATTATGGATCTTGCGACTAAGCAAGCAGCATCGCCGTAACATGATTTACTTTTTCGCTCATTCCCTCCATCGGCTTCTACGATCTTAGCAGCTTAAGCAGCTTTCTAAGTTTTTTCTTTTCTCCCAGACCAGCGTGGAAGGAATTCATTAAAGATTCACGTGGGTGTATGATGAGAAGCGATGGAGATTAACGTTCTTGTTCTAACGCTACAACAATGGTTAATTTTTTGAAAAAATTAGGTACTCTACACCCCTGACTTTTTATAAAAACTAAGTACTTACTTCCTAACAAGTAATCCAATAATATTTTACATAAATTAAGTAAGTACTGAATATGCTGATGGTTTAAGTTACAGTTTCTTGAGAGCAGATTGTAAATGATAACTTGATGTTTAGAGATCGTAATCTTTTATAAAATACAATGTTTTCTATCACCGAGGGCCTGTAATGGACTATCTGTTTTTACATCTATATGTAAAAACAGATAGTCCAATACAGGCCATTAAATAGATAACTATTTATCTATTTAAATTATAATAGTTGTAGGTCTTTCTAATAAAATAAAATACGAGTGTTGACTTACGCATTTAGCCGTCTAGGATCAAACATAGACCGTCTTATTTTAAGACGAGGACTAACTTAGATTTAGTTTTGTTTCGATAAAAAAAAAACTCCGATAATTTTCAAACGTATTCCAATTTCTCATTTTTCAGAGAATAACTTGTATAATTTCCTTTGATTTAAAAAGTTTCGGAAATTTACTAATCACTAGTTCAGACAGAAATGGTTCGTAATAATAATACGGAATAATACTCTATAAGCACTGCTTATAGAGTATTTTCATAAAGTGCTTATTAAACTAAATACCCTTCTTCTGTTTAACCCAGAGCCGGATTTAAAGCACAGGCTAAGTAGCCTAAGTAGGCTACAGCCTAGAAAACCGCACCACAAAGGGGCCCGTGTTTTTTTATACTACTAAGTAGGCAAACAAGCATACTGCATGCACATGAAAAAATAAGAAATGTATAGGTATAGGGTATATCAATTTACAGTTTTTAATATTGGTATTGGCAGCAAAGACAAGTCAAGCAAAGACATGCTTCGTTCGACTTTTAAGAATCACATTGCAGTACAGACCTGTGTCACCCCCCGTTTAGGTATTAAAAATAATTATTTCATGCGGGCGGCGAACACTCTCGAGTGGTAAATTCAGTGACATGAATCATATGTCTAAAGTAATAAGAATGAAATTGGCTTGCAATGCACTTCTAGGTATCTAAACAAAAAGGTGCCGAGTTCTGACGCGAGCTAAATTAAACCATATCGCTATCGACATTGAGAAGATATTTCTTTGAGTTCCTTTGTTGAGTAAGACTTCTGTACGTGAGTACTAGTACTTCTTCTGTGGTAAGTACAGCGATTTTTTAACACATCACACTAATATTATAACGGCAATAGTTTGTTAGTGTGTCTGTATGTTTGTAACTTCTTCACGCGCAAATGGCTTTAGCAATTTTGATAAAATTTGGTATGCAGGAAGCTGACACCTTGGATTAACATATAGGCTACTTTTCCACGGGTAACACCGCGGGGCGCAGCTAATTTAAAAATATATAATTCTTCTTTGCGTCTCTTTTTTGACTGACTTCCAAAAGAAATTTTCGATTTGACTGAATATTTTTTGTGTTTTTATATGATATGATATATATTATTTCTCGCCAAATAGTAACAGCAGGGGCCTGCACCATTAAAAGAAGCCTAGCGGTCCCTACAGTTCTTAGTTCTTAAATTCGGCCCTGGTTTGACCTTTACCATCAAGAATGTCAAGACCAATTTACGATTCCTAATAATCAATAATGATTTCCAACTTATTCCGGCTCACGTAATCACTGGAGGAGAGCATCGTAAGCCGTTAATTGTGAGATTCCAGTTATTTCGTAGGGTTCTGTACATAATCCCGAAGCTACGCATTTTATCACGGAACTCAGATATCGGTGAAATTATGTTTTAATTTAATCACTACATCGAAATTATCGACTATTTTTGTTGGCGAGAGCTAAAAACAAAAATATTTCAACAAGATAAATATATTTATTAAGGAAAAAAACATTTAAAGAATGTGTGCTCTTAGAGTTGAAAATGGCTGAAATAAAAATAATTTGGCCACTTGTTAGTAGATTAAGCCTTTTGAGTTTACCTTTAGCAACCGTATTAGCGTCATCATCATCAGCTCTTTTTAGTCTCCACTGCAGGAGCACGTCCCTGGCCTACACTCTCCGCGCTGGCCAGACGGGTTGGAGAGGTCTCATTGATGTTTATAAGCTTTGTTCAGCTTGTATTTCCTAAGTCGCCTTCTACGACATCCACGAGAAAACTTGGAGTGGCTCTATTCTACTCTACCGGAAACCACACAAATGAATCGATAAGAAGCATCAATTAAATTTGCGATAGCCTTTACTGATGACGAATTGACTTGGTCACACTTAAAGTATACAAAAACGTCTGAATTCCTCTGCTGTGACTGTGAGTGGTAGGGTCATTGACTTTTGCATACAAGTGGAAAGACAGAAAAAGCTTAAAAGTATCTATGAGTAAAAAGCAACATTGTTATATGTAAAAAATCCAATATGGTTGGATAAAGCGATCAATATAACGCGTGTATAAATCGTGTTACTCCAAAATGAAAAAAAAAATTGGTATAATTTCTTTGGTTTTCTAGTTCTAGGTGTAACTCTTTTATCTTTCGTCCAATACAGAGTTGACAATTCCGAACATCGTAATATTTCCAATATTTTTTCTTACTTTCGAGAATTCAGAAAACATCTTTTGACATTCACATTCCCTTGGAGTTAAACGACCAGGAAGACCAGGGAATAGAGGACTGGGAAGAACGAGGCAACATGAAACAGATAAAGGAGAAGGTTAACGTCGTGACATACAAAGAAGTAAAACAACTGACAGACGAGAGAGATAAATGGAAGAAGATTCATACTCCACCGACGAGACAGCAGCTCATAAATATAGATAAATAGATGATGGAGTAAAACTTAGTTACACAGAAAAGTCTAAACAAGAACAATAATTTCTAACAAAGAAAAAAAGAAAAACATTAACAAAAGAGCTAATATAGCAATGAATGTGCAAAGCAAAAGCCAATCTTTCATCACAACCAAACAAATGTCGTACTTCGCAATATAATTTCCTGCGTTGACAACAAAGTATTGTTCTTTTGGCCGGGGCAAGAGAAGACGGGGGGCGCGCTTGTATTTGACGCGTCCTCGGAAATTGAACGTCTACAATAGACAGCACATTATAAAATGACGTCGCCAAATTAAAGACGTTAGCTGTGAATGGGGTTTTTGATATTGTTTTGGGTAATTTAGGAGGTAAAGGTAAGATTGCGCGTCATCGACAACATTTAAAGCAATATCTGACTTTTAATAAATGGATCTTCATTATCAGTAAATCTAAGAACTCCATGATTTTCAGTATTTTCTATTTTCTAAGGGCCAAAATCTATGAACTATAACTAAGTAATTTTTTTGACGGATTATTAAGTAATACGGATATTAAGTAACTTTTTTTGGTTTGTGTAATAGATTATTAAAAATTACGGTATATGTATTTTTTCTTTTGTCTGATTAGCAAATAATGACGAATATACAGCGCATTAAAATTTCGCGTGACGTCACGATAAGCTATGATTTTTAACGTAAGGTCACGTAAATCACCCCACTCTGAACCTTCCGAGCGCTGTATCTTTATGAATTTTTACTACTTTGCTAAACGAAAAAATATAGGTTCTTTATTTTTGGATAATCTAGTTGACGGACTAAATAGTATATTTTTTACCCAGTCCACATCCCAATTTATAATGACGGTAAATAATGTTTTCAAAAGTTACATACTTAATTTAAAAAATAAAACTGAAATTTCTCGCAAATATCAACCTCTTCATTTCAAATAAAAACATAAATGTGCATCTATTCAACGTAATATGTATTTTCAATTTGTTGTTGAATTTCATCCATAAATTGGCAAATTCTTTTCAACGCCAATTAAACTTTGGACAAAACGTGAAATACCCATAAATAATTCAAGAAGAATAACTTAAATCAATTACAGAATGCCTCAATTAGGGTGTATTATAAATTCCGACCTTCTCTTAAGAAAAAGACTCCCTCGCTCTAAAGCCCCATTCACACTAACTGACAATGATGAATTTTTGATAAGTAGTATTTTACCTATTGAAGGTCGTCTAAAATTAATATTTAGCAAAAAAAGACGTGTGGCACTCGGGGACTGCCGCGGTAAAGCTATTGCAAACCAGGAAGGACGGCAACGTCGCAAACGGACGACGGAGACGAAGCGGCAACCTACATGGTAGGCGGAGTGGGGAGAGCGTGAGGTTTTTTCGTTACGGAATTTTTGGATTCGGTCCCCGCGCTCAAGGCCCGCGATAGAAGCTATGCAATAGCTTAAAAGAAAAGTTTTTTATTATTAATATTTATCATACGCTGGATACAGGTCGCTCTTGATCATCGTTAATGATCTTTTTGGAAATCTTGGGGTGAGGCCGATGTCCGTTGAACGTTATGCGGCTAAAATGATGATAATTTATTCATCACAGAATCAACAGCACTTTACAATATTATAATTTTATCTTTTATACTATTAGTTACTGCTAATTACAGATTCTCATTTTGTTATTACAAAAGTTAATGTTTTTAAACATTTTTAAAATAGAAATTAAATTTATTTTTCAAAGAGTTTTTATTGAAGTTATACTTCTTTTGGTGCGATTGGGGAAAATGATGAGAGTGAATTTTTATGATGCGCGCGCACACCGACAAAAAAAAGCAACAGTATGAAATTAGCCCACGATCTGGCTGTACTGTATCTACGTTCACGCCAAAGAAGTATAACTTCTAACGCGTTTACACACACTCTTTTTTTTATTCTCAAAATACGAGATTATTATTGAGAGAAGTTATAAAATCTTGTAACTTAATGCGACTTTGACTAGACTGCATTCCTAACTAAGACATCTTTTTATTTATATTTTTCTGTCTCAGATGGCTTTAAAAGCTCAAAAACTCAGTAGCTTTACGGTCAAAGTTCACACAAATTTGTATTTTGCAAATACCTCGCTCGGCTCTACGTAGCGCGATAAAAACTTTATCTCAGCTTATCGATAGTGCCATGCTACGATTGCTACGGGAGCTGGTAGTGTAAACGGTTCTTAAAAAGCAGTCTCCCCCTACGAAATTAGGCGTCTAGAACGCGTAGAATTTTAAATTGCTCAAAGAATGGGCATAATGTGAGGGGAAGAAATGATCGCGACGTCTGATGTATTTAAATTAGTATTGTATTGATATAATTGCTGTTATTATTTGGTTTGGATTCAATATTTGTTTAATGATAATTGATATGTTGAGATTTGATGAGACATTTACAAGTAAGTATCTACATTGTATTTTTAAACTCCGACAAAAAAGACGTGTTATAAGTTTGACGCCAATGTCTGTCAGTCTGGGTGTCTGTCTGTAGCATCCTAGCTCTCGAACGGATTTACTTGCGGTGATACTTAGCTGTTTGATGTTTGTCGGAGGTTTTGATTTGCCTGGCAAAGAAATTTGTTTTCTCCTAATCTAGGTACATTGGAAATATAAGTCGTCGATAGAGATCTTATAGCATAAAAATAGAAGCTTTTTTGGCCTTCTGCGTTTGGTTTGATTTCATTTCAACGGGAGAAAATATTTTTTCAAAACTAAAAACAGACTTCACCCTCCGTAACCAATTTTGACAAGTATATAGTACGCTTTCAAATGAAAAAAAAAAAAGAATTTTCTAAATCGGTCCAGGTCGGGTAATCGGTGAACATACATAAAAAAGATTGGGTCAACCTCCTCCTTTTCAACCTAAAACATATTAGGCAAAAAGAAATTATGAATTTCAAAAACGGTTTTTTCCAGAACAACATGAGGTTTTTCATTATTTTTTCGAAAAATATTTTATATTATATTTCTATCTATCCATATGTATTTAAAGAGAAGTCCAAAGAAAGAGAAATTATACGTTTATACCTATCAGATCACAGATTTAGGGAATACAAGCTAAACAAAGCTTATAAGCATCAATGAGACCTCTCCAACCCTCAGGTCAGCGTGGAGAGTGTAGGCCAAGACCTCTGGCAGCTCTGGCCAAGTTTGGCTCGGGTAGTACAGAGAGGGTCGTGCTCCTGCAGTGGAGACAAAAAGACCTGATGATGATGATGAGATCACACAAATCAAATAACATTCAAACACAAAACAAACATAATGAAGTCAGGTAACAGTCTACCCAATCCTCTGATGGAATAGAATGCGGATTTGCAATTTTTTGGAGCCCAATCATTTCGCAGGCAATTTGGAGGATCGAAACAAAACAATAAACTCGAATCATTTGTGCAGGCTCTAGTAACGGGTGTTAAGGGGCAGACTTGCCATTTTAACCGTCTTCAAAAAAGAAGGAAGTTATCTATATGTATCCTACTATAATCCTACTAATATTATAAATGTGAAAGTGAATTTGTATATTTGTTTGTTCGTTTGTTACCTCTTCACGCTTAAACTGCTGAACCGATTTGGATGGAATTTGGTATGGATATAGTATGAGACTCGGGGAAGGACATAGGGTACTCTTTATCCCGGAATTCCCACGGAGAGCGAAGCCCGCGGGTACAGCTAGTTTGTTATAAAATATAGTATCGTTGAGTTAGTATCCCATAACACTAATCTCGAACTTACTTTCGGGCTAGATCAATCAGTGTAGTTTGTCCCTAAAAGGAGATATTTATTATTATATTGGTACGCTTTTAGCCACAGGTCCATGGGACACGGTCCTTTGAGGCGTTCGTGGGGCCAAAGACAACATGAAGAGGCCGTTTAGTACCTTTTTATCTAAAAAGTGAGATGGCTGCATATTTCATTTATCAATTCGAATGTATATAATTTTTTTATACATTGCCCGAAAACTCGAAGACGCCTAGGCCAATTTGAAAAATTCTGCCTTTTTCAAAGGTTACTTGTCAGTTCCCATTGGAATTTTGAGTAAAATCGGTTGTGCTATTTGACGTTGGCGTCGGTTTTTAGTTATGATTTTTTTCTATTTTGACCAGGGACCAGATATAAAATTTTGTTGCGTCCTGTTTGTATCTCGAGCTTTGTAATAAGTATTTCAAAATAATGTCTTCGCTTAGTGTATAGTTTTACGCAAAAATACAATTTTTGCCCGAAAACACGTAGTTTAATTTACCTACTGTCTAGGCAAGTCCTAAAGTTTAAGTCCAGGGTTTGGTACTATGTTCGGTACGGTTCAAAAATATAGTCATAATCTCTCACACTTTAGAAATGTATGACTCTATTTTTCAAGCCTGACCGTACATAAATCTAAGAAGGAAGGTCTATACTACCAGAGTCTGGATTTTGAGCTTTGACAACTTTATTTTTATAAAACATCTGACAAACATCAATTCTGACTGTTATCGTCAAATCTCAACCGACAAACGACTACGCAGAAATATATTTGCAGCTCACGCATCTGCTCATCCCTTTAACTGGTAGATACAAAAACGAAGAGTCCTAAATTGAACTCTGGCCGCGACGCGACGGCGCGGTCGCAAAACCGTTTCGTTTCACTGTTATCAATCAAATTTATCTGACTGAGATTCAGATTGAGCTAGATGGTAGGCTAGTGAAATGGGGAATATGGATGTGAAGTTACTTGCGCGCCGGCCGCCATCCGTTTTGGCTCAGCGATTAAGGATGCAGACCGCTAGAAAGAGTGTTACGGGTTCGAATTCCACTCGGTGACTTACTTTTTTTTTTTTATGTTTTAGTTTATATATTTTTTTTTATTTTGTATTGTTTTTAGACAAGTTTAAAAAAATTTTGTTAATGTTTAAGATGTAACCGAGAAAAAGCTCGGTCGCCCAGGTACTATAAAATTACGTGTCACGTTGTATGTCCGCGATGGACTCCCAAACTACTGAACCAATTTTAAATTGGTTTTGCACACCGTGTGCAATTTGATCCAACTTGAAAGATACGATAGCTTACCCATGCGAATGAAATCGCGGGCATCAGCTAGTAATTCTATAAAAATAAAGAAACAATATATTTTTTAAAATTAAAAACTTCTCTCCCCGCTACTCAACTGATTTTGATAAAAAAATTATAAGACCAACTGAAAATGGCGCACATTCAGACTAAAAAATTTTTTTTAAATCCGTAAAGTCATCTTCGAATAATCGCTGAACAAACATTAAAAAAAAAATTCTTACGAATTGATAACTTTTTGAAAGTCATTTAAAAACGAAGAGTCCTGAATTGAACTCTGACAGCGACACGCCGCCGCGGTCGCGAATCCATTTCACCAATCAAATTTATCTGACTGTGGGCTAGATTGGGTGAGATAAAAAGCTAGTGAAATGGGGAGTGGGTGAAGATTGTGAAGGGAAAGGACTAGAGGAATGATTCTAAACATGTAAACAGACACAAAGCGAAGAGTCCTAAATTGAACTAAGCCCGCGACGCGACGGCGTGTTCGCAAAACCGTTCCGTTTCACTGTTATCAATCAAATTTATCTGTGGTTTGGATTGGGCAAGTGGATAAGCGTGTAAAATGAGAAGCCGGTGTATGGTATGAATTTTTTTCAGCTATGCGAGACTGTATTTTCATGTTTGTTATTTTCAACTCTTGTAGAAATTAACCATAAATCTAAGCCCGACACGCCAGCAACAGAAATCACGTTCAATACTGTGTTATACTAGACGAGCGCAGAATATGTAATGCCAGTGCGTGCCGATTGCACCTTAAGTGGTGAGCATAGTTATAGTGCTAAGACACGAAGGAAATAAGTATAGAATTCCAATCCAGACGATACAAGTAGAGGAAATGATAAACATAATTATCGGACACATAACGATATGTCAAATAATAATAAATAAATAAATAAATAAATATACAGGGACAAATTACACAGACTGAGCTAGCCCTAAAGTAAGTTCGAGACTTGTGTTATGGGATACTAACTTAACGATACTATATTTTATAACAAATACATATATAGATAAACATCCAAGTCCCAGGAAAATTTTAAAAAGGCCATTTTCCAACTTGCCCTGGCTAGGGATCGAACCCAGGACCTCCGGATTGGCGGTTTAGCATGTTGACCATTACGCCACGGAGGTCGTCAATGTCGACAAATGTGCAGGGAGAAACTAAAACAAAGATTATGTATTTAAATTTATAGATGTAATTGAAAATAAAGTGATATCGCAATATAATCTTAAAACAACACTAAAAAGTAACAAAAAAATCACATCAAAAGATCCAAATTATGCATGAAGATTCCAAAAATTTAAATTTTGCTCATAAATGTAGCATTTATTATTCAGGTTGTCGCTCTTCATTATGAGTACATGCTGATGCAAATGCATGTATATCATAAGAATACAGTAAAAAAATACTAGAAAATTTTATAATACTTTTTCTTTTTATTTTGAACAACCAAAGACGATCCACTGTCATGATTCAGAGAAAAAATCTACCAAGTTACCAAAATTTTAATGCAAAGGTAAAATTAAATTTTCATTCAAGCGTACGTGAATAATTAAACTTCGAAATTAGTCAAATCCAAATGAGTTTTCAATGTTAAATGAAATCTCACAACATGTGTCAGACCTAAAACATAATTGGCTAACTTACGGCCAAAATAATTACAAAACATATCAAATAATAATCATAACCTAGACGAAGTAAACAGAGGTCGTATGATAACTTCACTTATGAAAAAGCAGAAGAAACTGCGTGTTTGAACTGTTATTAAATTTAAAATAAGTATTGGCAATAAGAAAAAGGAAACAGAACACAAAAGAAAACTCTTCATTGCTTTTAACGCAGTAGTAACCAAAACTATTAAATAAATTTTTGTTGCAGTAAATGAATTTAAGCTCAACTATATAGGCTTTGCTTCATTAAAACTTGATGCCAGTGATTTAAACTATAATTTTAAATTTAACGCAGACGAAGTCACAGTCTCCAGCTAGTATCCTATATTTATATAGTTCGTGAGCCATGTTCAGACTTGGCATGTACAAGTACAATCATCGTAACTCCAAGACCTAGGCTAACTCGCGATTTAAATTCTAGAATGAGCAGTCGACATCATTATAGTTCTTTTAGTATGCTAAGTTGCAGTTGGAATGTTAAATGATGAAATGGAACGTGACATGTTTGAAGGTATTGATAAATGAACAGCATGTCTGTGAATAAAACTTACAATAATTAAAACAGCATTGCATTTCAACTAATTTTGAAACTCAATTGTATTGATTAAATTGGATTTGATGAGATACAGAGCCGACTGATGATGATGTTGACTTTAAAATAAATCTATTGTTATAAAATGTATGTGGAGATCTTTAAAAATACAGTGATTATAAAATTCATTGAGAAACAACAAACGAAGTTGTCATGGTTAAACTCATAACAACAAGGATCATTCCTGTATCGGGCTTCAGCTGAAACTACTGGTCCAAACAAACTTTCCGTCGCCGCTTTGATTTTATTCGAAACCCCTTGTTAAACGACTAATAAAAGTGCCGCAAAACTGAGCAATCGAGTTTTCATATTTTTCACGGCTCCTCAACTAAAACCATATATTTGAAGTGCGGACAATTCATTTTTCAAATACCGGACCCCGACAGAGTTTCCGGACTTGCAAACTTTCTACCGTAAAGTTTTGATATTCGTATCCGCCGGAGCAATCCTCCTTTAGTTAAATTTCATAATTCCTAAGTAAGCTCACTGCAATAACTTTGTTTTGCGGTGGAATTTGACGCACCAATACTCGTCTTTGCCAGTCGTACTTACTTCAACCTTTGATAAGTCCGTTAAAATGTTGTTGTTTAGTCTATTAAATTTGGAAAAGCGTGTCTTTTTTGGTCTGGCTTGTAACTTTTCAAATTATAATTTTCTCGTAGTGAATTATGAAATCTTTAGCGTTTTAAAGTAACGCAATTTTTGGGGTAGTTTCTTTTTGTCAGTGGTATAAAAAAAATTAGAAATTTTTAGAAATATTTCGCGGTGAAATAAATACATTCAGATGAGCCAGGGATACATAGACTCGAAGATTCTTAAAAAAATGTAGGTACTTCATATTTATAATTTATTCCATAACGGAATACACATTATACTATATCAAGTTTATTTTCTAAAGCGGTACTATAATATACTTCTTCCCATTTCTCACACTTTCAAAAGACATATAAAAGCATAAAGAAACTTAACTTTGCAAAATTTACTTTCCAAATGCTTTTAAATGTCTAAAGGAAGCAATTTTAAAATGGCTTCCTCAGGCAAACATCAGATATATGAATCGGGAAGGTTAATAAACATTAATAATTTAATCAATGATGTTCCTCCCTGTGTTAAATATTGCATCGAAGACCACACTGATGTGCTGGCCCCATTGCATTGCAGTAATTCTGTCATGGCAATCAGAACACACGCTGGGCGTGTTTTATTACCGCTTACGTGTCTTAAACACATTTAAAGGATATGGAGACCATGTCGCTTGTTTATTTCTATTGTTTTACGTCTGAGAAAGTAATTGCTTCCAGTTGAATGGGAGTACATGCGAAGTCGTGACTTTAAGTTAATTCCTTTGGAGTTTAATTAACAACGAATTTTATTAACCAGCTACGAGCCCTACAACTTCGAGGAAGAATGTTCTTTGAAGTTTCTTTAGATGCGAGTTTGGATTCAGGTTATGTTTTAGAAGAATAAAATCTTTGTTCATTTTTCTGGAAATCAGTAGTCATAAAAGAAAGAAAGTAAGTATTATAATGTGTTGCCCTATTAAGTTTGTCTTATGAATAGTATTGTCCTATTAAGTTTGTCTAATGTCTGTTAAGTAAAGTAAGATGAGAACAAAGTTACTTTAAAAAATATATATTATGGCGATTTTAATAAAGTTTAACGTGTTGTTAGTACTGGAAACGTAAGCACACTACCTACGTATGATTATTGTTTTGCTATAAAAGTTTATATTACCTACCTTAAGTATTACTTTTTTTTAAATTATAGTTGCATTCCATAGACTATATTAAAGCATTATACCATTATGTAGCAAATAAAGCAACTTTAAATTCAACGTAAATTCAGTTTAATAAGCAGACCAAAATATTATCTTCGATCGTTGTAGCAAAAACTTACGAGCAAAGGGTTAATCCCATAACATAGTCTTAACTCACGCTTCCGACAACGTGATTACCAGTGAGTCTGACCTCAGAGCCTTACGCACACACACATATAACACTGGAAACTGTAATGTGATTCCAGGGAATGTTTCTTCCAACCGCAGAGCAAACGGAAGTAAAAGGGGGAGGGGAGAGAGCGACGCGACGGCTGGCGGTTTCGGGGGTTACTCAAGGCACTGTTTTAGGTCCCAACTTATATGTATTCTATTCATGGGTCGGATGAGCAACGCTTTTCAGTGACAATGTTGGATTAAACTTGCGTAAGTTGTTGATTTAATAAACGCTATTATGAAAATAAACGTTTCATGTAGTTAAGAATGCAAACTTTTATTAAATAAAGTTGTGAATTGGCAAAATAATACGAATACACATATTATGAATTAATTAGTCACAATTAATGATAATTGATTTGTATGAAACGATTATGTATCATTGTTAAGTATGTTATTTGTGTAATATATTATTGGAGTGCTTTGTATGGTTAATGAGATTAACTAAAGCTTTTTGTACAAAAGAGGTATAATTACAAAATTTAATATAATTCATATTATTGTAATATTAATTTAGTAGCCTTGATAATTCATTATATGAGTATAATTTCAATTGACGAATCGTTTAAATATTATTTAATAAATAATTCGTTGTATATTTAATGATCGTAATACTGAAACTATATCTTTGATGCGGTTGTATTGCATCCCTCAAATCGAAATGTATCTATCTAAATTTACCTCCACTCTCCTCTTTTAATAGATAATGTAAATCGAAGCACAGAAATATAGTTTAATGATATATTTGTGAGTACATTTGCAACATTTATGAGTTAACAAACTCCTTTGATGGTGTAATTAATGTAGTAATTAAATGATTAACACTCTAATGGTTTCAGAAACTTAGTTTGTGTGAAAGCGAGTTACCTTTGAGGTACATGACACCTCTGCGGTCTAGGTGACATGCGTGTTGTTTGTACAACAACATTGTTATATTCATGCATGGTATTACAAAATTATTGAAGTTCACGAATTTTAAGATATAAGATGCACACTTGATAAGAAAGAATATAATATGTATCGAAAATGTTATAAAATAAAAAGATTTTAATCAGTTTTTTTTATGATACGTCAGTCTTGTATAAGAAAGGCGTTGAAACGTGTTTCTTAAATGAAAATACAAGCTTTTCATTTAAGAAACAGGTGAAGGCACATTTTTTTCAATAACTGTCAGATATGTCATAGTATATTTATGTAGTATATGTAGGTACAGATGTTCCATCTCACGAGCGCTAATGACATGATTGTGTGTAACACACAAATTGTCTTTGTGTGTCAATTCGGAAATCATCAGTAGTGTCAAATGCAAATTGCTCGAGTTAAGTTGTCAATTCTACATTGAAAGCACTGTACCGTCAGCATGGCAAGATAAGTTAAAAGAGAAGGTAGCGAGGTGAGGTGCATACAATTGCTAAGAACTTACTTGTCAAAATTGATAGGCAAGTAAAACGTTTTAGCATTGAGACCGATAAATAATCTATATGATTTATATGATGAATTGTAAATAATTAGGTATAATATTTTTATACTTCAAAATAGTCGACTTATGGGAAGGTAAAAATCATTTTGGCAATTTCTAAAATGATCAAAAATGTCATGTTGTCGCTTATTTTGTTCATTGAAATGACCTTGCTAACGCTACCTTTAGTCACGCACACAAAAGCGCATATGCATATTGTGTAAACACTATACAACTATAATCAAGGGTTAGGAGCATTAGTGAGATAAAACATCGGTATTGTTTATTTTAGCATATACTTTATAATGTGTAATATTTGCATAGACAGTATTTTTTTAATTTGCATGTTATTTATTGTTTTGATCATTATTTCTACAATTATGATCTTTTTTTCAAGTTTTGCACTACCCATATCATTCTTCAGATCACTCGTTTAGTTGACTAGTAAATAAGGCCTTAAGCTTTAAGTCCACCATTACACTTGTGTTTGTGTATAAAGTTAAGAAATTAAATGAATGATTTATTGCTGTATTTTTCTCATCATTCATACATCATGTAAATATTTATTTTTTATTCGTTTAACTTTCAAAGGGGTTAAGAAAACCATATGAACGAAATAAGCACGAACAACATTTTGTTTAGTTTAATGTAACTCCTTCACTAAAGTCCAAAATACATTGCAACCAGTTCAATAACACGATATTTTCTCGTTCAAATGAGCACTCACACGGTCGCACGTAAAATCCTTATCTTTGTAAGCTATATGTGAGATTCCACCGTTTGAGATGAAGATTGCATCTCCAAGTTAGAGTTCGTATCTAGACGCTGCCAGTCCAAAAACTTTCACAATTGGATTTATTCTAGGAAACAAACTTCAAACTTTATCATCTTGATTTTCATGCAAATCTTTTATCTCATATGCAAATTACTTGTTTATTTGTTAGGAAACATCATCTTAAAGCAATCTCGGAGTGATTTTGAGATAATCTCCGCCGAAAACTTCTAATATACCTTTCGAAGCACCTATTTCAAGAGTTGCTCTTAAGTCAGCAGTATTAAACCCCCGATCCTCAGCTGGTGTGACTTTATGAAACCCAGAGAAAGATAAACGGAACTATCTCCGAACCGACGATATTTGCTACCGAGGAGATTTCGAGTAATATAAGTCATATAATGTTACTCCCGGGAGTTCAAGAGCTTTTTAACTGTCTACAATGTTGAGAGTACCTCCGTTCTTATTTGAATACAAAACTTGTTTCTGTGATATATTGACATTGTATGCCATGATTTGCTTTTGAAATGGGCTCGAATGAAAATGTTGCTTGAAATGAAATTTTTAGAAAGATTTTGATTAAAACGAAAGTTGTTTAAACTAAATTTCATTTGTTAGCAGCATTTGCAACTGTCTTGATACTGTCACGTAATAAATCAGAAACATTTGTTGAAGCAACTTGCAAAACTCTAACTAAAATTAGTTCGGAATCGGACCAACTCTCAATAGAATCCTTACTGTCCAACATCTCAAGAAACAAACAAGTTTCTAAATCAGCGTAACCATGCGCGGAACTTTACCGGATTAAACCAGTTCGTCCCGGTTGTAATCCAGTTCGGAGCGGTCCGGCCCGGTTATATCTGATTTGAAATTATAAGCAAGCACTTAAAGTTGGGACGTTGGGACGCTGAGAATCCATCTGGGTGATAAATTTAATGTTCGCGACACTGATGTACTTGTGTGCCTGACAAAGTTGCAAATTATATTTATTTGATGGCCCGGTTGGTTTTAACGACTCCGGTCGTCGTGATTCAATTCCAGTCCAATGTAGCCTCCTAGTGCTACTAGTTTTTAGGGTTCCGTACTCAAAGGGTAAAAACGGGACCCTATAGCTAAGAGTCAGCTGTCCGTCTGTCTGTTATCAGGCCGTATATCATGAACTGTGATAGCTAGACAGTTACAATTTTTACAGATGATGTATTTCATTTCTATTGGTATAACAACATATACAAAAAATGGAATAAAATAAATATTTAAGTGGGGCTCTCATATAACAAAAGTGATTTTATAGACAATGTTACGGAACCCTTCGTGCGCGTGTCAGACTCGCACTTGCCCTGTTATTTAATATTGATGTTGTTTAGTATAAGGTTTATACACAATTTATAGACCCTAGTTTAGAGCAACAAAGTACTTCAGAAGTACCTGTTTTTTTTATTCATAGAATCGTTTTTAAATAGTTTTTTGACAATTAACCAGAAATTAAAATATCATTGTTTATGTAAACATTCAAAGGTCTTTTAGTTTATCCTCTTTGTGAACAACCCAGCTCTATCTTTGATTGTCCACCTACTCATTCTTAGTGTCAATGCTATGAACGGCCATTGAGTCTTCATTTACACACAATTCTAAATAGCCTGAAGCCACTGCAGGTTTCTGATTGTCTGTGAATGACAACTTGACAGGTTGTTGGAAACAGATGAAATTTACTTGCTAATCATGGTTACCAACACGTCTATTTCCTTACGAGATAGACATTGCTAATAGTCATTTTACAAAACTAGTCACTAGGATCCCAGAGTTGATATAAGTATAACACATAGAACGGGATCTTCTAAGGTCCCGCGCAATATGCGACCCCGTTCCCCTTTCCTGCATCTCTCCTCCGTTCTCGCCTTGCAGAGCCGGCTGCAGGCGCGCAATCTCATCATCATCATTATCATCATCATCATCATTTTTTTGTCTCAACTGCAGGAGCACGACCCTCTCTGTACTACCAGAGCCATACTTGACCAGAGCAGCTAAAGGACTTGGCCTAAACTCTCCTCGCTGGCCAGACGGGTTGGAGAGGTCTCATTGTTGTTTATAAGTTTTGTTTAGCTTGTATTTCCTAAGACGCCTTTTACGACATCCATGGAAGGACTTAGAGTTTAGCCCTATCTACTCTGCAGGAAACCACACGGCAAATCCTACTAATATTATAAATGCGAAAGTGAGTTTGTATATTTGTTTGTTACCACTCCAACCTTCAACCACTAAACTTAGATTAATTTTGGGATCCAGGGAAGGACATAGGATAGTTTTATTCCGAAATTCCCACGGAGAGCGAAGCCCACGGGCACAGCTAGTATACTTATAATTATACTGAAGTACCTACACGTATACATTGACCCCATCAAAAATATGCTTGAGGCCCGAGAGCAATCCCTACAGGTCAGTTAACAAAAGACCGCTCGGTGTGGGGCCTGCTTTCAAACGGTGACAGGTTCGAAGCCGGCCAGACTATAAATAACAATGCCGTAGAACCTTGCTACAAAATTCTAAGCGTGCAGAGCTAAAACTGAAGAAAAATAATTCTGTGAAGGAATGTATCTACATTTTAATTTAATGTGTCGGGTGCATTATTGGCTGAGCTGCTTTAAAGCCCGGTGTGTTTTCCAGCTCTCTCTGCTTTAAAGCAAAGGTGCCTTTTGCACGTAAGCGCTTGTTAACGTTACTTTAATCCCCACGCCAAGCCCAGTCAAAATAGTACTATTTCGACTTCTATTTGGCTTTGAATTTGAAATAACAGAAATTTATTTCCAAGTCAAAACCAAATTGTTTATCACCAATATTATTTAATTAATCTTTAATTGTTTAGAAACCATAAAGTTCTTGTTTCTTATTTTAAGGTACAGCATGCGGATTAAGCTTTGTCTCTATACCTTAAATAGTTTGCTGTAGAAACTAGGAAGTTCTCAATGGGGTGAAGCTTTTATATGGTTGTAGGCATTTGAAATGAAGATGCAGATAAATTGAACGAGTGAGCTAAGCGAGCTTAGTTCTCGAGTAAATTTGGGCAATCCAACATTCGTTTGTAGGTCTCAGGTAATTTTTTTGAAGATAACTCAAATGTCCTATAAAATATTTAAAATTTATTTATTTGTGAGAAATAAGAACGATACAATTTTTAATCGGTCTAAAGCCAAATTGGTCAAGGGTTTGTAGAGATATAGGGTTGTAGGAGGGTTCACATTTTATGGCAAAGCATAGCTTAGATACATACAATAAACAAAGATCCATAATACACTTTAAAGTTTCTTTGAAGGATAAGAATACAAGTGAGAAGTATATTAAAACAGAAATTTCTTAATAAAGTTGGTTAAAATTCATAATTATATTCGCGATGTCTCATTCAAAGGCATGCACCGATGATGCAAGTGCTATTTCTGTATCGGCGATCGTTTAATCAAGTATGTACAGAGACACTACAAAATAAAGAGCGCGTAGAAGAAGGACGTGATGTAACTTTGTAACTAGTGTGTACTAGTATCAGCGATGTAGTGGCAGTTTTGAAGTACAAAAGTAAAAGTTGGATTTTGATAATTAAATGGGCAGATGATTCATAAAACAACCGAAGAAAGAAGACCCTCAAAAGATCCAAATTATTTACAAAATAACAACAATTCAAAATATCCTCGGTACATGCTGATGCAAATATAGGTATACCATTAGAAAACCATGAAAAGTATTTTTTTCATTGTTTTCTAATGGTATACCAAAAATGTATAGGAAAAATTTATACCTTTTGTTTTTTTCATTTTGGAACAACCAAAGAGGCTAACCTACTGCCATGACTCAGAGGAAAACGGCTAGCTCAATCTGTGTAATTTGTACGGAAATATTTATATTTATTTATTTTAACGATTATAGCTAGAATAATAAGGTACACCCAGAATCATCATGGCTTTCTTAGTCTCCACTACAGGAGCACGACCCTCTCTGTACTACCAGACGCATACTTGGCCAAAGCCGCCCAAAGATTTAGCCTCCACTCTTTACTCCGACATCTCACTGATGTCTAAATATCTAAGTATACTTACCTAAGCTTTGTTTAGCTTCTATTTCCTTAGTCGCCTTCTACGACTATACGGGTAGACTTGGAGTGGTAGTATTCTAATTTGCCGGAAAGCGAAATGCCGCATCTGTGACACATTGTAATTGGTGACTGCGTTTAGTATTCCCGTCGTCTCTCCGTTTGGCGTGTTGCTGCTATCGCCTGAACGTACTTAGCATAAAGCAATCCATAGTTCAATGGATGCAAGGCGATTTGTGCGAAAAACGATAAAATGAGGGAGTTTCCAACAGCTCAAGTTAGATACTTTTTTCTGAACGTCAAAGCAAACATTTTCTATGGAATCCGTATGAAATACAGACTAATGAGTAGTTTCTCGCAGTCAAATAAATGGATACTGATCAATGAGAAGTGACATTACTAAGAACCGAATAATATGTCTTTGACCCAAGAAACTGCCTTATTGTATCTAGAGTTCATGAGGTACGATGAATAAGAAACATCATGATTTTACTTCTCTTCATAACTGACCAAGATACGGACCACCTCAACCAGCTTCTATGCCTTTTTATTTATTGTTGCTTGTTATAATAAATATCGGGAGAAATTACACAGATGGATCAAGCCCCAAAGTAAGTTCAAGACTTTCGTTATGGGATACCAACTCAACGATACTATATTTAATTACAAATACAATATAGATAAACATCCAAGTTCCAGGACAATTTGAAAAAGGCCATTTTCCAACTTGCCCTGACCGGAGTTCGAACTAGCATGGTGACCACTACGCCAAGGAGGTCGTCAAATATAATCTAGACATCTAGATGCGAAACCAGAAGTCTTAAACTTTCGGGTCGAATTTACGTTAGCCGTAAGGTGACTCACCGTCGTTTCACAAGATGTAACTAATGATCTCTGTTAAACATACCTGAAAAAAAAAACAATAAAGATTAAACTCATTTTCTAGATTTTTTATAGCTAAAACAAGCGTAAGATTAAAAGTCTAAACTAGGTGATGACAGGGTCAAAAAAGTTTTTTTATAAATTATGGACCCATAGTTTTTAGTCTAATAAAAAAAGTATGAATTTACAATGATACAGAGCATCTAAGTTCCAGAGTGGCTTGTGACGTCACCGCTATGTAAAAATCGTACTTAGCCATGACGTGATGCGTAATTTAAATGCATTGTATCTCCGTCAAATTTTGTTTGTCAGAGAAAAGAAAAAATACGTGTACAATATTTTTTAATAATTAATAGATGTGCCAAAAAGTATTTTTCTATCCGTCATACTTATTTAGACCAACGGCTTAACGTACCGAAATACGGTGGAATCTACTAAACCCATCTATGTCTGTCATATGGAAAACAAGTGACGCTCCATCGACCCTATCCATAATCCATTCACTGTTCCAGGAATCCCGAACCATCGGCTCTAACTCCAAGTTAACAGGCACACTGACATGTTAAATTTTGCAGCAACCGTAAGTGCAGCGCTCCTGCCTGATATGGGGCGACAATCCTTAAATTCGATTAATGTCTAGACATCCAGACACGTTTGGGAACGAATTTATTGGTTTTTCCTAGATATTTAACTGAGAACCGAGAGAATTTAATTTAAACGTTTTGAATGTAATTCTAACTATATTAAATATGATGTATGTTTTGAATGAAATTTTACCTAATTTACACTTATGTCTCACATATCCAATAATTCTTATATTACTGGTCTATAGTTAAATTGATAATTGCCACCTTACAGATGACATGTTTCATAAATTAACCCAGAGAGTATTTTTACTTCTTAAACTTTATTTACAAAAGAGTATGTTGTGACATCACCTAATCAAAATGCGTTCAAAAATATATTTAATTATTTTCCCTTGGGCTGTAAAATGTTGTAAAATAACTTCACTTCTCATACTAGAAGTGTGGCGAGGCATTTTTATCAAACCCATTACTGCCTCGCTTTCTACCAGAGTAAATGGCCTTAAGTAACAACAAGAGCATGACACAAAATATAAAGAATATAGGCAAACATGAGTGAAGATAAAACAACAGATTTATACGTCAACTAGTTTACGTTATACAATAATATAACCATAGAACATTTTCTAACAATATCTGATTCAAAAATAAATTGTTGTGATAAAAAATAATTTGCCAAGTGCATGTGTAATACGAAAATCTCAGAAACGAATCCCTTAATCGCATAAATGTTGTTCACAAGCTCAAAATATTTTTGAAGTACCTCTTCAACGACGACCACACAATGGGTTAATCATGAAAAAAAAATTGACTTACTCTTAACTAGTAACTGTGTAACGCTCATAGCGTTACACAAAATAAAAATTTCATGATTTTATTTTACCGCTTTTTTACCATAATGAATATACATTTTATTTATATAATTCCATACCAAAACCCTAAAAACAGTGACACTCCGGGAGTGCCGATAGAAATAAAAACTTGGTGTCGATTTCGTAACAATGTCGGGAGTTCAACGGTTTTTCCCATCTCAAAAAATGCCCAACGCGCCTTAAGAAGTTTTCACTTCAGACATGTATCATCTTTCTGTTTAAATCATTTTTCAGAGGATGACTGATGAAGGTATCTAATACTATCGATACTGTTAGTACTGTTTTTAATGAAAAAAAATCGAATTATTGTTGATAGTAGATGTAGTTGATTTTTCAGATAAGCAAGAGATGCGTCACTTCTCTACACTCTTTATTTCATGCCTTGGTTTTCAGAACCTTGTATGTAGGGAAATTTTGATATAAAGGGGATTTCACACTATGTTGCTGAGTCACTGAGAGAATAAGACGGTTCTACCGAGATTGAATAAAATATAGCAATATTTGTATCAAAACCGAGGGATTGAAGCAACTCTTTGCTTTATTGAAAGAGACAACAATGTTACTTTATAAAAAGCTAAGTCAAACGGAAGAAGCTTAACGCCTGAAAAGTTTTAACAAACTTAAGTACAAAAGGCATTGAAATAAAAAGAATAACTATTTAACTGACTTCCAATAAAGGATACATTTCGCCGCGATCTTTTTTAGGGTTCCGTACCCCAAGGGTAATTTATGTATGTTCACCGATTATTCGAAGACGCCTAGACCGATTTGGAAAAATCTTTTTTGTTTGAAAGAATCGATAGTATTATTGGTTATTAATAGTATTGCTCAAGCGAAGCGTAGGGCACCTACAAGGTGGTCAGATGACCTGACCAGGGTCGCTGGAAAGCGCTGGACGCAGGCCGCTCTTGATCGGTCATTTTGGAAATCTTTGGGAGAGGCCTGCCTATGTCCAGCAGTGGACGTTATGCGGCTGAAATGATGATGATAATGAGTATTGCTTCGCTAAAATGGCTGTCCATCGATTGGCATTTTTCGATTAAAACTATCGATTGTGAAACTATAATTTTTTCGGCAACACTATTACAATCATTTTCTTCTTTCTTTATTAAGAGAGGCATTTAGTCTTAATAGTGGACTGATATAAGCTGTAAAGACTAAAACCAACTGATCAAATAATAAAAAATCTATCTGCACCAATATCTATAAAGGTACATATATTGATGGATTTTGAACTGATGTCGAACTCAAGATATCATTCTAGAAATAAGTATTATCCGTAAGTCGACGGATTGGGACGACGCTATTTCTACAAAATCAATAGCCAAGGCATTTGAAATATAACCGCTTGAGAAACTGTTGTGGTGGATGCGGCATTTACGACAAAAGTTGTAATTTTCTTGTTTAAACACTTTCCCAGCCAAGCATTAAACACGTATGCCAGGCATGAGGGCACAACAAATGATATAAAGTCTCCTGCCTATTAATTAACCTAGGTTTTGTGATTCCCTGGTTCTACCTATTAACGTAAGATTATAATTTTAGGCATGATATTTCGTCATTCATATTATTTCAGAATAGTGAAATACTAGAGAACACCACAGTTCCTATGTTTAAAAAAATAACACTGGCCAAGTGCAAAACGGACTCGCGCACGAAGGGTTCTGCACCAATATCTATAAAAAATTACGTTTGTTGTATGAGAGCCCACTTCAATGTTTATTTTATTCTGTTTTAGTACTTATTTTACAGCGGCAAACAAAATCAATCATCTGAGAAAATTTTCTGGGATACAGCCTTGTGACCGACAGACAGACGGACAGCGGAGGTTTAGTAATGGGGTCCCGTTTCTACCCTTTGGGTACAGAACCTAAAATGAGAGATAAGTAAGTCGTTTCCTCGATTTGTGTTTGAAGATCACTTGATGATTTTAATTTTGAAATTTTGGAATTTGTTTAAGTTAATGATAGTTTATCATAAACGTGTGTATAGTTGTATATTTAATTTTTATGTAATGTTGATACGCCACATCCTCGACACCTCTTTCACACATCCCAACATTTCACGTTTGCTACCGACCTGCAAGTAAATCCAATACTGGCAAATATAGCCTGAATTCCCGATCCTACTGGTAATGTAATAATATTATAAATTTCAGTTATATCCTGGTTATATCCGAGCCCACATTATGGGCAGACGCGAATGCCTGAAATACTTTATCGAATTAACTGCAAAGGTACGACTCGAAATAATGGATATGTTATAGCCTTATTTTGGCTTTGCTTTAACATAAGAGTGGGAAATAATTTGTCATCACACCCATGATATAATAAAACAAGGTATTCTCTTCCCGTGATGGAACTTATAAGTGTTGCCACTATTGTTCTTTTCAGTAAATTTAAGGACTTTTTTCAAAGTTCAAAAATGCATTACGCTCGGGCAATTCAATTTCACACAGTGGCAGGCAACACATCAAACTGATGACGTAGTCAAGTTCCACATACGTCATCAGTTATCACGGGAAGAGAATACTTTGTTTTATTATACCATGATCACACCTTTCCTTTACAACGAGTGTCGTAAAAGGCGACTAAAAGTTTTGTAGGTAACATGGTAAGAAAATCTGTCAACAGCGTCTTCTATGTACTTGTTAGGGTTCCATACCCAAAGGGTAAAAACGGCACCCTATTACTAAGACTCCGCTGTCCGTCTCTATCTGTCTGTCACCGGTCTGTATCTCACGAACCGTGATAGCTGGACAGTTAAAATTTTCACACAAGATGAAAAGGAGCTGGTACTAATTACGCCTACTAGTTTTGCCTACTTACGGGTCCTCCAGCAGTTTCTATGGCGTTGGGTATCTGCTACTATCTTATATTATCTTTGTCGTGGCTAACAGACTTAAAGTTATTGCAAACCAGTTGGTCGACTGGTTTATTTCTAAAGTGTTGTAAGAAGCACTCCTTCTAACTCTATTCAAATCATCATCATCATCAGGTCTTTTTGTCTCCACTGCAGGAGCACGACCCTCTCTATACTACTAGAGCCATACTTGGCCAGAGCAGCAGAGGACTTGGCATACACGCTCCTTATTGGCCAATCGTGTTGGAGTGGTCTCATTGATGTTTATAAGCGTTGTTTAGCTTGTATTTCCTAAGTCACCTTCTACCACTTGCATGATAAAACTTGGAGAGGCACTTCCTATACTACTCTGCCAGAAACCATACGGTATTGCTATAAACCACACGGCATACTGTTCAAATACGTAACTAAATTTAAAAAGGACCTTATATACTTTCTCTATTTTTGGTTAGAAGGTAGGTAGCTACGTAAATATCTAAAATGTAAATAAACCTCTGAACACACTCTAAACTCCGTAATATTTGCACACATACATGCATGCATAGTCACAGTACAGGGTTTACCCGGAAATTATAAATTCAGACCTTTTGCATGGGATTGTAAATACATTAGCTATTTAGAAGCAACTTAAACCGGCCGGTGTCTACTTAATTTAGCATGAAAACACGCAAACATTGGGCGATGTAGATTTATAGCTCAACTAGACGCGTCTTGTAATTTCTGGCCTGAGATTTTTATATGACAAGCTGACTGACAAGCATTGCTACGCTTCGACGTTGCCTAAAAAAAATTGATAAGTGATGGGATTTTTTTTTATTTCCTTGTTTTTAACACAGTTTAAAAATAAGTTTTTCAGATGGTCGCATATTAAATTTATCAAAATCTGTTGTGTAGTTTGGTTTAAAGTCCGTTTTTACTTTTCATGATGTTCTGGTTGTGATGATGATTTTGTTTATTAAGTACTTATAGACAATAGAAAAGCAGAAGTAGATGGATGTCTTTCTTTCCTATCTACCTAAATCTTAAGGTACTTAACAACTAGGGAATGATAACTACATTTGGTTGGCATAAAAACCAAAATATTATAAAACAAAGTAAAATTTAATCTGACAATATGTAAAAGGTATTTTCACTAAAATATCGCATATTTCAAAAGGAAACGAGTGGAATTATGGACAAAAGCAGAAATGTATTGTACGAACTACGTAAGGGAAGCATGATTTAAATTTGGTTGGCATAACAACAAAATGTTTTAAAACAAATGTGAAATGTAATCTAACAATATGTGAAAGGTATTACTAAAATATGGCATATTTCCCAAGGAAACGAAAGGAATTATGGACAAAAGCAGAAATGTATTGTACGATCCCAAACATTGGTGTTACGAACAATAAACAAACACAATGTCACATCTAGGACGTTCTTAAGCCTTCCGTTCCGTTACCGTTTCCTATACCGTTGTTACAATCTTCCTTTTGTCCTACTAATGAGTACAATATGTTCTAATTCGTCCGAAACACGCCACAATCAAAATTTGCCATTATTCCATCCCACATAAAGTTTATTTTCGAAATAAACCGATCGGGGTGCTTTTAATTCCTGAACAAGCGACGGGTCACGAAACTTTATTGTATGGGCAGAAACAAAAGCATTTTAGTGGTATATCAAAAATAAAAAATAATTTTTAAGTTTATATGCGTGCTTTTTTTTATATATCCTACAGGATCGTGTGAAGGGCAGCCGCATTCGCGGCAACCTAAGCTTTATACAACGTGGAAGGGATCACCCGTAATAAATCGAACCACAGGCTATACTACATTAATAATGTAATAATTGGCCAAGTGCGTGTCGATGCGCAGTGTAGGGTTCCGTAGTTGCGAACGCCAACTTTAAGTTCATCCTACTAAAAACGTCTAAAAACTAATTTTATTAATACTCTATTGATTCTTTTACTTTAAATACACAAACATATTACATAAATACTGTATTTACCTCCATATTTACCAAGTTTTAATATAGAATATCAAAATTACGTTTAAAGCTGGTATTTAAAATCAAATATTGAACAGTGCATAACATTAATCATACATATCTCGAATGTAATGCTGTTATTAACTCATTTTACGAATATTTCGATGGTAATATACTGTTTACGTATTTTATGACGTGCGTGATTTAAATGCAAACAGAAATGCTTAATGTGATGTCAAATGCAATTTCTCTATCATGATGAATGCAAAAATAATTTTGGTCCATCGGTTAGATAATTAAAAAATATTGTACACGTATTTTTTCTTCTCTGAGAAACCAAAATTGACAGAGATACAGCGCATATAAATTTCGCGTGATGTCACAGCCGGGTACAATTTTTACTTAAGTGTGACTTCGCAAGCGCGCACTCCGGAACTTTGACGATTTTTTACTGTTTTGGTAAACTGAAAAATACGGGTCCATTATTTTTGAATAATCTAATAGACGGCCTTATTACAATCATACTTTTCGGAGCCTGTCACCCCTATAACTCTACCACTCTATATTCAATTAATCAATTACTCTATATCCTTAAGAGAACCCCTAAACAGACAAACATAAAAAAAGCTTGAAAAAATTTCCCACTAAAACTTAAAAAAAAAATACAGTTTTCTATATTTACGATCTCAGTTTATCAGCCGTCTGTAGCAAAATGTTGAGAGATTGTTCTAGAATCTAGATTCCAGGTCATTTATCTGAAACTATTTCCGTAATGTTCCCAAAGGAACGCCGCGTAAATTTCTACTGAGCATGTTAGCACTATGATCTCCGCCACAACTGTAAAAATTAAAACTAGATGGCGTTGAGAGTGAATTTTGCATCAATCCATACAAATTGCGGTTTTATTACTTACTCCTGCATCGCGCTATCAAAGTTTTTATGATCAGCTTCTTATATAAGCTCCGGAACGTATTGTTAAAGTTATAGATCCCTAGGTGCAATTTGCACCTATAGATCTATAACTTTAACAATAATATCTGTGATTTTCACAATACGTTCTATCTTACTTATCTATTGCACCGTGCAATAGATTTTATTTTGTAGCGGTTGAATTCTCAACTCACCTCACTTCAGCTACCAAACGGACGTAAAACGCCTTTCTACAACATCATTTTCTTCTTTATTTTTTTTATTAAATTAGTGCAATGTTATATTGTGACTTTTAAGTTATTGTGATATACCAGTAAAAAAATCTAGGGTTATGCTAGCGACCCACCTATGCAACGAACAGTTCCTTGCCATTGGTGTCATGCGTGCGATCGCATTAAAAACCATTCTTTAGTACAAATACGCAGAAGCGCCATAAGATACAAGAATAAATTAGTAACAATAAATAAAAATACAGGACATACGGATAGGATACCGTGTTACAAAGCAAAACAAAGATGTATCATAGATCTAATGGCCCAGTTAGAAGCTGAACTAGCTCGTATTTTCCTATATTTCGAACTTTGTTCTAGAATCTAAATTCCAGGTCATTTATCTGAAAGCATTTCCTAAAGATTCCCGAGGGAATTGCTTTGCCGTGTGAATTACTAGGCTTGTTAGAGCAAACAAAGAATATAGCAATTCAATTATTATTTTTTAAATAATTATTTTGTGATATTATGTAGTGTACCTATTGCATTTAAAATGCATCTATTTTTCTACAAGAAATATTATACCAACGTGAGGTATTATGAACATAATAACATGATTTAAATTAAACTGGTGTCATGATTTCGAGCTGCTAATTAAAATCTTTTCAAGGATTGTTCTGTCTGGTTGCGGAGGTCATGCAGCAGTCGCTCTGTTAAAAAACCTTTAACCTCTTCAAATCACCTAGGTTAGGCAGCGGACCCTGGGCTCTAAAGCATACCGCGGAGGATGCAACCAGGAATGCGCTCGGATGATGAGAAGATTTTTCGAACTGCCTAAATGCATCTGACGAACTCCAATCGTCAATAGTGGGCCTAACTAGCGAGGTCCCCTGATATTTCCGACCTGAATGCCTGTTACTTAGCGATAACATCATTCATTATACCTAGTCTACTGAACTAGTGTGCTGGTTTTCCTTACTATGTTTTCCTTTACCGAAAGCCCACACAACTAATGGTTATTTGAGGTGATCATCGTTCGGCGATATAAGCAACAATGCTGTACTACACATGTTGGTCGTAAATCAAACACAGAAATTCGGAATACCTAGCTAATTTTGCTAGCCCTTATCTAGCTATTCATCGATTAGTTTTTCACCTAATAGTAATGTCGTTAAAATAAATTGTAGGAATAAACCACAAGCGTCAAGCGGTTTTTTTTTTTTTTTTTTTAATACTGTGCATACAGTCAGCATGAATATTCTGTAATAAAACTAAATACGATCACAAAAATATCAAAATAAATTTAACTACTTATTCACGATAACTTGACTCATGTAAAAACAAGGTTGACATAAGAAAATTGCCATTTACCTTACGCACAGCGACTAGTGATTACAGTTTCCAATATAAAAAGTCAGTCCTTGGGAAAGGCCTTTGTCCAGCAGTTGATTTTATGTGGCCAAAATGATGATGATGATGTAAGTCAGCAGTTTTAATTATTAAAAAATAATTTATCTTACATTAGTTTTGATTAAATTCTACTTATCATGTGTGTTAGTGACTAACACTAGTGTCAGAGTTTTTAAACCGCCTTAAAGGCCTCTGACATGGTTTTAGGTAACGACCAATGTCAAAGACAGTGACCGGGACCGACGGCTTAACGTGCCCTCCGAAGCACGGATCATCTTACTTATCAGACAATCAGGTGATCAGCCTACAATGTCCTAACCAAACTAGGACAACAACACAAAGTCGTTGCCCCCGCCGGGAATCGAACCCGCGACCTCCGGGTATGAGCCGAACGCTCTAACCACTAAACCACGGAGGCAGTTTGATTAAATAAAATATTAATATATTTGTAATTTCTTTTTTCACAAATCGCTTAAAACTTGTACCACTTGGCAATACTTCGCTAAGTTGTAATATTAATGCGCATTTGGCGTGTAACAGCGCACGGTTAAACAGAGATTAAGCTGAAACTAACTTAAATATACAAACGTATAACTATTTGCCGTGGAAAACTTGCTGGCACTTTCGGCATTCTAAGCACTTGTTATATTTAATTTATTTCTCATCCAGGACTTAAAGCTTTGGTAAAGATTTGAAGAATATGAAGGGTAAAAAATGATGGTGACATATGTCTAGGCTAGGTGACGCTAAGAAAGACTTATCCATGCAACTGCATTGTTCAACGTGCGAGTGTCTTTTTTTGGTAAAGAACTAAAAACAAAATTGTATTAAAATTTAAAAAAAGTGACCTAAATTATCCAAGATATTTCTAAAAAACAACACAGCTGCGTAAGTTGTAACACGAAACATCATTTGAATTGAATATCTAGTGTATAACCAGACATCAATAAGTTTTATTAAAACGTAAATTCCTTCTTATAATCTTTCTAGTGAAATAAATTAATACCTTAAAATTTCAACATTTCTCAATGAAATGTTACCCAAAAATCACGTTTCCAAGCCATCAACCATAAACAAGCCAAAATAATATTTTCTTATAAGTGAAATTAATCAATTATTCTGTCAAATAGCACCTACAGCGGTGTTGCTGGCAGGCACAGATAATCCAAAACGAGTTTTAATTGCCACTTTCTCCCCACCCTTACCACCTTACCCCATCACCCCTTTGTACTAACGACGACTTGAGTTTTCGCGTAAATATTATTTGTTTTATTTTATGCGATGTTTTGTTTTCTATGTAATAAAAAAGTTTGTTTTTATGACTCTAGAAATTGACTTGTAAAAAGTGATTCATATATTATAATGATGCCTGTATATGTATATGTAAAATCCATAATAAGAAAAATTAATAATAGGTACTAGTTAATACATTTCTAACTTTGGTTCCAAGCTAGTTTAAGTCTTTCTACCTTCTCCCGCGTAAATTGTAGAAGTCAATCAAGGTTGTAATAGGTGTAATACTACAGACCGACGGCTTTGATCAGTCATCGCCTGCGCGGTAAAGGGGCGCGGGGTATGACCACTAGGGGACTGAGACGGAGGCGTGTATCACGATATTTTCGCCCGCCGCTCGCACGTCCCCCTCACACCCCTTAGTCTACAGATTTTTCTAATTAGTGTTGCCGAAGTATCGAAGTAACAAGCATACAAACACACATACTCGCAAACTTTCGCATTTTTAATACTAGTGTAGTAAAAATCAATACTATCGATAGTTTGCTCGTTGTCAAAATTTATTTAAAATACAGCTAGTTTATCGATAAGCTATCGATAGTGGATGACTATCGAGCGGCAACACTACTTGTAACTTTGAATCGATGGGTTAACATCCTCTGGTTATTTCTAACTCTAGTTTTCCACCTAGACCAACTTGGAAAGCATGCCCCAAGATCTTGACGTCTTTGTCTTGTTTTGGAGGGTCCAGCAGTGGACTTCCTATGACTTATACTCTGATGATGATGAAGGTCTTGTACGCTTTAGCTCCGTCTACCCCTTGAAAGAATTGGTAAATCGACGATAAAGTAGAACACAACATAAATATGCAAGCAGTATTCCACATCAAACGTGACCGTATCAATAAATCAAGCCTAAACAGTTCAATTCCCCTTAAAAATTGAGCCGGAGAGTGTACGTTGTAATCGCCATGAAAAATGCACGTTTAGATTAGGTCAGTAAAAGGAATGGTTTAAATAATTCACCTGAAAATAATGTCAATAAAGTACTTGTGTACAATTCCTATGAAATGGAATGGAGTTTTTCGGTTCATCGAGTTTGTTTTTGCATTACCGGATAATAAACCAATAACTGTGTACTCATATCTGTTTACTTGCAAACTATAACATACAAAATTAAATATGCTGAGCGCCGAAAATGGTCTACATTTTCGTACATTAATAAATTTGTACACTGTCAACAAAAGTTTTATTAATTTCGATGTTATTTTGAACCTACCTATTAAATAAATTATTTCTTTGTCTGTTGTCTTTACTCAGCCAAACACAAAAAGTGTACTGGCAAATGTTAAACTGAATCCTAGAATCAATAATTCAATTCTAAACTGTTCACTTCTCAGTATTCACGTTGGTACAAAGTATAAAAATAGAGGGAAACGTTGTAATCACAATGAAAAATGCATGTTCAGATTGGGCCAGTGGGAAGCACAAAGGACGGACAGCAAATAAAAACGCAAACAGTATACACGAGGATAATTTAAATATAACCATTAATCTGAGACGCTTTCATAGCTGTCACAGAAGTACGGTCTGCAAGACTATTTTATTGTTTGAGTAAATGTATTTTGGAGGATCATTTTTGATGTAAGTATATTATAAGATTATATTTGCTGTGGCAATGAATTTAGTTGTTAACTGTTCTGACGCAAATAACTATTCTAATCGAAATCAAAAGAGATATTGACAATAATAAAGAGTTAAAAATATCCAAAGATAATTGATTTTTACTTTTAACTTGAACTTTTGGTGTACATTTACAATTTATTTTTAATTTGTTGTCAATTTTATTATATACTAGCTGACCCGGCAGACTTTGTACTGCCAAATATAGCCTGTTAAAATGTACGTTTGTATGGGAAAAAGAAAAGGGATGTTTTTAGGGGTTTTCCGGCAATTATTCAAATTTTTCTCGCCGTAAAAACCATCTTTGAAATTCAACGAACATTTTAAAAAAAGAATTGGCCAAATTGGTCCAGGCGTTGTTGAGTTATGCGCTTACCAACACATTTTGCGATTCGTTTTTATATTATAGATTCGGTAAGTAGTTTTTATGTGTAAAATATACTTTGTCAAAAGTGCAGGTAACATAGAGTACTACATTGCTATTTATCAAAGCTGGAAACTCTTTTTTTCTTTTAAAAAATGGCGGTGTGTAAGATATTTCACGAAGTTCCAAATCTATAAAAGTTATTGCTGTAGCCGTTGTTATTATTAAGTATTTTGCAAAAAATCAAGTACTTCAGTTCAAAAACAGTCGAGGACTATACTTGGTTGACACTATTATCCACCCAAAATATGTAAGGTAGTATAATCCCTTTTTTAACCCCCCAAAAGAGGGGTGTTATAAGTTTGACGCCAATGTTTGCCGGTCTGTCTGTGGCATCATGATGCTCAAACGGATGGACCAATTTCCCTTGTGACAAGAAAGCAAGCTTCCCTTGCGGTGGTTCTTAGCTATGTTTGATGAAAATTGGTTTAAAAGTTATTGGGGGTTAAAGATTGAAATTCCGGGCTTTGTCTAGCAAAAAATAGACGACTACAGATATCAAATCAAATCGGTAGTTTCGCTACTCATTACTAATTACATTCTTGAGAGTTGTGTTTTTTTTAAATGTTTTTAGCAAATAAACTTGTTTGACTAATCCTTTACTCTACCGGCTCTAAGGCGGCGAAAACAAAGGTATTGTTTTGCCAACCTTACCACCCAAATTAAACTGGCTTATTAATAGATCGCAGATACGTTGTTGTCTCCGTCTTTGGGTTTAATAGAAAATTTAAACAAGGAACGTCCCGGCAGCTCGGCAAATTAAAATCTTGGCGGTTTGTGAGTTACGACTGCGCCCAATGTTGAACAAATAGCATACAACTTTGCGCGTTCACGGTTGCATCTTTAGATGTTGTGCGGAAGAGTGATTTCTCGCTTTGACAAAAGAGAGAAAAGAGACGATTTTAGTGTAAAATTTACGAAGATTCCCATAGTGGGACTGGTTGCTTGACCTTCACACAATTTAGCAGATAATGGGACCGACAGAGTATTGAGTCTTGCGGTTCTAAATATAGACCAATCAAAATAGCACAACCTGGACATAAATAATAAACTCGTTGTTTTCAATATTTTATCGGATATCAATATTGAGTATCAAATATTAATTAGATATATTATGTAATTTATCCGCGGTCGCAACCGTATTATATAAAAATCGTGAGATTTTGTACACTACTCAACTTTTCCCTAAAAGCATAATAGGTAACCAAAGACCTTGTTAGTTTAACTTTTAGGTGCATTCAAATGCGATCTCTTAATAGCAAAATTAAACTGACCCCATTTTTGTTTATACATTTTTTTTCACAGTTTTCACCTGATCTCGATATCTAGTTAAGCCAAAATGATAACCATAATGTTTATATCTTTATAAGCTATATTGTGTCTTTTTAGACATTAAAGACCAAAATTAAACATCATTTTTTAATGTTTTAAAATTAATGTTTTTCTCAGTAGCCAGAAATAGTAACTGTGTTATTTTTGTTTAATTATAGCTTTTTGTGTACTATAATCACATTTTCATCAAAATTAAACACATTAACGTCTTACTTAAAACAAAAAATATTTGATTGAAAATACGCGAGAGCATGTCGTGAAGCGGGATGCTTGCGGTGATTGCGGTGCGGTGCGGGGAGAGAGAGCGAGGCACCAGCCGGGTGAGCGTGCGGCTGCGAACGAGTTTATACGTGTTTTCAACCGATCGCGCCGTGTGCTTACAAAACATATAACTCGTAAATATAGAATTTTGCTAATTGTAGGATTGTTTTGATTGTGCTTTGAACTTTAACCCATTCGCAACCGCCAATACCAGACACAATAGAAAGACGATGAACGTGGGCATTTTAATGCCGTCCGGGTCTTTACGGGTTAACGTGGTGACACAATGAACAATTTAAAACTCTAAAAACAATATAAATCTTGTAACACTCTTGTTGTCACGGCAAACCCGTACAACATGACAGCCCCTGGATTAATACCGTTCCAAAAATGGGCCCCTGCTGAAATATTCCATTTCCCATGACATTGCATATTAATGGGATGTAACATGAGAAAAAATTAAATACATAAATATATAACGAAGTTTTTATGCTGTCGTACTAAAATGTAGTTGGGTATTTACAGAGTGCAAGTTGCGCCGTGCAACTTAAGTTTCATTATGTTATGCGCTTACATAGTGTCGCGAACGAGATAAATGTAGAATATTCACGAGCAAGAACTCTGCTGGCGAGATAGACTCGGAATGTTCGCGAGCGGAATGGTATAAAAAAGACGTCAGGATAATGCAAGCGAAACTAGGCCTTATATTATTATAGCATAAAGGCTAGAGTTCTTTGAATGGTCGTCGGCTTAGTCGCACTCACACACACATACCGGCGTCTCGATGTTTCCCGTCAATCGAAATACATTCGTCAAGATATGAGAATATTCGAGAACAATGTAGACCGCTGTATCGGCGCTTATAAAAAGGCAATCGAGTGCACGTCCCGCCAGTTCAGTATGAGCTACGAAAGCGATAACTTCGAAGCAAACCGAAGCGAAGGAAACCTACCTCAGTGCGACAAGTGGAAGTACCTGCGACTAATTTGGCGAGATACCTGGACCTCAGATGCTACGCGACTTGGTCTTGGACATCAGGAAGACCATCTTCACGTGTCAACCTTTGGGTTCCGTAGTGAATAAAAACCCTCATACGAACTTTGGCGTTTTTCTCCAAATCTCGAACCCAGTTTCGTAACAATAGCATTTTACACAATTTCTACCCACCGTTCACACGATGCGACGCCCAAGTTACGTCTCAACGCAATTCGCACTGCACACTTGCTCGCAAGTGCCCGCACAGAGGCCATGTAGTGTTAGAGAGCAGGACTAAAATGTTTGACATAAATAGACTTATTTTTAACATAGACCTTGTCTATCAGACTTCTATGGGAAATGGCAGCATTTCACTTCTCTACATCAGCTGTCTGAAAGAAATTATCGCTATTAGCTATAAAACCACCCACGCCCATTGGACATTTTAATGTCTTTTTCTGTGTGCTATGTACATTTTAAATAATATAATTTTTTGTATTTAATAAAGTATTATTACTATTTATTGTCGTATTATAATAAGCGCTATGGAAGTTAAACTCAGTTGCTTTTTAATGCATAAATATAATCAGTAAAAACCAAAACGAATACCACACTTTAATTTTTATGTGTATAAGATACTATTTTCAAACCACTACACGACACTAGTCACTAAGTATCGACTGGCCAGCTTGTTCAGTATGACTTCATCACATGGCCAATTAATTCCTAGCATGGTTCATCTAGGTATCATGTAATGAGGTTCAATGAGTTTTTTAGTTAAAAAAAGTAGAATTACAGTCACATAAAAATTAATTATTTCAGTAAAATAATTATTGGGTTTAGACCAAAAATGACGAGAGCGATTGGACACATTTAAGGCTAGGTATTCCCGCAGAGGCCGTGCTTTAGAGTTTTTGAAAACCATTTGAGGCAAAGACAAAAGTGTTTTTTTCATCCCATCTGCTCAAAAAACGATAGTTTCATCCCAAAATATTTGGAGCTAAAGTTACTGCTAGTTTTCTCGTGATTAAAAAGTGAAAAAGTAAATCTTACGAGATTAAAACACAATTTGAAAATTGAACACGATGTTATCTATGTAAAATCAGCTAAAAACAAAAGAATTAAGTTTTAATACAATAAATAACTGGAACAGACTTCGTATTTTTTTAAATTTGGAATACATATCATCGTGAATGTAGGTAAAAATGTTTATGGTCTTTGCTTCGAAAAAGGAAAAAAAGAATAATTAGCGCAATTTTTGTCTTCGATTCAAAGTAATTACAGATGTTTTAGGTTATATTGTGTTAAAATTAATTATTTTGTGTAAATTTAAATCCTTTTTCGTAAGTTTAAGCCGATAGTGCACATTAAATTTATTGTTATTATAAAAATCTTAAAATATGTAGGTCCACGCAAACAAAGTTACGAGTTTATGCGTGAACAAACATTTTTTTTAGAAGTTTGTTCTTAAAAATTATTTCTTAGTATTTATTGAATGAAAACGACACTAAATAAAGGTTAGTTCTTGTCGGAGCTTTGATTAGGTATTGTAGTTGTTCTACTTTCTCCATATTCTGTTTTGTATCTTTTTGCTAGTTTTTCTCATGGATGGCGATGTAATGTGTGCTACTTGCGTACGGTAATATTTTTGTCTCGGGCGTTATACACGAATCCCTCGCTTCACTCAAGATTCCATCGTAGAATCACTCGCTACGCTCGTGATTCAACTGAGGAATCCTTCGTTTTGCTCTAAATTCAAAGTAGCGCACTCGACTTAAAAGTATTACCTTTACGCCTTGTAGCACAATCTACTACTAAAACTCTTAAAAAAAGGTATGTATAAGTTAAGTATCCAGGCTCGTCAAATTCGCATTCAGTTACAAGATCCTATAAACTTCATTCGGTTGGAAAAAATCCCAAAGTAACCCTTTTTTGTGATATTTTTTCAAAACTACGAGTAAAATACTGATATTTTACATAAAAAATTGTGCTTAATTAAAGTAAGTGGCTTTAATTAAGTACAATTTTTTATTTACAGATAAATTCGCTGAGTTTGACTTGATATAATTATTTTCTTAATATTTATATGAAATTCGCGAGCGCGACGACTTGAACTCGGCAGGTCCGATTAGACGCGCTTACTAACATTGGACCAATAAAACAACTAAAGATCGCTACATGTTTTTACAAGCTTTTATTTAACTTGCAATGTATGTATAAATGTAAGTATGTTTGTTCGGGTGGAATCTTCGAACTCAATTTTCAACCAGTTATCCTCAACCAATTTAGCTGAAATTTTGTATACTTTTGTAAGTCGGATGATAATACAATATTATGATGTCAATGGGCTGTTCGGATGATGGAACCGGGAGCTATTCGACGGAACTCAGTTATAACCTCATCGAGTAGGTCTCGTTTGATTTGTCATGACGAGTACTTTTTGGAAGACGATGCTTATCTAGGATCTGATTACGCAGACGGATGGTGGTCAATAGAACTCAGTTATAAAACAACTTAACACAATCGAGTTTAAGCTAATTTCTAACCTTTAGGTACGAAACAATAAAAAGACTTTTTAGCTCATGTCACTTTGAAATGTAAGGATTCTAACGAAACGCCATTCCACAGGTATGGCACTTCATAATCAAATATACCTAGTACTACTACAAACGAAATAATATATCTGTGCATACGTCAAATGTGTGAGTTAAACAATCGGGGTCGCCACCACAGAATTTGTTGCTTTGCTTACCTGTTTTCATCACTCGGAAATCTATAAAATTTTCGTTCTTTGTTGTTTTTTGTGGATAAGCAATAATAATATGTGCAGTTTCTCACCAATATTATTTCAATTACCCTAAATGACTCGGGGAACGTCAACGTGCGACTAGCAACAACCCTATTTTACAGGCGCTTACAAGGTCCAAAAACGTGCGAGTTTCCGTTCTGTATGTATAACTATTATCTGCTCTGTGGCCATACATTCAAATCCGTGGCGACACTAAGGAATAAAGAAAATCAAATACATTCAACATACATACATGCATATACAGGGTGGAATTGAATTCGTTGGCAATATTTTAAGTATCTACTATACCCATGATACAAAGTCATCATCATCATCATCATTTCAGCCGCATAACGTCCACTGCTGGACATAGGCCTCTCCCAAAGATTTCCAAAATGACCGATCAAGAGCGGCCTGCATCCAGCGCTTTCCAGCGACCCTGGTCAGGTCATCTGACCACCTTGTAGGTGGGTGCCTTACGCTTCGCTTGCCAGTACGCGGTCGCCATTCAAGAACCTTTTTGCCCCATCAGCCATCGGTTCGTCGCGCTATGTGTCCCGCCCACTGCCACTTCAACGAGCTAATCCGCTGGGCAATGTCAGTGAGATGATACAAAGTAATTTAAGACTAATAAAACTTCAATCAAAAGTCGTCATTTTCATATTCAAGAAAACCTCTAAACATGCGTCAGACTCTTTGATACATACCTCTACTGCAATTATAAAAAAAAAACTAATACGAAAAATTAATTATAATAGTATCAATTTCGTTGCGTCTTGGTACCCTAACATTCGTTCCTACTTCAAACGTACCTATTGACCTCAAGCTTTCGTGTGACACGACCCGTCCTCATTCGACTTCAAACCTTATTCACGTAAATTAAGGTCTACTTTTGTATGCCGGTCGGTCGCGCCGTTTGGCTGTATCCGTCCAAGGTCTTTGACCTTGCGACACGTAGGTATCAGTACGCGCGCACGACTCGAAGTGTTTTGATACTTTATTAATTTTTCTTACTTTTTGATACTTTTTAACTACTGCATTAATTGCAGTATTGTTACCATATAAAATATCCTTTAGGTGAGTATTATGATAAGATCAATGCTAATGATTTCAATTGCACTCTATAGACTATATATTCGTAATCTCCTTCTTTGCAAGTCGTGTGAAAAATACTGGGATCTAGGTGAGACCCATGTTTTTTAGGTTCAGTGTTGTATCATAGATAGTAAATAACAAAACAACATAATACCCATAAGTTTATATTCAAGAAAAATAATAAAAACCGACTTTAAGGTGTTTACTCCTAATAAATTTTGAACGGCTGAACCAATCTATATCTATCTATATACATATAATAAAACAGTAAAAAATGTGTGTCTGTACATTAAATATATTTCCAAAAAAAATATTGGGGGCGATGGAGACGTAGTAATAGAATAAGAATTTAAAAAAAAAGTCTGTCTGTTTGTCTGTATGTCTGTTTGTCTGTTTGTACACGCTAATCTCCGGAAATACTGGACGGATTCGAATGAAACTTTTTTTGTTATATAGCTATTAAGCCTGGGCAACATATAGGGTATAAATGATTTTGGAAAATGGAACGCCTGATGCAGAACCATAATGGTCCAGCTAAACTATAACAGATATAAAAATGCCGCCTTAGTAAAAATTGTTCAGCCTGATGAGCATTTTCCAGAGACATAAAGTCCACGCGAACGAAGTCGCGGGCTTCAGCTAGTTTCTAATAAATATAGCTAAGAACTTTGAAGAAAAGTCAGTTTTCAAACAAAAAAATAAATCTTCGTTCAGGCCTTACGATGCCATTAACAGACACCTAGATACACAGACATACCGACACGTCAACCTTATAACACTCCTCTTTTTGTCGGGGGTTGAAAATAAAAAAAGACACTAAATAACGACTTTGCAGGGTTATTTGTTTCTATTAATTGTTTATTAATAAATCGCTACTGTCAAATTATGTTAATAGGCGATGCGGATAGCAACCCATCACTATTGATTTATTTTTTGATCACGCTAAGCCTTTGGGTCTTACAGCCCTGGACTCTGTCTACCCCGTCAGCATTAATATAAGATAATATAGCTGTATCGAACACTACTTTAAACAAAGTTTAATCGAAATAAAACTATTCTACTGCTTATTTCTATACTGTGTCGCTGGTGGGGTCACATGTGAGCTCACCGACGCAGCGTCCACGCGATGCAAATTGCGGCCGGGGCAGCATTAAATACCTACATTTGTAGGAATACCCGGCTTTAACGATTGTTTCGTGAACTTTCATGAGAAAACCCATTAATTAATTGAATGGGTCAGAATCAGAAGACCCGGATCGACTACTCACAACAGTTCAGTATTGGTTTAGACCTTAAAGATTAAAGGAACAACACATCTCTAACCCTTAGCCAGGTAGTGATCACATAGCGAACCACCTCAGAAATATTTTTTTTCTGACGAGCAGATGCTAGCTAGATACCGCTAAATGTCATCCGTCTATTGTCTATGATACAGTTGATTTCTGAACGAAAAAAAAATACGCCTCTAGAAAAAAAAACTTGACATTTCGCTTGTCAAAGTCAAAATATTGGTCGAACAGCGAATTTTTGTGCAAATTGAAAGTGTTTTTTAGTATTATGGCGGAAAAAACCCCGGTAAGTGATATTATTTGTGTTTTTGTAATAGCAGATAGGTTGAATTATATGTAATATGTTTCGGTTTTATATGATATTTGTTTTTTTTTGAAATATTTACGCCGAAAGTTTGTGGTCAACATGTGACCTCTGCCTATCTGGAAAAACTTATTGTGGTTATTATGTAACCACTGTCCTACAAGCGTTTATCCATATAAATAAAGGCAAAACCATATTTACACATCAAATAGTTTGTATGGTAGATAGATAGGTTCTTGGATCGAAGAATAACCGATACCCTAGTGTCAGAGTCTTTTAACCACTACATCACAGAGACAATAATATTTATTAATATTTTTATACAAAGAAACACACAAATCTTTCCTCTTTTTAATATTAGGCTTATATGTAGATTCACCTTTATTTTTTCAATACTTACATGTTGTGACCTAACTGGGCAGTGGTCAGATCTAATCCACATCATGTATATTTAAATGGGCAGTGGTCATATCCAGACCAGAGGGTTTTTTTATAGGAAATTGTAGGAATAAAAAAAAATTAAGAAATTAGTTTTTTTATTATCATCCAATCTACCATTTTCTGTATATAAAGATAAAATAATCGCCAGGCCTGGCTATGGGCTAATAACCAACAATACTATCGATAGTTTGTGTACTATTGATAGTAATTCCTGTTTTAGGGCAACAATATGGATAACCAACAAAACTATCGATAGTATCGATCCTGATGACGAATAAACTAACTATAGTATTGCGTTTCATAAACTATCCATAGTATCGATTATTTATTTATTAGAAAAGCAATACTATCGATAGTTTGTTCGTCGTCAGAATCAATACTATCGATAATATTGGTTTTATTCAAAATACAGATAGTCTATCGATAGACTAGCGATAGTGTATGAATCGAGAGGCAACACTGGTCATCGCAGTGTTGTGCGTCGCGATCGCGACTCAGTAGGTACGGGAATGTGGCTCTTTGCAGTCGAGTTTCATGCGGAACCGTAACAACGCGTAGGTACGTACCGGTAAAATTACCTTTAAATGTTAACAATACCTATAACGTTACTATTACTACATAAACGATACCCGTACTATACGAGTATTACCCTTAAAATTTTAACATAATGAAAATTCTGTTACTGGAACTTAAAATGTGAATTTGGTACCAGTAACAAACCCTGGGGATAAGTCCGCAGTTGTACGTTTACTTTTCTGATTTGTGTCTGTGTTCTTTATTATGTACCATAAAAAGCTTTATAAACAAACCAATAAAAGCTCAACAATGTAGTTATTATCGATCTAATAAACACAATATTTCAATAAATCTCCACCCTAGCCGATCCATGGTTAGTAAAAGTTCCCACGTGCTTATAAAAGTTTGACAATTATTGACTACAAATAAATGCATAAGACGACGCGACGAAACTACTGTAAGTACACGAGAATCACTCGCGACTCGCTACAGCACGGTCGGGAGTTGAGGCACAAACCAATGACGACCTTATTGTGCAAGAAATAACGTTCATATTAAAACGTAAGTAAGAAAAAAATAGAAAAAAATTATAATCATAAATATTTTTTGTTTGATTAGTTCCTTATAGTATCAAAAATATGTTGACGGCATAAGTTAAACACTTTCAAAATAGTTATGTATTTTGGCTTTACAAAAAATACAAAAATTTGTAAATGTAGAAATGCATAAAATGAATTTGTTTAATTTTTAATAATTTATCAACACACATAATATAATATTTAGAATAAATTGTTGAAAGACAGTAATCTATAATTTCTGGTGAGATAAGCCTGAAAATTTGTAACATACCGAACCTTCTTTATTAACGATAGTGCTAATTGATTAATTTGTTTAATTTAGATTTATTCAACTGGAATGCACACGTTATAATATGGTAGAGGTAGTTTTCCAAAGTTATTAATTATGCTGTACTTATGAAATCAAAATTTGTTCAATTTTCAGTTTTTTGGTTTTTTTACACTGACGCAGAGCCCTGAATTGTTTAATTCGGTTTATTTTAACTATAACTAACATTACTTTATGTCATACAAAAAGAAACTTACGGTTATAGCATTATGTCCAGGTTACGCTATTTTTACTGGTCTAATACGTAACATTAATCGCCCCCACTTCGAAACTTCGATTGTGAGTTTTTACTTCTTTCTAAACTTTACTAACTGAAAAAAAGGGACCATTATTTTTGGATAATCTAATTAATGTACTTGATTACATAGACTCTTCGTAATTATTTATTGAGAAAAAAATGAATAAATACAGGAACAAATCAATTAAACTTAACTAAACTGTAATAAAAATCTATACCAAATAAAATAATATATAAAACAATATTTGTTGGAGCTAGTCCAAATCCCTATTGTGCGTTTAACAGTTATGTTCAAAGGCAAAGCACAAAAGAGTACAAATGCCACTTCATTTTGTATTCTCGAATGCATCGACCACCAGCGTCCGTGGTTTAAACATTAGTAAGATTTGTTGTTACGAAGATAAAACAGCAATTGTACTGTTACTGCACAATATATCGACGATTCCACTTAGCATCAGAAATTCATTAGTTCTCCATGTGAAACGGGCAACAAAATCATCGAGGGAGTAGAAATAACACTGCTGCAACTCCCAATCAGCTACATAAGTATCTGACGTTGCGAAAAAAGTATAAGTTTTCATTATTGCAAAATTAACAGTATCAATAGCGAATACTGACGAGCAAATATTAAATTTTTATTAGTTCTTTTTTTAAATATAGTTATCGACTAAAGTTTTGAAATATTAATATAATTTAGAACTGCCATACATCGAGGTGCCTGGGCCGGCCGTCTACCTATATCTTGATTTTATTCTTAACCTCAAAATATGTAACATGAAAATGTATATTCAGAAGTTTTTATTAACATCTCGTATGCCGTTGCGTATATTTACGCGAAAATGCACATATGCAAGTTAAACTATTGAGTCTGATATTCCGGCATACAAGGGGTTAAAGTCTCTCTTAGGCATAGGTTGAGGAAGAGGGCCGGTCCAGGTATCACGTTGGCATACCTAAAAGTATAAGCAAAAAGTAAAGACACGAAAATATCAAAAGCAAAAACATACTTCAGCGCTATCTGACTAAGAAAGCTGAAGCAGATCGCAATCTTGCAAATCAAGAACGCATTCTTTCATGAAACATTTACGATAAAAATGTACCACAATAACGTCACGATAATTTCAGCGTTAATATCGCGGCTTTACTTCTGTCCTGTGCACATTTTGTGGGACAACAATGATCGGACTACACCGTCTAAATGCAAATGACCCACCGTTTTATTGCTATTCAGTATCCAGAGCGACAATGTATCACTGGATGTCACGGTTTAAATTCTTTGTCTAGATGTGCAGTGTGAAAGAACTTGCGAAATAAGTTACTGTATCAGTGTTTTAGTTTACGGGTTGTACAGACAGAAGATCAAGCGGTGGAACTATAAATACTCTTATTCTAGTTTTAAAAGTGACAACTTCTTGAGGCGCGTTGGGCATGCACCGAAAGCATTTTTTGGTATGGGAAAAAAACATTGAACTCGCAACACTGTTATCGACGTTAAGTTTTCAATTCTGTCGGCATTCCCGGAGTGCCACTGTTATTTTTTTATAATACGAGTATTATTATAATCAGTCTTGCTTTCATATCGAGTGACTAGACTGATGTCAGGTTTTTCGAGCCACCTAAAGGTATATGACGTGGCTCAGTGACTGTATCCAGTGACAATAGTAACTATCATATACTAAACAACTAGTGTGCAGCTTAAATTACAATGTTTTTCTTTTATTCGTTTTTTTCTTGTCTTTTTAACCTACTTCAAAAATTTTCAATTCTACATTAATGACTTATTCTAAAATTTTTGACGTGTAAGTAAAAGTGACTGCAAAGGCGTCATTAATTACATAATTAACTATTGATTTGTGTCGATTTTTTTACTTCTGCTACGATAATTTCACTGAAAGAATTTACCACAGATATAGATGTAAATCTACCGAGAAAATTAAATAGTGTTTTGAAATTGTTCGCCACTCGTTACGTCCGTGTGTCTCTAATGTTAACATTTGATTAACAGATACTGTAGTCGTTTAAAATGGAATCCTAGCGACATTGCCGTCAATTGGAAAAGTTTGGGAGTTATTTACGATAGAAACTAGTTATAAAATAAGGTTTCTTACATTCACGAAGAATTTAGAATAATAATCTCGAAGATTCGGTTACCTGTAAAAAAAAATATATATTTTAGTCATACTGAATAGAAAAAGAATATGTAGAGAAATTAAGTTTATGGTTTAATTCAAAAAGAAAAACACAAGCATTTCTACATAAATGCATTGCCCACTAAACTAACATCGTTTGCTTAAATCGTTGAAAGTATTATAAGTATATAATTTTATACTTTGCCAACATAAAATCTTAATAAAAGCAGACCCAAATGGTGCACGATCGTTTAATATAACAAAAAAGAACTATTCAAACAAATCCCTAAAAAGCTTTAACCCCATTTATTTGCGAATAAAACACAGCACACATCATTATCGCCGTTTAGCAAAAAAAAAAACTACAATCCGCACTCGTGAATCACCTAAAATGCCGCTCACGTACCGTCTGGCAACTAAATTGTTTATTAATTGTCACTAGAGGGCGCCCTTGTTGCCCCGAACGTAATGACACGTGTGGAAAAAGAAAAAAAAACGCACAGACATTTCTGAATAAAAAGGAACGCAGATGTTTTCGTATTTTTTTTTATGATTGTAATTCGGATAATCTTTGAACTTTTATATTGCGAGTTTACATTTTCCAGTAGACGAATTTCGTGGAAATCAACGAGCGTGCATTAGAATATTTATAATGAGAATTTTATGTATTTTACACTTTCTTTATTTCTTTTTTACTGTAGATTTCATTCACACGTACGCAATTGAAGTTTTTATTATAAGTACAATTTTATTGTACAGAACAAATCAGTTCACTTTACGATCTAATCAAATTAAAATAGATTTTCCAGACTTGTTTTAACTTAATGCGTTATAAATAAATAGGTACCTAACCCGGTAGGTAAAAGTTAATAAAGTACAAATTTTATAGTAAATATAGCCTTATGGCACGTTAAGCAATAAAATTAGTTTTTTTTTTTCCACTTTATTATAATTTTATAATCAAAATTTGAATTAGACCAAATTGACTATTTAAAATTAAGTAAGTAAAGATTGTTTCAAAAATATGCAGAATTCAAAATAAAAAAATCTACTCGAGACGAATCTGATTACCTTTTAAAATTACTAAGTAAAATTTCACCTAAAGTACACAAAAAAGAACAAGCAGTTTCAATTTATAGGGGATGAAGCTCTCCGGAGTCCAGAGGCAGTTTAGCAGTCATATTATGGTTCTTAAAGATACTAGACAGTCATTTGATGTTTCCAAAATTTTAAAAAAATAGATCTATTTTAAAAATAATTGTAAAAGTAAACAAAATCTAGCTAAATATTTTTTTCAAAGCTATCACCTACCGAGGAAACATGCATATTAAAAAATTTATCAGCTGATACGGATTTAGAATTACTGGCAGTTTAATAATAGGTACTATGACATGCTAAGGAGTGGTCCGGTTGTACTATGAATTGTTTATTTGAAGATTGGTGCAGGTTATAAGACATAAGAGAGCTAAAAGCAACAAAAAATATTTATAATAGTATAAATTTCAAATACGAATCGAATTGATAACCTCATTTCTTATAGTCGATTAAAAAGTGACTATTATGTTTATATTCAACACTTCCTTTGTCACTTTGCAAGTCGTGTGTGCTGCCATCTCTGTGTGCCTACCCGCAACTCCAGTTTTGCCTACTTACGGGCCCTCCAGTAGTTTCTATGGCGTTGGGTATCTGTTACGTTAGTAATTATATTATCTTCGGCTCTGCACTAATAAGGCAATCCGCCTAATTATAAAATTCAGACTAACTTTGTTACTAGGTTTAAACCATAATCCGACCAAATCAAGTTGACATCTAGTAACATGTCATCGTCTCATCAAAAAATGTCAATTTGATTTGGCCGGTTAATGGTTTAAACCAAGTAACTAAGTTAGTCCGCGTTTTTTAATAAGACGGTATGTGTTCACAACTTGGGCCGTAGAAAAGGGCCAACAAAAAGACAAGTGCATCAATATGTAAAGATGATACCACGAAGGCGAGACTGCGTTTGACAGCTATTGTAGTAAAAATAAAACTATCCTGAAAACGGCTTTAAATATTCTAGAGCCTATCAAATGATAGGGTTTGTTTTTACCCACCTGCCCAAGGGTTATGTGTTTCGCGGGTATCTCGTATGATTGTTTGAAAAGTGTTTCAAACGGCTAGATGGATTGCGACAACCGTTAGTCTCAAAATATTAAACGTTCTCAGATAGGTGTTTTTTTTTTTTTTTTAAACAGTCGTTTTTTTGTTTTTTTTTTGTACGAAGTTTTGTAACGAGTCCCTTTTCGGACGATATGGACTGTGCGAATTTGTAAGATTTAGAAAAAATTGTAAGATTTTTCCGCCGCGAACTTTTATAGGCTGGAATTTTTAGGAGTTTATTTGTTTTTGTAACTTCTTTGCAACCAAGTGTTCCACGACACTCAGTTTTAATATTGTAATAAATTGTACGAAATTTTGTGATAAATGCTACTTATTAATCAAATTATAATGATAATATGCATTATCAAAGAGCCCGTTGACGCCTAAAATGGCATGATATAATGATAGTAAAATAATATGTACAAGCTATATTTTATAAATAAAATCTTAATTAAGTTGAAAATATTTTATAATTAAAAAATTGTAGTACTTAGTAGAAAATTAAGTATGAAGCATATAAAGCTAATGATATGCAAAATAAATATAAAAACAAGACTTAATTAAAACTATACAAACTTATTAAAATTTAAATCAAAACTAAAAGGCCGGCGCAGCAGCTGCCGCAGCAGAGAACCTTAAAAGGCGCAAATATGTAGACATCGGAGAAAACTACATATTTGAGCCTTTTGGGGTAGAGACTTTTGGTCCGTGGGGTCCTTCCGCCCATAGTTTATTTCATATTATTTCTAAACGTTTATTCGAGGTATCCCATGACCAAAGGGCTGGTAACTATCTGGCTCAAAGAATCAGCATTGCCATACAACGTGGCAATGCTGCCAGCCTTTTGGCCACGTTGCCTAGGGGTAATATTTTAGTGGGACTACATAATTTGTAATTTTTAGTTTTTAATTTTAAAAACAAGTAATTATTTTAAACAGCAGCTGAAGACGAATCAAATGACATTTCCAAACTCGACGAGATTGCGTCGTTTCATAACAAAGTTCCTTCGGCCACCTAGCGGCTCATCAGATCAGCTCCATGTCATCACGACATTTCATTGTCACGCGATATACGTATGCGTGCAAAATTTCAGCTCAATCGGAAACCGGGAAGTGGGTCAAATTTTACTTGCAAGATTTGATTACCGACCGACAGATAAACGAAGGGACAGGTTTAACTAAATAAAAATTTGTAAAAAACACTGATGTGTAAATGTTTTGATAAATAATACTCTGGTTTTCGACCGTAACCTGTAAATTATTCTGCGCCATTAGAGTCGACACTCCACCAAGGAAAAGGTCAAACAAAAAGCATTTCTAAAATTTTCAGCAGTAAGAGATGCCGCAAAAACTATTTCAGCACTAGAGGTTTGCGCAAATTGGGGCGGGTCTGTAACTGGCTGGACAGCATTGCAATCTGAGTGTGGTGTTGCTTCTATTGCGTTACTGAGATAATTTATGTCAAAATGTAGTTGATTTTTTCTTTTATTAGTAGAATATACTTACTTGGACGCTGGGCATCAAGCCAGAATTAACACAGAACCGCAAAGAGTGTCGCAAATGTAAGGGCTGTCTCTGTATAGGAAAGAGGCCAGGAAATAATAGATATTGAAAAAAATAAAATTACAAACTAAGCAGTTAATCAGCAAGTAATCTACGAAAGAAAAACAAAACAAACACAATTTGACATTAATAGTATGGAGATAACAAGATGTTGTCTTTACAAATTCTCTGCTTTTACTAAGTAACTATTTGAGGTCTTGTCGATGAATATGGGAATATGTTACTTATACGGCGATAGACCAGATTGCATGGAGGATTGATGTAATAATTATGGCATAATTTATGTAAAAGTAGTTTTGGTTCAAAAATATTGTACTGCTCGTTGAACAAAACGCCATTAACTAATAAAGCTAACGTTTCACTATGTTCTTTCCATCGGTTGTCTGGAAGAAATCGCTTTTAGCGATAAGACCGCCCATTGTACATTTTATGCTTTTTTTTTCTGTGTATATTTGTATAATTGTTATTTTTTTGGTGTACAATAAAGTATTACTTAACTTAACTTAAAGCTGTATTGATTTTATTATTATACTACATGATAGTGTCTATATCATAATATTCGAGAATATGGATTTTGAAATTTAAGCAATCGATATGAAGAAAGCAATGTATGGAGTAATTGGAGTACCTAGATTAGTCCACGTGAGTCCCGCCCAAAAATGCTCGCTCTTCAAAAGTGTACTTAGACAGTGAATCACAGTTACAGTATTTTTACGAGTCTCGGTTAGCCCCATAAATCCAGATTTATCTGTTTTTGGGTCCCCAGGGATAAAACGATCTGAGCTTTCATAGCGTTCCCTACTGAATTCTTCATATGGATGAATTGTTCTTTTAGGTTTAGGGCCTCACCTTCTCTTCAAGAGGTCGTTTTGTTTTAGTAGCAGACTCTGCCAATTTTTAATACTGAGACCTTTTTCGTTGCAAGGATTCGGCAATAGAAAGAAATGTTATTTCAAGCTATAAACGCTTTCTTGAACTATGTTGTGATGTTGTAATCAAATATGTTTGTAAACTGAAATAGAAAAAGCCTTATTGCCCCAAAATTGATGTTTCTTTTCAGCAGTTGTTCTGGTTGATTAGGTCAATTGTACTATGAAGTAAACACCAGTTCTGAGTTGCGTTTTAGACGAGTTTTTACTGTAGATTTGCGTTTGCGACCATTCGATACCAACTCCTCATTTTTACTTATGTAATCATCTTCATCATTTCAGCCGCATAACGACCACTGCTAGACATGGGACATAGGTCTCACTCATGTAATATTTTATTGTAATTGGATTGAATAAACATACATATCTTACCATTGACTTACAATTCGCAGATAAACATACTAATAGGGACAAAAATACTGATTGAGCTAGCCCCGAAAGTAAGCTAACTAACTACTAACTTGTGTTATGATGGTATACAACTCAACTATACTACATTTTATAGTAAAACATATAAGTATGTTTACATAAACACTCAGGACCGATCTAAGAAGTGCCTGGGAAAGTTGAGTTTTTCTAGAAAAAACACATTGTTAAAAGTTTAAAAAAAATCAAATATTTAGGCAACAATTGACCTTGATTTCCCGAAAAAAAAAAAAGTGTAGTAAGTATGACTTCATTGTTACATTTTCAGATTCTGAGGACTTCTTCCGTAACTAAATTGTACATCGCAATGCCAACTTTGTAAAAACATATAAAAAAATAGACAATTTGCACAGATAAGGTAGGTAATGATATTCTACTCAAGTATGACCCGTCACGTCTATTAATAAAACTCGCGAATTAAAATAACCGGGGTCAAGCAACGCAATTCGCGCTTCCGACATCTCTAGATTAATAAAAAATTTATTGTTCGGCTACGCGGGGCCTCCGCCATTTTGTTTGGCGTTAAATTAATTCAAAATGGAGGTCGTAAAACCTCGTGGTTACGCGCAGCTATGCCCTTAATGAGAGACGATTAAAATTGCTTCAGGAATGGCGATGGCATGCAAATTTTTTTTACAGATTAATAATATCTATCTGCTGGTATTATGCCGCCCCTTTCTGGGTACACTCGTTAAATGTGTTGGACAATGCAATGTAAGAGATTAGGATTGTCACAAATGACTTTCGTTCCGTATCTTATCTGGCTTTAAGAATTTTCATAGAAATTCAACGTGTATATGTAGGCAGTATTATTAACCTATAAGCTAGGAACGATGTGGAGCAGTCTCTTAGATTCAGAATTTTGACGAAGCATGTTGCTTGCGGATGTGCCATTGTATCTCGTAGTTAAGTACCTACTATTCAATTGTTTTTTAAGCATTAAATAATAAATATCGTTAATAAAGATTGTCACATGTCCCAGAATGTGTTAGTGTAAGTCAATTTGTTGAATGTCAAATGTATTTGCGTAGATGAGTCTAGAATAATTTATTCGGTACAGTGCATAAAATAAAACGTCACATAATAATGTCACTTTTCATGGATCATATCCATTTTCAACATGATGTGCAGAAAAACTGATATTTAGAGCGCTATTTGACTTGAAAAAAGCATGACGTCACGCTATCGTATTTCATACAAATTCCATGGGCAATGTTTGTTTTGACGTTTAGAGAAGTGTAGCGGTTTATGAAAAAAAAGGTATAGTAAGCGAATTGCTTAGTAATTATCAAAATCGAATCAACATCGTACACTTCATGGAAAAGCGATCAATCAGACGTAAATCACAATTTGATAACTAAATAAATAAGTAAAGACCCGGACGACATGAATAAATGTCCACGTTCATTGTCTTTCTATTGTGTCTGGTATTGGCGGTAAAGGAACGCTTAATTGTTGGAATTGCTATAGATTAGTGTTTCTGTTTTGTACTTTATAATAAAACTACTAAGTATTTTGGTACTTGACAGTAAATAAAAGCCAGGACCTTTCTAATAACCTTGAGCAGCCTGATTGACTGTGACCAATCCTAATGATGATGTATTCGTCAAATAGAGTCAACACCAAAAGTGTAATCAACTTAAATCATTTCACGTAAGATTTAAAATAAAACTTTGATGTTGACAACATCATAAAACACTCATAAAAACATTAAAACATCTAGCGATTTCACACAAAACGTCCGTTATAATTATGGAGGGTAGAGGTAAGGAGAACCATAAATGTGTTTCAAAATGTGACTAATGTTACTGATAAAAGGCGCAAAAGATGACGGCGTTACTGTAGCAGGTGGGTTAAATTTAAAGGAAGCGCAAAAGATATTAGTAAAAAATAGAAAAATAAGCAAGGGAAGACTTACATTAGCCCTCTTTTTTACAAGCTTTTATTTAGTTTCACCTGTACTGTTGTCTGTCACTCTGTCTGTAATCAAATCTTGCAAGTTAAACTTGACCTACTTTCCATTCTCCGATTGAGCTGAAATTTTTTACGCATACGTATATCACGTGACATTGCAATATAATCATGACATGGAGCTGATCTGATGATGGAGCTGGAGGATGACCATAAGAACTTTGTAATGAACCGACGCAATTCCATTGAGATTGGGCTTTGTTTGATTCGTCTTGAGGAGAGACTTAAGATTGTTTTGAATATTTTTTAAATGATTACTTGTTTAAACATAAAATAGAAAAAAAGGATAACGTCTCTTATTTATTTCCACTTTTGCTACCTATGGCTATTACAGTGACATCGCGAACTATTATTTACTTCTTTTAATATATGAGATGGTTCTCTTTACCTCTACCCTCCATGGTTATAACTAAATAAACTCGTCAGAGATGGGATATTAAAAATTTGAATAAAAATGAAAGGGACCGACTGTAAACCTCGAGCGTGGGCGTAAGATGGATCGCTCTATAAGATTTATGTATGTGTGTTTGCGGTCGCCGATGTCGGAAACGTGAACAGCTATTCAATGAATGAGGCATGTTTTTTGTTTTTTTTTTATAAATATTACAATTTAATTATACAAAGTTTTAAAACAAAAATAGTAAGAAGTACTAACTATCAGTACGTTTTTTTAATTAATTGAATTTCTTTTTGAAATAAATTATTTTTAAATAAACCTAAATAAACTATTACAGATAAATTGTATAACGTTTAAGGACAAAAATAGTAAAAAATATTAATTTCGAGTAATTTTTTTTATTAATTAATTTTATTTTTCATTCATTCCGTTTTGATTTTTTCCAAATAAATACACAAAAAAGGATGAGCAAATGGCAAAAAATATAAACGAATACTGCAATTTAATGGTGCCCAAAATTTTTACGATAATTTTTACCCAAACCTAAAATACCGCATCCATCTTTCGTACTAACGTATCCGCGACTGTCGCGATGTCGTTTATAAATTAAATGTACCTAATGAGTAGATTATGACTTGGTTAAAACTATTAATTTAGTCAAGCCCGGGTGGTCTCCCGTCCTGTTAAACAAAGCCTTGTGGAATAATTACTTTTTATAGTTTTGTTTTTTTTTTTTTTTTGCCGCAGGCTGGATTCCTGTGGCGTAGATAATTTGTGACAATCGACGTGGGACGTAGAATAGGAACTTAACGAACCCTTGTGAACATGTTTTATCTATTTACTAGCAGTCCATCCCGGCTTCGCCCGTGGTACATACATAGCCTATGTCACTCAGGGATAACATACCTATCCAACAGTGAAAGAATTTTTAAAATCGATCCAGTAGTTTCGGAGCCTATTCAATACAATCAAACAAACAAATCTTTCCTCTTTATAATATTAGTGTAGATTTGCCGGTTAACTAAAAGAGTTTCCATATCGTTTTGGGACGTGTATAATTTATTTAGTGTATGTAGGTACTATTTTTAGGGTTCCGTTCCCAAAGGGTAGAAACAGGATCCTATTTCTAAGAATCCTTTCCGTTCGTCTGTCTGTCTGTCACCAGACCGTATCTTATAAACCGTGATAGCTAGACAGTTGAAAATTTCACAGATGATGTATTTCTGCCGCTATAACAACAAATACTAAAAACATAATAAAATAAGTATTTAAATGGGGCTACCAAATACTAAAAAAAGTAAAAGTACCCGTAACCGAAGGGCATGTATGAAGAGATTGATGAGTTTAGATGAAGCAAAAGAGGTTTGTCAGGATCGTAGCAAGTGGAGGTCCATAGTCTCTGCCTCTCCCTGCGGGAAACAGGCGTGGTATTATGTATGTATGTACCAAATACTGCAAATCGCCCCGACTCCAAAACTTCGATGCGCTGTATCTTTGTGAATTTTTACTACTACTTTGTTAAACAATTTATATAGGTCTATTTTGGGATAATTTAGTGACGGACTTAGTTATATAATATGTTTTTATCCGTCCACATCCCTAACCCTAACCAAGGTCGCTGGAAGGCGCTGGATGCAAGCCGCTCTAGATCGGCCATTTTGGAAATCTTTGGGAGAGGCCTATGTCCAGCAGTGGACGTTGTGCGGCTGAAATGATGATGATCCCTATCTACTTCCTTTTTTAATTTTTGACTTCATTTCAACAATTTCGCTATGCAAATATGTTTATATAATTTAAAATATTAAACAAAACAACTGTTTTTGTGAAAAGCTTCACAATATTGCTTAGTAGACAAACAAAGAAAAAAAAATCTTTATAAAAGGTTTTGAAATGTAAGTAGACAGAATGTCTCCAATAGAGTATGAAATAAAATTTAAAATATAAAGGACTTTTTTACGAAGACAGGTCAAAAGATGTCTATTGTCTTTTGTGCTTTCTCTCGGAAACAAGATGTTTAATTAACTTAAGATTTCTGTTTCAAAGAATAAGCTTAAATAAGGTTAGGCATTATTTTAAAATTATAAGTCTATATCTTTACAAGTAACACAGAGCCATGAAAAAGTTTTAAACCCTAGTTTTACAACCCTAGTTTCAAACCGTCTTAATATAAAACGCAGACTAACTCTGTTACTTTGTTTAAACCATTATCCGACCAAATCAAGTTGACATTTTCAGATGAGACAATGTCATATTACTAGATGTCAACTTGATTTGTTCGGATAAGGGTTTAAACCTAGTAACAAAGTTAGTCTGCGTTTTATAATAAGACGGTGAAAAAGTTTGGTGCGGAAGACTGAAAAAGTTTGTATGCTTACAGCTGCAAGATTCAAAATGCTCTGCGTGCCCCATTAGGGATAAAGACGTGTTCGTATGTATGTATGTATTTATTATGCTTCCATAGTGTTATAGGCCGCTGCCTAAAAATAAATGCTATTTCAGTTCAGAAATAGGTAAGAGCAGATTCGTGTCATCCCATATTAGTGCTGTGCGGATTCGGTAGATTCTGACAATTAGAACAGCTGAATTTCGGTCTTGTGAACCTACCTACATTAATACCAAAGACCTAAAATAGATGCCTGTAAAAAAAAATATTCCTTCTCCTTTCTAGTGTTAATAGCAATAATTGTTGTCTCAATTGTATTGTATTGTATTGTACTGAAACCTATACCTTTGGGAGAGGCCTATGTGCAGCAGTGGACGCTATGCGGATGAAATGATGTACTGAAACCTAATTTAAAAGATATTCTTTAAAGTCTCTCATTTTTTGTGCTTTCTCATTACTTTCTTAACGCTAAAAAACCTTATTTTTAACCGTCTTTTCAAAATGAGGAGGTTATCTTTTCGTCGCGATCTATTTTAGGGTTCCGTACCCAGAGGGTAAAAACTATATTATTAAGACTCCTCTGTCCGTCTGTCTGTCACCAGGCTGTATCTAATGAACCGTGATAGCTGGACAGTTAAAATTTTCACAGCTGATGTATCACTATTTTTGCTCATCAAATATTTATTTTATTTTATAATACAACTAACGTGATTTTTTGGAGTTAATAGTACGGAACCCTTAGTGAGCGAGCCCGACTCGCACTTGGCTGGTTATTAATGTATGTTTACCGATCATTCGAAAATGCCTGGATGAGGTCTTTTTAGTTTCTGCCGTAGCACGACCCTCTCTGTACTACTAGAACCATACTTGGCCAGAGCAGTAAGAGGACTTGGCCTACACTCTCCACGCTGGCCAGACGGGTTGGAGAGGTCTCACTGATGTTTATATAAGCTTTGTTTAGCTCGTATTTCCTAAGTCGTCCTCTACGACATCCACGGGAAGACTTGGAGTAGCCCTATTCTACTCTATCTTAAACCACGCGGCGAGAATATATAATATGCGTTTATTATAATACTATTATTATTAGTTTGAGCCCTAAGCCTTTATGATTTGACCTGATTTCCCTTCCTTAAAGCAATCATAACAGAATGATGACGGTATTGTGTGAGTTTACTGCTTACTTGATTACTTTCGTACCAACGCGTTCTAAGTCCTAATATACAGGCTAGGGGTATATGGTTTTGTTGCTTAATTTTCATAACTGAGGTACACATACTTATACATGTTAGTATACATGTTAGTATACATGTTAGTATACATGTATACACTGAAAAAAATAATGGCTAAGCATTTAACAAAGTTGCTTGTTTGAAAAAAATATGATGATTTAATCATATTTTTTTCAAGAAAATATCAAAAACAACAATTGACGATTTTTCTTCACAATAAAGCTAATATGTTTGAACGTCTATCAATTCGAATATGTTAAATTAAACAATTTTACTTGATTTATGTTAGGTTTATCAACGACTTATTTAGATCAATCAAGTTGCTTTATCATTATTACTCATTAGAATTAGTTCAGCTCAATAAGTTTTGTTTCATTTAAATAATAAAAGTATTTATTGCAATTATTGTAAAATTATTGATTGTATAAGTTTCTTTTTTACATTCAAAATCAAAACTTTGTATGAACAAATACGCGCTTTTTTAATTGAACAATGCAAGTAGACATTTAAAACAACATATCTTCGTCAACGCTCCTTGAGCGCACCGTTCAAGTCCGAACGAGTTCAGTTTCTTGGGAAGATTTGCACGCGCGCTGCTCTGTCCGTGTAAAAATTGTGAATTGTTAATTATTATTAGTTATTTGTTCAGTGAAAGAGTGTACCACTGTGGTGGTGGTGAACCTATTGATCAATGGAAGACTCTGAGGTCTTGGATATACTAAAAGCCTGGGGGCTTCCAGAACAGGGCCCTGTTTTCGCTAGTAAGTTACTACTTTTATGCCTTATTCTTTTCCACACGTAAATTGGTTCGTTTTGTGTATTACTATCAATGATCCTTCATGCTAATGTTACAGAAAACAAAATTAACTTACAAGCCCTGTCGGGATATTAGGGAAATCATTCCGGAATTGGGGCTTAGAGCTGTCCAAGTAACCACAATCCAAACTTCATAGTCGCTGGTCGTTCTTACTTGTGTTGGAGACATACACAGAGAAACTTTCAGCTTTTATAAAATAACGATGATCTGGCCGTCGTGGGCTCTTGGGCTATTTGTTTCCTAATAATATGATTATGATTTCAGAAACGAACGAAGAAAACCGGAATCTCGCGGATATACTGAGTTTACCAGAACTTATAAGCCCCAGCGTAGTAAAGCTGCCAAGTAATTCTACGACTCCCAGCTCTAGTCCTCCATCTACAAAACGGAAGAAGACAGGTCAGAAGGGAAAAGAAAAGTCTTAAAGAAAAAGAAGAATAAAGTCTTGTTTTCCTTATTTATAAAAACATAGGGCACATCGTTCGGTGCACTTGACTATGATAATAACCTATTAGAGAAGTTTATTTTAAAAGAAACTGCTAGGATATATGGATTTAAATAAAAACCCGTTTAAATATTAATTTGATGTGTTTTATTATTTATTTATTAAGTACCTTTACAGTGTATCTTAGGAGTATCACACAGGTATGATCAGCCAGTGAAACTGGATAACTTTTGTACTACTTTAAATTGGAAAACATCTGATTTTAAGTCTTACAAAATAAAGTAGGTAAATATTATAGTTTTACTGACTAGTCATGTTCTGATGCTCTAATGTGGTATTTCTGGTACACGGTACTTAAATAATAACTTAGTTGATTCTAATCAGAGCACTTGGTTACACTGTCAGATAAAATATTTATCTTTAATATTATAGTATGATAAATATAGAAAACCATACATTATGAACGCATCAATATATACTTTTTTAATCAAAACAATAATATATTTAAAATCAATTATGTTTATATATGTTCAATTATGTATTCTTATAAAAACAATCTTTTTAAAGATTTGATTTTAAACAGAACTCAATAAGATCAATAAAGGTACTTGTTTTGATTATTATTTTTCATTATTGAATTTAATATATGACAATGTTACAGTCAACATCAAATTAAGTTGAGACTATCAAGGTCTTATTCAAATGCACAAAGGGCCGGTGTTAAAATTAATAATCATATTTGATTAAACTGACCATAACTTGTTTAAATATGATATGCCTGCTTGTTTCGTTTTTAATCAAGAAAACTTGATTATTTGGATCACAATACTTTATGCGCTCGTATATAAACAAGTTACTTGATAGCAGTTAACATATTCTTGATGTATATAACCAATCTTTTTTTTCAGTGTAGATTTTCTTCTACTCCTCCTTCTTCTTCTTCTGCCTTATCCTTGTCCCACTTTTTATGTGGGTTCGGCACAGCATGTGAGTTCCTTCCACTAGGTTCTATCTCCAGTTAGCCCGTCCGTCACCCCCTTCCTACTCATATCCTCCCTTACACAGTCCACATCCAACGTTTTTTCGTCTCCCTCTGTTTCGATATCCTATGACGTGTATTTTCAAAACCTACCTGGTTATATGGCTTTCCTCTCTTCTCTTAACATGAGATTTTCTTCTACTTATGAAATGTATTTTAATTTTGTGGAATTAAAAAGCACTTACTATGAACTGGCCAAGCGTGAATCGGACTCGCGTACGAAGGGTTCCGTACCCTTGGAACGTTATCCTATTTTCCGTCCGATTATCTGTCTGTCTGTTCGTCTGTCACCAGGCTGTATCTCATTAATCGTGATAGACAGACAGTTGTTTTTTAATATTTTACGGAAATCCATTTATTGTTGGAGAAAGAGATTTGAGCATTGGCTGATATTTTTGAACGTAAAAAGTGGCTTCGATTTATTGTGAAAAATAGAAGACATTTCCCTATTTGAATGCACTTTGTCACTCATCAATCATACCACGGGTTTATAACTTCATGAAATTAAAATCAGACATGTTTAACACTAAACTGGTAAGAAAACGGACATTTCTAACAACAGAGCTATTAATCTACCAGAAATACATAAACATTCGTTAACACCTTTACGTTTCTCCAAACCGAAAGTATATGTTGGTCATAATACCAACGTGGGAAGCGACAGGCGGTGCTGACTCAGCAGAATATTGCCTCACAAGACCTGATATTAGCCCTTTTAATTACAGGTCCTTAAGTGGCCGCTCTGCACCCTTTATTAATCTATATTACTTTTAAATGAGTGCCCGAGCAATAACAGTTTAATATATTTTACGGTACTTATAAATACAAAGCTCTGAATTGATGGCAATACACATCGCATGAGACAAATTATTTTTGGGGAAAATGCTGCAGTGAGTTGTCGCTTCTTCTGTAAGGACAATTTGACGTCAAAAAGCTGTTGACGTCAAATCCTAAAATCAATGACAAAGTGACTATAACTACATTCTACGATGATAAAGATGGATTTGATCACATCGAATTGACCTTATTGTGAAAAAAAATGTGGGCGATGTCGTTTCTATTTGTTTTATAACATTTAATATTTTAGTTGGAACCCTTATATAGTATTTTAAACAGGTAAATATTGCCTTTTAATATTGTTGATAAATTTTATGATTTTCCTAGAAGACAAGGTTGGTCAATTACCTACTTATTGTTTTCGTAGAAAATAGAAAATTAATTCGTATGGTTCATAGAATACGATAAACAATAAAATAAGTATTTAAAATTTTTACAAGGTGGAATTGAATGCGTATATTATAACCATAGCCAAATCTGTACAATGTCCTTTATGAAGTACAATTCGTTTATCATTTTCAACAAATTTTCTCATTAAATGTCTTTCTAAATATGAAGAAATAAATTTCATTTCCGTAATAACGATATCACGTGACTATTGTATGAGATTTTTTTTTATTTCAGTATTAATATTTGTGTTTTTTTTTAAATGGTGTACTGAATCACCCCTTAAAATATTTGTACTTCATAAAGGACATTGTATTTTATTATTTTTTTATTTACCTGTATTGTACAAAATTATTTATTAATACATAAAACATTAACTACATACAATTAAAGCAATGAAATCAACAACATAAATTAAATTATAAAGAACAACAAAAAAACAACAAAAAAAAGAGTATAAAATTCAATTTGTATGGAACAATAGGTGGACTTAATGCTAAAAGCATTTATCTAACAGCCAATCTTTGGGTTGTGAGAGAAGTTTAGGAAAGTAAAATAATGGGATGAGTAAAATGGAGTGGTTGGGTAAAATTCAGATAGATATCAATAATTACTACATAACTAATAAAGATAAGATAAATGAGGATTTCGAACACCCAATCCCTTATTTTCCTGGTAAATCCTACTTAGTTTCGTTTCGCCCCACAAAACCACCAAAATACAACCTATTTCTATTTATAACCGTAACGTAGACAAAACTATTATTATTAGATGCCTACGTACAATTATAGAAGTTAATCCCTTGTCGATATAAACCCTACCTTAATATTATTGGCATTAAGTCTAGTATCCAAAGCGAAGGTAATATAATTGGTCGGTCCGGTACTTGATTCCCTTAGGGCCTATCCCAGTATCGGACCAAGCGTTGGTCTATAAAAGTGGCCTAACTTGAACTTATAACTTTTTATGTGAGCCCAAACGCTTGCAACTTGCTATTTCTTTTTAACCAACTTTCAAAACGGAGAAGGTTATCAACTTGTTACGATTTTTACCGTATTTTGACGTTTACCGATTATTCGAAGGCGCCTGGACTGATTTGGAAAATTCTATTTTGTTTGAATGGGCATACTTGTTAGGTGGTTCCGTAGAAACTTTATCAAAATCGGCTGTGTAGTTTAGGGGCGAAGTAAGTATTTTAGTTTTAAATAATTATTTATCTTTAGTAGCTTTTTGAGACCTTATTACTAACCTTTGCACGGATATGTATAGTACTTTTAAACCTTACTGGAAAAATGCTCTACATGTAAATAAAAACTGCATGAAAATTAGACCATTGCCGCCGCAGTTACCGACCGTTATATAACTATGGTATTTGTTCGAAAAAAGTGTTTTTTAATTTATCACGTTTCGATTTCCTTATTTCTACTATGCAATGTAAAATAAAAATTCATCATGAAATATAATAGGTATGCCTGCACGCATGAAATTAACATAAGCAAGCAAAATTTCAATCACCTATTGATTTCAAGACACAAAGACGTAAATAGACTCTGCAATAAAATGTGTAAAGTCTAAAGGTACATTTTTATAAGGAAATATGACCATAAAAGCGAGATTCTCAAATTCCAAGCCTTAATTCATCTGCCAAAGTGCTTTCTTTGTATCTTTAATCTCAAAGCCCTTATCTCTTACAATCACAAATGCCATTGTCCTGCACATCATAAAATTTATACCCAATAACTTCAACGACCACCCAAAGCATTATCACCTTTAATGTAATATTGTATAAGATTCAAAATCGAATAGCATACTTTCAAGTTTCAATTACAGCGCTTGTACCATGTTGTCATCTATGAAACAATATCTACTAAGTATTTTTTATACATTGCGCTGTTATCTTCCGATTTAAAATCTTTCGCCTTTAACGATGTGCCATGTATTTAGTCCAATTAAAGGGGTGATACCACCGGCTTTGAAATTCTGTGACAATATGAATTTCTATGGAAGCCCGGCCGCCTTCGTGGTAATGATGCGTTGAAATTGAAATAAGATTTTGCTAAATTCAATTTTGTTTTGTGAATGTGGGAGGCGGTAGTAATGCGAATGTTCTTTGATTTATGGATAGGAGAATTCAATCTCAATGTCAAAACACAAGAATTCCATTATTAGCATACATTATTAAATACATTTGAGCATAGGGCTGTGGACTGGGTAAAAAAGATATTATTTAATTTAGTTCAACTACATTATTCAAATGGACCCATATTTTTCAGTTTACTAAAAAAGTAAAAATACACGATACGAAGCATCAAAGTTCCGGAGTGGGGGTTTGCGACGTCATCGCTAAGTAATCGTACCTAGTCGTGACGTCATGCGAAATTAAAATGCGCTGTATCTTTGTCATTTTTTGTTTCTTAGAAAAAAGAAAAAATAAGTGTTCTATATTTTTAAATAATGTAACCGATGGGCTATAAATATTTTTCCATTTGTCATGCCTATTGTAATATAAAAGCAGTATAAAATCTATCTAAATTTTAATTTCTTTTAATTTAGTTATAGGGGAATTTATTTTAAGTAAATAATAAAGGATTTATTCTGACGGTAAAAAAATAAGGGAAACAATACATATTTCTTCTTAACACGATAGACTGAAGCTCGGTCGCAAACCTAAACACCACTCATGGTAAGCGTAAAAGTTTCTTTTTCGTATGTGTGACTGTGATGTAACACTGTTGTCACATTTCAGGCTCCCAGACCATCATGGAAGATTCGAGGGTTGGTCACATAAAGACACAAACAATGGACGAAGGCCTCAAAAGTTGCTAAGCCTACTTCTATTATAGTAAATGCAATCTCCACAGCAGGTGTCATTCGGCTAACACGTCCTTTGTCCTTCTTGCTACAGAGCACAATGAGTTTGTGGGTCACTCGCTAGCCGGTTGTGATTCGCTGCTGAATATTTCAGCCGCTTTTTGTACTATGAACGTGGCTTGTATTATTGAGTGGTGACGAAATGTTTGGCGAGTAACATGTGGCGATATTTTTCCTAGTTTACTTATAATTTTGAAAAGAAAATGCCTTGTGAGAAGACGATGATTACCTTAAAGACAAAAAAGTCTGGCTTGAGCTTGGCGCGTGTCGCTCTTAAATATTTGTAAACACACAAATGTCATTGGGTCACTTTTAAAACACTAAAATTACAAATTGTATTATTTTTAATTTGACAAATAGGACATCATTCTTAACTCTTAACAATGTATTCTCACTCAGTCCACGTATCTAAAGTAGCTAAGCTTAATTTTACGAAATCTCTACAGCAGGCGTCATTCGGTTATCATGCCATTGTGCTTCTTGCTACAGTGCACAATGAGTTTGTGGGTCACTCGCTAGCCGTTATGATTCGCTGCTGAATATTTCAGCCGCTTTTTGTACTATGAACGTGGCTTGTATTATTGAGAGGTGGTGAAATGTTTTGGCGAATAAAATGTGGGGAATATTTTTTTCTTCAAACCTTACTTTGGTTATGTACATAAATCTAAAGATACAAGATGTACGTAACGTATATGTGAAATGTTTTTGCGTACATTTAAAAGCTTGTATGTATTGTATTTGTACTTGGCAAATAATAGGTAAAATAGCATGATACCATATTTCCAGAGTAAGATAACAGAGTTAGTATTACATGGTCCTAAACGCAAATAGTCTACTATGTTGCAACTCGTTTGAAACGCCAAATGTCTAAATTTCTAGTGGCTCTGTGAGCTTTAGACTTCGCAAATCACTCCCAACCCGATGAATTTAATTGGAAAAAAATTGCGTCTTAATAAGAGTAAAAAACACTACTAAGACATTTTTGAAAAAAAATCTCTCACTGATATATATAAGCTTTGTTTAGCTTGAATTTCCTAAGTCGCCTTCTACGACATCCACGGGAAGACTTGAAGTGGCCATATTCTACTCTGCCGTAAACCACACGGCTAGATATTATCGCCAATCAAACAGAAATTAACAGAACTGAACAAAACCAAACGAGGTTTTATCTGTCTGTATGAAAGCACTCCCTATCTGTCTGGGTAGCAAACGCTTTTGAAGCACTTTTTACACCTTTTCCGTACTTAATTCGATGATAACAGGCAGACGGACCCCCTTCATTAGCGTTGATTGCGATTTTACGTCCGATAGAACACCTTTCAGGCCTGAGGTACAAGGATTTTACTGGCTATTAAAATTATGACGACGCGTACCATCTGCCAAAGGTACGAATTCAATTGTTTTAAGTAGGTATATATTATTTTTCTGGGTAACATTGTTTTTGTCATTGAATCTGATAAATTCTGTAGCTATATACATTTTCTGATCAATCTTGATATTTTTGCTGACTAGGTAGTGCTGCTAGTTATCTTTTACGGCTGACACGAACATTTTATGCTGTCAAAATATTTACTTGGTTTATTTTTCTTGCTTACCAAATATTTAAAATAATTACAGTTTATTTCCTTGGTGTTTTATATTGCAAGCGCAAACGACACATTCGAACAAAGTTAGTAGTATAGTTCTTCTGTACTAGCGCTTAGGAAGAGGCAGTAAACTTAGCTGTAAGTAACCATTTGACGTCTACAAGTGTGCAACAAAATAAAATGACGAAGAGATATTGTAAATATCCTATAATAATGAAGATATATTTGAATTGAATTAGTTTTAAGGCAATTTTGACGAGCTCTTTGGCCCAGATTACAATCATTAAGTATGTTTTATAACCTCAGACTAGATATAAGAGTATATTTATTTACCCTATCACTTCTTTATTCCTTATGTACCCGATAAAGCAGCTTGGGTCTTGGGACCGAACCCAATGGATGACGGTAAAAGGAATCAAAATAGTAATGGGTTGCTAGCCCATCGCCTATCAGCATAATTCGGATTTTTGGCATGGTTCACACTTGTATTATCGAACAGAAGTGGCATAAAATGTCCCCAGCTCTCAAAAGACTTTGGTCCTGTCTATTATTTATTACTTAATAAGCCTAGACGCTTTACGATCGCTTGAAAATATAATTTCAGTGTGAGCGCACTCACAAAGACGCTAATATCCTTGTCTAGAACATCTCACGATGAATTGAAAATGGCGTAAAAGCTGATTACCTTCTTCTCCATGCATCTTTCACAGTAATCTCATTTGAAATCCCACAAAAAGCATTTCCTTATAGCGAATAAACAAAAATCTTTCCCTAACTCAAATCTCAGTATCCATAAACAAAACAAAAAGAAATTAACACGATTTGGGAAAAATATTTCCACGTCGAATGAGAAATCTTATCAACACAAGCAACAAATCTCAACACAACACACACATAACTTAGTGCTTTTAGAAGGCTTGTCGCATAACCAGATAATGTGTAAATGAGAAAAATGGCGACTGAAATGAAGACAAAAGGCCGGGGTACCGTCAACAACATAATTTAAAGCTACTAAGATAATGAACAGTAACTCGTGGGTTTTTACCTTGATTAAATTCTTGTAGTGGAATCGTGTTTAAAAGGTTTTATGGATAGTCAGTTGTATAGTCAGTATGGATAGTCAGTAGTGTATTTATAGTCTGGATTATTTCTTTTGTCTCAATGATTACAAAGCTAAGGTCCTTAATTAAAAAAAAATCTATATATAGTTTTTTTTACAATGCTCAAGTAACAGAAAAAAACTTAAACTTTTCTAAAATCGTCCATATATTTAAAGTACTATATAAATTGCTAAATTAAATATGTTACTTTGTGAATAAAAATAGTATTATATAAATTGCTAAAATAAAATATGTTACTTTGTGAATATTTTATGAAATTAAGAACGTGAGTAAAAATGCTTTATTGTATACTAAAACCAACTAACAATTATTACAATATACACACAGAAAGAATCGCTAAAAGCGATTTCTTACAGACAACTGATGATAGGTGTGCAAGGTTTGGTGTTGCAAGTTTTTATAAAAAAACAACCAAACTATTTTGCTAACCGTACCGGCTAAAGAACGTAAAAATAGCGGAATGATATTTGACAACACGGCTGGATTCGCTTTTGAAATAAGAACAGTTGTTGACAACGTTCTAGTTTTTGTAGGCTTCTTGTTTTAGACGCCAGTATTATAGCACAAAAGAGGCAAAATCCTCGGAATCTAGCGCTGTGTAAATCTTTTGAAGAAAACAAAGTGAAATTATTTTATTTCAGAAGTTTTTTCCATTTTTGTTTTAGTATATTAAATGTAGGCGAACTGGCAATTTAATGGGCGTCTTTTACACATAAATCAAAATTCAAAGACAATAATTTTAAATAAATAACCGGCCAAGTGCGTGTTAGACTCGCGCAAGAAGGGTTCCGTGCCACTATCTATATAAAATCACGTTTGTTATTTGGTAAGCTCTTGAATTTTTTTTTAATTTTTTTTTTGTATTTTTGTTATAGCGGCAACAAAAATACATCACCTGCGAAAATTACAACTGTCTAGCTCTCACGGTTCATGAGATACAGCTTGGTGACGGACAGACGGACGGACACAGGGACAGCGGAGTCTTAGTACTAGGGTCCCGTTTTTACTTCTTGGGTATGGTACCCTATAAAAATCTGTCTGCCACTTGAGCTAAGCCTGTATGAAAAAGTAGAGATAGTGTGTATGACAGTTTCGATACTTTTTACGGTTCTCTATAAATAACCTTATAAACTGGCATTTCAGATTTATTTAATCACATAATTCTATTGCGAGACTAAAGAGGAATATACACACTTTAAATAAAATAAATAAACAACATATTCAGCTATTACCAAGAAAACTTTAACGTTACTGATAATTATTTATATATAGCCTAGCCTATAATTTTTATAATACCAGTATGTAACGTTATAAAATAAACATAAAGTACCAGGGTATCAGAATAGCCCAGAACCTGACGTATTTATGTTACACTGTAATTACACACGTCTGCTGCTTGCTAAAGCCTTCAATTATTCAGTGGCCATCAACATGAGTTACCATATACTTGGTCGCATTATGAGTAGTTCTAATCCGGACATTGGGCAGTTTGTATGAATTAATATAGTAAATACTGGAATCATTACCCCTAGCGGTTGTTTTGAATTTGCAGTAATGAGTTTTGGGTATAGTTCGTTTTCATTATAAGTTAAATTTTTTAAGTTTTTTTTAGGGTTCCGTACACAAAGGGTAAAAACGGGACCGTATTACTAAGACTTCGCTGTCTGTCCGTCTGTCCGTCTGTCCGTATATCTGTCACCAGGCTATATCTCAAGAACCGCGATAGCTCGACAGTTCAAATTTTCACAAATTGTGTATTTCTGTTGCCGCTATAACAACAAATACTAAAAACAAAATAAAGTAAATATTTAAGGGGGGCTCTCATACAAAAAACTTGATTTTTATAGATAATGGTACGGAACCCTTAGTGCGCGAGTCCAACTCGCACTTGGCCGGTTATTTAGAAGTTTGTTTTGTTTTTCAAGCATGCAAGTGGCCAACACTGATGTCAGATTTTAGGCCGCCTAAAGGCATCTGAAATAGCTTGATGACTGCCATACAATGAAATCCAGGACCAAAAGCTTATACGTGGCTTCCAAAGCATGGCTCTATCGTGCTCGAGGAATTTGTATGCCACTTGTTACCCATCATAGTGCGGACCACGCAGGGAGTCACTTTGCTTGCAAAAGCGCTAATACCTAATGCGCTCTCCTGCTGAGCCACCGAGCACCACTCAGTTAAATAGTTAAATTATTCATGATTTCAAATGAGCCTGGCGGATGGAAAATATTTTTTGCTATTGGTTAGGTTATTAAAAAAGTATTACACATATTTTTTCTTTTCTCTAAAAAACAAAAAATGACAAAGATACAGCGCATTTAAATTTCGCACGACGTCACGGCTAGGTATGACTTTTACCTAGTGGTGACGGTAACGTACCCCCCACTCTGGAACTTTGATGCTCCGTATCTTTGTGTTTTTTTTTCTGGTTTGGTAAACTGAAAAATATGGGTCCATTAGTTTTGCATAATCTAAAAGACGGACTAATTACAATCAAACTTTTCCGACCCATTCGTCACCCCCATTGGGCAACTATCTAGCTATCTTATATACATGTCCAAAGTGATTGATTACTTCAATCAGAAAAACCGATATACAAAAAATAAAACGAGAAAATTTAATAAAAGAAAATCCGTAAACCCTTTTATAGAGCAATCGATGTGGCGCGCTCGCTAAATTGGATTAGTCTGATATCTGATGAAAAAAAATTAAATTGTTATCCTACCTAATTGCTCCATGCAAAGGGGAAAACCGGTGTTGGGATATTGAATCTTTTAAGTCTTTTTAAAAGACTAGTCTCAATCGGGGACTTTAAAGCAGCCTTTGTAAATGGATAAGAGCTTTTTGAGGACTTAACACACAATGTGAGATAGGAGAATACTTCGACTAATGAAAATACCGTGGGCTTTGCAATTTTAAAAATACAAAGCAGGCAAAGGTTTAATACACATAGCTTTTAAATGTTTACGGTTTTCTTATACAACTGCCTCCGTGGTGTAGTGGTTAGAGCGTTCGGCTCATACCCGGAGGTCGCGGGTTCGATTCCCGGCGGGGGCAACGACTTTGCGTTGTTGTCCTAGTTTTGGTTAGGACATTGCAGGCTGATCACCTGATTGTCTGATAAGTAAGATGATCCGTGCTTCGGAGGGCACGTTAAGCCGTCGGTCCCGGTCACTGTCTTTGACATTGGTCGTTACCTAAAACCATGTCAGTGGCCTTTAAGGCGGTTTAAAAACTCTGACACTAGTGTTAGTCACTAACACACACGATAAGAAGAAGAAGATATACTAGACATATGTTTTCGAGGTATTTTTAGGGTTCCGTAACCAAAGAATAAAAACGGGACCCTATTGCTAAGACTCCGCTGTACGGCTGTCTGTCGTTCACCAGGCTGTATCTGATAAACCATGATAGCTAAATAGTTGAAATTTTTAGAGATGATGTATTTCTGTCGCCGCTATAACTATAAATACTAAAACAGAATAAAATTAATATTTAAGTAGGGACCCATACAACAAACGTGATTTTTATAGATAATGGTTCGACTCGCACTAGACCGGTTATTATGTAAGTTTTTGCAATATTTACAAGGTTTTTTTTTCCCATTGTGCATGCTCTATAATAAGATTTGCTAGATACTTCCTTAATTGATTAGCTTACGCAAATTCTGACAGTGTTAATTAAAAGAGTACTCGGATCTCATTTTGAAAAACAATCGATTGTATGTAAGTATAAAATTGAATTTTAGCCTCATAAAAAACTAAAATACTCCAGCCTTTCCCATCACAAGACAAAACACACCCCGCAATAAAGATACCAATCGACATCGAATAAAAAAAAGCGCGCGAAACACCAGGTAACCATGAAGGTCCAATCATAGCATAATCCATTAAGATTTTGCTTCACTCCGTTGCACACACTTCCGAACTCCCGCGAGGTAAATATTTCAGCCTCCTCTTCCCTCATCTAATGTATTCGCAACCCCTCAGACCTCATCTTTCCCCCTATTTTGCATGAAGGGGGAATTTAAATTGTGTAATCTAACTTTCAATTCATTCATACATTCAGCGCCATCTCTGGGTGATAAATTGAAACTCTGATGGGGTCTTTTAGTCATTTAGTGGCCGTCCGTTGTGGTGGGCGGTCGCGTTACGACTGCTACAATTGGTATGGAAATGTGAGGTTTGGGCGAATAAGTGTATTAGACGGAAGTAGGTCAGGAAGCTGTGCTAGTTGCTGTTTATTTTGCTGTTTTGGAGCTCTCTCGGATATTATTTAAATTATTCGGAATTTCTTTTTGGAATTGTTCGTTTTATTGTTAAAGATTTGGCTTTCCTAGTCTTTTTATACAATTTGGTTTTTTGCGTGAATATTTGCTTACCTGAATCTTCCAGAAAAAATCACAATGTAATGAACATAGAATATTATTTCATAAATCTACTTTTTAACAAAAAACACTATGTTTTATAGTCATTTGTGATCTTTATGGCAACTATAAAATACTACCAAGTTTTTCAATTGAATTAAAAAGAACAGATAAGTTTCTCAAGAATTCTATTTTTAGTAACACATCGCAATGCTAACCCACAAAATAGCATTAACACCTAAAAACACAACCTAACCGCAAAATAGAGTCGGTATTAACACCTCAAGAAAGCTCGTGATAATCAGCGAAAATTCGCACGGCACGAACACCAAAAGCCTTTCATACAGCCTCTAATTCTCTTAATTTTTTAATGATCAGTATGTGAATCAGTGAAAATAGAGCAGGGACGTCGAACAACATGCTTAAACTAAACCTTATGTCAATTGCAACTAATTTCAACAAAGAATACACAAAATTTAGTTTTTAGACGTAGCATGTTTATTTTTACGGTTCATTTTGAATGTGTTGTACGATTTTCGACTTTACAGCTTCAAGAATACTGTTTAATTAGGTTAATGAACTAAGAAGTATTGGTAACAGTGATAAAACATAGATTTTATTGCTTGTTGTTGAGTAAGTAATTAGTTACACTATAAACTCGGAGATAAGTTTTATGGAGCAAATTGAAACTCATAGGCAAAACAATAAAATTACTGCCGACCTATAATTTTTTTTCTAAACTAACCCACTTCAACGCGAACTACGAGTACAAAAGCGATTTTTATACAATTTCCATTAAACTATTTAACAAATATGCCTTTGCAAACAAAAGATATTTCCGAATCGAGGCTTACTTCAGGGCTTATTTATTTGTTGTTTTTGGAATGATGTGTGTTATTCATTAGCACTTTCTTTGACTGGTTCAACTGGAAATCTAGATAAATAATCTGCGCTGCAACGTTTTGAGCATGCTCTTTAATCAATGTTTGAAAAATCGGTGAACATACACAAAAAAAAGATGGCACCGAATTGATAACCTCTCTTTCCCGGGAGTTGGTTAAAAGTTTAGTTTCATAGTAGCTGTGATAGTAGTGACGTAATGTCGGCGTGACATCAAAGTGTAGTCAATAAGTCATTATAGACGAATCACCGCGAAAGTTTCATCCAAATGACTGGCAATAACCAGGTTTAATCCCGTTATTATACCTGCTTTCTCTAAACAAAAGATGATAACGGGAACATCTATACTCCCTTGGGAACAGTGTCCTAAAATAATGGTATACCCTGTTTTTTTGACGGAAAGACATCGGGTTCAGTTGCGGTTTGCTTTTAATTATTTAGTAAATTTTCTAGTGGACTTTATAATGTAAAATCATCAGTCATAGCGTGGTTGTAATAAGATTTTATTAGCGGACTGCGGTGGGTGTCTCTAGGCACCTTCATTGACTTAACCCACTTATACAGTATTCGCCAGAAGCTCCTTTGAAGCAATCAATCAAATGACAACATCCTTTGATTGAAACTTGATTTTATTACATTGGCATAGCATACAGAAATAAAAAAAAATAAGAAGTATTATCATAGCGCCGCGCCATTGGTTTGACACTGGTAAATAACTGAGAAAAGAAAGAATAGTTTATCCTTTGGGAATTTTTAATGGTTTTATTACTAGTAAACACAAACAAAAACTCAACAGTTATGTCTCTCTAATGACTTTGTTTTCTCTAATTCTTTGCCTTGTTTCTGCAGTGTACTTGTAAATAAGAAGAAATTAAAAAGTTATTACAAAAGAACAGTGCATTTACTTTGAGTATTACTGGCAGCTTTTAACTACTTTTGTTTTTTATTTAATACTGGCAGGTGAGTTACAATTTGTTAAAAAGAAATTAACTTGAAAAATATGTTTGAAATTGGAATTGTAAAATCGGTTTATTATCATCAAGTCGCAAGCAGTCCTGTGCAATATGACTTTTTTCCAAATTACTAATTTATTGTAGTTCAAGTTTTGGTTTTATTTTTGCCTCTTTTTTCTAGAGATGACACTAAGCTCAAGATTGAGCAGTAAGCAATAAATCGTACTGTATTCATAAGTACTTACCTACATTGTTGTTTATTTATGTCCGCGTGTAGGTTTCTAATGTTTGTAAACTTAAAATTTCTAACGGCTTTATTTAACAGATTAGCAATCAGATTTCCTCGAAATCTTGGGTCGGATTGTACTAAACGATTAGTCACTTAGTCTCAGGTAAAAGATTCAAAAGATTTAGGTTTCGTACCTATTCACATGTCTAAACATTTGCGGTTTGCTCATTTAGACCTTTTGTTAATTCGTGTTAATTTCCATTTGAATGTTGGCTAGTTATGATGAGTAACGCCTGTGTCACCAGTTGAGTAACAAACTAACGGTCAACATCTGCACTAAACTTTCCGTTTGCGTATGTCTGAATTAGTAGATACTAAAATAGCTACATTTTAATTTTTTTTTTGTTGAATGAATTTTCAATCAAACAGATAACTTGCTTCAGTGTAATTAGGATCACATAGTAGATTAAATGATTTTTGGAAACATACTTACTATTACGTACAGTGTTATAAATATTGTAGACCATAGTCTTGTAATTTTACTTATCGCTTATAACATAGATAAAAAAATGTTACTATAATTTAAGACTGACAAAAATATTCTATCAAGTATAATAATTGTAGTCAACTGTGACATTTAAAATTTTCAGGGTTGCAGTTAATTTTTATTGTAAATATAAGAATTACACCAAAACTTTTGTTTGATATTTTTAAGGTTCCGTACCCAAAGGTTCAACACGGGACTAAGGCTCCGCTGTCCGTCTGTCTGTCTGTCACCACGTTGTATCTCATGAATCATGAATTGGCCGTGACCGCTAGACAGTTGAAACTTTCACAAATGTAACTGTTACCGCTATTACAACAAAATACTAAAAACAAAATCAAATAAATATTTAAGTGGGGTTCCCTACAACAAACGCGATTGTTAAACCGACGCGCGTTTGGCCGGTTATTTTCTTTTTTCTACGACTTAGTAGCAAAGCGGTACACTTCGAACATTTAACTTTTATAAAGATTGTCACTGTGGGAGACACGTCAGCTTTGCCAGTTCCCGCCATTTTTGCTCATTTTGTTATTAAGTTAAATGTTTTTGCGTGGATACATAATTCGACACAGTTTGACTAATGCTCGTAAATATGTTGCGAAACTTTGAAACTTCGTGCGTAACGATCAGTACCTACGTGATTTAACTTCAGTCAAGTAAAGGCAAATGACTGTATATTTTTTGTTGAATAATAAATGTGTTCATTTATTGTTTATTGCTTAAGTGAAAATAGGTACAATGCTACTCACATAAAATAATTAAATATGCATTGCATTCCTTTGTATGGTAGCAAATAAATTTCAACCAGTACTTAGTTTGCTCCGAATTGTGAACTTGCAGAGCCCATATCAAGGCAAACCCTTGACCGATTTGGCTCATTTTCGAGTTTTATTGGCCATCTCTACATAGCCACCAAATTTCATGAAGCTCCGATCAAAGAAACTCAAATTATCATTGAACATTAACATACGTAACTTCGCTTGCTCGTTCTAATTTATTTTAAAGCAATGAGATGTGGGTAAATTAAATGTCAGATATTATATCCATGTTAAACTTTCTTCTTCAACGTTCACTACTCGAAATATTTTATGAACAATCAATTTTTATAATTTCGATAGAAAATATTCACAATTCTAAAATTTCAGATTCATGTATTGTTTAATGCAAGTTTAGCAACATTATTTTTAAATTTGAAAAATTTGAAAAAAATGTTTCCGATGTAACTAATTCAAAATTTTTATGAATCTAAAATCCAGTCTAAAAACCGCGTCACGATTCTTTGTATTGAATGCAATAAGGCAATTATGGATGAGAGTCAGGCGTGGTAAGCAATTATAGTCTCAGCGGGCGCTGGCCACGTCCATGTGCTGATCTGAGTGATGCATCCGGTCACCAAGACCAGGTATAATAGGGTACGGAGTGTTTTTTTGTTGGGAATTGCGCAAGCATCTTATTATGGTAATTTTAGTGCCGGACACTAGATTTGATCGCTATCGATTGGAATATTGAAGTGTTTCATAGTAATTTTAGTTACAGCTACTGGGAATTTTAATTATGTTACTGTAAATCTTAATGCATGTGAGAATCAGGATATGACTAGTAAACATGTAACGGTGATGACGAAGTATAGAGTAACATGGTAGCGATTTACGTACTATAAAGACCTAGAAAGGAAAGAAAGCAAAAGGAGAAAAATCTCACATTTAAGGTATTATCTAATGCTACTTTGTTGTACATGAAATTTAATAGATTTATTTATTTAAATTGACAGGATAAGAAAACAAATATACCTAATAAATATGAATAGGTTTGCCTTTCGGATGATGTAAGGATTCCAACTATAAATCTGTTTAAGCATGTTAAGGATAAAATACTAACTTCGCTTTTAGCGGTATTATATTTTAAGAAACCATACAAATACGTACAATAAAATGATATTATAAGTTCATGCATTTAATTTCAAATGCAAGTAATATAGAAGTTGAGTCAGACCAAGACAGAGCTACCTTTGTAGTTGTGATGACTCATACACAGAGGTACTTTCTATACTAGTACAGACTAAGCAATCCTTACAATGTACTTTATCCAAATCAGAAGGTCATGTTTTCTTCTAAGAACTGCAGCTAGCCTAAATAATAAGTAAGTTTCCAATAATTCAAATCAGAAACTTTTTTCTAAATGTCAAAACATTATCTATGGAATTTGTATGAAATAAAGACTAATACCGTCATAGTTGCTTGGAGTTAAATAGCGCTCTTAATATAAGTTTTTTCGCAATAATAAATCTAACATCACGATGAAATTAACATTATTTTGTGACGTTTTATTCTATTATCAGTACCAAATAGGTTATATTAATGGATATTCCTATTAAGAACAGTGAATGGCATCTGATGATGTATATCAGATATAGCAGATTACAACTAGGTACAATGAGTTGCCTAACTAATAAAGGTGTCATCTAAGATAGATTCGGAAGGTTTGGCATATGTATTGATACCTATAATTTTCACATGAGAATTTTGTTGATAACATGAGCGGCTTTATAATTATGGTAACTGGTGTGTTTATTAACTTTAAGAACCCCATTCACATATATTTAAAATTAAACATGTTCGTTTCATGAACTTTATAAGTTACGATAAGAATATATTGATCAAACCATGCTATGACTTTATTTTGTCTTTCTGAGCATTGAAATTCTTTAGAACAAGCACAAGTTAAGTAATTTGAAAAACAAAAGAAACTCACCTGAACTTCTCGCCTCTGCCAACAGTCTCGTCTCCAAAAAGATCACAATTAAGAAAAACACAATCGTTTTAAACCTAAAGCACCACCGTCCACTACCGTACCTACTATTAAACTTCACAGTATGTTTATCACTGACAGTTGCAAAATTATTTTCTACGGCGTAAAGACTATTATTGCTAAATTCACCCTCCTTTTCATTTTTAGTTTTTAATCCTCCTCTGTCTTCTAATAGGGATTTGAGATCTTGCAAACTCTTTCTTTTGCTAGAGATTGTCTTTTCCAGCGGCTCAGTGCCGGGTTTCCACGTCATGGTGGTGATGTTAGATGGTCTTTCTGTTGTGTTCAAATTGCCGTATCATCTTGTGGCAGCATCTGTAAAGAAAGAAAGGAAATATTAATACTGTATAAGGGAAACTTGATAACATGGCAAGAGACGTCAAAAATAGGCTGATCTTTTATTCTGGGAAAATTATTATCATCATTTTAGCCGCATAACGTCCACTGCTGGACATAGGCCTCTCCCAAAGATTTCCAAAATGACCGATCAAGAGCGGCCTGCATCCAGCGCTTTCCAGCGACCCTGGTCAGGTCATCTGACCACCTTGTAGGTGGGTGCCCTACGCTTCGCTTGCCAGTACGCGGTCGCCATTCAATAACCTTTTTGCCCCATCGGCCATCGGTTCGTCGCGCTATGTGTCCCGCCCACTGCCACTTCAACGAATTTTATTAACTAGGAAATTTATTAACTAAGATGTAATAAAAATCTTCTGGAATGCATTTATCAGCCTCGACCTTCTCAACTCTCGATTGTTGCTCCTAGATGGCTGCAGCCATTGAGCTAAGGGCAAAAGCAAAATGATCTTCAATAAGAGATACCAGATACTCCATTAAAAAAAAGTTGGCTTGGACTTTGATTTAAAGGTATTTTTTGCAGTTTAAAAAATGTGACTTACAGGTAGGTATGTAAGTGGCTAATAATTTTACTAGGTATATATTTATTTATACTTAATCTTATTTATCTATAAAAAAGGAACTAAAATAAAGTAGTGTATATTGATTACATTGTATTTAGTTAGTAGTGTCATGAATGTAAGACTATATATAATCGTATCACAGCATTTTGATCTATAATACATGAAAAGGGGATACATAAATGTTTCGGGATTCAGTCCTGCCCCTATTTGAAATAAATTATTATAAAGCAAACGGAGATATCATTTAAAATTTTGTCATGACCAAGCCCTATATATAACCCTTCAAATATTTTATGATAATATTTTATAATTTTAAACTGTTAAACAGTAGTTCATATATAAAAGGACATTTATAAGCGCTATAATTCGTAAATTAAAATGCAAACAACACTTTGTGAAATCACCAGATACCAATTTCCTTTGTATTCAAATCGAGTTCACAATACTATAAGGTAATACTCGTAATAAACTCATTTTTATTCCAATAACGTCATATGTAAGAATGTGGTAATTTTTAAAACGTACAATTTGGCAAAGTTACTGCAACTCTTACGTGCTTAACCCGCGGGTGGCGCGGCGACGCCAAGGGCCGAGGGATCAAAATCCGAAAAAGACATTATTATATTGACATCTCGTTCTATCACAACACTGCACTCGTGTTTGAGGTTATGAATCCATGTTTTTTCACAACTATTATTACTTTTCAATCACTTAGAAATATTAAACAGCACTGAATTAAATTTAAAATATTTTATACAACTTTCACTAATGAACACGTATTTTAAAACGTTTTATAGAGAGATACGCGACTCTCTGTTACAGCGTGGCACACCGAACCGGCCGGCCCTATGGCGGCGACTACTAACAACTTGATGTGTATCCCTGACTACCTGCGTACGATTTGTGCCGGCGCGAGCGAGACAGCAACATATATCCGTCATTCACAACAATAGTTTGTGACGAAACGGCATGTCATCTGCATTTTTTAACCATCGCCCCGAAAGATCTACATTGGAGGGACGCACAGACAAAATCTGACACACTTATGCTATTATTTAATTTGTAGGGCGATATTTTGAAATGCTGTTGCAAAATGTATCTCTTTGTTGACAGCATTGTAGTTTTAGATCCAGTAATAAAGTTTTAACAAAACATTTGCATACATTGTTATGAATACAATCTGCTGAAGATAATAATAATTAACAATACACATTTGATATTACAATTTTAATGTATTTAGGATGTCATTAAAAATGTTTCGCAAGGTTTCGTGAGATGTGAAATCTAACTTATGAATTAATTAAACAGAACGTAGATAATATGTTCTGCAGTAATTATGTGTTTTGATGATTTAATTTTTCCTACACTTTGACCTCCATAATTAATTAAATACATAAGCTATAAAAAATATAAAACATTTTTGAAAGGTGACATTTTTAATACATAGTAATTTGACCGTACAAACCTTTAAACGCCTATTTCTTGATACTACATTTAATGTAATTAGTTGATTTTTACGGTAAGGGGACAAAATCAATTTTACATTAACTACATAAGGATTTATATTAATTTTTCAGTAAGTATCCCAAGGTATTTATTTAAGGAACAAAGTCGAAAATTTGTTTAAGAAAATAAATGTTTTTAAGGGTTAACGTGACCTATACCATTTTTCTCATAGACTCGGGTCTTTTTTTCTATACTAACAAAAATAAGTATATATCTTTTGTTTAATAGAACAATTAAATTTTCATACTACGGTACTCTAGGATTTATACATGACTTTTTAACCATTTTTGGAACAAGTTATCTAGGACACTATGACAATAAAAAATTGGTCTCCCATAAATGAAATATTTTTTTAGTTTTTCTGTGAATTAGGTATTTGTTTTAATGGAAAGTAGTTCAGTATCACGGACTAAACTTGCACCAACAAATTGGCTGGAGGATAAAAAGTCACCCTGCGTATAGTTTAGCAAAATAAGTGTTAGGTATATACTTTTATTAGATAACAAAACGCCAGTGACAGTCTTCGTTTCTAAAGCAGCATGTTCGAAACAGCCATAAAAAAGGTTGAATCGTTATCTACGAAAGAATTTCGGGTTTTTGACCCATTATTGTTCGGTAGGCAGGATCCCACTGGGTACTGAACCCAAACTCCATGGGGTGCATGAGGTCTATTTAACTTCTGCACTATCGGAGTTTTTTTAAGGATGTTATAGACGATTCTGAAATTATTAGCATTGTTCTGTTGTTTCGTAAAATAAGTTTAGTAAATTCTTTTAACAAAAATAACTTAATTTTTTTTTCTACATTTAATTATAAATAGCTGCGCCCTGCGTTGTTACACGCGGTTAAAGTAGCTTATGTATTAATACGGATTTCAGTTCTCTGCAACCAAATTTTATCATAATTGATCCAGCCTTTTGTGTGACACACACAAACACACAAGCTTTCGCCTTTATAATATCAGTGTGATTATAGTATGATAAATAAGGGACTTAAAATTTTAAAACAATTTATGTTATTATACACAAGCTTAACTGTTTGGAAATTCATTATTAATATTTATTTAAATAAGCGAGTACAACGCATTACCACTTTCTTTGTTAACAACGCAACAACAGAGTTTAACATCTTCTGTAAAATATCCCACAGTGGAGATAACAACCGGTTATACAACAATAACACTTTTTTTACCGCGCACATGCTTCGTCTTTCACCGAGGGCTTAAAAAAGAGCTTTAACTGCAAGTAGAAAAAAGGATTTATAACGACTAGTCACTTAAGCATGGAATAAAGCAGAGAAATAACAAGCAACCATATTTAGTTCAAAACCTTAATTCGTTTTAAAGTTAACGAGTAGAAATGTAATAACTTAAGAGGGAAGTATAACACGCATTTCGTCCATAAAAAATTGCAGATGAAAACAAGTGCTTCTACTCTCAACCGTTATCTCGATGATTTTTGTATGTTTTGACACAATAAAAAAATAGTTTTATAGGATTAACTTTTTAAACATTTTCAAAAAAAATTAATTAAGTAAAGCAATTTTTTTTTTCATAAAATATCACACTACTATATATTTTCTTTGACATATTTTACATTGTCTAAAACTATAGCTAGCTTACGTATCTCCGTATAAAAAGTCAGTCATATACCTGTTATCGTTCCCCGTGCAAAGGTGCCAAAAATCTTAAATTATAGCACATTTAAAAAGGGGAATATGATAAAAATATTTTAGTAAAAACATGTTTTGTCCCTTTCCCTCTTTTCGATATTTGACATTGCAAGAACAGGACAAAACATCGTCATCATCAAATCAGCCTTAGGAAGTCTACTGCTGAACATGGGCCTCTCCCAAGACAAACATATTTTAACTAAAATAGGTTTAGTAAACGCTTGTAACTTTGTATGAACAAGTAGGCTAGTCTTTTTGACCGAGCGAGCGAAGCGAGCGAAGCGTCTCAGTTTCGAGACTAGCCAAAAATTCTTTTGTCCGTCTGTCTGTCTGTCTGTCTGTCTGTCTGTCTGTCTGTCTGTCTGTCTGTTCTCGCCTACAGGTCGCATTTCTTAACCGATTCTCATGAAATTTTGTAAGCAGGTTCAGCAACTACATAGAATTTTTTTGTCGAGCCAGTTTTTAGAAATTTTTCAAAATGGCGGAAATATGGGGGTTTAAAATTTTAAAACTGTCATATATTCGCCATTTCAAAATATTTTCAAAAATGTCGTAAGACTTTTTTGTTGCCGTTATAAAAACGATGTTTTTTTAATTGAACAACTTTTTTGTTTGAACAACTTTTTTATACGTTATAGGTACTTAAACGGGTTTAGGGTGCCTCGCGAAGTCTAGCTGACTAAGCCGTGACGGATATACAATACAAATCTTCTTACAACATATACTAAAACTATTTAAGGGTAAATTCAGTCCGGGTTACTGAACAACTTTCTTACAAATACATACACCCTGGGGTCCACGAAGTAATTTCTCTGAATAACTATTATGGTTATTATTTTGAGTTTCATAAGTAGTTCTATAAATTTTGATCATATTTAACTGACTTAAAAAAAGGGTTTTGCTTATTTTACAATTAGTTTTTTTTCAGTTTTTGCTTATTTTGATTGATTGTTGGCTTGTTAATTAAATTTAGCAATTTTGTTGAGCGAACTTTCGTTCAATCGCTATCGCTGCTTGTCTGTGCTTTTGTAGTAGTATTAGTAATTATGCTACGAACTAACAAGAGATCAACAGCAACCAAAGCCCGCGAAGTAGCTTTACGAAGAGAATAAGAAACCAATGAGCAGCGATATAGAGCCATGACAATACAAATAAACATTTAAACGAAAACCCATTAATAGTTATCTGGTTTTTCCAACAACGAGCTGACTTTGTCATTTGAAAAATGATGGGTCATTTTTCGGCGAAAGACCTCATATCCATGGGATTGTATGGTTGGAAGGTGCTCCTGACATTTTAGAGCTAAATCGAAAGTCATTTAAAGAAAGGGCTGTGATTGGCAACTATTTTGGAAATTTGGTCATAACCATGAATCCGCATATCGGTAAACCTGCACAGATAATTCATCCAAATCAGGTACATAATTCTGAAATAATAATCGCGAGGTCTAAGTTCGTGGCGAACCACTAGTAATATGTAGATAACATACAAAAAAATCATTGGAATCAAATAACACTTTGGAGTAGAAAAATGTTTCTCTTTTTTTTATATACACGAACGCTTACTACACTTCCCTCTTAATAGGGTAAAAGCGCCAATAGTCGACAAAAAAAGGCAATATAGAAAACAAGTGCAAAACACTGACGATGCCGGCAATCTAATAAGCAATTCATCAAGAGATGTGACAGCGTGTGTTATCGTGTGCTGTTAAAGCCTGAGGGAGGGGTAAGGGGGGGGCAGGGTGCATTGAAGACACCTGCGGCCCAGTGACGTAGATAAAGGGTCCGAGGCTGAGGTGAAGTCGGGAAGGATTAAGTTGGGTCTAGACTACCACTAATGAGGTTGTTCAACGTCATGACAGGTTTATCGATCACATTATTAAGGATTGCCGGTGTGTTAATAATTCTATTTTTATGACGTTTTAATGTAACGTTAGAACTATTTTCATCTTATACTTCATTAAAACTGGACTTTAATTAATGCATAATGGACGAATGAAAAAATATTTATAAAAAAATATTGTACACATTTTTTCTTTTGATGTTTATCCTTGTGAACTTTTACTTTTTTGGTAAACTGAAAAATATGGGTTCATTATATAAATTAAAATTAAAATTATACTTTCCTGACCCTGTCGTTACAATAGTGCCTAAGAAGCCTTTTAAGAATATTCTTTTAAGAATATAATACAAGGCAATTATATAATTGCCTGTTATTCTTTTAAGCATAGCAGCGTTTTCCACTCTTTTGTCGAATTTAATAAAAGTAACATAATGGTCCTAACAAGAATTACAATTATATTAAGCCGTCAACTTTTAAATAAAACTGTACGTGTTATTTAAAACTCAACATGCGTGGTAGTCGTAATAAATTTAACATATAATGTACGAGCCAGTTTTAAAATTGAACCTGCCACCCACCAGATACAGATCTAACAATCACAAGCTCCCAGCAACTTTGTAAGGTTATTAGCATTCCATCCGCGCTACAAAAGAAGGGTAAGTGCATATAAATTTTTAATTACATACATTGCGGTTCTGTTTCATATATACGGTGAATTTACATTGGTTTTGCAGCCGAAGTCACTTTATAAGATCGTATGTAAAACTTATTAGCAAGTCGAAATAAAAAATGTTGACTAAAACTCGAAAGTAAAATCGTCAGATCAATTAGTAGTACCGGTAGGCCGGGGATCATCGAGGTCACACGACAGTTTTGGACGAGCGTTACTATGTAGTCTCGTTCGAAAATCATTTTTGCAATTTTTTAGCTTATTATGTCATGCACAGGTTTGGATTACATATATATAAAGGAGTTTATTAACCATACCACACTTTTTTTTTCCAATGAAAAGTCAGCGGTTATGTTCTTATGTACATAATATAATATGCTTTGAATGCCGTAAACAGAAACAAATGGAGGTTTTACTTTGTTTAGGAAAATGCTGTATGTGCGATGTTAGAAACTTGCCGAATTTTCGGGGTAACTTAATATTGTTGGTAAAATTATATTTCTGCTACAAGTATATTCACTAGCGTTGTTTCGTAATGGTTGTGAAAGATATAAGATTTGATATTATAATGAATTACTGAAATGAAAATGCTTATTTTCGTTAAAGTTTTTGCTTGGATTTTTTGGTTTCCATAATTCATATTTTAATGAATCTGATAGCTTTTTATATGTAAATATAACAAACAGAATTCGTGCTTCGGATTGCACGTATGTACGTAGGTATGTTGTACAATCTTCACAAATTATATGTCAATCGATTTGTCAATATTATCCGGGTAACATAGGCCATAATTGTATGCAAAAAATGTATATAACAAATGTTACGTACAAAAATTTAGGTACTTTATCGATATCGAGTTGTATTTAATGAAAGCTCTTGATTAAAACATTTCAAAAATATATAGATAGGTATGTTTTTGAACGTATATCTTGTTATTTTTTTAAATTACTTCTGACAAAGGCCGGCAAACAGCACTAGCCAAGTATCAGGTCAAACACACAACTAACTTTTAAGAACTAGTAGTTCTGTGAGAACAATAGACCTCGCGAGCCTTTATAACTTTACAACCATGGAATAACCGATATTTTAATCTTTTTCCTGGCTTAGCAAAAGCAACTTGAGGGTTTTGAAACCTGTTGGGAAGAAAGTAGATAGGCCTACCGCCTATCCTTTACGCATAAGCCCCATTGAAGTATACCCCTCCTTACTAAACCCATTACACACCCCTTACATTTGCTAGCTTATTCAATCTCTTTTCCTCCTCTATTCTTAAAAGAAGAAGTTTCATTTAGCTATTCTGGTGAGGCGGTCTAAATTAAATGGCTCCAGGACTATGTCCGCTAGTCGGCGAGAACGAGAGAGTGCAACGTAGTAACATCTCGATTTGTGGATGGTCACTGCCAATGCTAATATAAGAGGGAATTGGGTTCTGGAATCAGTGATCTCTCCAGAACGCCAAGATCGAGTAACGGCCGCTATAGGCACAGAATTGTTAATATGTGGCCCAGTGTAGGTGTCAAATTGCACCATTATCACCAAAGGTTAATCTGTAGGTGGGCAGCAATTCAGGGGGTAAATCAATTGAGTAACAGTGCCTGCACCATTCACCAAGTCCTTTTTAACTCACAAATTGGTCTTAAGCATGACCTGCTGCCTACACATAGGTAAATGGTTTTTTCCAATCCCTGGGCCTGCTGATCAGCGTAGGCCTGTGCAGCTTTAACTGTTCAACTTCTTTATTGTTGTGGTTCGACGGTACTTTCGCTGTAGGCCGGTTCCGGGCTTTTAGCCTATTACAATTGTAGTTTTGAAATTTTGAACACTTTTGTTATGAGAATATATAACCGCATGCAATCCTTTACCTTATTACAATGACATTTAAGCAGAGTTCATTTAAGCGGGCTTGGTCATTGACTTTGGTCTGCGAGGTTAAAAAAATCACTTTAGGGTTATTAAAAAACCTTTTTGCAAGTGACTTGCTGTCTTTCTTTCCGGAGTTTTATTCCCCAGGTCCAAAACCCTTAATCAGATCTTTATTCAAATTATAAGAAAGTTCTCTTATAAGCGATTCTTCTAAACAAACATTGAATCATTAGAATCGGTTTTTATTAGAAAGTGATATGAGCATACAAATGTATTATTAATATTTGTGTTGCAGTTGTCTTTTGAGGAATTTCGGTCTCAAGTTCAAAATGTTTTGTCCGATCTTAAAAAAAATTACATGGGACCAACCTTGCAATGCATTCTTTAAAACAAAAAATATATTTTTTTAATCGGTACGTATTTGACTTGCAAAAAAAACATAATTGTCAAATTGATAACCTCCTCTTAAAAGTTGGTTGAAAAATCAAGTCGATCTTGTAAACTTATTCAAAAAAACCATAGCGAGTTCTACGAGTTTTAAATTTTTTCTTGCGACATCTATTGTTTTTTTTGTGAACTATATGGTAATGAATTTACGCAACAACTGTTTGTCAATTTTCTTCTTTTCTTAAAAATTGTAGTCAAGACATTGGCCTTGTAACTCGGAAGTTGCGGGTTTGATTCCCACGGTAGACATGCATTATTAAGAAAGTTGTTCAGTAACCCGGACTGAACTGACCCTTAAATAGTTTCAGTATATTTTGTGAGAAGATTTGTATTGTATATCCGTTACGGCTCAGTCAGCTAGACTTCGCGAGTCACCCTAAACTCGTTCAAGTATACCGTATAAAAAAGTTGTTCAAATAAAAAAGTTGCGATTTTATAATGGCAACAAAAAAGTCAAATGACATTTTTAAAAATATTTTGAAATGGCGGATATATGACAGTTTTAAAATTTTAAAGCCCCATATTTCCGCCATTTTGAAAAATTTCGAAAAACTGGCTCGACAAATAATTCTATTTAGTTGCTGAACCTGCTTATATAATTTCATAAGAATCGGTTAAGAAATGCGACCTGTAGGCGAGAACAGACAGACAGACAGACAGACGGACAAAAGAATTTTTGGCCAATCTCGAAACTGAGACGCTTCGCTCGCTTCGCTCACTCGGTCAATCAACTACAAAAACAAAAAAAAATCTCTATTACCCCTGCAACCTACAATAATACAATAAGGAGGTGCGCGCCATGACACATATTTTTTTTTCATTAAAATCAAGTACAAAAAAAAGAAATTTTGTAAAAATAAGATATATTTTTCTCTAAATCCCCTGCAACCTACAAGTCAACGTCCGGCAAACAGCACTAGCCATTAATAAGGCGGTCCGCCCCATGACACGTACAACTAACTTTTTCGTACCATCGAGTACAGACAGCGACGTCACTACCGGTACAGCGACCCGGGGCAATATGTCAAAGCTGCACCCCAAATCAGATATATTCGCAAAAAATTTTGAAAAATCAGGAAATAGAAAGACAAGATCTAGGTATTTAAAATATATTTTATTTTTTAAGTATCTATCAATCTTTTAAATTTATGTTAAAATGAGTTATATCCAAGAATATTTTACCTATAATAATTCCCTCTTCCGCTAAAGGTCCCGGTCCCGTTCTATCTTATTTGTGGTCCCGTTTTCGTGGCATTTTTTTTCTCTCTTTATTACAACCTTCCGTGGAACCCAGCCAAATTGGTTCAGCCGTTCTCGAGTTTTGCGCTTAGCAATATTAATTTATGTACAAGATAAACACAAAGAAGATTCAAAATATTAAAACTAAAAAAAGCATCGCACAGCAATATGGACCCGGCTATTTCTCTTGGTATTACTGTATGAAAAAACGCACATGACGATTTATGCCAAAGACAATGAAGTGGTCTTTCATTGCATTATCCTCCTGAATATAATGAACAATTCATTTCTCTCAAAAGAAATTTCGCTTCAAAAGAATTATTCTTTTCGCTAAGCCATTATTAATAAAATGAAGAGATGTACTTTATTATCACAAATTCTATTATATAGGATTATTTAAATACGATTACCTAACTACATACTTTTCCAGTATAGTTGTGATCATTTTGACTTTGCAATAATTAAGTATTCCTTATGATAAGTCCCATCACAAGTTTAAAACTTTTTTTGATGTAGTTCAGTCTGCGTGTTTTGTCTGTATATATTTTTTACTAGCAGTGACCGTGGGCTTCGCTCCTCGTGGGAATTTTGAAGTAAAAACTATTCTATATCCTCTTACTAAGTACAGTGGTTGAAGCGTGAAGACGTGGTAACAAACAAATAAACAAACTCACTTTCGCATTTATAATATTAGTAAAGAAGTAAGGATAAGGATTTTCTTAGGTTTGACACACGTAACTCGCCACTGACGTCATACGCTACTCAACCGCACAAGGGGAGTCAATTAAAGTTTTGCCCCCCCTTTTATCTTTTGCCCCTGAGCGTCTGCGCAATCCCCATCTATCCTGCCTTCACTGGACACAGGTGCATAGCCGCTACACTCAAAGCTGGTGCATTAATCTTCCCGGATGCATCTATATCCCGGTATTATCCTATCCTGGCTCAATGTTAGTCCGCGCCAGTTTTTGGATGGCTAATGAGTTTGTAAGTAGAGTAGAATTTAAGTGCATCGACTTCAAAAAAGGAGGTGTATATGATTTTTAGAGTACCACAGTAAACAAGAAAACCTAGTTTCGCCATGTCTGTCTATCTGTCCGCGGTTAAGTACTAGAAAGCTGTAATTTGGCATGTGTAATGTATGTATATTAATCATGCCAAAAAAGTGGTAAAATAAAAACTTAAAAAAAAATGTTTTTTCTTTCGACTAACCTAGTGTGGGATATCGTTGAATAAATAGGCCTTTCAAAAATATGGTGAGCTTGTAAACACAAATTTTTTATTTAGGTTTTTCTTTAGGAAATATTTGGTTTTATAGTGCGTTTTTTTGTATGTACTCTTCGAGTGATGTTTTTCTACCTAGCGGCTTTAATTTATTTTGGTGTATTCAAAAACATTTATACACTTTCGCATTTGACCGATATATTTAAAAAGTACAGTATAGTCCACATTTTGACGGCATTTTCAAGAAAGAGAGACATAGAAAGCACTCCGCCGAAAAAAACCCAGCTCTTAAATACAAGAAGATAGTGCAGTCACTTAAAACTTTGGTGAGTATACTTGTACATGTTCGTCCAAGAATTATATTTATTTAAAATAATGAAACTGTCTAAAATATTTTTAAAACATTTATACACTTTCGCATTGTCATATATGTAAAAGTACAGAGTACAGCATATTAATTTATAACTTTAGTGAGTTTACACACGTGACCTCGGTCAGGAATTATCATTATTTAAAATAATGAAATTGCCCAAAATATTTTAAATACATATTTAAACACTTTCGCATTGTCAGATATATGTAAAAGTACAGCATAGTACAGTATGTTAATTTTTAACTTCGGCGGGTATACATGTTACCTGACCATGTTTATGGTGCAATAAAGAGTATTTGTATTGTATTGTATTGTATTATTAAAAATAATGAAATAGTCCAAACTATTCAAAAACAATATTTATACTTTCGCATTATCAGTTATATTAAATATTAAAATCATACAAAAAATATTAGGTAATTACTTCTTGTTCCCATTCTGGTACAGAGAGATCCAGTGTCTAATATGTCTGCACATACTACACTTAATCTTATACCTTTAAACGAGCAATTCTTGTATGTATGTATGTATATATATATATATATATATATATTTATTTATTTATAAATTTCTGTGATCTCGAAAACGGCTCTAACGATTTTGCTGAAAATTTGTATATGGGGGTTTTCGGGGGTAAACAATCGATCTAGATTAGTTTTATGATTGGGAAAACGCGTGTTTTCGAGTTTTCATGCGTTTTTCTTTCCACGCAGAATATGGTCGCTAATTGCGTCGCGCCGCGACCGCCTTGATTTAGCTCAGTGGTTAAGGATAGCGACCGCTATAAAGAGTGTTACGGGTTCAAATCCCACTCGGTGACTTACTGTTGTTTTTTTTTATGTTTAAGTTTATATATTTTTATTTTATTTTGCATTGTTTTTAGACAACTTTAAAAAAAATGAGTTAATGTTTGAGATATAACCGAGCAAAGCTCGGTCGCCCAGGTACTATACTATTATATACACACGTGTACGCCTCGCCAAACAAATTTAAAAAATTTCAGAGCGCGCTATGCATGTCCTAGGCGTGGCGTAGGCTAGGCGTGCGCGTGTCATCTAAACGCCCCTACTTTTTCCTTTGAATTTTACCCATAGCTGGAAGGTATAAAAACTTACGCAGTAGGCATGGAACAATGTCGCTTTTACTTCCTTACTACTCCGGCCGAAGCTACGCGCTAACAGATTGCAACGAACCGAGAGTGCCCTCCTCTCACGTTCCATGTAAGCATCGTCTTTTCCATCCTCGGTCAATATATGCCCTAGGTACTAAACCACTGAGCCGTACAACTTTATTTCCGGCACGTTCTCCGGACCCTTTCCCGACTTGAAGAACATAGCCTTTGCTTTTGCTACGTTATATATCCGGCCATGTAAAACAGATAGTTTAATTTTAATAAGATACTATTTGAAATGTTATGCAAATAAAAATAAATGTATCGAAGAATAAAATTAATGAAATAAAATGCTTAGAGCAGATTGTATGATACCACATCCAGTATTCTTTATTTGTGTTCATTTGTTTATTTATGGGATAAACTGTTAAAAAAAATAACAAACTCGTAATTTATTTAATTGTTACTAATGATATATAAGATGGCGTATAACTTTTATACATTAAAATCTAGATTATAATCTTAACTATGCAAGCCTGAAGAAACATAAAAAATCTTTTTATAGCGCTTTGGATTCGCTATAAATATTATACTTTGCGCATGGCAACTTCACTTTATGGCTACTAATATGGATTATAACTTTAATTGCTGCTAAGTTACGAAGGATGCGTACCTATTAAAATCTAGATTTTATAATTCATTTACAAGAATTTTAATGTGCGTTCACTATTATCTCACGGAGAAAAGTAGTTGGATTAGTAGACTTTTTGAAGTGAAAACTTCTTTAGCGGCGTTGTGCACTTTTTTTGGAATGGGTAAAAAATGTTAAACTCGCGTCAGGCAGGACACGTGACCTGATCGAAAATTCGTAAGACGGATGGAGAGTAGACAGTTGGCGCGGCGTAGGAGATGGAGTATCCCCCTCTCTTTCTACGGCGCGGCGAAAATGTATGCCTGCGCCTGCTGTTTCGTTTAGGCGGCGCAGGGCGCTTGCGCGAATGTTCGTGTGTGTAACAAATGCACAACGTTTTCAAGTTTTCACTTCTGCCGGTCCGTTCAACCCGTCGTAGAAAAATAATCTTTCTTTTTTTTTAAAGAAAGATTAATTTCTATCATGATCAAGCTTTGACAAAGGGAAGTATTTGCAAAGCTAAATATTAGGTTTTTTGGATTACATAGGATATTGACAAAATATAGACAGTTTTATCAATATTTTGTTATTTTTATATTAATATGGAATAAAAGTATGTTCTTACTTAGTTCAATTATATGATTATAATTCTACTGCGATCAGATCATCTTTGTATAATTTTTCGGTATATTTATGTTCGTTAATCATCAATAATGAAATGACTCTTAAAATTGTATTATCGGAGCACAGTGAGCCAAGTTCGAGTCTAGTTATCACGGTTCATTAGATACAGCCTAGTGACAGACAGACGGACAGCGGAGTCTTAGTAATAGGATCCTGTTTTTACCCAAAGGAACCCTAAAAAGTATAATTTAGAGCATCACACTTTCTAAGCATGGCCGAAAAGTGGACCAAGAATAATCTATTATTGAATCACTAATATTAGGGCGAATGTCACCTTTCGAGACCTTTGGACCTTTACTGACCATGTAAGTCAAATGACTAATGACGCAGTTATCAAAATAATCTTCGCATAATGTGTCTACGACATGGTATATCATTATTTTATATTGATTCCATTTAGGCCCAACAACAACAGACTATCATTGACGCACTTTTTAGTCTGTGATAGTCTGTGAAAATAGAATCTATATAATCATATGCAGTAACGCACACGACGCGCGCCGGTCTTTTTACGCGTCGTGTGCGTTACTTACTGCATGTGATTCTATTGGTTCTATTTTCACAGACTAAAAAGTGCGGCACGGTTTAGTCTGTCGTCTGCATTGGGCCCACGCTCACATTACCTGAAGCCTGAAGTCACGCGTTAAATTAATGTCATAATTTTTTTAGCATGAATTTCGTGAGTGCTTTAAAAAGTAAAACCGCAAGTAGTTAATTCTTGCGTTATTTAGTGATTTTTTTACAAATAAGTTAGTTGTTGATTTTTTACTAGAGCCTTACTGGGTCAGATCAGCCACTGGACTTGGTCTACACAGTATGGCTTTGGTAGTACAGAGGGGGTCGTGCTCCTGCAGTGGAGAATAAAAGACCTGATGATGATGATGATGATGATGTTTTTAGATGAAAGTCCTTTTAAATCGAATGATGTTATAACAATAATATGTCAATTTCAGCCTCAGTTGCATACATTACATAACAATAGATTATTCGATTGAAATTCAAAAGATACATCTCGAGTTACGGACTTATGGTTGAAAAACAATCCCAAAACAAATTTCGGCAACTGCAAGATGTACTTATGTTGTTATTCGCCAAAGAGCAAGACTATTTGAAAAATATAATACTTATGATTAAAATAGAAAGAGTCTTCACCAATCACCTTTGGAAACGGAGAAAATTTCCAAAAAAAGAAAACAGAAACTAGTAGAGGTAATGTCTAAGAAACAGGTGATTTATCACGTGGTCGGTTTCTGTCTCAGGTGCAGTTCCCCGCCTGCGCCTGATCTGGGATGGACGTGAGGGATCGCCCGTGTTCAACAGCTAGTGTAATGTCTTAAGCGACTCAACAAATGGGAACAATTCTGTGCAGGAACTAGTGATGTAAGGTATTTTCTTTTCTTACTTGTCTACAAACGGGAACAGTTAGGATAGGTACTTAAATTTTTTGGGGTCCAGTGCGGTCTTCATTTGACAATAAATTATTTGAAAGGAAACTTAGGTATGATTGCCAAAATTGCAGAAACTTTTTTTAACTAGAAAAAAATATAAAAAAATCTTTCCATTACGTGAATTAATCTTTTGCCGTGTGGCTTCCGGATTAGAATAGTCTAAGCTTAGTCAGTAATCAATCAGTAAAAAAAAATTCGAATCTAGGCGATTACGTAGGTACTGGCAAGCGAAGTGTAGGACACCCTTCCATAAGGTGATCAGACGACCTGACCAAGGTCGCTGGAAAGTGCCGAATGCAGACCGTTTTAGATCAGCCGTTTTGGGAATCTTTGTAAAAAGTCTGTGTCCAGCAGTGGACGTTCTTCTTCTTTTTATATTTTAAAGCTGGGCTGTTCTCGGTAGAGTGCTTTCCATGTCTCTCTTTCTTCCGCTAAATTCTTAACCACCTTATGTTTTAACATTTAATATTTCTTTATTTACAGTGGACGTTACGCGGCTGAAATCATGAACGTTTATGTCCGTAAAACCTGACAATATTTGCACATTATACAGACGAAAACCTCGTGAAAACATATTTAAACGATGAGAAAAGGAGAAACTCATGTATTTGAGAGTTATTTCAGAAATACAAGCGGTAATTTGCAGTAGCAGCTGTGCGCCGCTTGACAGACTGCTTGTTTTGCTGCCGGCAGTTTGTTTTAGAAATTCACGCTGTTTTACTAAACAAGGGCTTAAAATTCTAGGTTTCACTAACAGGGTTGACAATACATTTAAAGCCACTAGGTGTTGACGGTGTCATTTTATGGACATAACGCATTGTATGAAGATTTTTGGCAAAGATAATTAAGCGATTCGCCTTTTCTGCGTATAGGCAGAAAGAGCCTAGGGCCTAAGTTCATCATACCAAAAGACCAACTTCAGCATAATGTTGGTTTGAAATAGTGATGGGTTGCTAGCCGCAGCGCCTGATTACATGATCCATATTTTTGCTAATTCCCTGCAGTTGCGCAGGAAAAGAAGTAGCTGGTAAACTATAAGTTTTTTTCCGTCTTAAAAAAAGATTGTTGTTCTGTATACTTACATATCAAGTAAAACGAAAATATTAACACGCCCTAAAAGATAAATTTTACTCCCTCATAAACCTCATGCAGTCATCATAAGGACCTCTTTATTTCAATCCTATCAAGACGAGCACGATAAAAACTGTCACGGCACGAATCCTCGTGATAAATACCCATATTAATGTCGGTAAAGCTGTAATACATAGTGAAGCTTGCTACACATTGCTGCGTTTTATTGACCGATAAAATCGCATTGAATTTTGCTTTTTTGCGACCTGCGATCTTTATTTATTGGTGCGTCATTATCAGATTCGTCATTACTTTGAATGTGCAAATCCCGTTATTAAACATTGTCTTTAATTTGTTTACAAATATATCAGTTGTAGACTTTTATCGTCAAAGATTTTAGTGTACTGATGAGTCTTTATACAATAATTAATTATATTAGTGTAAGTAGGTATATCAATATTTATTGTAACATTTTATTTTTAAACACATGTTCTTTAGAATCCTGCATTGCATTTTTATTGAAAACAGCAACGTGTATGTATCACCAGAATCGCGTATTTTTACATTACATATACGAAAAATAGATATCGCAAAAACGCGTGCAGAAATATCAATCGATATTAACACGCCTGTGTGTAGCACGCCTCAATACCAGTAAAGTTGAAAGTACAAGGTAAAACGTAATATTCACGGACTATAACGCAAGTATGGTAAACGATAACTCACGACACCTGGAACCCAAGATCTGGTCCCAAGGGGGGAATGAAACAATTTTCAGTTACGACCTTTTACTCTGACCCCCTCTGTCCAAGAAGTTGGTCGTAGAACGAAAATATTGGAAGGACGTGGGCTTTATAGCAATTTTTCTGATGAAATTATAATTTGTAATGTTGAAGGGTCGGTTATTGGGTGCTTTACCCTAGTAAAGAGGTGGAAATGAGTAGTTTCTGACACCGTTTGAAGTGTTCTTTATGGCGTTCATTCTTTGATGTATTATTAGTTGTAGTGTATGTATAGGTACGTTATCACTTTGCGAGGTATTCTACCAGACGGTATATATTAACAATGGTTAACAGTCGAAAATGTGAAAGGCATTTTTCCCAAGGGTTTAATATCCTCTTTACAAGTAAAAATTATACTCATTGGTAGTAAGTACGTAAGTACGTAAACGAGGGTGGACGAGAATCTAAGTAGTGATGGGTTGCTTTTGTTGCATCGCTTATTTTCACCCCTATATGCTTTTACGATATACGTGGAAAGAGAAATAGCGGATACCTCAGACCAAATAAAACTGGGAAAGCACATTTAAAAAAAAATCTTTACCCCCGGAAAAGCGCGATTTTTTTTTCAAAATATGATAAAAATTTTCGGAATTAAAATTTTAAAAGCATTAAACAGAATTAAATCTTTTGTAAAAAATAAATTTATTTTAATCGAATGGTTATGTAATATCTGCAGTGATCTGCAAATAACACTGCCAATCAAATCATTGCCAGATGTTGAAGCGTCGAGTTTTCCGAGCCGCTGCCTGCAAATACCTAAAGCTAACCTAGTTCACAAAATAAAAATATGACAGATATACAACGTGAAAGGGATATATTCGCTACTAGCTGTACCCGCGAGCTTCGTTCCCCGTGGGAATTTCGGGATAAAGAGTACTCTATGTCCTTCCCCGAGTCTCGAACTATATCCATACCAAATTTCATCCAAATCGGTTCAGTAGTGGAAGCGCAAAGAGGTAACAAACAAATAAAAAAACTCACTTTCGCATTTATAATATTAGTTAGGATTCTAGATCACTATAGTGTAATTAAATTAAAATATCAGTAAAAGAACAAAAAAAAAACAGTTTTTCATTAAATAATTTATGTTAAAAAGAAAATAATCTCGAAATCTTTAAATTACTTCCAGAACATTACATATTCGTTTAAATTTGTAGTAAGTAACTAAACCAACATTTGTTTAAAAAGTGACTCCCCCCCTCCCCAAAAGAGGGCTGTTATAAGTTTGACGCTAACGTCTGTCGGTCTGTCTGTCTGGACGAACAAATATATAAATGAATAAAAACAAATCGAATTGACCGATTGCGATCCGTTTTTTTATACTTGAATGCAAGTTACCTTGCCCTGGTTTTAGCTATATTTATTGAAAATCGGTCCAGCCTTTTAGAAGTTACTAGGGATCAACTATTGAAAGTCAGGGTTTTCCTAGCAAAAATTACCGGCCAAGTGTAAATCGAATGCGCGCACTAAGGGTTCCGTACCAATCTATAAAAATCGCGTTTGTTATATGGGACCCCTCCTTATATATTTATTTTATTTTTAGTATTTGTTGTTATATCGGCAACAGAAATACATAATTTGTGAAAATTTCAACCGTCTAGCTATTGCGGTTCTTGAGATACAGCCTGGTGACAGACAGACGGACAAACAGAGCGAAGTCTTAGAAATAGGGTTCTGTTTTAACCCTTTGTGTACGGAACCTTTAAAGAAGGCAATACGGATATCAAGTCGTATCGATAGTTTCGCTACTCATCACTAGATAGCGCTCTTAACAATCTAAATAATCTTGTTAAATGTCATAGCTGTGTACAGATGTAAACTAAACGTATCTCCATGAACGATGGTTCTCTTCTGTAATATTTTTATTTCGTCTCAAGCCAACCTAGGTAGACAAACAATCGTCATGTTGGCCAGATGCTACTCCAATAAAGGTACACTTAGTTTTCTTTTTGAGATGTAATTTTTCAGATAAATCTTTTGAAGTACTTCTGCTGAAGACTGATTTATGCTACGAATTTAGAACATACATACATACATACATACATAATATCACGCCTGTTTCCCGCAGGGGTAGGCAGAGACTATGGACCTCCACTTGCTACGATCCTGACAAACCTCTTTTGCTTCATCTAAACTCATCAATCTCTTCATACATGCCCTTCGGTTACGGGTACTTTTTACCTCTCCTTTTTTTAAGACGTCTGCAATTTGGTCGCAGAAAGTTCGCCGAGGCCGACCTTTTCGTATTTAGAACGGTAAATAATAATTTGTCAAAACTAAAATCCGACTTCACCCCTAAACTCTCTTTAGTGTTGTATAACTATACAACCGATATTGATAAAATTCCTACGGGACCTTGTAAGTATAGTATGTCCTTGCAAACTAAAAGAGAATTTTCTAAATAACTCCAGGGTATCTTCGAATAATCGGTGAACATAACAAAAAGATAATCTCCTCCTTTTTGGAAGTTGGTTAAAATAAATAAATAAATATATAGGGACAAAACACTGATTGAGATAGCCCCAACGTAAGTTCGAGACTTGTGTCATGAGATACTAACTCAACGATAGGTACTATATTTTATAACAAATACATATATAGATAAAAATCCAAGACCCAGGACAATAAAAAGATAGCGAGGAATTGGTAACCTTCTCTTTTTTGGAAGTAGGTAAAAAAATAAGCTTCTCAATTTATTAAAATCCGCTAGTTTCCATCGAGTCAAATTAGATATTTTTTTCAAAACGTCGAAACAAATATTTTGTGAGTACCCATGTAAAATTTGTATGAAATACGACATCGTTCCGTCATCTTTTTAATGCCTGACAAAAAACTAATGTAGGTACAATACAATACAATACAATACAATACAATACAATACAAATTAACTTTATTGCACCATGAAAAACATAAAAAATTAAAACAACAACAAGAAACAATATAATATAGGTACCTAATAAGTTTGACGCTAAAGTCTGTATATCTGTGACCATAGCTCTCGGACGGATGGATAGATTTCAATGCAGTATTTTTACGTAAAGGACAAGTCGTTGCGGTGGTTCTTAGCTATGTTTGATCAAAATCGGTTCAGCCGTTTAAAATTTTTAAACTAAAACATTTATTTTAGTGTTTATTACAATTTCAATTAACAACTAAATTAAAAACTAAATTTAAATCTAAATTATACTCTAAATTAAACTAAAACTAACATTTTTCGGCAGTTTTTAGCCTAAGCTATCGCAAGAATACTTTTTTTAGGTTTTTCTTATATGGACTAAAAATACTGTATTCTCATCAAGTACATTTACTGGAAAAAATTGGCGGTTAGACCTAATCTTGTTAGATCTTGAACATTATCTCAATTCGATATAAATTGAACACAATCTACGATTTACTTTTTTCGTAAAAATCAAGACTCTGAAAAAGAAAGCTTAGATTAAGTGTCTTCAAGTGTATATAAAGAGTCGTGATCTTTAAATAATACTGACAAGGGAATTGGTTTTATAGAACCTTTTCATGGCCTCCAAAGGTAAATTTAAAACATTGTTTAAGTGCTCAACTTAAAGAGAAGACTAACTGTCACAATACTGAATAAATAAATAAATATATAGGGACAAATTACACTGATTGAGCTAGCCCCGAAATAAGTTGAGACTTGTGTCATGGGATACTAACTCAACGATACTATATTTTTATAACAAATACATATATAGATACACATTCAAGACCCAGGACAATTTGAAAAAGGCCATTTTCCAACTTGCCCTGGCTGGGGATCGAACCAGGACCTTCGGATGAAACTAATTAAACTAATCAAACTTATTAAGTATTTTTTCATCATTACATCTTTCATTATTAAGTGATAGAGTGTAAGTAATATTAATTGCTGGCCAAGTGCGAGTCGGCCTCGCGCACGGAGGGCCCCTCTTAAATATTTATTTTATTCTGCTTTCATATTTGTTGTTAAAGCGGTAACCGAAACACATCATCTGTGAAAATTTTAACTGTATCACAGTTCATGAGATACAGTGTGCTAACAGACAGACACAAAGACGGATGGACGGACAGTGGAGTCGTAAGTCCCGTTTTTACCCTTTAGGTACAGAACCCTAAAAACGTGAGAGAAGACAAATTTTTTCACAAAAAGCAGTCACTTAGCTTATTTAAGCAGAAAAAGCTAGCTGTTAACATGGTGTGCTGTTGACGTAAGCCGTTTACGGCTACCCCCACTTCTCCCTCCCTCCATATCTCTAACGCCGCGGTAGAACTTAGCGTTTGGCTTAAGTCACAAACTAGAAGCATACATTCAGAAATGCCGTTTAAACAACAAATAGTATAATTTAAAAAAAATTAAAGACAGACTCGAACCGATTTTGATAAAATTTTGTACGGGGCCACCTGACAAGTATGCCTTTTAAAACAAAGAAAAATTAATAATTCAATACAAATATTTTTTTGACGTTTTTCGTCGCGTAAACTTTCTAATCAGGGTATCAGAAATAATGATTAAATATTGTATTCCGGTCGGATACCATACATATTTTTGGTACAGTCAGTAACAAAATATTTAAATTAAAATAGTAAGTTTTATTTTTGTTATTTGATTTATCTTTAGTTACTTATTTACATTTTGGTATTATTTAAGCCTGATTATTTACATGATTGTGCCATAATATATGTGATTACTATAATAATTGTCGAAAGAAGGTTTTTTCGTTATGTATTTAATTTTCCATTGGTTAATTATTTACAGTTTTATTCCATCTTATATAAATCAAACATCAGAATTTATGATTATCTGTGATTGACTAAAAAAAATTAATTATTTTTCATCAACAACTATTTTACCCTTTATTGTACTTGCCATTAAAAAAGGCATAGGATCAGACCGGACTAACTAATTTTATAGTGGATCCGACCGGACAAAAGTAAAAACAATAATTAACAGTGTCAGAATGGAATGACTCGAATACACTCACACATTGCCGTGTGAGTGACACACAAAAGAAACAATGCATCCATGCGATGCATTGTTTCTTTTGTAGTAGTAGTAGGTAAATGATACTCCGTATCCTATTTCTCTTCCTCGTCACTAGACAGCGCTTTATGGTAATGATTAAAACATTTTAATCTTTTATTCCTATTATATAAATGAAGTAGTAGTCTAATTAATTAAATATGCCTTGTAAGAGATGCAATAAATATTTTCAAAGCATATTCAACACTTCCTTTGTCACTTTTTTGCTAGTCGTGTGTGCTGCCATCTCTGTGTGCCTATCCGCAACTGCAGTTTTGCCTGCTTACGGACCAATAGTTTCTTTGGCGTTGCGTATCTGTTACGTTAGTAATAAGAGAGTGCCTCCGCTGACGGCGCCGGCTCGTAAAATTATTACTATTGGGAACCGGCGATTATACTGCCGGCAGCCGAGATTTAAAACATCGGCTGCCGGCGCCAGCACTCGTGTGTGGAATTTGCCGTGAAGTGTAGGTTAGGTTCGTTAGGTTTCCTGTAACCAAAACACGAGCGACTCAATACTCAATACTCAATACTCAATATTTTATTGCAAACCATAAAGTACATAAGATGTTAACAATACAGTTTAAAATCATTTATGGACCCTGTCGGGCACAGCAATTTGGTTAGATAAGAAGAGCTCAAGCTAAGGGCGAAAGTAATACAGACACAGATCGTGTTATACGAGCGCCGGCAGCCAATTCGGCAACCAGCGGCGGCAGCGGAGGCACTCCCTAGTAATTATATTATTTGCCTGTTCTAAAGTTTATAACTTGCGCCGCGACTGGTCAGCTAGGAATGCAGCAGTCATTCCGGCTAGCCATTTCTAAATTTAGGTTGCACATAACTAGCGTTCCCTTTTAAAGAGCATCGCCAGGTATTCCGACTAGATGCACAATGATAACTATAGCTAATCGATATTTATCTTCGTTTTAATAAATGTAGAAATGGAAATACTTAGTTTTTTTGGCCAGTATCATTTTTGGCATAGACTGGCGACTCTATTTTTCTTAGCTTGTTACGACAGGCTGTATTTGTCTTTTACTGTGGTTTACAACAGAAGAGGGGTGTTATTAGTCTCTAATGCTTGTCTTTCTTTCTGTGGCATCGTAGCGATGGATTGCGATGTGTTTTTCTTTTAAATTAAAGGCAAGTTCTCTTGTGGTGGTTCTCAGCTATGTTTAATGAAAATATGTTTGGCCGTTTAAAATTGAATGGGGATAAACGCTTAAAAGTCGGGGTTTTGTGGCTTGTCTGGCAAATAACAGATGGATTTTATTTCGTAGATGGCGTTTACATTATATGGAACTATTGAAATCCGAATTATTTTGAATTTGCCAGGAAAATAAACTTGTTACCTTACTATTTATAAGAAGAACTTGAAGTTCCTACTTTAGGACAGTTGTCTTAAGTTGGTTTAGTCTGTACCTGAAATAAAGAAATATTTCATTAGTTTGGAATTTCACAAAATATCTACACATACATTATCACGTCTTTTTCCCTTTTAGGGTAGATAGAGCCCAGGGCCGTTAGAAGCAAAGGTCACTTTCATAGTGTACGTGAAAGGATTCAAATAAATAAAAATAGTAATGAGTTGCAAGCCGCATCGCCTATTACCATGATAAGTAACCATTTTTGCCTATTCCCTCGATCAGCTTTTGCGATCTGCTCGGAAAGAGAAGCAGCTGGTGTATGATAAGCTTTTCTTATCTTCCAGAGCAGCAGGATAGTTCATATTACACCGCGAACCCTTCAAGCTATTTTGTGAACTACAGTGAGAATGTGAAGCTTTTCTTCGCACATTTGCCAAAAGTGGCCGTTTTTACAAATGTGCAAATAAAACCTTGACATTCTCACTTAAAACTGTAAACAGTTGTATATAAAATAGTTTAACAGATTATCTAGGGCTTGGTCAAGACAAAATTTAAAATGTTATCTCCTTTCCTTTCAAATAATTTATTTCAAATGGAGTCCATAAAATTCGAGTATCCCCAAAGCGTACTTCTTTAGTCCGTTAAAAATTATACATCGACGAGTAACGACATACGCATATCTAATTCTGTATAACAATAGTATGTATAGAAAGCCAAATTACAGATAAAAGATCTCATAGTCGGCTTATAAGGCTGTGAAATGCCACTATCGCCCGGCAACGCCACCGCAACTGCCACTAACCTTACAAAGTAGGCACAGTTCCAACGGGTACCTGATAACATCTAGATTCTGGACTAACATCTAGGCTGGTTGCATCTAGGCTATGCATGCGATCCAGACATAGACTTACTAGAAGCCTAGACTGAAAATTTATTTCTTGTTTGATGTTGTAGCTATTTCTATCAGATAAATAAAATAAAACAATATAGACGGAACAGCTGACCAAATTTAATTTTTTTCTCACTTTGAATCTTTCGTACGCGCGAGACCTAATAGCAGTGACGTCAAGAGCGCTGTATGTGCATCCTTTTTCTGTTAGTTGACAGTTTCCCCTTCCACTAGATTTTAAAAGCTAACTTATTTTTCGTGTTGGTTATTATATCGCAGCAGTTACTATAAAATGTTAGCTCAGATGATTCTACCGCCTTTTCATTTAAATCTTAACGTCCTTTAGTCGCCTCTTGCGACACCCGCCCGTAAGGTAACAAATAAATTCTGCTATGAAATAAAAAAAAAACTATTTAGGAATCAAAACCAAAATTAAAAATATTAATATAAAACGAATATAGTACAATATGTTTATATTACTAGTAAAAATTATAGTGAAATATGTATGAACTACATTATACTCAATCCAGCTTATTGTAGTCATTGGGTCTAGCCAATAAGTAGGCTATAGACTTCTAAACAAGTGACAATCCAACTTAAATTATGTTAAACGAGATCTAGAGATAAAATCAGTGTTTATGGGCCAACAACATCATAAATACACACAGAGTAGTAGATATGGATTGAATAATAGAATCTACTTATTGCTGACATTTATCTAAAGTGCAACTTAACAATTAAATTGTTTAGAAGTTTATAACCTGTTGGAATGCAGAGTTAAGGTACACTTTGAAGTTTGGCGGCAGGCGGCAGCGGCGGCGGCAGCGGCAGCGGCAGCGGCATCAGCCTCGATAAACTTTGCCTCTGCGCTTCCTGCAGCTTAAGAGTCCCCTTACCCTAGCTAGACCAAAATACAATTTTCCATACAAACGTAGTCTACGTTTTATTTCGAAACGACATGCCCGATGTCGGTAAAATTTTGTAATTTCAAAGATATTGCAATTATCTAGGGTAATAACTGGTTTCCGACGTTAAAAATATGAATTTGAATTATAATATAGTGTGTTATATCATTTTTGACTATCAGTATGGGAAACTTCTAAATCGTTATATTTTCTTTCCAGTTCATCATTTCACCGTAGGAAACCAGTTATTACCCTAGATAATTGCAATATCTTTAAAATTACCAATTTTTACCGAAATCTGACATGTGGTTTCAAAATTAAACGTAGACTACGTTTGTATGGAGAAGTCTAGGGTAAGGGGATTCTTAAGGGACGTATTTTTGAAATCACTTGTCAGTTGTCACATTACGAATGATATGCGCGAGCGTTTCGACGGGCGCATTTTTGCATTGTTCTTTTGTCATTTGTAGCGAAGATATGTCAAACATCTTTCATGGAGAATCCGTTCCGATTCCATATTAAAACCTTAAACCATAGACGTAAATAAATATATAGGGATAAATTATATAAGACGTATTTCCGAAAATTCTGCATAAAAAAATATTGCTTTTCGCTAAGACGACGGTTTAAAAAATAGGGAAAATGGTTCGTTTTGTGTTTCGGCTGTGGTTTTGGTGAGTCGCTCAATGAAAAATAGTACTTTAGTTTTAGTTCAGTTCACTGAGAGCGAATTACTTGCCGCGTGCCGCTCGCGGCATCTGCCGCGCCGTAAGTCGCGTGGTTCTATTCTAAAATCCGGCTCGAAGGACCTCAAAGATGTAAGGTCCAGAACCTTAGATTTTAGGTTAAGTGAAGATGTTAAATAATAGATAGTTTAAACTTTACACTGACATGATTTATTTTCGATATAAAAATGTTAAATAGGTAACATGAATGGATGTTGAAAGCTGACTGAGTAAAAAGTATGAAATACGTTATAAGTAAAGTATGTAACCCGAGTAGAATACCTAAGTGTACGTGCCTCGTACACATTTCATACGTAACCATATAGTGCTAGTGTCGCCTGCCGCTAAATTTCAAAGTGTATATGGTTGTTTGTTTCTTTTACTTCAGGTAGGTAAGTACCCAACATTTGTGACTTTTTTGGCAAAATAATTATACTCTCCTCTGTTTTGTCCACTAATCGTGGACTTTAGGTGTTGCGACCCTACATCCTGTTTACCTTATTAGAGATAAAGATAATTGTTTATGTTTCGTGTAAGTGGCCGGTACTGGTGTCATTGTTGTGATTTTACTGACAAGATAAAAGGCACGAGACAGCCGGGACGTGCTTCCACGTGCCTTACAAAGCACGGGGAAGCTCGAAAAATTTTATGCCACTTGTAGTTCAGTGGCGTTGGGTGAGAATTTGGACTAGTACAGACATATAATAAGCCGTTCCTTGTGCGGCTTATTTTTATTAACTTAGTGTAAATAATATGTATCTGAGCGTGTTTATGCATTTATCATTGTAAAAGTATTTCAATAACCAGAGGGAATTATCGTATTTAGAATATGTGGGTGCGTGCAATCCAGTCATACTACTAGTTTACGGCTAATGGAAATAATAAGTGCGCCGATATACGAAGGTTATAATTGTTATTAGGAATAAATGCATATATGTTAGAAGCCCCTAAGCGAACTCGATGGGAATCGGCTTCTAAGGAGGCTCCGCCACTGTTGTAGTTACCTATTTAGTTAGTTCCGAACTAAAATTTATAAAAAATCACTATACGAAGCTTTTTGAATATTGTAACCATATTTAATTTTAAAACCATACTTTCCCATCACTAGCCTCGTTTCGAGCATAAAGCGTATTACCTTAACAAGAACCGAATAGGCACTTCAAGCATGTAAATTTCACAGCACTCAATGCTTGAACGGTGATTTGAGTAAGTGCATTCGTGAAATTGTGGTCGACACGACAAAATTGACGGCTCTTATGTCTAGTAGTTTAACACCGTGGAGGGTCAAAGTAGGACAAAACTTATTTTTAAACGACGACCTAAAAGGAAGAGGTTATCGATTCCTCGCGATCTTTATTTTTATGTACAGTCAGCATCAGAGATACCTGACCCCTATCTTTTATTATTCATTTAGAATTTTCTCTTCAACTGAAAATAATATTAAAATGAAAATGTGTATTTAAAGAGATTTTGATGAAGTCTTTTTGATTATACATTTTAAGGTAAATATGATTTCCAGTTTAAGAGAAAATTCAAGATATAGATAGAGGATTGGACAAGTATCTCTGACGCTGACTGTATGTTCACCGCTTAATCGATGCTTTTTGATGCTTATATTTTCAAATCCATATCCATACTTAATAAAATCTATTAACTGAAATCTCCAACAGGGCGTGGGGATAAAATCTATCAACATACTTCGCACGACGCGAAAATCAATCAAGTGTGACACAAAATCTGAAAGTAATTTAGACTGCGCGCATTTTTTATCACAAAACTACATCTCATTAAAATTAAATTAAAATGTAATCAAACTTAACTGAAATGAACGGCAATTATTTATATATATTTATAACATAAAAGTTCTATGTATCTCTGCTGACATTCAATGTAATCACTAACAATTTTTGACATATCCTGAATCTAAAACCACTATTATTATATAAACTCAACTCAACATACTTTTAGTTCGCAACACCCTGTCAGGGTTCATGTACTTATTAACCTACTAACCATGTAATGTATGAGTGCATGTAAGCGAAAATAAAGAAAGAAAGAAAGAAATCATAAAAACTAATTTCGGTATGTCGTTATCGAGATTAAAAACCGAATTAACATTTGCACGATTAATGACAACTGAACCATGAGGTGAGACGCGATAAGCATGCTAAAAACTAATAAGGGTCGTGTTTTAAAGTATTACAAAGTGTTGTTTGATGGTAATTTGGCTAAGGTATGGTGTAATTAAATATGGTTTTTCTGAGCCAACCCTTCGAAGTTAATTATATCTTAAACACGATTTATTACGGCCTTTACGAGTCTCCTTTGCATGTTAGAAGTACGAGTAAATATATAAGTTTTTATAATTTTTTCCTAAAAATAATTTGAGCTTTCAAAATTGTGGATTTAATTGATAGATGATTTGTTTTAGAGAATTTTGTATCTATTTACACAAGTTGAAAAATACTTTCCTGTTATTTTAACAAATATTATAACTTCAAGAAGAGAAGAATGCAGGTTTCACCAACAATAAAAGCAAGATCTTAAATTACATTTAAAAAAGAAAAAGTATTTCCGTATCCAGATCTATCTTATGCGTTTACTGGGTATACTAAATTTATTATGATAAAATGAAAATAACGTAAGTAAGCATAATCTTTTGTTTATTCATGGACACAAGTACCTTAAGCCATACATACATACATATTTTCACGCCTGTTTCCCATGGGGGTAGGCAGAGACTATGGATTTCCACTTACTACGATCCTTGCAAACCTCTTTTGCTTCGTCAACACTCATAACTCTCTTTTTATGCATGCTCTCCGGTTGGGGGTACTCCTTACATCACCTTTCTTCAGAACATCTGCTATTTGGTCGCAGAGTGTTCGTCGAGGTCGATCCGGTCTGGTTCTTCCAGCCATATCCGCACGGTAAATCTTTTGAGCTATACATTGCAAAGAAAACATCATCATCATTCCCTTCGTTCCTTTGTTTTCGGCTATAGTGACTATATTTGTTTGATATCAATATAAATACAAATTTATTTAATGTGCCCTGTAGTTATCATACCCTAAAAACAAAAAACAAAAGCTCCATCTAAAACAATACTAATCCCTTATAAATTATAATCCGCCCAACAAGCTCACATTCATAGTTTTGAATTTAAACCCATTAACACCTCGGCCTAATTAATTGCCTCCAACCGACCGAAAAACAAAATAAATGCTAGAACTCATTACGTATACTAATGGTATTTGATGGAAGCCGGCAAAAGCGGGAACCGTTCCTGCGGGCATGCTTAAAGATGATTTATGGTGGCGCCATCTACCATCGCGAAAATCGGAATTAGGAACACACCTGGCATAATGCGCTTCTGCAACTTAGCTGTTATTAATGTTAAACTTGTGCTTTATTCTTCTTCATCCCAGCTGAGCTGCTTATGAGCGGAGTGTGCTTTACTTATTTTTTTTCCTCAAATACACTTAATGAAAGAATAATTGGCAGGCAAAAGCGCAAGACAGAGAGAAATGGAGAACCGAGAGGGAGGCCTTTGCCCAACAATGGGATCTAGCGAGCTCTAAATAATAAATATAAATACACTTAATGGCACACAAAAGGGACATTTTACAAATTTGCATGCAAACATGCATTTTACAATTTGTATGACAAACATTATCATAATAGATATTTCTAAATATACATCTAGTCAAATGGACTAAAACTATAAATATACAGCATGATAGTACTTATGTGAGTCTAATTAACAGTGGAAAAGCAGTACTCAATTTGTAAATTTCTAATTTAACAGAATATTCAAAACAATGTGGTTAATAAGTAACAGAAATATAAGTATATCACCTTAAACATAGTATTGTAACAATAATTTATAAACGCAATTGCGGAATTGTCTATAACTTAGCCCAAAGACATCAAAACCATCAAGTTTAGCGTCATTGTAGAGGTATAATCTGCACGTGACAGATATTGGATTATTGTGGGAGACGTTATTCTCGGCAGGTGGAATAGTGAACCTATTAGGATTTCTAACACGATAATTTATTTAAATTTATTTGCAGTAATAGTTCAATATGAATGTAAATAGGGTGCCAGAAACCATGCGAAGTCTAGAAGAAATAACCAGAACAGTTTAGATAAGCCTGACGTCAACCCTACTTGGAAATGAAGTTATAGCATGACATTTTTGTGCTTAGTTTTTTAGTCGCGTCTTACGACATTCACAGGAGGGGATCATCATCATCATCAGGTCTTTTAGTCTCCACTACAGGAGTACGACCCTCTCTGTACTACCAGAGCCATACTTGGCCAGAGCAGCCAGAGGATTTGGCCTCCACTCTCCACGCTGGCCAGACGAGTTGGAGTGATCTCACTGATGTTTTTAACTTTTGTTTAGCTTGTACCGGGGGGGATGAAGTGGTCCTACTTCTGAAAACACACGGCAAAATGAATGCTAGAATTAATTACGTATAAGGTATCTACTAATGGAATTGGATAGATGCCGGCAAAAGTGGGAACCATTGCTGCGGGTATGCTCAAAGATGATTTATAACGGCGCCATCTACCGTCGCGAAAATCGGAATAAGGAACACACCTGAAGTAAAGTGGAACCCTTAGCTGAGATGTTTTTATGTAAAAATACTTATATCATATCGTTGAGTTAGTATCCCGTAACACAAGACTCGAACTTACTTTGTGGCTAGCTCAATACAGATTGAGCTAGCTGTGTGATTCGTTCGTATATATTTATTATTTATTTATCATTTTATTTAAAAAACACTAGGGTGAGATAAATTCATTATTATATTATTACACATGGATGTGGTAACTATTAAAATGACTAAACATTATTCCACAAAGATAATAGAAAACACGTTATTTATATGAATGGTATCTGTACAAACTTAAAAACTTGCAAATCAAGAAAAATGTTAAAATAGCAAAAAAAAATTTTTTAAGAGACCATTTTTTTCTTGGTCAATAAAAGTAACATTATTTTTCTGCATAAAAAAAAATAATTTGGAAGGCATGAGTTTTAAATATTTAAAAGTGTATCCCGAGAAACGGCATACATCTGGACAGCCGTTATCGGCGGTAATGTATGGGCACCGTTCGCATAGCATGCATTTATTTATCGCGCCGAGTGAGGTAACGGCGAGCTTTGTACGGTTCAGGTGAACCTTAAGTTGGGAATCGTTCACAAAATACTCTCGATGGCCGATGGGGCAAAAAGGTTCTCAAATGGCGACCACGTACTGGCAAGCGAAGAGTAGGACAGACCATGGTATAATAAAACAAGGTATTCTCTTCCCGTGACAGCTGATGACGTAGATGGAACTTGACTACGTCATCAGTCTGATGTGTTGCCACTGTGTGAAATTAAATTACCCGAGCGTAATGCATTTTTGAACTTTATATACCAATTTCGAATTAATAATCCATTATATCAATTTATAAAAGATTGAATTGATGAATCACGCGAGAATCGCGAGATACTAAATAGCTAAGTTACTTAATATTTTATTTAATATTCATGAACTAATTGAGAAAGTCCTTAAATTTACTGAAAAGAACCATCAGTGGCAACACTTTCGTGACGTAGTCAAGTTCCATCTCGGGAAGAGAATACCTTGTTTTATTATACCATGGGACAGACAAGCTGACGAGCTGACCAAGGTCGCTGGAAGGCGCTGGATGCAGGCCGCTTTAGATCGGTCATTTTGGAAATCCTTTGATGTCTTTGGACGTTGTGCGGCTGAAATGATGATGATGATGATGACGATCCTTACACAAGTATGAAAAATTTCAGCTAACTCTTTTGAGGATTTTATTTTGAGGTTAAATTGGAATCGCAAGATTAGACCCAAACCAACATACTTACATAGAAGATATTTTTTATACATTGCCCAACAATGGTATACTATAGAAGTATCTAATATTTAAAAGAGCAATTCTTGTATATTTATTTATTTATAAATTTCTGTGATCTCGGAAACGGCTCTAATGGTTTCGCTGAAATTTGGTATACGGGGAAGTTTTATATTTTTATTTTTTATTTGTATTGTTTGTAGACAAGTTTAAAAAAATTAGTTAATGTTTAAGATACAACCGAGCAAAGCTCGGTCGCCCAGGTACTTGCAATTTTAATAAAAGCCTGTAAAAAGGATTTTTATTGTCATGTTTGTGTGAAGGAATCCTTACTTTGTACTATGCTAGTTCAGGTGTTGCCTTACAATCTACATAAAGATCCGATATCTACGCCGTTGTGTATCAGCTTTATTTAGAATAGTTGCATTCTTATTCAGGTTATTCCAAACAATTTGTATCAATGATCTGGAATAATCTGGATGCATTACGGAATATGCGGGAATACCAACTGTTTTAAACCAAGTGCCGTTTTTGATTTTCCATCTTTGACTACAGATTTCTAATATAAATAAATATATAGTGACAAATAGAGTAAGCCCCAAAGTAAGTTCGAGACTTGTGTTATGCAATGCGATAAGTGCTAACTAAACGATCTTGTATTTTATCCATCTTGACCCGATCGGGGACCGAACCCAGAACTCCTGAGTAAGGGATAGGCATGTTAACCATTACGGAAGTCGAAGGCAAAAGTTTGTGAGTGTGTGTGTGTGTGTGTATGTCTGTTACTTTTTCATGCGCAAACGACTGGACCAATTTTGATAAAATTTGGTATGCAGGAAGCTGATACCCTTGTGTATAGGCTACTGCAGGGCGCGGCTAGTTACTATGTAACAGAAAATTGTCACTTCTCTACAAAACTTTAAATACCTACGCTTTATTTAACTTGGACTCATTGAGAAGTACATCACGCGCATCAAAACAGCATTCCTATGGAGGTTCGATGTCGGGCACTGACCACTTTTTCTTCACCGTATCCCGTTTTACGTGGCTCGACCCTATAGCATATGAGTCTTTTGGGTTTTGCGGCTTTAAGCAGAAACATAGGCAAAGATAACTAATGTACGTACCTAACGTCACATAAACAAGTGGAGGGCCCGTAAGTAGGCAAAACTGGTTGCGGGTAGGCACACAGAGATGGCAGCACCCAAGACTAGCAAAAAAGTGATAAAGAAAGTGTTGAATATGCTTAAATTGTATTTAAAAATCAATTAAAGTATATCAAAACAGGCTTAGTGCGAGTCGGACTCGCGCACGCTGGATTCCGTACCATTTTCTTTAAAAAGTCACGTTTGTTGTGTGGAAACCCCACATAAATATTTATAAAAATCTGCTTTTAGTATTTGTTGTTACAACGCCAGCGGCACAGAAATACATCTGTGAAAATTTGAAGCTTGGTCAGAGACATAAAGACAGTGGAGTCTTGGTAACAGGGTCCCGTTTTTACTTTTTCGGTACGGAACCCTAAAATATAAGTTTATAGTACGTACAAAAATAAATACAACATGACAAAGCAAATCCTTTGTATTCTAGATGTTTCCACAAAATGTCCTGAAGGATCTTAAGAACCCAGGTGTTGTACCATTACTCACACTAGAATCCAGTTTTTACTAGATTTTACCAGATACGCCACGTTTTATTCCCATGTTTTACGTCAGAGATACATTTTTAAGTTTTATCTTTACAGAAATACTTTTGTCTTGAAAGTTTTAATAGTGTTTTTATTTTATAGTCGTAATAAGTAAGATACAAAGACACGGTGAGATGAAACTGAGGTTGTACGATACTGTATAGTGTATTTACCATTTGTCGAAATGGTATGCACGCCACAAGAGCCGCTTTGAAAAATCCGATGCGCCATTGTTGGCACTCCAACGGCATTTCAGCCAATTGAACGAATAGACGACATACCAACATAAAAAAGAAAGTACCTGGGCGACATTTACTAGGTTACATCTCAAACATCGAAAATACGCGTTTTCCCAAACATAAGACTAATCTAGATCGATTGTTTACCCCCGAAAACCCCCATATACCAATTTTCAGCGAAATCGTTAGATCCGTTTTCGAGATCACAGAAATATATAAATAAATATACAAGAATTGCTCGTTTAAAGGTATAAGATAAAGAGTAGATTAAACATAATAATTTGTTCTCGATGTGTATGTAATTACTTGTATTTCTTTACTCAAAAAACTAACTTTATAAAATCATTAATATATTGGTAGAAATGCTTTCACCGATGAGTATATTTTAAATACAGACCCATTGGACTAGCAATAGTGTCTACAATTGATAATAATTGTAAAAATGCGACTGATAATAAAAGTAGTATGAAATGACGATAAAAATCGTTAATTAAGGTGTAATAGTATTTGTTTAAAAAGGATATTTTCCCTTGATAATTTTACAATAGGGATGTGAACTGAGTAAAAAATATATTATTTTTATTGTACATAGGGCGCACTGTAAGTTTCCGGAACTGGCCACTTACATAAACAATATTTAAAAATTTATTGCAACATTTGAAAATAGAACTCTTTGGCTGTAGAATGCAGTTTGTTTCATCTGACTGTCTTTTGTTTTTACCGTGTGGCGCCATTTAAAAAATTGTGTGTCTGCATCAACATGGATTTAACTCGGGAAAATTTTCGTAGTATGATTTTCTACGATTTTAAGTGTAATTTGACAGCTCAACAGAGCATCGCTCGGCTTGAAACAGCTTTTGGCAATGAAGCACCATGCAAGACAACTGTTTATAGCTGGTTTGCAGAATTCAAGCGTGGTCGTATCAATCTCAGTGACGAATCTCGCGATGGTCGGCCGTCCACCGCTGTGACCAACAAAAACATCGATGCTGTGCGCCGTATGATTGAAACAGACAGGCATGTGACCTACCATGAAATTCGCGCATCCTTAGAAATAGGCATGAGTCAAATACTATTAATCCTACACAAACATTTGGGTGTGAGAAAGCTGTGCTCGCGGTGGATCCCAAACAACTTGACCGAGGCTCAAAAAACGGACCGCGTCACTTGGTGCAGTGCCATGCTTACCAGATTCAACGAAGGTGCGTCAAATTTGGTGTGGGACATAGTAACAGGTGACGAAACATGGATTTATTGCTACGATCCCAAAACAAAGCAGCAATCGAGCGTATGGGTCTTTCAAGATGAGCCGAAACCAACCAAAGTGGCGCGCGTGAAAAGTGCATCTAAGCGGATGATTGCTTCTTTTTTTAATAAAACTGGACACGTGGCTACTGTTGCTTTAGAGAATCGTCGTACAGTGAATAGTGACTGGTACACGATCATTTGTTTGCCGGAAGTTATTGACGAACTCCGTAAAAATAACCGTAAACGCCATATCATCCTGCACCACGACAATGCTAGTTCTCACACGGCCAGACAGACAAACGACTTTTTGAAGGCGAAAAATGTAGAACTCATGAGTCATCCTGCATACAGTCCCGACCTGGCACCTTGTGACTTTTTTCTGTTCCCAAAAATTAAGAACCAATTACGCGGTCAACGATTTTCATCACCAGAAGAGGCTGTCGAGGAGTATGAAAAACACGTTTCAGAGGTCACCACAGAGGAGTGGCACAAAAGTTTTCAAAACTGGTTTCATCGAATGAAAAAGTGCATAGACGCCAAGGGAGATTATTTTGAAAAACAATAAATTAATTTTGTACCTTTAATAGTATTTTTTCATATTCATTCCGGAAACTTATAGTGCGCCCACGTATTTATATCTAGTTTAGTTTTTATTAACACTTAGTTTTTAGTTTAATCTCATTATTACTATTTATTTGTAATATTTAAGTTATCTTCATGGTTTTAATAAATAAAGAAGTTTTTATTTAGTCTGTCAACAAGATTATTCAAAAATAAGGGATCCATATTTTTTTAGCAAAGTAGTTAAAAATCGCAAAGATGAAGTGGGGGTGATTTACGTTACCTTTGTTTAAAAATGATAGCTGATCGTGACGTCACGCGAAATTTTAATGCGCTATATCTTCGTCATTATTTTCAAATCAGAGAAAATAAATTTGTATACCATATTTTTTAATATTCTATCTAATGAGTAAAAAAATATTTATTCCACGTCCTTATATTGCTCTATAATTTACTAGTAATTCACGCTTGTTTTATCATAAGGTATTGATATTATTACGCCGCAAAGCAAACTTGTCTGCCATTTTTCCGTGTCGGGTAAACACAGACTTTCTGAGTAGGGATGTACCACTATTCAGGTTTTAAATTTTACCGAAAATACCAAAATTTTAAATCACATATTGGTTGGTCTGTACTTGATCGCTTTTTTATGCGAATAAAAATATTATTGGTATAAATACTTGAACAATTTTTTAAACAATGGCTCAACCCATGTTACCGTCTAAAAAATAACTTCTAGAAAAGTGGCACTTACAATTATTAAAAAGAATACCCTCGCAAATTAGTAAGTACAGTAATAAAGAATTCAACTAGGTATTTGTTAATCATTAGCGTTACTTTTGAAATAGATTTAAGAAACCTTTTATGAATACAACGGGAAGTAATGCACTGACGACCAAATGACTTACCGGGTAAAAAATAAAAATAAAATTACGCAGCCCATCACTATTCCTGACATAAGGCAAACAAACTCGACGTAATATGAAGTACGCTGTGTGTAGACAAACATGTTTTTTCAATATTGATTAGCCGAATGTTGATCTAGCGGGCTTATTGGTAATGCTAGTGAATTTCAGCTAGATTTTGATCTACCTTTATGCATCAAGTAGGTATGCAAGTTTTCTATGTTAGATCGTAAATACCTAGACGGATACCATTTTTGGAATACCCAGATAGGATCACTCCAAGTCTTCCCGTTGATGTCGTAGAAGGCGACTTAGGAAATACAAGCTAAACAAAGCTTATAAACATCAATGAGACCTCTCCAACCCGTCAGGCTAGCGTGGAGAGTGTAGGCCTAATCCTCTGGCTGCTCTGAGAAAATATGGCTCTGGTAGTACAGAGGGGGTCGTGCTCCTGCAGTGGAAACTAAAAAAGACCTGAAAATGATAGTGGTGATGAGATAACCCACACAGAAGTTTAATAATGTAAAACTTTTTCCAATTAACTAATCCTATCAAAATACAAAAAAAAAACTTTTCATACTAACTAAAATTTTACAACTGCAAATGAAAGTTGTTTTCGTTAATAAAAGCAACATTTAAACGGAGAAAGTTTCTTGCCTGTTGCATATCATTTCTGAAACAATAAATGATTTAGACCAAAGTTATCTTGCTTCAATAAATTGGTATGCAAAAAAACGCGCACCGTCTAAATAGGCCTTAAAAATATTTATGTAGACGGACCGAAATGCTCTTTATAATGAGAATTTTCCCAAAGAATGCATGTAAAGGAAGCTACTTAATCACTATGTTATTCGTTAGTTGGTCAATTTGATATTTCCAATTACTCCCATCCAGACTCACGATCAAATACAGGCTTCATTGTCAATGTTTGAGCTGATGCTGCCAGTTTGTGTATGGATTGACTGTAGATATCAAATAGGCGCTATATAGATGTATATGATTAATATTGATGAATTTACAATTAGCGTATCCGCTCAAGATGGTCTTTGTTGTGTTAAATTGAATCACGACGTGTCCGGCCCACTCCGCATCGCATCGCACCGTAATTCCAGTGACCGTAAAATGCTGTCCGCCTTTTTTAAATTCTTTTCTTAAGGCTTTGGATTTTCTAAAAACGTGACAGCCTTATCGTCACCTTACCTATCTTATCTGTCTACGTTAAAGTGAGTTGCTGAAGTGCAGCCGCTGCTAATGTATATATGTACTGCAATAATAATGTATGTAATTGGTGCATCCCTTGAATTGTTCGTTTCAATGTTGTATTGGAAGGGGGCTTATGTAGGTATGAATCCTGGTAATGGTTCCTTTCTTTGTTGCTAGATCCACCATTCGACTGATGCCACCTGGCTCTGGAGATGTATTGACCATGCGAACCAAGAGCCACATAACGGTGGTTGAGTTCTATCTCGTACTAGCACAAAGCCCTGACCTTCAAGGAGTCCGTTGAGTACCGCTATATTTTCATCTTGGTCTGCAACAGAGACACATGTTCTTCCTAGTGCCTCCGCAACAAGTGCTGTTTAAACTTTTTAATTTGATCGCATCTCTTGAGTCTCTTAAAACGTTGACGTCTGTCAGTGGTTGATGGGGAACCGCCGTGAGTGAGTAAGGCGTGTGAAATCTAGGGATCTTGGAGTAAAGAAGGGTCGAATTAATTATTACCTCTATCTGGACCAAGCAAGTCGACATTCTTCATAATCTAAGTGAGTTGAGAGAGTACACGCTGGTGCTTAACTGCCTTTACTGCAATTCATAATCCTCCAAAGTGAGAGATTTAGTGAGGGGGGAGGAATTGTATGAAATTTATATGTTTGACATGGCACGACTCTTTGGTGAGATCAGTTACAAGTTCAAGATGGACAGCCTTGACCGCAAAATAGATGAAGACGCAAATAGGTATAGAATACCTCACGGCGAAATTTTTAGAATGTGATATCAGTTAAATTATATTTACTCCATGAGTCTACCACCTACTCATAAAATGTTCTTATCATTAATTAACGGCGAAAGGAAAATAAGGTGTTTGTTGATGTGGAAAAACAGGAAATGTTTCCCTTTGTGATCAATTCTAAGAAACTGCAGCGTGGGATAGACCAATAAAGAAAATTAATTTTCAGAACGGGGGATGTGAAGCTAGACAATAAGGTTCTAGAAAAAGTCTGATTAGATAAAAATGAAATCAAAAGATATAAAGCTTATTTATTTTTAAAATATCCTGGAAATTTTCTCTTCACTGTAGTCCAGACAAAATGTAATTACTTTATTTATAAAAATAATAATGACTACCTGTGAAGTGAAGTTAGTATCGGAAATGAAACTAGGAATAAAATGTAAGAGCGCGTTTGTCTTTCATGTTAAAAACAAACAATAGATCGCTGAAAATCTTGGAACACCGAAGCACCAAAGAGTTATATGAGCATTTTTATTTACCTATTTCATAAGTGTCTCATTCGTGGGTAAGATCACAAAAAAAAATCAAATTTATGAAATATTTGGTATATTTTATAATTGTATCAATGATTTTTGTGCATAATATATATACCCATAAATCTTCAAGTATCCCTTATATTAAAAGTTCTAAAGAAGGACTAAAAAAAAACCACGTTGTATAAAGCTGTAAGTTTGTAAAGTTATATACTTTTTATGATAAAATCGATTCTTTTTTAGTACTTTATGTAAAAAATAATAAAAATGATATTGCAACTTTATCCAAAGAATAGTATTGTGCGATCTTCTTTCGCAGCGAAAGCTCTTTGTTGATATCCAAAGCCGTTCATAGAGTGGATCGCAGAAATGTAGCTTTTGCTACTAAATATGATGTCATAGAATACGTACAAAACTGCCGATATCAAAATGTCTGTCGTACACATCAGCACGAACAAAAGTCCTGCACCCATTTGAAGTATCATTTCATTTTCCCTAAACCGAAGAGGACAATCAAAATTTTCGAATGTAAATAATATTATAAACTATCATCAACATCTGCCTAGCTTTTAAAGATTTCGTTTAAATACTACCACTTTACGCTTAACTAATCAAAATAAAATAAAAATACTTACTGTAATTTAAAGGTTACTCTTGTCGGTGGAGTAAAGTGCAGTTCCATTCCTGCCTGCATTCTTTCCTTCTCTGCAGATCTTACTACTAACTTTTCTTTGATTTGTTGAATAAAAATCTTATATAAAATACTTTATGCATGTTAAAGCAAAATAATATCAAATCGAATAATTCCAAACACACTGACCGTTCCGAACTAGTGATACGTGAAATTAATGAATATCATCGTTTTTCCGAATTACAAGACCGAAAATATCGTTTTACCGACCCAAATTATATCTTTGAAGTCTTTATACATATTTAAATGAACTCGATTCTCCCGTCTTACCTTTTTCTGGCGATGCTTCCTTGTAAGTCGACTTAAGTCCTGCAAAGAAGATTAGGCGAAGTTTTGGACTGAATATTATGGGGTAATAGTTTTTCGAGCTTGGGACAATTATGTTAAGAGAGTTTATAATTTATAACCGAGAACTTCTTTGTATATATTATACAATTTATGTTATTTACAACCCCTTTTAAAATATATATGCAATTAAAGAAAAAATATATGAAAATAAAAAGTAGCTATCAGTTTTTACGATCTAAGCAGGAATAGAAGCTGTGTTGGTACATTTGTAAGCTATCACTATTTTGGGTTCCGTACCCAAATGGTAAAAATGGAACCCTGTTACTAAGACTTCGCTTTCCATGTCTCCGTCCGTCTGTCTGTCACCACGTCTGTCTGTCACCTGTACTAATCAGGAATTTAATGTCTGTATTCTTTTGACTATATTGTTAAATCACATCACGTTCAGCTTTAATATTATAAATTTATAAGTATGTATAATACACATACTTACAAAGGACGAACGTATTTATACATTTATACTTTGTATATACAAGGCCAGAACATGGTCACTTTACTACGGTTTTACAAGTTCCACCACGTGGTGCTACGCCACAGCTATCCTAATTCATAAAAATAAGGTTATCTTTGCGTCAAACTTGCTCCAATATTTCCTTTTTCTAACTCAGCTCGCCTTAAGGTAATATATGTTGCCCGGGAGCATCTTCGAAATTTTTACACTCCAAAAGTTCTCATTTTTATTTATGCGTGAACATTTCGGTTGTAAATGGTCTCTTAAAATGCAAACTCGATTCATGCCCGCTTCCTCTTTACTTACGGATATTCCTTTAGGGTAGAAATAATTTCAAGTGTTTAGGAATTGAAACACCTACGAGGTGATTGAGTAGAATAAACTTCTTATCATTTTTTGACGAGTAAAAAAATTATAAGAATTTAAATGATAGATGGACAGGAGCAGAAGGGGAGGCCTTTGCTTAGCAGTGGGACAGAACAACAGGCTATTTAAAAATATGTTTTTGAACGTATACGATGGTATTTGTTTGTTTGTTCCTCAAACGACAAATATACAATTCATGCGGGCTTCCTCTTTACTTAAGGATATTCCTTTAGGGTAGAAGTAATTTCAAGTATTTAGGAATTTAAACACCTACGAGGTGATTAAGTAGAATTCACTTATTTGAATTTTGAAAGAGTTCAACATTTTTAAGAAATATAAATGATTGATGGAGAAGAGAAGGGGAGGCCTTTTCTCAGCAGTGGGACAGAACAAGAGCCTATTAAAATATTTTTTTTTGAGCGACTTAGCGAGCGCTATTCTCTATATCTATTTGCGGGGTCCATATTGGCTCTCATAAAATTCTAAATCATATTCTTTATCTTACTACCGATTTGTGTTCATAATCATCACTCTTCATAATTTTATTCTTCATACTTTTTTATTCATACATTTTTATTACTATCATCGGAGCTCATAACATTTAGTGATCATATTTTTTTTATTAATAGTGTTACTACCAAGAACAAGTTGAAATTCATAATTTTTTTCTTCATAACTTTCAATTATCATATTGTTTTTATTAATAATGTTGTTACTAATAACATACTACAACTCATAACGTCGTTGTTCAGAATAGTTTACTTTATAAAGGACAAGTACATAATTTTTTTATTAATAAAAGCAATACAAAAAAAATATTTTAACGTAGATTTGTCTTTGTAACGCATAGAAATGGATGACTTCGACCAAAAATAAGATGGGTTTTATAAGTTTGACGTATTTGTCAGTGCGTCTGTCTACTTTTATTTAATTAATAATTGTTACCTATTCCATTTCATTTACACTTATGATTATTTTAATTTAGATAACTGTATGAAAGTGAATATATTAGTATAAAACAAATGTTTGATTATAGATTTTCAATAATATGTATAAAATACTTATGATTAAGAAATTTATTAAAAAGAATATTAGAAGAAACAAATGTATAAAAATAATAGTTATTAATTCGAATGATTAGGAGTTTAGATCATTAGTATAAACAAATATATGAAAACAAATATTATTAAAAACGAAGTGTATGATTAGTGATATTATGAATTCCAATGATTATAGTTTAAAATCATTAGTATTTGAATTTTTTATGAAGAATGATCATTATGATTTAAAATGGTATGAATAACATTTTCGGACTTCCGATGATATGAGTTAAAAAGTTATGTAAGACAATGCGCACCCCTATTTGCGTGTTTGTTCCCCAAACGACCAAAAAGATCAAAATTTTATTTTAAATCTGAGAAATATTTCTAATTTTTAAGTTGGTAATCGAGCATGATAAATTCAAGATATGTTTTCCCCTTCTCTTTCTCCCTTTTTTAGTAACGTTTTTTTTTTTTTTTTTAATATCTTTAAAAAAAAGTCAAATTCAGAAAGCTTACTCAATATTAAATAGAAACTCAAATAAAGAATAATGGCAAAAAAGTACAGAAAATTAAAAAGCCGTAATGAAAAAGGCAACTCACATCAAAAGACATGACTCTGTCTATGAACATTAGGTATTCAAATGTAAAAATAACAGTCGTGGCAACCTCACGGCGTAATGACAACCCTAACACGACAATTCCATTCGCACAGGGCTGTCACTCATTAGCATATGTACATAAAGCGCGACTCTCATTGGCCGAGCCCGGCGCCATGTTTGAATTGCAGACATTTTGTGCCGCCATTTTTATTAATTAAAACCGTGAGTTTTTTCCCTCGAACAATTGTTTTGAAAGTTATCTTAATGTTTGCTATGCAGATTTAACGAGCTGACAATTTCGTGGTACAAATTCGTTGTATTTTTTCGCTGAAATGAAGTCTGAATGTCGTTTCTGCGCAAATAACCGTTCAAAGATTTTAAAAAATTCTAAATTTTTCTAACAAATAGTCTTTATAAATATAACAGTTATACAATATTGCTGACTGATTTAAGGTCCGAATATTGTTATAAGACAGGTAATCATATATAACGTATGAGAACATATTTTTTTACTAGTTCCTTTTTATAAAAAACAATCTTTTTGCATTAAAGAAAACCAAATAAAAATATTATATTATTTTCAGAGATTATGACACTTTTTAGTTAAAAGAACCTTTTGAAATTACTACATCGATGATTAATTAAATTGCATTGAATTACTACAATTATATTGATATGTTTTAGTTTGTATCGAGTTTTGCGACCCAGGGCTCTGTCTGCTCAGAGTCGCAATAAATTATTACTACATAAAATAATAAGATATATATATATATAGTAAATAATATATTTTATTATAATGAAGACCAATTTACTAACAAAATTACACGAAAAATGACAGAGATTTGCAGAAAGCTACTTTTACATTTAACAAATTAATGACAAAGAGCAGAACTGAAAATTTTACGAGAATAGCTTAGAAAAGGCCAACAAAGGCTTTTAGTCCCTCAAAGAACAATATGAAGATGCGATATTACAAGCAAACTTGTAGCACGGTACCTATGTGCCTCTTGCATCGACTTGTACTCGTAGCGGTAATTTTAATCCTCTTATGAACCAACTTTCAAAGAACGCGAGATGCACTATAAATTATATCAGAAAACTACTACAGACGTTTTGCTAACAATGTTGAATATTTACCTATATGTTGAGAAATAACGTATTCCACGATCGTTTTGCATTCGGGAGACAGGCAGTCAACGTGTGAAAGCTTCTTTTCAAGTAAATAAAAATAGTAGAATATATTGAAAGCCCAAGGGACAGCCAATAACTCCGCGCGGATTTGGTTTTGTGTACGTATGTAAATGCAAAGGCGCCAGACTTCTCCCAGGGTACAGTCGGACATCGATATACTTTTTGTGGCAACCCTGGCTATTGAAGGGCAAAATCGAATAGGGTTGTAATTGGTATTAGATTTGGGATGATTTATTTTCCAATTTCTAGTTGCCAATTTATTTTTTTAGGTCTAGATTTTCACAAAACCTTTTTTTGCTTTTTTACATTACGTAATGTATTCAGAAAATGTTGATTGCTTTTCTGTGAGATGGTTAGGATTTTTCGTTAATACGAATAGATGTTTTTAAATCATTATGAAAGTTATTATAGAATTATTATTAGTTGCTCCCATGCTGGTCTGGGAGAAATAAAAAAAACTTAGAATGTACCAGCTGCTTCTCTTCCCACGCAGATCGTAAAAGCCGATCGAGGGAATGGGCAAAAATGCAAATCATGTTAACAGGCGATGCGGCTAGCAACCCATTACTGTATTGATTGCTTTTCCATCTTCTCGCCCACCATGACGCTAAAAGTGGCTTTTGTGTCTTGCGGCCCTGGGCTCTGCATAGAACCGCAAGACCCAAAAAGCTCTGTCTGCCCCATTAGGGATAAAGACGTGATAGTATGTATGTATGTATGTATTAGTTGCCACGCTTTTTAGCCACGGGTCCATGAGGTCCTGGTTCTTTGAGTCGTTCATGGGGCTAATACCAACATGGGGCCTTTTACGAGCTTTTTATCTCAAAAGTGATGAATCTATGATTGATATCATCATCATCATCAGATCTTTTAGTGTCCACTGCAGAAGCACGACCTTTTCTGTACTACCAGAGCTATGCCTTACTTGGCTAGAGCAGACAGAGGATTTCGCCTACACTCTTCACGCTGGCCAGACGGGTTGGAGAGGACTCAGTGATTTATAATAGCTTTGTTAAGCTTGTGTTTCCTAAGTCGCCTTCTACCTACGACATTATGGGAGGACTTAGAGTGGCACTATTCGACTCTGCCGGAACCGTATGTCCCAGATGTCATCATTATATGTAATTTATTACACAATAATCTAAAGATGGTAAATGGTACAAAATGGTAAAACCTAATGCTAAGCAATCTCAAACTTGTCAGATTTCTTAAAGTAGTTTGCAATATGTAACACAAGTGTTGGCAACACGAAACTAAAACATCTATTAATATTAAATCAATGTTCTAGTCTTCGCATTTGACAGTAACAAGGGTAGTGTAAATCAATTAAAACTAAAATAATCCAATATGGCTGTCAAGATGGCAGTCCTCTTTGTTTGTTTATGAATAGCTGTTTGTTCTACAATTACTACTACTACTTCTACGAGTTATTTCGGTCTGATACCCAAAATCTGATACCCTAGTGGATCCGTTTTAATTTTTAATTATTTTCTATTCCGTTCTGATACCCCGTCCAGGGGATCAGAATCAATAATTAAATATTGTATTCCGGTCGGATCCCCAAGCATATTTTTGGTACAGTCAGTAACAAAATATTTGTACTGAAAAATATTTTTTGATCTGGTTTAACAAATTGTCGGACTGAACTTGCTCCAAAAATTTGGACGGTGTTTGAAAAGTCACCTTGCATATGTGATTACTGCAATAATTGTCTAAAGAAGGTTTTTTGTTAAGTATTTTTATTTTTCATTTGGTTATTATTTTTAATTTTATGTTATCTAAATCAAAGGTGCAAATTGATTATGATCTGTAATTGATTATAATTAATAAAAACTGATTATTTTTTTCTCAACAAATGTTTTTTTCTTGACTGTACTATACAGGTAGGGGATCAGACCGGACTTGTTAATTTTAGAGTGGATCAGACCGGACAAAAGTAGTAATAATAATGAAGAGTGGATTCGTTTGGTGGATCAGACCGGAATAACTCACTTCTACTACTAAGTAAGTAGTAGAAGTAGTAGTAATAGTAGCAGAAGAGGTAACCCCAAGAAATGCTGGCTTGACGTCATCAAGGACGCAATGTGTGCCTATTCTTACAGTAAAGAGTCCGCAAGCGGACAGAAGCGGAGAAAACTATTTACTTTCGCACAAAAAGACATCTTGGCTACCCTTACCCATTTAGCTGATGTCCGAACTTTACCTGTTCTCCGACCAAGTTCCATGAAGTTCCGATCATAGATAGTTAAGTTACAGTCCAATACATACAAACACTCGATCGTCCAAGTTAACATTAAGAGCTTTGCTTACTTTATCCGAGTATTATTACATCTTGGAGATCAATTGAGACGAATTAAATGTATTTTCGGAACAAATCTTTATGAGGTACAAAAGTATTCAAGGTAATCATCGGTCCCATAATTGGCCACCCCACAAAGAACTTGCTTTCTATAAGCTATTTTCTGTCTAGACGAATGTCTAATAATGAAGGACGAATCCATCCTGATATCACATTACCCTCTTGCGGCGGTAGGTAAAACGCTGTCGTCACTCGTTCCTATCCCAAAATCAATACGCAATGATGGCCCAAATGTAAATAATTGTCAACTTAACATTCAGCCCGATAAAAATGCAAACCCCGGGCGCTTGGCATGATTGCATTGCGCCCTTCAGATCCGGGAAAAATAAAGGCGTAGTGACGGGAAGAATAAGTGGTTCATGCCTTCCTATCACCTTGTAAACGTAATAACCCAATAGTTTCTATGGCGTTGGATATCTGTTACGTTAGTAATTATATTTCCTTAGACAAAGTGAAAGTTATAATGGAGATGGGTACATTGATAAATACCTATAAGATAGGGAAAAAATATGTATAGGTTATTAGCCCTCAAGATATTTTAATTTTAATATAATAACTTAACAACTTTTTAAAGTGTACCTACTTTAATTACTGAAAAAGTAAGTAAAGCGAGCGAAATTGAGTAATTGCACAGTTCTGTTATTTTATATCTCTTTAGTTTCCGATTGTGTGTTCTAAAATAACTCGATTATTGTTGATACCTTAGAATATAGGCTCGATTCATTCAAGAAACTTGTATCAAAATTTGTTTCTTTTGCTTGTCATAGAAACTTGGATCAGTTGATAGTCAACTCTTTATTTTTATACTTCAAAACGTAGAATTAGTTTTTTAAAATCTATGTTTCAATAATGTTTGGGGAAAGTTGTTCAGTATCATGGTCCTAGTTCACCCTTATAATAGTTTCAGTATATTTTGTAAGACCTCACATTAAAGTGGCCAACAACTGCACTCCGCCTCACCTTTTTCCTCAGTCCGAGTTCACCCCACCTCCTCTCACGTAAGTAGATTCAGTCAGGGGATGCTTGAACAATGGATCTTTTAAGATTTGCGAGGCGGCTCTTGACCCTAACTTGGTGGTTTCTGTGAATCTTGAATGTTTTGTTAGATTCAAAGTATTAGAGAAAGTCTTTGAGTCAGATATGGAGATGTTGTATTGTAAGGGCTCTCGCTGACGAGCGATAGTAAGCCCGCGACCGTCGCGGCAATTTTTTTAAAGAATAGCAGATTATCGTCGCTCGACACTTATCGGTAACCGACGGCGACGGTCACCGAGGGTCGTGTGTCGCCGGTGCCATGGGCGTACTTGTCTATGGTCTGTTATAATAATTGGCCGAGTGGCTTCCGGCCTAGAATAGGACCAACGTCATCAGAGCAAGTGTTAGGAGTGGTGACCTTACGGTTTCGCTGCTCTTAACGCACTGCTAAGATTAGTTTTTATCGAATTTTAATATCACAGAAAAAGAAAATCGTTGAGAATCAGTCAACCAACATAAAGATAGTGATACCCGCAGGGCAGCTTGTGGCGAGCTGTAATAACACCACGGACTCGAGTGCAACAAAGAGCCGGCCAGAGCCCTCGTCTCCGACGTATCGGTCGGGGTGGAGACCCAAGAGGGCTCGTAGTTCTTTCAGCTCTGCATAGTCTAAATTGGCCGTGCATCGTTAGAACTGTTGCGCCACTAACTTCGGAGAAAGCTCAGCTCACTTCTCGACACCCCTTAGTCGCCTGCACCGGTGTTGCTCCTTTGCCGGCAACTATTGTCGACGAGTTTAAGGGGCATCTAGTGGGCGGCAAGCCACCACCTGCCTACAATAATCAGTAATCAAGATTACGGCAGGTGACGTTGTTTCTATTGCAATATCTCAGCATGAGTCCATGCTATCTTCATTCCATAACCTATAAACCTTTTCATTTTCTTGCAATCGATTTTTCTTCTACCGACGACTATTCAAGCGTACACCTTTTAAAGGTATATACGGGAATGGGTTATAGCGGGAGCGCCACATAGCAACAACTTCCCCAAAGGGCCTCTACGTACGTTCCCACGCAAACCTCTCAAAGGACCGGGGTGAAAAGTCCCGTGATTCACAAAGGTGATACTGATATAAGATATATGAATGCTTTATGAAATATTTAATAATAATGTCTACAAAAGATAAATAGGGCGTTTACACTTGTATAAAATGACATTGCATAAATAGTAAAAGGGTTTTCATGAATAAAATTGTATTCAAAATGGAGGCTAGACGTAGACGGGTAGGTGTAGCGAGCTCGTATCTTATTGTGTATCTTTTACTAAATGCAATCATTCTTATATTGTATACTTACATAGACGAAAATACGTAATATTTGCGTTTCCATGATATTATGGGATTTGCCTTATGCCAATTGACTTTTTAAATTTAATTTCTGTTTCAGAGAACACAAACACACGAAAAGAAGTACCCAATATCATATAAAGTGCCCGTTAACCTTACACATATTATATTTTAGACCTAACCACAGATATAATATAAGCACTAACATACAAAGGGGAAGCTTGAAAGCTGAATTTGACATAGCTTGAAAGCTGCCAAACAATTGTGGTAATCTACGGTAGCCCTACGTTTTACTCACACACGGACACGTATGTGTGAACGTTGTCTTTAGTTGTGTTACAGTTTTGCTCAGAATGTAGAGAGCTTGAGAGCTAAGATTTGTAATAAACTTTCCTTAATTCTAAACCATAGTTTACCTATAAACGAAATAGTTTTACTCCGTCGTAGTTTCCCAAATTCCAGGGTCTTAATTAAAAATGTCATATTGATCAGGGCCACGGAAGGGCCTGGGCTAGATCCGTTGATCTAGGATTAACCAGATTACAGGCTCAAAAGGCCCAAACTTATGATAATGTGGATCGTGGACCCTCTGAGAATGTTCCTGGCTTTAAGCGTGCCCATATAATGATGAGAGTAGAGAAGTGTCACCTCATAATCAGTACTAACTAATACATTACAAAAGTCTTATTCAGCAAAGGAATTCAAAGAAATATCTACTCAATGTCGTTCGCAATTTGGTTTAATGTAGCTCGCGTCAGAACTCGACACCTGTTCGTTTAGATACCTAGAAGTGCAAGCCAATTTCATTCTTATAAAATTAGACATACGATTTATGTCACTGAATTTACCACTCCGAATTAGTCGCTGCGCGCATAGTAATATTTTCCGTACCTAAACAGGGAGTAACACAGGCCTGTGTGTCACTAACGTTGATGGTGTTGTTTTTAGTGGTTTTTTTTTCGGGAATTGCTTGACTACTACCGTCTATAGATGAGAAGCTCGGTGGCCCAGGAGCACCTTTTTTATGTAAGTTTATTCAAAAATGCCTAGACCGATTTGGAAAATACTTTTTTTTTTGCCCTCTCAAATATGTTTCAGATAATAATTAAAATTTATATTTGACCCCATAAATTTTTATCAAAATCTGCTGTGTTGTTTAGGGGTGAAATCGGTTTTAAGTTAAAAATTATTAAAGCTTGTGTTATCACACCTCTGTTTTCTTTTTATTTTGCAATGTGATTCAGAATACGCAGGTAAGAAAGGAACGAAAGGTTTATGCAAAGCTTTCGTTGTTTTGATGGAAATGATACTTGTTTTGGCTATTTGGGAGACGAAACAATATCCTGTCCCGAAGATTTGAATTTTTGCGAAGCAAGCACAAAAAGGATTGTTTTGGATCGAAAATAGTATACCTACCTTTTATTATTGTATTATGTTGCATTTTTGACAAATTGTGGGTTATTGAGATTCAATTCAGTAAATCAAGAATCAGATGTTGTAATACTGATAGAGTGATATTTTAATTTCTCCTGTTTTACTTCATATTGATATGCTTTCACAGCGTCACCTGTTGGTTGACTGGTAAAAAGGCCTCAGGCCTTAAGTCCGCACTTAACATGTATTTTTGATTATTTTTTATTTATTTTACTTTATTACAATACAGTAAAATAAATATAAAATAATTTTATTAAACAATTTAATTGGGTTACTTATTTATCGATGTGCTACCAGCTTGAATACAAAAAATCGTTTCGAAGGCAAATCGATAGAGTTAAATCAGAGTTATCTATCAGATATGGTGCTTACTGACCTAGTCATTAAAATTACTTAAGGTATTAAAGGAATATGGATACAAAATGTACATACGGACAAACGGAAATAAATATTCATAAGCAAACAGTAAGTAATGAATACGAATAAATCAATATATTTGATTTATTTGTCTTCAAACAAACCTTTAACCGAATACTGACGATCCTACCTCGTACGTACGTGATGAAAATAAAATAAAATGCTCACCAAGAAAATTCAATATTGCTGATGGCAATAAAAAACATTCGGAAAAACGTATTCCAAATTCATATTCCGAAGTTATAACTGTAATTCAAACACATTTGCCGTAGCGACTCCTAATTTTCTTCTTTGATTCCTTCGTCTACATTCACCCTTGACCCATCATTTGTTATTATTAGCTTCTCCCTTCACATCAAACCAAATGTCCTATCCCTAACAAGTTCTTGATCGAAAATAAACTTTATCAATTCCTCTCAAAGGCTTAGAATCCTATGTTTGCAGTGATGCATCATACGCTTTTTCGGTTTCCTTTGCGGTGTTACCAGCCTTATATAAATGCTAACAAAATGTCGGTTTCGCGTGATATCGTATACTTATCGTACTTTTACTATTTTGCATACATTACCTATTGGTATGCATATTCTTTGGGCTATGACTAAGCAAGTTTACGTTGTTTTCTTTGCCAAAACATTCCTTAATAGTTGAACGTTCGTATTTACGCTAATTGTTAGCCTAGAAACGAAGGCTTGGCAAAGACAGAGAAAACAATGTAGCCAGTCATTAATTTTATTATTTGCGCCGTTTCTCTGCATTAGCGGGCTTTGTAATAAACATGATTTATTCTTTTATTTCCCTTTAACCTCGCTGCGGGATGAAGAATTTAAAAGAGAAAAACGAATCGAAATAAAGCTTACAATTTTAAATGAGTTCAGAAAACTAAAAGACATTTTGAGACTCGTTTCAAATTAAACCTCAAAAGTAGGTGGTCCCTAAATAATTTATGAATAGATAAAGCCCAAGTAGAGTAATGAATTGAAATATTAGTCTCAAGCAAATGCAAATTAATCTAGAATTGAATAGTTAATAGTATTATTAATCGTGCTATGAATATTATGATTACAAATTCATAACACTTCACTTTATTGACTTCATAATGAGAAGGACCATTAACATAGCACGAATTTTGGTTTTGATATCACTTTGACTCAGTATTTAATGACATTTGAATCAAAGAATATTAGACTTGAAATCAAAATTTTCAAAATTAAAATTTAAAATAATATCTGAGAAGTTTCCCAAACAACCTGTTTCTCAAAGACGCTGTAATTCAATATAATGGGTAATTAAGAATGTCCAAACAAAGTTAAAGTGGCAAGTTAAATTTTAAGCTCGGTGTTAATTATCTGAGGTTATTGGAAAAAGTTAGTCGAAGCAAAGGTGAGGCTGTGGAACCTAATTTGTTTTAAATTTTGATTGATTTGACTTTTGAGAGGGGTTTGAGTTTTCAAACTGCAATTTTGAATGCTTGCCCATTTAAAACGGTAAACGAGAAAGCTCGGTTCCTTTTCAGTCTTTTTAAATGTATTTAAAAGAACGTTTTTCACTCCACTGAATAGAAATCAATAAAGAAGCTCAAGATTTTAAGTGAGGAGTCCCGCAGGGGTCCGTTCTTTGCCCACTTTGAATGAACGGACTTAATTACATGACTCGGATCTGTGATCAAACTAAGTACTAAGCACTCTGAAATTGCTACCTCTGCTGAGTGAATTGTGTCTATTTCAAAAACTTCCCAGTCGTTCGTGTGAAACTTGGCCATACTTGGTAAGTAATATGCATAATCGTAAGACAGCGGATTGCTTCTTCCTTATTGGGTTAATTTAGTAGAATAAGCGATAGTCACGAATTTCAAAACATTTTTAACGTCTCTGTACTTTTTCGAAAGTCTTACTTTTATTAAAGTTCTAAAGTTGCAAATAGTTTACTGTAAATAATGATATTTCAATCCATCAATGAGTTTATAAAATCAACGAAATAGTAAACGCTCAATACTAAACAGGTGTTAAAATACCTATTATATGTATGGAGGAATATATCTAATTAAAGTTAGAAAAATAAAAGACATACCAAGTGATTTCTCTTTTCTTGCCATAACAATAGCTTGTGGCTTGTACCATTGTGCGAAATTCCCAAATTTACATACAAGATTTACTTAGCCTACGCTGATAGGCGAGTTAAAGTTTGTATCACGATATTACAGACTATTTGAGTTGGGATTAGCAAACTTGCTATTGTGGATGGGTCTAACGGAGGCCTCGACATGATATTGGGGCAAAAAGTGATTTCATTTAGAGAGGCTTAGCTTACATTGAACAAGGTATGCATATTAGATTTTTTTGTAGACGAGCCACTTTTCAAAGACTGTGATCATGTGAGGGTAAAAAAATTATGTTGATAATAAAGGGGAATGTAAATATCAATGACTCACTTAGGTATAAGGTTCACACCACACTATATCTATTTATCATTTCATGAAATTGATTGGTATTTGTCAAAAGATAGATTGCCGAAAGCGGCTTTATATTCTCCATCGGGAAACTTTGGGTCTGCGTACTTATTCGAAAAGTTATTATATTTGTACATATATCAAAATATCCTTATGAAAGTTGTTTTAATGTTAACCTTAAGAGTTTATTGCCTAGTATTGTGATAATTATTATCAGACAGTTACTCGACGTGTGGTATCTGGCAGAGTAAAATAGGATCACTCAAAGTCTTAACGTGGATGTCGTAGAAGGCGACTTAGGAAATACAAGCTAAACAAAGCTTATAAATATCAATGAGCCCTCTTCAACCCCAAAGTAGGCCAAAGCCCTCTGGCTGCTCTGGCTAAGTATGGCTCTGGTAGTACAGAGAGTGTCGTGCTCCTGCAGTGGAGACAAAAATACCTAAAAAGAGATGACGTGAAAGTTGTTTAAAAACATAAATTGATTATAATAAAGTATTATTTTTCCTTTCTGAAACCAACCCACCCTGTGAGAACATAATAGGCAAAAAATAAAACGATGGGCACCAAACAGAAACACTGTCTAAAATAAAGCTGTTTGTTTAGCTCGAAATTGCACAGAAACACTAATTCAATACTCTTTGTAAGGCAAGGGGTCATCGCGCTTCAATGATATTAAGCTCTTTCATTTCGAATTAATGCGCTATGATAACCTTCAAAGATTTTAACAAAAAAATCCTTGTATTTAGAAATAGTTTTAAAACTCTTATAATATTAAAAAAATTGATATAAACCTTACAAATAAATAGAATCTTGGTTCATAAAATCAAAAACGTCGCATTAGCTTACATTGAAATCATTCTTAGTGATTTTCGCCGAAAAGTTTTTACATTATCTCATCTTTAGTACTTCTAATGATATCTATTTTCCTTTCAAATTACTTATTTCTAATGGAGGCAGCACTGGCAGCACCCCATAAAATGCGAGTATCCCCTAAACCGTACTTTTTAAATTATACATCGACCAGTAACGACGTCATCATCATCATCGTCATCAGGTCTTTTTAGTCTCCACTGCAGGAGCACGACCCTTTCTGCACTACCAGAGATATACTCGACCAGAGAAGCCAGAGGATTTAGCCTACACTCACTGCGCTCGACAGACGGGTTGGAGAGGTCTCATTGATGTTTATAAGCTTTGTTTAGCTTGTAATCCCTAAGTCGCCTTCTACGACATTCACACAAAGACTTGGAGTGGTTCTATTCTACTCTGCCGGAAACCACGGCGAATCAGTTTTCACAAACAACGCAAATTGAGAATCAGTTAGTAAACAGTAGTTGTGTACATCTATTGCTGTGTGGTTTCCGGCAGAGTAGAATAGGGCCACTCCAAGACCTCCCGTGGATGTCGTAGAACTTAGGGAATACAAGCTAAACAAAGCTTATAAACATCAATGAGACCTCTCCAACCCGTCTGGTCAGCGTGGAGAGTGTAGGCCAAAACCTCTGGCAGCTCTGGCTTAGTTTGGCTCGGGTAGTGCAGAGAGGGTCATGCTCCTGCAGTGGAGACAAAAAAGCCTGATGATGATGATGTGGAAATCTATATCTGGAATATATCAATTATTCTTTTTATCGACACCCATTTTGTCACCGCTTTAAGTTTTCTAACAACCCAAAGGTTGACTGTCTACTAATGATTTTATCACTAACTCTGCCTATTGTGCTATATAAATTAGATATTATTTGTATAATAACATGCAATACTAAAGTTTAAATTAATTTCTAATTTTTCTGCTCAGATCCCCAGTTTTTAATTGACTTTCTAAAGAAGGAGGTTATAATGTATGTTCACCGATTATTCGAAGATGCCTGAACCGATTTATAAAATTCTTTTTTGTTTGAAAGGGTTTACTTTCGAGGTGGTCTCATAGAAATTTTATCAAAAACGGTTGTGTAGATCGCGAGTGAAGTCGATTTTTTATTTGTGAAAAATCTTACTAATATTTTAAATGCGAAAGTAAGTTTGTATATTTATTTGTTTGTTACCACTTCACGCTTTAAATACTGAACCTATTTAAATGAAATTTGGTATGGATATAGTTTGATACCCAGGGAAGGACATAGGATAATTTTTATCCTGAAATTCCCACGGGGAGCGAAGCCCACAGGCACAGCTAGTTGTCTTAAAAAATGAGGCAATCCTACAAAACTGTGACGAAACATGACGTCGCGCCGTTTTGTCTGCACGCGTAGGTTTATCTCAGAAACTTGCAGCGCTTCGAGCGAGACACTCAAGGTGTGAATGCTATTTACATAAATTTCACATTTAAATTACGGATACCCCGCGCTTTCGCCGCGCAACGCAGGATAGTCTATATATATTTCTGTAATATATCAATAGCTCGTTTATGGAAATTACAGCATGAAAATAGGCGGTAAAAATGTTGTTTAAGATTTTTAGGGTTTTCGAAAGGGTAAACACGGGACCCTATTACTAAGACTCAAACTCGACTCACGACCTGAGTCGTCTCTTCATTTAATTGGTCACTCATGGTCAATTTATATAATAATAAATTTATACATACCTATGTGTCGACTAAACATTTTCTAACTGTAAGTACATACATATGTTATTGCACATATATGTCGTAGTTGTTTGTGTAATCTATTATTTGCCAACGTTACGGAATTACGTAAACCTAGACAATCGAGCTGAGTGATTTTCAGCTGTTTTACAAAACCGAACTGTAATGCCAAACAGCTAGGTATTTTCAAACAGCGGTTTATACAATCCAACTCCGACATATACATACAAATTGAGCAGATATCGTCGAGTTACTATCCTATAACACAAGTCTCGAACTCACTTTGGGGATAGCTCAATCAGTGTATTTCGTCCCCTATATATTTATTTAGTATTTATTGTATATAGTCTCCTTCTACGCAGGTGATGTCACAACAGTCCGAAACACGATGACACTATAAAGAAAAACCGTGAAAGCATGTGGTGTGCTCAGTGTACACACTTATAGCAGCCGTAAATCCCGTTTCACTTGCATTGCGTTACAAAATAAAGAGTCAACAGAAGTTAGGTTTTAGTTTTTTTTTGTATTTGGGAAACATACATTAGCCTTGTATAGGCAGATATTTTTATTTGGGAAACAAACAATAGCCTTGTACAGACAGATATATGTATATTAACTGCTTTAACATACATCAGTAAAGTTGCCAGTAATAACTAAATCATACGGTTTTGAGCAGTGTACAGAAACTACAACAAAAGGACACAGAGTTACAGAAGAATTGAACAAAAATAAATAAATACTTTCAATAATAATGAAGCAATAAATCTAGGTTTGCATAATGTACTTATCGAGCTGCGTTCACGTGTTCACTTTTTTAACCGACTTCCAAAGGAGGTTCAATTTAAAGAATCAATTCGTCGTGATCTTTTTTTTATGTGTGTTCACGATTATGAAGACGCCTGGACCGATTTGGAAACTACTTTTATGTTTGAAAGAGGTACTTGAAAGGTGGTCCCTTTGAAATTTTGATCCAAAATCAAAATCGGTTGTGTGTTTCGAAAAATTATACTTAAGATAAAGACTATCTCACAATATACCAAATATCGCGTTGCAAAGAAATTAAAAACAAAACCTTTAGCGATACTGCCAACAATTGGCTAAACTCATTTGTTTAATCTATTCTACAATAATGAGAAAAAATGTATTAAATAAAATACCTAGTTAACATTAAGCTTTTATACATAGGTAAGTAAAAATTACGTTTTTATCCCTTAGGGTGTAGAGTGAGCCCAAAATCATAAATGCAAAAACGCCAAAGGTGGAACGAGAATCAAAATAGTGACAGCTTGATAGCCATAACGCCACATCTTTTTAAATAAATATAATAAATTTAGGTATATAAGGACAAATTACAATGATTGAGCTAGGCCCAAAGTAAGTTCGAGACTTGTGTTATTGGATACTTACTCAACGATACTACATTTTATAACAAATACCTGTATATAGATATGGGAAAAAACCCGAAATCTTAGATAGATTGACATGACATTTTCCCATTCTATTGAACGGATTGGAAAAGTTTGAGCTGATAAATCATCTAAAAAAAAATCTCTTCAAAATTTTCAGAGTGCGCTTTTGCGTGTTCCGCCCTGACAAGTGTTTCATTCTGCCATCGTTTGTCGTACTTCTTTACCTTTTTTATTTTCACATGCATTCTCCGAAGTCCATTAGGCGAGTATACAGTACCTGGAATAAACAGAATAAAAAAATGAGTTTCGTCAACACTTTGTCCAAATGTTTGCGCGCATGACAAAACATTTGATCTCATCTGCGATGAAATGCTGCTTGTACAGTAATTGTCGTGTTTGGCTGTTTGTGAGGACACTGACCGACAAGGAAACTAGGTAACATACATACATGCATAATATAGTGACTGTTGCCAACCATCCAGTTTACCGCTTAGATTCTTTATAGACGCTTTTCAGAATTAGCAACAAAATAAATAAAAAGTTATTTATATTTTCATCGCTAAGCGTGGCCTTTGGGTCTTACGGCCCCGGCTCTGTCTGCCCCGTCAGGGATATAGACGTGAAAATGTATCGTGAATATATCTATATATATTTTCAACTGACTTCTATCATCATCATCATCCTCATCAGGTCTTTTTAGTCTCCACTGCAGGAACACGATCCTCTCTGTACTAGAGCCATACTTGGCCAGAGCAGCCAGAGGATTTTTTCATGTAAGTTCACCGATTATTCGAAGACGCCTAGACTGATTTCGAAAGTTCTTTTTTGTTTAAAAGCTTTTTATACTTTCAAGGTGGTCCCATAGAACATTTACAAAACTAAAAACCGACTTCACCCCCAAATTACATAAAAACAATAAATTTCTATGAGACCACCTCAAAAGTATACCCTTTCAAAAAAAGGGAATTTTACTTGGTCCAGGCTTTTTCGAATAATAGGTAAACATACATAAAAAAGACCGCGGTGAATCGATAACCTCCTCCTTTTTAGAAATAAAAAATAGTCAAATATACAACAACGGCAGTGTAGCAATATTTCATTATCCAATTACATAGGTATAAGTTGAATAAGTGTTATTTGACTTCTTCTTTTGAGTTCTCCATACTCCACTTTTTTTGTGGGGTCGGCAGAGCATTTGAGTTCCTCTCTCTTTGTTTTGATTTGACTTATGATCCTATTATATGTCCCCATCTGGAGCAGTGGACGTCCACAAAGACTCTTCATCTTCAACGCGCTTAACTTCACTCAAAGTCTTGCGATTTTTTTAAATTTCAACGAACACGGTACCATGCCAATTTTTTACTGAGCGACTTTCCGAAACACAAAAAGTGTACCTTTTCAACTCACAGCTCGCGTAAAATACCATTTGGCCGTATTTTTGAAACCATCGTATCAGCAATTAACAATATCGTTTTATGCAGAAAGCTCCGAAAATACGCCTATGGTTTTCGAAAAATTACACCATAAATAAAAAAAGCAGCGTGAAACGGAACCTCAGATCCGAACGGAATGGATTCTCCATGAAAGGTTTCTTTGACATATCTATGCTAAAAATGAAAAAAATACGAGTGATCAAGACCAAAAAAAAACTGAAACTTAAAAAAAATCACGTTTTAAATTGATTTGAATTTTTTGAGCGTAGAATAGGACTAAATAAATCTATATAAGCGATGTTTAGCGAACAACTTTCCCCAGAAACATACTGAAATAATAGGGAAAAAATTTGGTTTCCATAAAAACTCGGATCTCATAGACAGCCAAGCTCACGTGAAGAATGATAAATGAATCACCTGAGGCTTTTGTATTCAAGCAAGTTTTAAGGCCACTTGCAGTCCGACAAAGTAAAAATAAAAAATATTGCTCATTTAGATGTCAAACTTGGAGGTTCTTCTCGTGAAGTGTTTTCATCGAAGTCTGGCGAGAGGTTTAGTTGATTCACTTGAAAATAAAATAAAAGCAAACACATTTTTTTATCTTTGATTTGGAAAGCACAATTTCTAAAGCTTTGTTAGAATAGTTCTCGTTTTCAGCTTAAAATTTTATTTGACTTATTTTTTTGACATTAAAAACAAGAAAAATTTGAGATACTTAAACAAAAATGAACCTGTTACAAATTTTTACTTTACCGCATTAAAATCATCACAAAACTCTTAATTATACCCTTTAGGAATGTCATTCTAAGAAAAATCTTAAAGGGCCGACACGTGACGAAATCGGAACCATAATAACCAAACCCATTATCATTATATTCATGGGCCTTTAATCCAAAAAGAAATCCACCAGAATCCCGATCAGGGGTCTTTTGAACAACTTCAAAGTTAAATAACCCCCGCGATCAATATCAAAAACCCCCAAAAACCATCTCTAATTCGGTGACAATAAAAATCATTTTTAAACGTCGCCCACTAGGATCTAAGAAACAAATGCTTAGCTATGCAATTTAGACTGTATTTCCGGCAACATGAGTTACATTTTAAGTTAACAAATATTTAAATTTATTCACGTATGCATGCAAACAATAAGGGACTTTAAAACAGAGGCATAAAGTGCGAAATGGGTTGATTGTTGTAGATTTGAGTCAGGGGTACTCAAGCTAGCTGCGATTTTTCACCGCGGGTCGTGAATGACGTCTGTATATTTTACTAGTTAAGTGACAGATGGGTAAGGGCTGCAACTATTTATTGTGCCATTATAGCGTGGTTGCCAAATGCCGTTCTCTGGGGTTGACAGTTGAAAATTGCTCTCAAAATCTCGCATTGTTAGATACAATTGGTAAGTTTCGGAGTTTCACCCGTTTGCAAATTACAGAGAGTAATAGATGTGACTTAGTATTGCGAATTGCGCTCTAGCAATGTAAATACTTACCGAGTCAGAGTCAATTGAAGTTGCAACAAGATCATTTTAAGTTACTTCTTAGGGGTTATGTACTTGTGAAATTCCCTCTATACAACGAGGGTCCCTCTTAAAGGTTTGTAATATGCGCAAATGACATAATTTGGTACATTTTGTACACATACTGAATTTACAACTTTCACTATCTTAAAATTTTGACTTAATTGACATTTGAAGCGGTAGTAAACTTAGCTGTAAATAATCATTTGAAGTCAACAAGTGTGCAACAAAACAATGACGATTATTTAGAAATATTATAAATTGGCCGAAGCTTGCGACTTCGTTCGCGTGGACTTTATGTCTCCGGAAAATGCTCATCAGGCCGAACAAGTTTTTCTAAGGCGTCATTTTTTTATTTCTTATAATTTAGCTGGACTATTCCTATGTCTGCATTGACCCTGTTTTTTTTTGGAAATATTTTTAATGTACAGTCACATTTAAAAAACCTTATTTTATAGATATGCCATGATAATAAAGATATATTTTAATTAGAATTAGAAATTGTAAAATTTTGTAAATCTAGATTGTGAATCCTTGCTTCTAGCTAATCTAGCAAAAAAAAACTTAGTAAACGATACCAAAGAGATATACTAAAATCTTCACAAAAAGCAATTCTTGAGAAATATCGACGAATTGGGTAGATGACTGGGTCAAAAATAAATTATTCGGTACAATTCGTAAAATAAAACGTCATAAAATAGTGTCTCTTTAATTAATCATTCCATTTTCAACATGATTTTAGATTTAGTAATGCAGATAATTGTTCAACTAATTGTAAAAAAAACTGAGTCAAGGCACAACCAGTGCCAACTGCGCTAATTGAGAGGTTATGGTGATTTTGAGAACAAAAGTGCGATATTTACACAAATATATAGATACACTTCTAAAACCTCTATAGTTTGTGCGTTTGTTGCGAATCGGATAATAAAGGACGGCAATTTATTTTTATTGTCTCTGGATATAAAATTGAATCTATTTATGATGGAAACATGGAAAGTGGGGCTTTTGAGATCTGGAATGTATGAAAATTGCTGCCATTCCGATTGTTTTAAGTAAATGACGTCATCTATTTTCTTTATATTTGTATTTTCTTTTTTGTTTCATTAAATATTTAAAATATTTTTTTTACTAAGTACCTTTATTTTATACAAACGAAGTTTTTTAAGTAATGTACGTAAATTTTTACAGAGAGTTCAGTCCTAAAAATAGAAACATGTGATGTGACGTAATATATGTAATAAATAATCATATTTTTTTAAAAAGATTTCAATGTACACGTTTTGTTTTTTGTTCGAGTTCAATTAAAAAGAGTACTGTGATGTTTCAAAAAGTTCTTGGGCGATTCGAACCACGGTCCGAAAGGCTCGCGGTGCAAAACGCCAAATGACCCCAAATTACACCAGCAAATACCTAATCACGAAAAAGACTTTTCCTTATTCGTATTTCTTTTTAACGAATTAATTTGTGTAATCAGGATAATATATAGACTTGTATGTAACTGTAATTTGCATACTGGAAAAAACATATCCTGTTTAAAATGAACTCCTCTAAAATGAATGCCTACTTAAATTTTATTACATTGATTAATAGATTTTTGTCTCCACTTCAGAAGCACGACTCTCTCTGTACTACCAGAGCATTACTTGCCCAAAGCAGCCAGAGGTCTTTGGCCTTCAATCTCCACGCTGGCCAGACGGGTGGGAAAGATCTCACTCATATTTATAAGCTTTGTTTAGCTTGGATTTCCAAAATCATCCTAAGACATCCACAGGAGGACTTGTAGTGGCCCTTTTATACTTTGCCACACAACACAAAATTCAATAAATAAATATCAATGACATTAAGGTATTACTTGATAAAGTATCAAAAAGTCCACAATAATTACTGCAAGTGCCTGTCATATCTCATGACCATCAATTACGAGGATCGTGTAATACAGTTTGAACATGGTAATGATACGGCTTTCAATTTTAATAAATGTCACCATGAGGGCATCGTGAAATCGATTTCGAAACTTTTGAAAGTTATATAGGGCAAGGGGTGTTTAATTATTAATAATTATGAAATTAATTATAAACAAGATATGTTAAACAGTAATTTTGTAATATAAATCAAGCCTTTATTAAAGAAGTACTTTATTAAAGAAGTAAGCGAAGCGAACTTAGTTTTACGAATCTACTTGTAAAATCGGGGATTTCTGTGTAGTAGGTACCTATATACAAAGCATACATAGTAATTACATACACTATGTTCGTATATTTAACGATAACTCTAATAAATTTGACAGTAATATGAATTTTGAATTACGAACAAGTCCGATTGTTTGAGTTTACAATATTACTAACAAATATAACAAATATAAGATGAGGCTGTTATGTAAAATGTTAAAATTGTAAGAATAAGTTTGCTTGCTACACTTACACCCCTATTCCAATTTTTCAACATATCCCAAAGGCAAACTAGTAGATAGTGCATTAGCATTAAGTTTGACCCATTGTAATCAATTTATCATAACATAAGATTGTGTGCAATAAACTTATATAAATAAATAAAGGCTTTTTTATTTTAGTTTTATATAATGCTAGCACATTATAAAACACACGTGTGTAAGTAAAAAAATTGTATTTATTGAATTACATAAAAGTTTACAATTTCTCAGTCATCTGAAGAGAATGAAGGAGGATCGTGGCGTCAAGGCAGCATACTCGTATATGGGAAAGGTAAGGTATCAAGCCGAAGACCAGTAGGTCGACCCAGATATTGCTGGAGCGATACGGTGCAGGCTGATCTGCGGGAGATGAAGTTGTCAGCTGGCAAGATATCGCTCAGAACAGAAAATTAAGACGCTGGAGGTCATGGTCCACTACGGGTCGCTGAGCCAACGGAGTAAGTTAGTACGTAAAACTTTATAAACAATTTCAAAGTTATACTTTCAACTGACAGGTACAATACTTTAAAGGACAGGCATTTAATAGTAATCACAGTACTTGCAACAGGTATAAGTACAAATAGATATTTAAACTGTCTCAATGTTGGTACTGTGCTAGCAATAAAAGACAAAATAAGCCACTGTGAACTCATCAAGAACACTCAACCCACTAATAAATAAAAACAAAGGAACAAAAGCAAACCGAACAAATTGCTTTTTATCGCAACGCCACTCCAACAAAGCAACAAATTCTCCTTCATACACTCAAGTAAATGCAAATACTCCAGAAAGAATCGTATTCTAAGGAATCAAGGAAAGAGATTGCTTCTAGAATCAATTTGCCAGGTTAAACAAACAGTACACACGCAAAAATCTACTTTGAGACAAAAGAAATAAGAAAAATAACGGACGCACAATTATCGTGGGTCGTACTATCATTTCCATGCCAGTGATTCGTAACGTCATTACCGTGACTGTAATATTGACAGTCATTAATTTGACAGTTTGACATTTGGAGATACCATTGTCCTTGGTGCTAATGGCCGCGCAATTGTTTCTGAGCCATTTAGTAAACCTGAGAGGTAATGGAATGTGAATGAACTATATTTCACACGTTTCGTTGTCTTGTCTTCCCGTAAGATAGACGATGTAAGTGGGATATCTCTGAAGTGTTGGGTCTTTATTCATTCGTGTTGAGTATTTGGTTGTGTACCTAGCTTCACACATATTCCCTATAACTTAAAAAACCCTGACTACTAAAACGCCATCTAGTCTATCTACAAATCATGTAATTTCACACGTTTTGCTGTCCTAGATAGACGATGTAATTGGGATTTCTCTAAAGTGTTTGGTCTTTATTCATGTTGAGTATTTGGTTATGTACATAGTTTCACTTACATTCCTTATAACTTAAGAAGCTGCTTCTTGGAAATATTTACCAGTTTATTTGCTAAGCCAATTAAAAAATCCCCGACTACTAAAAACGCCATCTTCACAAATCATGTTAGCATCATCAACATAAAAAAAGGAAATTTTCATTTCCGTAGATATGCGAACTTATTCTAAAAATGCGGCCTATCTCTCAAAATTTAAAAAAATTGACAGACGGGTAAAAGCGTATTTGGCCAATCTCGAAACTGTGACGCTTCGCTCGCTCGGTCAAATAGGAATATTAAGCTAAATTATATCCAAAAATAATAAAAAATTCCGAAATACCCATCCAGGCATTAAAATAATAATTTAACTGGTCCGTGAAAAGGGCTTGAAGGGTCGTTCCAACAAAAGATCAATTTATTTACAGCGATGGCATTCCATTCCTGGCGAAATTTAATCAAGAGTTTGGATGGCTCTATTCATGCGGAATCAAAACTACGGGTTGAATTAGTGGTAGTGATTAATGGAATAACCACAAACTGGGGCGCCCAGTCAAAGTGGGCTGTAGTCATGAAAGTTCCTAATTAAAGGTATGGGTTTGAAAAATTTATCATTGTTATACTTCTTCTTCTTATCGGGTGTGTTAGTGACTAACACTAGTGTCAGAGTTTTTAAACCGCCTTAAAGGCCTCTGACATGGTTTTAGGTAACGACCAATGTCAAAGACAGTGACCGGGACCGACGGCTTAACGTGCCCTCCGAAGCACGGATCATCTTACTTTTCAGACAGTCAGGTGATCAGCCTACAATGTCCTAATCAAACTAGGACAACAACACAAAGTCGTTGCTCCCGCCGGGAATCGAATCCGCGACCTCCGGGTATGAGTCGAACACTCTAACCACTACACCACGGAGGCAGGCAACTGCCTTAGATTAGAGATTGTTATACTCCTCTGTAACTTAGCATATTCGTACAAATTGATATTTAGACCACTCTCAGCAGTAGACATAATAACATAGGGAACTAACTGCAATTAAGTCAAAATAACATTTGAGACTACTTGCAAGTTAGACGAGTTGCTTTTTATACGAGTTCCGAGTTGCGTTTTAGACGAGTTTCTACTTTGACTGTTTGCATTTAAGACCATCCGAGACTGACTCCCTCGAAAGTATGTAAAAATAAAAAAAGAATTTTCTTAATCCGTTCAGGCGTCTTTGAATAATCGGAGAACATATGTATAAAAAAGATCGTGAAGAAATAATAGCATCCTCCATTTTTTTAAATTGGTTAAAAATTAGGCATGACGTATTTAAAAAAATTTTGGTCCCTCGGTTAGAAGATCAAAAAATATTGCACACGTATTTTTTTTTTTCTCTGAGAAAGATGACAAAGATACAACAAAAGCCTAGGCTAGGTTAGGTTAGATGACGATATTTATTTAGCGGTGACGTCGCAAGCCCCCACTCCGGTACTTCGATGCTCCGTATCTTTATGATTTTTCACTTTTTTGCTAAACTGTAAAATATGGGTCCATTACTTTTGGATAATCTATAAAACGGACTAATTACAATAAAACTTTTCTGGCCCTGTATTCCCAAGGCTTTTTTGCTAAAGTGATAAAACTAGAATAGTAAAGTTTTCTTATAAAAATTCCATTTCTATGTAAAATCTCAATCTACAAACCACGCAAATATCCAAAGACCAAAGACAAAAGGAACTAACGTTTTAATCTATACCGACTGCCAGGTTACCATACAATTGCCAAAGAAAACTAACTTTTAACCCATTGTCTTACGAGTGTTAGTGGATGCAGAAGGAAAGTGGTTTACATCAGTATTCAAGAATGGTAGGAAATGTCTGATTGGTGGAAGGAGGGGGAATAGAGACAAAGATTTTTCCCTTTATCGTGACGCCTGGATGAATAAGATTAAATTTAATTTTGACGCTTAATATCTCATTTTTGGTAGAAGTAGATTAAAGACTCATTTCAATTTCAGCGTGTGAGAGATTTCTGAAATGCATGCCATAGGCCCATGCGGGTAACCGTTTTCACTAGTTGATGTAGCTCGAGAGATTTCTGTAACGCATGCGGGGAGCCATTTTCATTAGTCGATAGAGTAATGTTCAGTCGATATACAGCATGTGGGGTATTACCGCAGACGGAGTAACGACCAAAAAAATAATTTACCAAATCGGTCTAGGTATTTTTTAATAATCGATTAACATACATATGAAAGCAAAAAAATAATTTTCCAAATCGGTCTAGGTATTTCTGAATAATCGGTTAACATAAATAAAAAATCTTTCTTTAAGCCAGGTTACAAAGCTCATACATAGGTGGTTAAACTATAAAAGGCTACAAAACCCTAAAGAAAGTTAGATAAATCAAATAGACGTACGTGACTACTTTAAAACCGTCGCCTAGCCCAGCCGTGGGTGGATTATTAAATTATGCCGTTTTATACAATTTGGACCCTTGTCACTCGGAAACTACAAGGGTTTGTTAAACACTTTTACTTAGATGCCTAGTGTTTATTTTTAGAAGGCTTGCCTTTGGCAAAAATGTAAACTTTCCTTCTTAAGGTTCATACTCCTTTTTATTTTCTGGTATACATCATCATAAAGATGTCTTCGTCTATATACAACGTGGATGGAAAGAACAAAGTGTAGCCCATAGTTCAATTTATTACGGGTTGTATAGGTACATACGAATCCCCTTACCTATCTTTAAAATTACAAAATTTTGACGAAATCGGGCATTTCGTTTCGAAATAAAACGTAGACTACGTTTGTGTGGAACAGTGTAGTTTGCTCAAGGGTAAAAGGACTCTTAAAAATTGTATTTTTATTTAATAAACATGATAGTCATACAGAAAAAAAGTCATTATTATCATCATCACATTGAGTACACAGTACACACAAACCATTGCCTTTATTACCACAAGGTTCTATAGGTACCTACATGTAACATCCCCTATGCCTCTCCTGGGAAGCTCACAGATTAATTTGGACAGAAGGATAATTTAATTTCGGGAGTGACGACTTGGGATCAATAGTTCCCACTTGAACCACAGTATCACACAGTATTGAGTTAATCAATAGATTTGTTTCAAATACCACTTTGAACTATGATTATTCCTCTATATAATCATATTGGAATTTTATTGAGAAAAAGAAATAAATACAGTTGATAAATAAAACATGAAGTTTATCTAAATCTTTGAATCGAATAAATGGTATTTTTTTTTATGTTTTGAATTCTATTGTTAATAAAAATATTATTGTTATATTATATTATGCGAGCCCTCACGTGCCCCCTGATGGACAAAGGCCTTTCTCCATCTTTTAATAAAAATATATACTGACGAAATAAACATATACTGTCCGTGTTCCCACACGTAATAGTCACCTTTATACCTGAGGTTCCAAACAACATCAACATACAAAAACACCGTAGCATCTCACATTTTTGAATATTACATGCAAACAGGAACCCGTGAAAGCCTTCGAAGCGACCTAACGGCGCTTCCGGGGCTCTGTTTAGGCCGTTAACTACAATACCCGGATACGTTTCCGGTTCCTCCCCGTATAAATCTTTCACTCCAATTTAGTTACGGAATTACGCAAATTAATAGAGCGCTAACATTTATATTTGGAGCTCGATGGCCTAGTTGCGGATTCCCTTTATTGTTTTATATACGGTCCTACAAAATATACTGAAACTATTTTAAGGATGAATTCAGCTCGTGTAGTGAACAACTTTCCCAAAAAATATGTGTCGAAATATGAAAATTATTTTTTGGCTTTTCACAAAAACTCGGATCAGCTCATTGGTCAACTTGTATGAGAGACCAAAAATTACTTTTCATATTTTGATACATGTTCCTTGAGGAAAATTGTTCAATAGCATGGACTGAATTAACCCTTAAAACAGTTTCAATATATTTTGTTAGACCTTATATTTATATGTTACCCCGATTTCAGACCAAACTAATTTGTCCTAGACCGGTTATGCGTGTCAGGAATGTCTACTAGTCAGGCCTAGGACAATCTAGTTTGGCATAAACACAGTTTTAATTTTATAAAATCATTTCGGCCTAGGCCAGTATATAGGCTAATATACTATATCATAGTCTCTGCCTACCCCCATGGGAAACAGGCGTGAAAATATGTATGTATGTATAAGAGCATCATTGCTTTTTATTATTCTCAACAATAAGTTTGTTGTTTATTTACTTTCTTATTATCTCTTAACGTTTATGTAGTAGGTATTCAATGCACTTATTAGTTCAATCAACTATATAAAAACATAGTTTTTGAGTACAGTCTCAAACTCAAACTCAAACTCAAAATTATTTATTGCGAAACTGTGTTTTGGGATGGTACATAATACGGTAATGTATCAACAGTTTGCCCTTTCAGGCATGCAATAGTGACAAATTATAAACAAAATTAGCTTAAGTAGGTTTACAGTGTAACAAGTACTTATTAGTTTCAAAGAAGTAGCTAACATAGAGCTAAACAATCGTTATACATACAAACAGATATGTAGAAATTCGATATTTTGGTCCTGATATGATTGTATTCTATCTTTGCTTCTAATAAAGTAAAATAAAAAATCAAATATCCTGACACGCTAAGATTAACATGTGACCATGTAAACCAGGCTTTAAACGAAAAGTTGCAGACAGACAGATGAGTAAAATAAACTTAGTACAGAGACACTAAGTTACAGTACACTCAGCTTTCAACAAAATAAATGCATCTAGATCCAAGCTAACACCAGCTATCTCTAATGCTATGCTAATTCCTATATCCATCTCCTAGATTCCAGACAAGTACTAATAGTATCTGAAATGAGGAACTTATGCCAGTGAGTGCTAGCCATTTCTGTTATATTTTCCAAGGTACGGAAAATATAGAATTTTTAGGTTATTTCCTGGAGAAATTTCGCGAGATTTTTCTTGTTAGAAGATGGAGAGCTTTATATTTTGCGCTATATCTTTTGTTGTAGCTAGTTGGTGGCTTGATGAAAAGCGTTTGCTATAGTTGTGTTTTCAAAATATTTTCCAAAAATGTACATACAACACATTTATTACGAAACGTGAATTTTCCTTTGATTTGACTGTAAATGAAAGGTAATGTTTTTTGATATTTAAACATGAAAATGTAGGTAACCGAAATAAAAACTTTATCTTTATAGTAGGATGTTATCATTGAGTTATATTTTTTTATTGTCTGTTATTTGATTTATTAACCGGTTTGTATAAATCTTCTTTTTATGTCATATTTTGTACTTGTAGATTGTTTCCAAAGAAATTTTAACAAAATTGGTTTAGTACGAAGATTTAGTAGTTTAGATTTTAAACCAAAAATTCTAAGTCTTTTTTTGTGTATTTTTACTGCTAACATTTTGTTACGAAAACTTATTATTTTATGAATATAACAAACCCTACCAGATGTCTCTTACTCTCGTCCTTAATTTTATAGTTTTCCGGATTAATCAAATAATCACAACTAAGATTTTGTCAAAACATTCTTTTTCAAATTTTGTAAAATAAGAAAGTACGTAAAATTTAAAAATAATCAGACATAGCTTACATGAATTCTAGTCCATTTTTATTTAAGTGTGACGTCGCAAGCCCCCCTCCGTTTCTATGTGATTTTTTACTTTTTCGGTAAACTGAAAAATACGGGTCCATTATTTTTGGATGATCTTCAGACCCTGTCGTCACCCCTATTGACTAGGTAAAATAATAATAAAAAACATTCAAACATCGCTGACAAGAATTCCAGTCCAATTCTAAACTTGACATCATCAGAATCCACATGTCACATGTTATGCCCCACGGCGTTGTCCGTAATTGGGTTATTCTTTACATAATCACGCGTTTCTTGGGGTTGTCTTGAATATAACTCTGATTTATAATACATGCAAATTGTCACCCAACTGTTTTGAAAGTTAGTGTCGAAATTTTCGCGTGATGTGTTTTGGAGAAACGAGTGTGTACAACGAACATACGAAGGAAAGTTATATATATGTATATTAACTATTGCGGAATAGGGGGCAAGATACTAATATTCACAATAACAGAAAAACACAGGCAAATTTTTTGAGCAAGTTTCTAATATTATACTACTTTCCATACAGTGTTTATTTCTTATGTGCCAGACAGAGCATTTTGGGTCTTGCGGAGGTCTAGGGAGGTCTAGGGAGATAGCCAGCGCCCAGGGCCCCAAAACTTTAAAGTCACTTTTACTGTGATAATGCATGGGCAAGAACGTGGAAAAAGGAATCATTTTAGTGATGGATAGCCCCAATAGCCTTAATCTGGTACTTTCTAAGTTTTTTTATGACACCCAAAAGAACCATATTTTCTGTTTTGAGGTTTTATTCCACAAATCTTAAACCTTTGTGGTAAGTAATACAATCCTATTGTTATCTTCACTGACACTTACCCCTTCTGAGCCAATCACCTATACAGCCTTAAATTAACACTATCTAGATAACGAACAAAAGCTTAACCGCTACTTGTAAACTTAACAATGTACCAATATAATCAAAATGCTTAAACAATACCTTGACACCCTTATTGTAAGGGGCTGAGTTCGTTGAACCTGCATCACCCTGTGTACACAAAACATTTTCGTGCGAATTTAACATGTATTGTCGAAGATGTAAAGGTGAAGATCGCATGAATGAATTTTAATTTCTGTATTAAGGTGTTGGGAAAATTGTTATTATAGAAATTTTGAACGGCTGTCGCTTATGAGTATAATATCGATCAGAATTGTAATTATTTTTGAAATATTGTTATTTTCTGCAGAGTAACGCATGGTATAGTATACAAATCGAGCTATATAGTACCTATAACGGAGTGTCTTTAATCACTAGCCAAATTTTTGGAGCAATTTCAGTCCATGATACCTAGGTTCTGAACTTCTACAAACATTAGGCGTCTCAACCTCAACTAAATAAGCCATAGGCAAGCAATCCGTCACTATATCACGTAGACATTTCACATTTGTAACCTTTGGCGTTCTTTACTTAGAAAATTACTTGAAATTATTATAGGTATGTATTATTGTCAATATTCATCCATTCTTCCACGCTAGTATGGGAAAAAAGGAAAACCTAAGATTGTACCAGATGCTTCTATAGATCATAACAGCCGATCGAGGGAATGCGTATCAGCCTTTACTACTTATTTTGATTCCTTTACTCCCAATATCACGCGAAAAGTGGCCTTTGGGCAATGTGGCTCTGGGCTCTATCTCAGATAAGGTTGTGATGTGGAGCATATAGTGCCAGTAGTCCTCTAACTGATCCGAAGTTACAGGACTATAGGCACTAAACACCAGGTGATATTCTGAAGTTTATGCAGTCCTTCTTCAGAAATCCCGATGCGGGTGAGTAAGGCAAGGGGTAAGTACAATATAACCCAAAGGTTCGTGCTTCCAATTCATGAACCCCAAAGCAAGATAAGATAAGATGTACTATATCTATACCAGTATCGTGTCAAAATCATAAAAAAACTGATTTTGACACTTTTGTTACTTAGATTAGCACACACAAAATATATTCCACTGACAAGAGCTGAGCTTTTAAATACAAATAAATAATAATAAATACATAGGGATACATTATACTGATTGATCTAGCCCCAAAGTAAGTTCCAGACTTGTGTCATGGGATACTAAACAATACTATATTTTATAACAAATACGTATGTAGATAGACATCCGCAAGACGCAGGGCAGTTTGAAAAAAGCCATTTTCCAGCTTGCCCTGATCGAGGATCGAATCCGGAACCTCTGGGTGACCACTACGCCATGGAGGTCATTAAAATGGATAATTATAGTATCTGTAACAGGTAGCGTATCAATCTGACACTTAATTATATCAAATTGGAACCACAAAATTAGCGCATTGTTGGACTTCTAATTAGTATTTTCGATATTCGATACAATGTAAACGGATACGTACATTCCAGTTGGTCAGGGTTGACACACATTATTGTCCATGCTGGTCTGGGAGAAAAGAACAACTTAGAACTTACCAGCAGCTTCTCTTCCCGCGCAGATTCTAAAAGCCGATCGAGAGAATAGGCGAAAATGCGAATCATGTTAGGTGTTGTTATTAGCAACCCATTACTATTTTGATGCCTTTCAGGGTTCCGTAGTTAAGAAGGAAACCTTGTAGTTTCGTCATGTCTATTTGTCTGTCTGTTCGCGGTCCTACTTAGAAATTTTACCTACTAGAAAGCTGTAATTTGACATGGGTATGTAATGTATGAGTATTATTAATTCTGTGGTATGAGTCAAGTGTAAACTACAAAAACCCTGACTTTTAAGCCATTCTGAACGGCCGAACCAATATTCTTCAAACATAGCTTAGAATCAAATCAAATCAAATCAAATCAATTTATTTGCATTTCATGTAAGTACAGTGGATGGTACATATTTTTAGGCTCTGTACATTAGAATTGCTTTCGTAATTGATCTATCAGTATATTTGACGTCGATCAACTCCATTTTGTTATAATATTATCTCATTTACAACATCTTTTAGGTTATTTAATTAGAAATTGAAGTTTTAAAACAAAAAGCAAGTAATTAACATTATTGCAATACATATTGACTGATGCGAAAACTTCAAAGAATTCTTGAACAAAAAACTTTGACTTTGATTGAACACGTCTAATCTCATTTTCCAATTAATCATGGCTCCTAATAACTAAACCTTGGCTGTATTCACTAGATTCTATTGTCTGAATTCCAAGACTGCAAATTAAATTTAGACAAAGAGCGTTTTTTAAGAAAGTCACTTTTAGGTCGTACACCTGTTAATAAATTTTAGGGTATAAAAGAATAATCTTAAGACTACATCCTTTAGAAATTTTTAAATAAAAATGGAACGGAATGAAGCGTAGATTTAGAATATACAAGTAGTGTAGATTGCCACCGGTTATTAATGATACTACGTATAATTTTTCATGGTCGGGATATAGGTACACTTCAATGCATATAACCCAACTATGAAAATATGTTCAGTCGGTGATAAGGAAAAAACACGGCACTTTTTTCTTTTCCTTCTTTTAGAAGTCACAATAAGACTATCTCTCTCTATCAAAGCGTGCATGCCCTTGGTATGAAATGAATTATATAACAAATCCCGATGAAATTAAAAGTGTAAAAAGTTACAGTTACTTCGTTTTTTTTTTTAATTTTGCTAATGTTTATCTGAGACTCAATTTTATTTTAACCTTCATCGTCGTTAATACGCGTCCTCTTTATTAATAGTGTTAAACAACGTGATAGGGACATACCCATAATAGATCCTTCCACGGGCTATATGTACTAGATCACTATAGTATATGTAATGGAACAGACAAAAAATTAACAAAAGATCGACATTTCCATAAAATTGTGTGCAGCCGCTCGGTCAATTTGTATAATTTTTTTACTGATATTTTGTACTCAACTGCCTCCGTGGTGTAGTGGTTAGAGGGCATTTCTTCAAATTTCGTTCTCCGCGTAACCTTCGTGGCGAAATTGAAATTACCAATAATCTTTTGAAAAAAAATACTACGCTATAGATGGTTTAAAAGCAAATAATATACTGTTTGAAACTTTCAAATTGACTAATTAATGATAAAGATATAAAATTCCGAAAAAAATCTGCCCACGAAAGTTACTATTGATACCACGAAAGTTACGCCAGTAAAAAATACAACTCAGTTGTAGCGAAAACTTTAGTTTTTGCTACAACTAAATATATTTTTGCATTAAATAACAATCAATCAAGACAAGCATATGCATTGCACCAGCGTTCAATGTTTAAATGTTGCATTAGCATCACTTTTCTATTTTTTTATGAATTAAAACTGCATAAATTGATAGGTAGTGTAAAATGAAACAAAGCAGTTTTCAAAACAACATTTTTTAATCATGAATTCGAACATTATTTATTTTTTCTATTAATGGCTAAAGAATATGTGCGAAACAAAATAATTAAAAAATGGTTTGACATAAAAATTATTAACTTATAGGACGTTTTAGGCTTTCTATGACTAATTTTAAGATGTAATTTTTATTATGTTGGTCAATTGTAATTAATATAATTCACAGACAGGTATTATTTCTTTTTTTTTTGCTTTTGTAGTAAATTTCTCTCGGCTTTGCTTTAACAATATTGTGTAATTCGGTATGTTTTTTTTATTTTTTTCTCTTCTTCTTATTTCGGCTAATCGCTTTTTCCCCAGATGTAATTTTTTACGGCGGCATTTTTAATTTAAATACGTTAAACCATTAAATTCGTTAAGTTATGGTAATTTAAAAAAAAAATTACACACTTACAAATATGCATACAAAGTTACAAACGTGGATATAAACCTGTATACAAACTTGTCATAAATAAAAATACAGAACCAAATTCAAACTCTCATATAAAGTAACATACAAACGAATACTTTATTAAAGCTTAACAAATCCAAAAACAAACTCCTATGGAAACTCACACATAAACTCACATTCTTACTATCATACTAATTCAGAACCTCACAATCAAATTCACAGACAAACTAACAAACCAAATATATAAAACCAAATACAAGAAACTAATTATACTTCTACTCGCGAGAATATTCCTCGGCCGGCTCATCGTTACTTACACATACTAACACTTACCAAGAAATACCAATACCTTCCAACACTGAAATACATATATTACAGTCAACGAATAATTGTGGATGGAAATGTCGAAAGCAGAAATTTTGACTGGGCATCTTTGTTAGGACTAGCTAGGACATAAACATACTAAAAATCCTTACCCCTCCGAGGTGAGCCCGCGAGGGGAGGGCACATAGAAGGTACCGTTTTTTGGTTTTTTGCTTACATCTCGAAAACGGTGCGTTGTACAAATTTTGTTGGACTACATTATGAAAGCTGATAAAATTCTCTACAACTATGGCTTTCATTTTTTTATCTATCTCCAATTTTTACCCAGATATGACGTACAAAAAATTTTCGAATTTTTTAAAATGTGTTCTACACTCTGGGCGTATTCGGACGAAAAGCGCACGCCAAGCCCACGTCCAATGCATGCCTTTCATTGCGTTTTTATCTTCATAATTCAGGAGAAAGGTGTCCAAGCTAGTCCTAACAAAATTTCTGCTTTCGACTTTTCCATCCACTTTTGAGCACTCATTGACCGAACTAATACCAACCCAGAGCAACACTTACTTATACCATAACATACCGACACAAGCAAACATTGTTTGAGAACATTTTAATAGATTTTTCATTGTATTAGATTACTCGTATATTAGAAACCGCTATAAGGAATATCACAAAAAAGTTTGTCGTATAAAAAAAACGAAATAAACATGTTTTTAGTATTTTCTTGTTACGAACATAGTAAGGTATGATATAATATATGTAAAGAAATTAATATAATTGGTAATTTAGTGAGAATTAATAAAGATACGTAACTTTCGTGGCATGCTTTTATAACTTTCGTGGCGAAATCGCCACGAAGTCCGCACCACGAAAGTTACGAAAATTTAACATTTTTTAAAATTACGGAGATAATTACGTATGAATTTAAAAACAAAATACTCTAAAATAAACTCGAAGGCATATTACATTTAAGGAGTGAATCGTTTAATGCGGAATAATTACTATTATTTTTAGAAAAGTGACCACAAAGGTCACTTGGGTTAGAGAATTTGAAAAAACTTAAAGAAATACACATCTGTATTTATTTGCAGACAACCGGTGAGCAGCGCATGAGTTCCCCACCAATGACAGGTCGCTACTGTTTATCCGCGCAACTAAAATTTGTACCTATGATTCAACTCGTTCTGAAGTTATGAGCTGTTTTGTATCGTTTTTCGAAAACTAGCAAAATCGTGTGACAGAGACTAAATGCTTCATAACTTTTTTTATTTAAGAGATACAATTACCATTTTTTGTACAACTATGCATTGTTTAATCATAAATAGTTAGAAATACAAAATTTACTTATTGGGTGATAAACAAAAAAGTTATACGAGAAGGCAAAAGCGCGCGCGTAAGTGTGACACGCGGAGAACAGCAAATTTGCTCCCGATTTTGGCATTCAAATATTATTTAAAAAATTACTGTACATTATGTATCTTATTTAATTATGATTTTGTATAGGGGTATAACCAAAGTAACTCCTGCAATCGGTTTTAAAACCGTACATTGGTTAAGTTAGGAATAAAGACCGTGTGACAGTAAAAAAAGGCACTCTGAAGAAACACCCTAGAGCGTTCGGCTCATACCCGGAGGTCGCGGGTTCGATTCCAGGCGGGGGCAACGACTTTGTGTTGTTGTCCTAGTTTGGTTAGGACATTGCAGGCTGATCACCTGATTGTCTGATAAGTAAGGTGATCCGTGCTTCGGAGGGCACGTTAAGCCGTCGGTCCCGGTCACTGTCTTTGACATTGGTCGTTACCTAAAAACCATGTCAGAGGCCTTTAAGGCGGTTTAAAAACTCTGACACTAGTGTTAGTCACTAACACACACGATAAGAAGAAGACTGATATTTTATTATCATTAGACTATACAGATCTAGCAGTGACGTGCATAAATATTTTTAACAGGGTAGGCACTAATCTTAGATAATAAAATACATTATATAATAAAACAAAATTCATTTTTTGCTAGTCCGTTAATACATTAGGGTGGCACAGGGTAAACAAAGTCTATGTGTCTATAAGAAATGTACGTTACTGAGATCTATTTATTAAGTATACAATTTATTATGAGTTTGGCCTTTGCATGTTGTATGGTATACATACGTTCAACAGTAAAATTTATTGGAAATGAAACTACAATGAAATGTATACAGAACTCATTTTTGTCTAATATCAGGAGTGTATACTCAATTTCATTCTAATCTTCCAAGCCATTGTTTCAAACTACATATCCTCGAAAAATTGGCCACGACGCGTGCAAACAGCGCGGTAAATAAATATAACAAATTCCGCCGTCGACAACCCTATTTGGTTTGGATAGTGACAAATACCTCGCCGGATTCCGGCACCATTCCGGTACCATTCCGGTACCGTTCCGGATCGAACATGGAATTGGCGGCGTAGCAATCGGCAGCATGAAACAAAATGCGACGGTATACAAATTAACTGAATACTTCCAAAACGAGGTATGCAAGTGAATTGTTGCGGAAATATTGCAAAAATGAGATAATAATGTTGTACAGCTTGATGGGCTTTGGCCTTTTGTGTAAAAGGTGATCTCCGATGTAGTTATGAATGTAATAATCTAGACTAGTAAACAGAAAAGGTTTGATTGTATGTGTATACATACATACATACATACTATCACGTCTTTTTCCCTAATGGGGCAGACAGAGCATTTTGGGTCTTGCGGTTCTATGCAGAGCTCAGGGCCATAAGACCCAAAAGCCACTTTTAGCGTCATGGTGGGCGAGAAGATGGAAAAGCAATCAATACAGTGATGGGTTGCTAGCCGCATCGCCTGTTAACATGATTTGCATTTTTGCCCATTCCCTCGATCGGCTTTTACGATCTGCGTGGGAAGAGCAGCAGCTGGTACATTCTAAGTTTTTTTTTATTTCTCCCAGACCAGCATGGTATTGTATGTGTATGTTTCTATTAAATAAATATCAGTGTTATGCTGTTCTCAATTTTGTAATAAGTACTCGTACTGCCTCCGTGGTGTAGTGGTTAGAGCGTTTGGCTCATACCCGGAGGTCACGGGTTCGATTCCCGGCGGGGGCAACGACTTTGTTTTGTTGTCCTAGTTTGGTTAGGACATTGTAGGCTGATCACCTGATTGTCCGATAAGAAAAATGATACGTCCTTCAGAGGGCACGTTAAGCCGTCGGTCCCGGTCACTGTCTTTGACATTGGTCGTTACTTAAAACCATGTCAGAGGCCTTTAAGGCGGTTTAACAACTCTGACACTAGTGTTAGTCACTAACACACACGATAAGGAGATTAAAAAACTTAAGAGGTGTCAAGGGACACCCGGAAGGAACGAAGTTCGAGAGAGAGACAGACAGAGAAACACGCGCACGCCGCACGACTTACAACTATAGCAAATAGTGTCGTTACATTACACTAGCCACCTTTCGCAACGCGCGATAAGCAACTTCGTTCCAAAAAGATGTTCATCGCTTTTTCATGTCAAAATAACTAAATTATAACAATTACAACAAATTACTTACTTGGTTTGTCACGCAACAATGATTGACCGTTACACTAGAATTATACAAAATAGGGAAACTTGTCTGTCCGTCACACACATGTTGTTTTAGTAATCACACTGACTACTTGAAAATAATAAAACAGTTGATATAATAAATGTTGGAAAAATTTTCGTTTTTTTACCTTACTTTACGAAGGAATATGGAAAATACTTTGCATTTTTACTTACTTTATGGAGGAATAGTTTTTTTGTATTAAAAAGAAGTGGAAGAATATTGGAAAATTGAATATTGTTGATTTTAACACTGTCGTGCTTTGAAAACTTATTATTGTGATTAAAACTAACGTGAGACTCAGACATTATTAAAATGAGTTAACATGTCGGCAGTAGCTGACTCTAGTGAGTAACTTAACTCATTTAAACAATTATTAATGTGTTTTGATTTTTATTGTTTTGGCAATTCTTCTACTTTTCTATCGTTCCATTTGGCAAGTTATAAGCCGTTGTCTTGATTATAATTAAGCTACATAATACATATAGATATTGTCACGCCTATTTCCTACAAGGGTGGGCAAAGAATAAAGACCGCCACTACATTTCCATTAAGCTACATCCAATTCTTAAAAAGTTGTCAAAAAGGGAATAGGACAAAACATGTTTAAACTAAAATAGTTTAAGCAAAAGGTAGTCAATTTTTATGACTATGAGGAAATGTCTCTTTGTTATTAGATACACAATTAACCCCACAATTCACTCACGTCACGTACAGACAGACCTACATACAAACTACAGTTACTTCAATCTATACTATTATTTAGTAATCCAACCCCATAATGCTTGATTCGACGCTATCCATACTATTTCGATTGACCGAGGTCAGTAGAGAGCACGGGCGTACCTAGAATTTTGGAAAGGGTGGGGCAGAATCAAATTTTGTAATAAAGTCAAAAATATATTTTAAAACTATATTTTTGACTTTATTCAGTCCAGGCGTCTTCGAATAATCGGTGACCATTCATAAAAAAAATAAAAGAACGCGACGAATTGATAACCTCCTCCTTTTTGGAAGTCGCTTAAAAGCGTACTAATATTTTTTAATCAAGACTGTTTGTTATTATTTCATTTAAAATGACATGATGGGCAATCGACGTAAGATCGGTTGGCTGGTTGAAAAATTGGCGTGATGAGATCAACAGCACTGCCGAGTCGACATCGTAGAAGTTGACATAATGAGAACAACTCAATAAATAATTAGAAGAAAATAAAAAAAAGATTTTTTTCGCGACTTCTTTTATGTATGTTCACCGATTTTTCTAATACGCCTAAACCGATTTGGAAAACTATTTTTTTTTTTGTTGAAAAAGATATACTGGTGAGGTAGTCCCATATAAAAAATATCATAATCGGTTGTGTAGTTTGAGGGTGAAGTTTTATCGGTTTTTAGTTTTAAAAATTATATTTACTGAAACTTTTTATTTACCTGAATAATTTGAGGAAGTTTTGACTAAATATAGCTAAAATATCCATTTCAAATTCATTTTATGCTTTTAGTCTCTTCTTACTCTATTCCTGTGCACATTCATCAAGCAGTGGTCAACAAGTCGGTTTCCTGTCATCGTTGATCGTAACCAAGTTATTACTCTGCGTAAAGTACAAAATTATAATTATTACCTAAAAATAAAAATTCTATTACTATCTACTATATTATATTAGATAGTAATAGAATTTTATATATATTCACAGGGTGGGATAAATTCTCCACCTTGCCCCACAGTGGGTACGCCCATGGTAGAGAGAATTGGCCTTCGTATCGTAATTGCTCCCCCGGGCATCGAACTTGCTACCGTGCTGTCATTAGTAGCATTGCCAATATCAATGTTGCTAATGTACTTACGTGGTATTACGGATGGCGTGTGGTGTATTTTAGTGTAAGTTTTAGGTTTATGTAATCCTTAAATATGGATATTTAGAGTCCCCCGACCCTAGACTTCTCCCTACAAACGTAGTCTACGTTTAATTTTAAAACCACATGTCAGATTGCAATTATCTAGGGTTATAACTGGTTTCCTATCGTAAAATTATGAACTGGAAAGAAAATATAACGATTTAGAAGTTTCCCATACTAATGGTCAAAAATGATATAAAACACTATATTCTATTTCAAGTTCATATTTTTACGGTCGGAAACTAGTTATAAACCAAGATAATTGCAATATCTTGGAAATTACAACATTTTGCCCAAATCGAACATGTCGTTTTGAAATAAAACGTAGACTAAGTTTGTATGGCAAGTTGTATTTTGGTCTAGGTTCGGGGGACCCTTAATTGAATTTTGTTGAACTATCAGACCTATTATTATCGGGACTTAGCATGACCCTTTTTACTGGTCTGAAGGTCATGCAAAGTAGACAGACAGAGCAGGCAAAAAGAGCCAGTACGGTATGTAAGTCACTTATTTTTGTTACCTCTACATAAAATTTGCAGAACATTTTTGAAAAACTTAAAAAAAAAGAAAAGATAAAAAAGGCCCCTGCCCTGGCTTTAAGTCCGCCATTTACATGTACATTGTAATGAAGTTAAATAAATAAATTACGATAGAAATATATCTTTTCAAATAAGTTAACTAAATAACATACAAATACGTACGAATGCACCAAACTAAAAATGAAATAATTTAAATACATTCATTGAATTGTATTAAAAATAGCACACGCTCTTTTGTTGTCGGCTGTACGCGTGAGGTCAGAGGTCGCGGGTTTGATTCTCGTATCGTGGACTAGTTCCAATATTTATATGACATCTCTGTTCTCAATATGAAAATAGCTGAGCATCTAGAATTGTCGATAACGTGTGTTTAAACTAGGCCTGCCTTGTAGCCGCACCAAGAATTTCTCCTAAAATATTTCATTTCAATTTATTCGTTATGCAATACGCTATTTTCCAACAAGTCAAATCAGATACTTTTTTCTAAATTTCAAAACAAACAGTTTCTATGAGATTTTGTGTGAAAGACAGGCAGATGACGTCATAGTTTTTTGGAGTCAAATAGCGCTCAGTCAGTTTTTCTGCATTAATAAATTAAAAATCGCATTAAAATTGGTATGTAAAGACAGTTGACATTATTTTACGACGTTTTATTTTCTTATTAGTACAAAATAATTTATTTTTGGCTTAGGAAAATACCCGATTTGAACTAAGATTTAAAAAAAGTTTTGAATTCGTTTTTAGAAATATAATTTCTTATCACTTTTTAGGGTTCCATTAGTGTGTTAGTGGACTAAAAATTAAGAGACTATATAAAAAGGGGAATATCTTTGTTCAGTGCTGCCCCCATTCGAAATAAATTGTTTGAAAGGTAACGAATATATAATTTAAAATTTTGTTTTGACGTAGTCCTAGATAACCCTTCTAACTATGAACTACTGTTTACAGTTTAGAGTGAGAACGTGAAGCTTTTCTTTGCACATTTGCAAAAAGTGGTAGTTTTTCGCAAATAAAGTATCCCCATAATTACAACATTACATTATTATTTAATTTGTTGGCTGTGTGGTTTCCGGCAAAGTAGAATAGGGCCACTCCAAGTCCTCCCGTGGATTTCGTAGAAGGCGACTTAGGAAATACAAGCTAAACAAAGCTTATGAACATCTGTGAGACCTCTCCAAGCCGTCTGGACAGCGTTGAGAGAGTAGGCCAATTCCTTCTGGTTGCTCTGGACAAGTATGGCTCTAGTAATACAGGTAGGGTCTTGTCCTGACATAAAAACCTGATGATGATGATTATTATTATTTAAATAAGTCCGCCTTTGCGTTCTAACTATTTTAAATACCTAACCATCTAAAATAGTTTCGTAAATAAACTTGCATCTCTCGATCTATATCTAGCATTATATTCTAACGTACTGCAACTCTGCAACCCCTGATTGATGCCTCCAATCAACCGACGACCAAATAAACAAATTTAAATACAAGCGGCAGCCCTGGCCTGTGCAATTTAGTGCCAAATTCACTCCGGACATCAAAGGATGCCGCCCCTGCCTGGTTTAGGGTTGACAGTTTATTGATTTAGCCTTTTTTTATATTGGTGCTCTAATAACAAAGACCGTTTGGCTATGTAGTTTTAGTTGCTTTTTGATATGTATAAAAAAATACAGGGACAAATTACACAGATTCAGCTAGCCCCAAAGTAAGTTCGAGACTTGTGTTATGGGATACTAACTCAACTATACGACTATACTATAGATAAACACCCGAAACCCAGGACAATTTGAAAAAGGCCATTTCCGACTTGCCCAGACCGGGGATCGAACCCGGAACTGCTGGGTGGCGGACTAGCGTGGTGACTACTACGCCCTATACATACTATCACGTCTTCATCCCTAATCAGGACAGAACGGAGCATTTTGGATCTTGCGGATCTAAACAGAAAGAACAATTGAGCAAAATAATTAATTAAATAATTTCTGATTCTGATTTTGAATCTAGAGCCGCAAATCACAAACGTCACTTGCGTGATGGTAGGCGAAAAGGTGGAAAAAGGAATCAAAATAGTGATGGGTTGCAAAAAGTAATTGCATTACCAATTTAAGCACGGACTAAACCCTGGCTTACGGAATATGTGAAGTACTCGTAAGGTCTACTGCCGCTGGAAAACTAGGCTCTATAACCCTCCTTCTGTCGCAGTCGGAGAAGTAAAAGTAATTTTCCCATATGCCTTTTTAACAATCGCCTCAAAACAACTCTGACATCAAAAACATTAACTCATTCGATGTTTATTCTATTTATTTCTTGCATTTTATGTTTTCATATAAGTTTTATGAGAAAAAAGTCTTTAAACCTAAACTTGTAAGTACTTTTCCTGTGTATGAAGTGTATAAACCTGTCATAATGTAATGAACTACTTTACCAATATTTTCATGGTGTGTTTGCTAATTTGGCGCCAATTTAGCTGCTTCGGACATCAAAGGACAGCCCGTCGCCGACATAGGGTTACCACCCATCGATTTAGGATTATGCTTTGATGAATTCTTTGCAGGTTAATATTTTGAGCTTTCCGTAAAGCGTGGAGAAAAACGGTGTTTTAGTCTCCTCAATGAACGGTCGATATAATCTCTTGACTTTATTTATTGCGTTCTTATGTTAAGTGTACATTAACTCTATGTTAGCAGTTATTATAAAACAAATTATGTTATTATAATTCTCGTTAAAGCCAATAGAGGGAATGGGCGAGAAACTGAATTATGCCAACAGATGATGCGGCTAGAAACCTATCATATTATTTTCTAAATTTTTAATAAAAGCTTTGTTTCAAAAATTGAAACACGTGGACTTAAGAACGCCCAGTGCCTTTGTTATCGGTCAAACTAATATTTGCATAAGTTCATAAACTAAACATAAACTACACGAATACTTAATACTTTTAAATAAAGATAATGAGCACACACAGCACTCCTTAACATCTGTATTTTGATTTTCTTTTTCTACCATTCTCTTTGGGTTTTGCAGTCATAAACTTTGTAATGAATGAGATATAAAGACGTGATATTGTTCATCCAAATAGTTAGCAGACCTTTGGCCAAAGGTCGTGTCTTTGAAAGTACCGAAGAAAGCTATTTGGACGAAACAAATGTTTCTTACGAAACGGAAATAACTATTTTTTCGGTTCTTTAAATTTTCAGAAAGCGGTAACGTTACAAGCTATTTTTTCACTTGACTTTGAAAAACGGTAATAAAACCGAAAAAAGTCTTGAACGTTTGTTTATAAATATCACATGTGAGCGGCTCTAGCTATTAAAAAGGGTCTTTGTTGCTTTATTTTCGTTCAATCGTATGTACATTCGAAAACAAATGTGTTTACACATAAAATTAAACCTTTTGTTCTTTTACGGCATTGGGGATTAACCGTTTTACGTAATCTAAACCAGTAGCCCATTGTTCAGTAATCTGGATTGAATATAAACCATTGTTTTTGTTTTAAATAATGTTTTACAGTCATATATCAAGTGATAATGGCGGTGGGATAGCGTGGCATTGACTTTAATTAAAACCAGTAAGGCCAACTTTACTTAGAGGGTAAAAACTGTTACAACAGGGATTCTTTCTATATTTTTTTGACTGAAAAGCTGGGCAGATCGTAAAAGACCAACATTACCGATTTCGCTAAAATATCTGGTACGTGATCCTCGACACGAGCCTCAAGCTTTTAAAATAAACTGTTACAGATACCTTAGAACATTGTATGTCTGCAACAGCCTACACTAAATTTAATTGAAATATGTGCAATGCAATCATCATCAGGTTCCTTTTTTTAGTTTACTGCAGGAGCATGACCCTCTGTACTACTAGAGCCATACTTGGACAGAGCAGTCAGAGGATTTGGCCTACACTCTCTACGCTGGCTAGGCGGGTTGGATAGGTCTCATTGATGTTTAAAAACTTTGTTAAGCATGTCTTTCCTAAGTCGCCTTCTACGACATCCACGGATAGATTTCAAGTGGTTATATTCTCTTTTAGCGGAAACCAAACGGAAATGTGATTAAATAAATAAAACAAACACTTCTGTTATCGACAGTAGGACGACATCGCTCTCGCTGTCTCGTTTAAATTGGCCGCGACAATGTTTGTGGGACACATGATCCAGCAACTTAAAACAAAATTAAAATAAAACAAAACGCATCATTATGAACCTTATTTCGATGTACGGAGTGCGACTCGAAATTTTCCAACAGCATTATTAAATTTGTTAACAAAATTAAAATAAAACATACTCTACCGTTCTTTATGCACCTTATTACGATGTAAGAAGTGCGTTATGCAACTTTTTCAACGGCATTATTAAATTGGTTAAGGACAAACAGTTTGACATATGGTAATTTTTTTTCTTGCCAGTCAATCGGAATACGCCAGTCTATATTTTGCCCCGGGTAATGAGGGGGTAAAAAGAGACAAATTGTTCCGTTTCTGTGATTTTAGTTTTGTAGTAATTATGAAAGTACCACTGTAGTGCGACAAACTGTTGCCTGCCTATGAGCGACATTTCATCGGCACTACTATTGCTCGATATCAGATTTGTCCGACCAATGTTTGACTGAGCTTTTGATAGGCACTGCTATTACTCGACATCAAGATTTTCAACTAATGTTTGACTGACATAGCTTTTGATCACGCCACCAGATTTTGATATTTTGTGATTTATTTAAAATTACAATGTTATTTTATTATGAAAACTAAATACCAACTTAATACTATTAGAATGTTCAAAGTGGTTTGTCTTAGAGACGAAGTGAGGAATTTTGCTAAATGTCACACATTCTATATAACAAAAGTAGTAAGTATAAGAAAAGAAATATTTTAAGTACTTAAACTTATAATGTCTTACAAAATATACTAAAACTATGTTGTAACATATTTTTAGTATATTTTTTATGGTGTAACTTAAGTACTTGTGTACCTACTTACTTACAAATGTACACATGTACCTACCTACTTACATTTTAATTGATTTATAAAAATATTTTTTGGTTTTAATACAAACAGGGTCAACTTGCATGTGAGGCCAAAAAATATTTTTTACATTTGGTATACGAAAATGTTTCTAACTAATTGACTTATTACTTTTTGTCATGTCACTTAACATATCCAAAGTCCTAATTTCGTCGTCAAATTTAATTATCCACGCCCTCAGTAGGAAATTACAATTAAATACCACTTACCGTAAAAAGTCTATGGTTATATAGAGCTAATCTGACTCAATTTCTAGCGGAACACACATGAAGAAAAACTTTGGGGAGTACCTATGTCCAGCAGTGAACTTCCTGCGGCTGATATGATGATGATGATCAGATCACACATCAAAAAATCTTTAAACTAGGAACTATTATTAACCTTCTTAAAAAAATCTAGATATTATTTGTTTATCGGTTAAAAAAGCGTAATAGCTTCACCGAGATATCGAAATTAGATTATAAGGTCTAACAAAATATACTGAAACAATTTTATGCGCGTGAATTCAGTCTGGAATAGTGACAACTTTCCCAAAGGAACATAAGTCGAAATATGAAAAATACTTTTTTGCTTTTATATAAACTCGGATAAACAACTAAATTAAAAAATAAATTATACTCTAAATTAAACTAAAAAAATAAATATATAGGGACTAATAACTCGGATTAACTGATCGGTCAATTGTATGCAAGGCCAAAAATTGCTTTTTATATTTCGATACTTGGTCCTTGGGGAAAATTGTTCAGTATCATTGACTGAATTTACCCTTAAAATAGTTTCTGTTTATTTTGTTAGACCTTATTAATATCTAATAATAATATAGTTCTTAAAGTTCATAAAATATATTGGCTTTTTTATGCCTCCGGAATTTCCGTCTGCGAAAAATCTGCTAGTGTGTTACCGTCGCCGAAATAATACCGTAAAAGCGAGTGTCAGGTGTCAGTCTGTCTGTTACAGTAATCTTTGAGTTCCTTAATTTGATTCCCTTACCTTAACATTTATGAGTGGGGTTGAGTTCAAAGAGTTAATGGAAGAGACTTAGATTGATTAAAAAATGTAATCTTGTGTGGTATTTCTTGGTGGAGGAAAATTTCACGGAAATCATTAGCATCTGATAGTTTTTTTAAAAGCTTTTATTTAACTTGCAATGTATCTTGTATGTAGTATGTACGTATGAATGTTTTGTTTAGGTCGAATTTTGCTACTTAATCATCCACAAGGTATCCTGAACCGATTTAGTAGAAATTTTGTTAACTTGTGTAAGTCGGATGACAATACAATTATATAAAGTCAATGAGCTGTTCTGATAATGGATCCGGGAAATATTCAACGAAAATTAGTTATAAAACAATATAAACTCATTGACGAAGACTCGTTTGATTTGTCTTGGTGACCACTTTATTGTAGATGATGTCTAGGGTCTGATCACGGAGACGGAAGGTGGTCGATGGAACTTGGTAATAAAAAGATGCAACTTCATCGAGTTTGGGCTTTTTTTATTTGTCTTAATAAGTACTTTGGCCTAAAAATAAAAGCTTTTAAAAAAAATATTTTTTTTTCAAAAACTTTATCTTTATCTTGAAATAATTTTGGGCTTTTATATCTTAGTCCCTATACATCTTATTGTTAGCGAGTCAAAATTACTTTTTATAAATTCGAAACGGCATTCTGGATTAATGACAGAGGTACTGATAGACGCATTTTGTAAAAAAAAATGTTATGTATTATTTGTATGTACTATAAAGAATAATTAAATTAAATATATTGTTAATATTGTATGTCGCAATTTCAAAATTGAAAAAGCGTTATATCTACTAGCCATATTTCGTTCTAGCGTAATTTGGCCCCTATAGCTTTTGGTTTCTAAATTCCGTGACATTTATATCAATGACGATCGTCAATTTGTCTCGCTGTCAGCAATATTTCTTCATCAGGACCCCTAATTTTAAAGTATGTCGGAAATGTGACAGGATTAATTCATTTGATGACATCGTTTCGGTTCCTACGTAATTTTAAAGTCGCAAGTTTGACTTAAATGAGAACAGACAACTTTTCAAAATTTATAATTTAAATCGCATTAAATCCGTTCTCACCTGGGTTTGCGTGCAAAAAGCGCAAAGAACTTGCTTAGGGTTAAATACTTTAAAGGTATGGTGCTTATAATAATTTTACACTTTATTCTTTATATTTAATCTATTTATGTATAATTATTCGACTGCCTCCGTTATCCAGTGGTCAAGGCGTTCACCTTGTGATCCGAAGGTCATGGGTTCGAATCCCACTGGGAAGCATACTTCGTGAATAGTTGTTTCCAGTCTGGTTAGGATATTGCAGGCACGGAATCATCTTACTTTAGTAGATGTAAGTAAGATGATTCCGTGTTTCAGAAGGCACGTATAAATTGTGGGTCACTAAAGCCATGGTAGAATAAAACAAGGTATTCTCTTCCCGAGATGGAACTTGACTACGTCACGAAAGTGTTGCCACTGGTTGTTCTTTACAGTAAATTTAAGGACTTTCTCAATTAGTTCACGAATATTACAAAAAATATTAAGTAACTTAGCTATTGAGTATCTCGCGATTCTCGCGTGATTCATGAATTCAATATTTTATAAATTGATATAATGGATTATTAATTCGAAATTGGTTTAAAAAGTTCAAAAATGCATTACGCTCGGGTAATTAAATTTCACACAGTGGCAGCACATCAAACTGATGACGTAGTCAAGTTCCACCTACGTCATCAGCTGTCACGGGAAGAGAATACCTTGTTTTATTCTACAATGACTAAAGCCATCTAGCGTTTGATCATCAAACTACCCAAGGATTGGTTCTGGTTATTATTATTCCCTTTTATTCCTATTAGTCCCTTTGGGTTGCGGAGGTAAGACGGCAGTCACTCTGTGTTAAAACCAGCAACCACGTCTCTTGGTTAGTTAGCGGACTCCGGGCTCTGAAGCATCAATGCTGAGGATGCAACTGCGAAAATACGCCCGGATGATGATGAAAAATGATAATTAAGTCTATTAATGATTAAAAAATCGGGCCAAGTTGTTAATCATTCCCAAATCCTTAAATTCTTTGTACATTATACATTTAAATACCTGAATTCCAGTACAAAGCAATTTATATGCCAATCCTTTGCAGGGCGTACATAATTTAGCTAAATTCAGCTTTGAACTATCTTAAACAGTCCCCGACTATTTACATAGTACACAAATAAAATCAATTTCCCGCCGCTTTTATGTGCCATTTTGAATTTCAAAATGGCGAGCAGTGTCAATTTCGTACATAAATTAAAACGAATTCGGAAATGGAAACATTTCGCGTTGTCAAAAGACAAGATAGAATGACAGGTGCGAAATTAAATTTATTGTAATAATTTAATATTACAACAGAGACTGGCCCCGACTCCATTGTTCCATGTTTATTAATATTTGCACAGGGCAAAGGAAATGAATGAAACGCGTCAAGTTAAAGCAATTTTTTAAGGATCAAAAGGCGTTGGTGTTTGCTACAAAAAAGTGTTTCATCTTTAAGTTATAAAACTATAAGTTATAAACCCAAAGCTGCAGATCGGGTTACTGAGAGGGATTTTGAAAATTTCTGACCAAATGCAAGTTGTATCATGTAGTTTTCTAGCGGTTCTAGTCTAGGCAGGTCTTTTATCCACTTATTAAGTGAATGTTCCTTACTCAGCAACATAGTTTACATAAACTTTAATTTTTTATATGTTTTGACATGTTTTTAAGAATGGAATTATTAATTTCTTTTCTTACTTTCTTATTAAAATGGTTGTCAATGATTAGTTTGCTCCGGAATAAACCTATAACAATTAATTCAGTTGTAGGTAGGTTCAAATACTCACTATTCAGTTAACCCTAACATTAGCTGCTGTGACTCATACCTGAAAGCAAAGAAAGGTGAATAAATTACTAAATTGTTCATTTCATCTTCCTAAAATTTATATGCAGTTTTTAGTATAATTGTCATATTGAAATAGGTTTGTAATGGCCTGGAAATGGAAATTCATTTGCCAATAACGTTAGTGTTTTGTTAATACTAATACTAATAATGGTTACTAAGAAATCACTTTGATATCAACATTGGTTACACATGTCCATATTGAAATTAGTTTACAAACGGCAACCAATATCCTGAAAGCATATTTAATACCCCTTTGACACATCCAAACAGATATAAAGCTAGTCGGTTTTCGACGAACGCTGAAGGCATAAATGGTTGGAAACGGAAAGCGGACACATTTGACCTCTATGATTTTCCTTTATATGTAAATTCCTGCAATCAAGTAATTTATGAAAAAGAATCAACAAAAAAGTTGTTTATGCTTTTACCCTTTACTGATGGTCTGGGTGAAAAGAAAAAGAAAAACTGAAGCTTCTTTTCTCACAAACAAGCAATAATATGGTGCGCATTTCGGCCAAAGGCTTAGGCCTTGCCGTACAACGCAGAAATGCCGCCAGCCTCTTGGGGACCCTGCCTGTTGACTGTGGCGATTTGGGACCAATTTTTTATATAAATTGATGTTTTAATTTTCAATAACAGTTTTAATTTATAGAATAGCTTTTAGTTTAATCTATTTTTTGCTAAATGTTTAAGTAATCTAATCTTAAAATGTACCTAGTCATTCTTTTTGCCTGTTGACTATGGCGATTTAGGACCATTTTTTTTTATAAATTGATGTTTTTATTTTCAAAAACAGTTTTTGCCAAATGTTTATGTAATCTAATCTTAAAATGTAGTTATTCTTTTCCAATTGATTTGGTCAATATACATATTATGATTAGATATAAAAGCAACAATCCGAATCATGTCTATTTTCGAAGCATCTCTACGGGATCTCCGTCACTTTTTAATAAGTCCATGCCCGTGACAAAACGAGACTTTTTATCTAATAGCTTTAAGTTTCTTCAACTCCGTTAAATATCAGAACGCGAACAATATGGATGCACGTATAAGCGAAAACAGCAAAACATCAATACTCTCGGATGAACACATACAATAGTAGATATTCGGAATACAGTAATGCGAGGTAACTTCCTGCGATCCATCATTGCAACGGTTCCTGAGCGAAATTGCCGGGGGGTGGGGGAGGGGGAGCGGGGAGGGGGCGAGGCAGGGCTGTCGACGCTAATTACTAAAGCGGATATTTAAAATAAGTTTTAACCGAATTTATTTTGGTAAAGAATTCGTGAAAAAGTTTAGGTACATTTTAAGTTTGTATATTTTTACATATATGATTGCAGGGATTGCAGGGATCTCACTAATTTCTATCATAACTCATTTTCAGAGGTGATTACATTAATTACTGATTATAAACTTGACGATTAGAATTAAATTTAGGGCAGTTAGGTTAGGGTTTTCTTTTTTGAAAAATGATGCTGCTTTTTACTGACCTAAACAGAATCCAGTTCTCTTTGTAAATTCAACGGCAAAACCTAAGTATAAGTGATAAAAATTACTTATATTCATTTTAAGTAATTAGTGCATAAATATGAACTTTTGTAAAACAGACTTTAAAAACAAAAAAATACAGAACAATCTTACTGCAACTTTATCAAAAGCAAATAAAGGTGAATGATTAAATTATTCTTTTAAAAAAATATAATTTCAAAGTAAAATTCATGTGAGGTATATATTCATTTCATTCATTTCTAAAAAGGTATTAGGGAGTTTTATCTGTTTTAAATAATTTATAAAGATCATTCATTATCAGTCTGATTTTACTAACCACTACTTAAGTGACAGCCCTACGTATACCTACTAACACAGCTCTATAGGTTTGTTTTCGCAAAATGCTGTGTAGTTTTAAATGTGCTGGTTCGCCATAATCTGCTTAATATTGAATTAATTATTTCACTGCGACCAGACTAAGGGATTTTCGTTAAATAGTACATATTCGTTAGAAACTGAAGTATCATATTAAAAATTTAATTACATTTCAGCTCAACTTTTTTATATCTCAAATTGTAAGCTATTTGATTTGGATTACTTTGTGAATTTGCGGATTAGCATTGTGAATTGTCAGACCTTATAATAAAAAGGTCTATAATTTTTTTTAAAAGGTGATTTTTACTACCCCCTTTTCAACCACGAATTAACAAAATGCGATATCAAAAATTCCAGTGCAGTTCTTTTTCTGAAAGACGTCAAATTATTGAATTAATAAAAAGAAATTGTATAGATAGATACGCTTAATACAAAGTTAGTTTAATATGGATAAATTTTAATAAATAAATTGTTTTGAAAAGCGCCTTTGTTCAAATATTACAATATTAGTACAACAATAATTGTTCATCAGCAATTTATTATTGTTTTTTTAAACTTTAGTCATAGTCATAACGTAGTGTTTAATGTAAATGCTGATGAATTATGTTTTAAGAAAATCATCGAAAAATTCTGCGTTTTACAAAATAATGAACACATTCTGACTTAAATTGTTATTTCTATTGTGTCCGTCTGAGTGTAAAGTATTATTAAAAACAATTACACAGACTAGAAATTAGGTGAAAGATACAATTTCCTTCAACTCAAATTGTAATCTATATGTTTGTTTGTAGCAGGGTATGATTTATGCGGCCATATCTGCGTATTTAATTAACTACAGGAAGATCGGCCGAGTTCGACTGTACTTGTGATTGATGACTGTACCGGTTTGATATTAACTGTTTACGCAATGAAGATAGGTAGAAAGTACCTATAAGCAAACTTTATGTACTAAAATGCAAAAGGTACTCTAATATTGTAAGATGAAGTAGGTTTTCCCATACAAACTTATTCTTACTTTTGTTAAAACGACAAATCACATTTCAAAAAATTGTAAAAATGTATAGATTTTTTTAAAATTACAAAACTTTTTCATTTAGGTTTTCGTCCATTTTCGATCAGTTTTTACTATGTGCATGGAAAGATAAGCAGTGGTTCCATCAAAGTTTTATTTTATTTTATCCCAGGCCAAAGAGCGAGGTATAATTTCACAATAAAAAATAAATTTTACAAGAAAATAAACCAACAATAAGCTCTGATGACTCTTGTCCCGATATTTCTTCGGGACATGACGTAAATTAATCACATATGTTCCGAGACTAATTTTCGGGCCATGATTTTTGGGAAAAAATATAAAAGGTCGATATAACGTAAATTAATTATATATGTTCCGAGTCTAATTTTTGGGCCATGATTTTTGGGACAAGATATAAATGATTGACATGACGTAAATTATTACGTATGTTCTGAAACGAATTTTCGGGTAATGATTTTTAGGACAAGATATAAAAGGTCGACATGACCTAAATTAATTTCATATGTTCCGAGACAAATTTTCGAGCCATGATTTTTGGGACAAGATATAAAAGTTCTTGAGGCGAGTAAAGCGTGAGAGTTGAAAAAAAGATAAAAAAACGTATTCCTCATTGTATAAGCGTCTAATTCTCGGCACAATGCCACGTTACTTAGCAGTTTTTGAATGACAAAAGATATTAGCCTCATGTATTAAGTGGAAGATCTAACAAAGTGAATATTTTCAAAGTTTATTTGATTAGATAGATAGATAAATTGGTAATTTGTCACTACCGAGACACACAAAAAATTAAACTATACATACATTAGTTACACTTACACACCGTGTGGTTCCCGGCAAGTCTTCCCGTGGACGTCATAGAAGGCGACTTAGAAAGTTCATGCTAAACAAAGCTTATAAACATCAATGAGACCTCTCCTACACGTCTGGCCAGCCAGGAGAGTGTAGGCTAAATCCTCTGGTTGCTTTAGCCAAGAATGGCTCTGGTAGTACAGAGAGGGTCGTGCTCCTGCAGTGGAGACTAAAAAGACCTGATGATGATGATGATAATGCCATAGGCTTAAAAATAAATAAATAACCATAAATTAATCGCTTGCATGTGCTGCAGCAAGACAAATAGGTCAAAGTCAGAGTGATAATTATTACCTCGAAGGCAATGCGCTGATTTTCAGCAAAGACCTGGAATGGTAACTACTAGTTCGAATTAAATTATAAAAATATATATTATTTTTTATATGGATTATGTTGAAAAAAGAATAAATCTTTTTTTTTTTCTAAATAAAAAGATTTGGTTCAACCACGTGACATTTTTAATGTTCACTACCTTCTTCGTTGTTTCCTCATGAAAACGGTATGGATTTTAGTACAGAATTCTTCTCTAGACATCTTGTCCTGATTGGACAAGATGTTACGTTACCAAGGCAATCCTGGCCAATGAAGTGGGCCTCATACCTACGTAACCAATTAACAATATATAAGATCTCATTTAAAAAGATAAAAGAAAAACATTTATTGTACAGTGTTTATTATAAGTATCAAATATAAATCATGCCGATTTTATTTCAGAGAAAACGTTTCATTGCTAAGCAAGATTAAATTCATAATACTAAGAATTTTTTGGCCCAAAACTTTTTAAATACTGAGAGAAATTCATCGGAATCATTGAAGCAGTTTTTGAAACCCTCGGGAATTCCAGAGAAGAATTACTCATATAGCTTATTAAAAGTAATAAGGTCTATTCAACAACGTCAATTAATTTCAATACAACATACATCCCCTTAACAATTCTCATACGATTCGCTACAATTATCTAAATATCGAATATTCCTTAGGATCGAAATGATTTTAATATAATTAGCCATCATTATACTCCTATTAAGCTATTAGTATAAACGCAATGTAAAGGGAATTAAGGCTTTTCAAGTGTAAATCATTTTATCATTGACTTTGGATACGTGCAAAGGAACGCAATTAAGCCGTGTATTTGATTTTAATTTGAACGTCGCTTGTGAATAGAAGATGTTTTATACTACTAGTTCGCCGCGAATTTAGACCTTGCCATTATTATTCGTGTTTTTATGGTTTTCTTCCCACGCAGATCGTAAAAGCCGATCGAGGGAATGGGCAAAAATGCAAATCATGTTAACAGGCCATGCGGCTAGCAACCCATCACTGTATTGATTGCTTTTCCATCCTTTCGCCCACCATGACGCTAAAAGTGGCTTTTGGGTCTTGCGGCCCTGGGCTCTGCATAGAACCGCAAGACCCAAAATGCTCTGTCTGCCCCATTAGGGATAAAGACGTGATAGTATGTATGTATGTTTTATGGTAAGACCGCTTGCTTAGTTCTGATTTCAACATTTCTAACAGACTTCAGTTCCCTAAGTAACACCTAAATACTATCAATCCAAAGTTAGAACGCGCTATGGTTTCGTTTGCTACATAGTCGCGGTCATTTTTATTAATATTTTAAAAACTACAAAACTGATTTTTATGTCCAAAGAACTTGTAAATTCTATTAATATTTCCTACATGCCTACCAAATTTCATCAAAATCGGACCATTGGTTCGACAGTTATTGCGGTACACATACATACAATGTGTTTCGCCCCCAACTCGATACAGAGACTTCGGTCGCTTCGCTCGCGCAGTCAATAAGGACAGATCGCGGCGAGTTTTAATTTAAAAGACGGACTTTTTAGAATAATGCTTTTCTGAATCTGTATCATATCTTAATTTGTAGTTATAAAAATATGACAAAGTTAATAAGACTACAAAAAATACTTAATTCTATGAGTTAAGAATCTCCTTACCCTAGACTTCTCCATACAAAGGTAGTCTACGTTTAATTTTGAAACCACATGTCAGATTTCGGTCAAAATTGGTAATTGTAAAGAAATTGCAATTATCTAGGATAATAACTGGTTTCCTACTGTAAAGTTATGAACTGGAAAGAAAATACAACGATTTAGAAGTTTCCCATACTTCTTCTTCTTATCGAGTCGAAATGGTTTCAATTTCAAATTATCTTTGACCAGTATGTGGCCATACTGATTCCCATACTGATGGTCAAAAATGATATAACCCACTACATTCTATTTCAAGTTCATATTTTTTCTGTAGAAAACCAGTTATTACCTTAGACAATAGCAATATCCTGAAAGTACAAATTTTTGCCAAAATCGGGCATGTATTTTCGAATTAAAACGTAGACTACGTTTGTATGGAAAGTTGTATTTTGGTCTAGCGTAAGGGGACCCTTAACTAACAAGCTTCTCGTAATTTCGTCTTTTAACCTATTCATGTGCATTGCGTTTTTCTCAACATTTGTCCTAAAGGTCCCAAGGTCCAGTAAATTATGTAAATGTAATAACCCTGTATGTTTGTATGTACTAATGCGGCCGCACTTAGCACAAATGAGAATACATAATTGGGTATGGGACCACTCTCGCAATAACGTTAAAGTTGTACACAAAGTTATATTCGGACGGTCAAAAAATAAAATTATTTTAGTTATCTTGCAAAATTTTGTACTTGTACGTTCATCATCATCATTAGGCCTTTTTGTCTCCACTGCAGGAGCAAAACCCTCTCTGTACGACCAGAGCCATACTTGGCCAGAGCAGCCAGAGGATTTGGCCTACACTCTCCACGTTGGCTAGACGGGTTAGAGAGGTCTCATTGATGTTTATAAAAGCTTTGTTTAGCATGTATTCTCTAAGTCGCCTTCTACGACATCCACTGGTATTTATACATTATAGGTATTTTATCTGTTATCCCGGCGTCACGTTTTTTCTGTTAGATAGTCTATAATCATTATACAATATGTTTCTATCATTTGAATAAATAATTTATTCCTCTAAACGTGAACACAAAATAAGAGACTTATGTTATGGGATATTAACTACATGATACTATATTTTATAACAAATTTATATATACATTTAAAAAAGCATTACACCATAAACCATAATTCAATATATGAGTAATTACTAGTATGGACATAATACTCTAACAAATAATAAATAATAATTTTTTTTTAATGTTTTTACTTTGTAACACCAACAAACCAAGAACTACTACTTCGAATTTCTATCAAGTCTTTTAAGCTATTATCATTTACTACCTACGTTGTTACTCTCGGTATTTATCTATATAGTACCTGGGCGACCGAGCTTTGCTCGGTTACATCTCAAACATTAACTAATTTTTTTTTAACTTGTCTAAAAACAATGCAAAATAAAAAAAATATATAAACTTAAACATAAAAAAAAACAAAAGTAAGTCACCGAGTGGGATTCGAACCCGTAACACTCTTTCTAGCGGTCGCTATCCTTAACCACTGAGCTAAATCAACGCGGTCGCGGCGCGACGAAATTAGCGACCATATTCTGCGTGGAAAGAAAAACGCATGAAAACTCGAAAACACGCGTTTTCCCAAACATAAAACTAATCTAGATCGATTGTTTACCCCCGAAAACCCCCATATACAAATTTTCTGCGAAATCGTTAGAGCCGTTTTCGAGATCACAGAAATTTATAAATAAATATATATGTATACATACAAGAATTGCTCGTTTAAAGGTATAAGATATAAAAAGTGTTAATCCAGGGGAACAGCTTCCTGCATAACTAATTTTATAAAAATTGGTCAAGCCGTTTGCGCGTGAAGAAGTAACAAACATACACACAAACTTTCGCCTTCATAATGTTAGTGTGTTTATAAATTCAAAACGCCACTACTTCCCTCTAGGTACCCTGGTTTATATAGCTCCCATAAAATAAGCTGTAATAATGTCCATCAGTGTTCAACCCTAGCAGGTGTGGGTAATCAGCTACCTATCGATATGATGCAGGAATAACCGAACAAAGGGTTATCACTCACAAGTTATGCTCTCCGGCCTTTTCTAGCGTGATAGTATGTATGTAGATTGCACACATGTTAATATAACTAAAGTATAGCTATAGTGTATAAAAAGTTAAAAGCTAATATAAAAAACGTTTTGCCGTAATTATTCATGGAATTTCAAGTGTCAAATAAAAATGAAAAATTCCATTTAGCTGTGTCAAATCTAACTTTATAGTCAAAATTAACTTCCTGTGTTCGAAACATTGATAACATAAAAAACAGCTTGTTAGTGTTTGCAAAACATCACCACATGAAAAAAAGTTCTTTCTTAATCATTCAAAACATTTAAAATTTTTAAATTCTACTTTTTATATAATGTTTTGACCTTCACAGGCACTCTTAACGTCAATAAGTAAAATTTACATCACGCGTGTAGTATATTGTATGTTAAAATTTAAATGGCCACTCCTGAGAAGAAACGCGGAATGAAACTCATTTTCACAGTACTTGCCGGAAGGGCTTTGTCATATTATTATTATGTCTTTTAATTAATTAATACTTTATCATCATCATCATCATCGTCAGCTATCAGGTCACTGCTGGGCAAGCCTCCTTCCGTCTGCGCCGTCTTCTTCTATAACTTGCCATATTTTTTATTTCTCCATCACAGAATCAACATCACTCTACAAGATTATAGATAAAATACTTTTTTTCTTAAACGTAATACAATAACACATTATAACTTGTGACAAATATCATAGAACGTGAGGCGTCCTTTGATGTAATATTTTAATAAATATACATATCGTAAACATTACCTAGCCAACAAAGTAAGAGGTAACCCTACCCCTGGTCCCAGGTGATACGCCGGAGCACTTAGCATCCCCATTCGGTTCATGTACTTATCGCCTTACACTCATGTGCTCTAATAAAGGGTAAAAACTGAAATGTAAGGGATACTTTGTTCATAACATTGTGCTTATTTAATATAATAACATTACATTATTATGTATAATTTATTGCTATTGTTTAGTGCCTTACTTTTACACCTACAACGCTAAATACATTTATCCCGAAGGTTGACTGATAGAAAATGCTAGTAGCATTAAGTCCGCCATTTACCATTTACCTCTATTATTGGTAAAAAAGAAAAGTTTTACAGCAAGAAACTTTTTTTATTTATTTTTTTAGTTTGTGATACGTAGATAGACGACTGTCATAAAATAATTACAACGGTTTTATGTGCCTTGCGAAGCACTTAAATTTTTGGGCAAATTGTAGTCATACTTCTAAGAGTGGACCAAGCAAGCCGGAAAGCTGTACAATGAATGCAAAACATTTATGTACTCAAATATTCAATTTAAAAACATATAACCGACTTTTCTGAATAATTAAGAGGAATTTTTCACATTATGCGTTTATACTTGTCGCATACATTTCTGTGTTAACAGAAAACCAACGGGGTTCAGTCCGTGTTAAGTCAATTTACTATCTAGACGCGCGTCCAAGTTCTATAGTTTGTTTTTCATGTGTTACACGCCAACACTAATGACAACACAACAGGGAACATTAGCTTTTAACGTGCATTCGATATATCTCAAATAAAAAAAAAACATTTTGATATGTTACTCGATAAATTGGTTTAAAAAAAGTTAAAATCCGCCATTTTGTTTTTATTAACATCTAAGTACACGTAAGCTTTTGAACCAAATCTAACGATACTCTAATTGTCGAAATCCATCTAGCCGTCTAGAAGATACTAGAATAAAGAAATTTAAATACATACAAGATACGAGCGAAAACCATGACCCATCCTCGGCAGTCAGGTAAAAGTCCGAAAGAAGCCAATATTTTAAGTTAAGTTGTTAACTTATCTAAGTATCATTGGTTCACTTTTAAAGAGTTTGTATTGACTCAATTCTCAATGAACAATATAAAACAGGATTATATAACTTGCGACAAGGAAGAGCATCTTTTGACTATAAAGACATTGAATGAGAATGACATGATGAACTCTGTAAAAAAATTGAGCGAAACTTTCCCAGGCTTTGATTTCTGGGACGAGGACAAGGGTGACAAATCTAACCAAATCCTAACTGTTGAAATCCATATAGCCGTTCAGAAGATACTAAGAATAAAGAAACTTACATAGGTACATACATAAAAAATATGCGCGGAAACCATAACCCATCTTCGCCGGCCGGGTAAAAATCCAAACGAACGCAACATTTTTGCGTTCCCAGGAAACCAACGCAATCCAACCCTGTCAAGTTAATTTACAATCTGGACGCGTGTCCTAGTGTGCAACAACCGAACTAATTAGCAAAGTGGCAAGGCATTAGTTTCGCTAACAAATTAGTTGACTAATTAGGGCTAAGCGCAAATTAGTGAGGCAGAGCGATTTTTTAATCCGCGTCTTCGAGTTACAGGTGTGTGGACACTACCGAGCTTTGTAACTTGAGCTTTGGAATATAATCCGCTAGAAATGACAAGGCTAAGTCAAATCGTTTTTGTTATGAATTATTTTACGGCTCTGGATACTAGTCCTTTAGCTTAGTGACTTGAGCTTTGGAATATAATCCGCTAGAAATGACAACAACACAATGACGACAACGATACTAGTCATTTAGAGCCAATCTTTATTTTTTCACTTGTTTATTCTTAACCCTAACTATCCAATCAATGATTGCTTCAAGGGAGCTTCTGGCGACAAATCTATATGAGTCCACTGGTTTTCATAGCCGACTGAGTGGCGGACGGCACCTGAAGACGCCCACCACTGTCCGCAAATAAATATCACTACAGCCGCAATATGACTGTCCACTTTAAACATTTCACATAATGAAAATGAACATTTATAACACCAAACTACACCAATTTTATAATACAAAGTCTTAGAATCAATTTTAAGCAAACTCCGACTGAACCGCTTGACTTCCCGCCAAAAACTCAGTCAAATCGGACACTTTTTTCTAAACGTCAAAACAAATATTTCCTCTTACATTTGTATGAAATACGAAAGCGTGACGTCGTGCCTTTTTAAAGTCAAAAAGCGTTCTTAATATCGGTTTTTCTGCATTAATAAAAAAATTTAAAATCATGTTGAAAATGGATATGATCAATGAAAAGTAACAACATTTCGTGACGTTTTATTTTATGTACTGTATCGAATAATATATTTTTGATCCATTCATCTACCCAATTTAAAATGTCAGAAAGCGGTATTCCATTTAGGGCACCCATCTGAATGGGACCTAGCCTATTCAAAGAAGGGACCTAATAATCTTCGAAGTAGCTGGTGACCTTAAATTTATTTTTACATTTTTTTCCACAAAGGGAACGTATGATTCAGCAGCTTTATATTACAAAAAAAGTATATGTCGTATGTGATAAATTGATGCAACTCACCTATCGCAAAACGATTATATCTCGTTTCTAACCTCCGATAATTGGTTGTTAGAAGTTGGACGAATGCCTTTCTGTGGCATCGCAGCTCTCGAACGGATAGACGATTAATTTAGATTAAATGTCTATGGGACCACCTGACAAGTATACCTATCCTTTCAAACAAAAAAAGATTTTTTTAAATTGAGCTCGGCGTCTTTCAGTACTCGGCTAACATAAATAAAAAAAAATGATCGCGACTAATTGATAATATTCTACTTTTTTGAAGTCAGTTAAAAACTACGTTTTAAGGAAAGTCGTTTGTACGTATGTATATAAATCGCCTAAACCTGCTGAAATGTCGTCACAACTGTGAAATAAAATACACTGCAGTTATTTGTCAACTGCCACGGAACTGACATACGTCTGAGGATGAGAGGTTCCGGAAGATATCGTGTGTTAGTGATATTTTTGAGGTTTAAAGTGACGTAAAAGTATAAAATATGCCTTACTTTATGCTTTTACGTTACTTTAAACGTAAAAGAAGTAAAGAAAAATACAATGAAAATTTGATAAAATAGTAAAAGGATTATAAAACTGTAAGAATGTTGCAATATTTGTTTTTCATACTTCGATATATATTTATTGGGAAAATGATGTACTGAATCACCCCTTAGAATATTTGTACTTAATAAAAAAGGTCATTGTATAGGTACATAGGTCTGTGGTTATTGCCGTGTGGTTTTCGGCAGAGCAGAATAGGACCACTCCAAGTCTTCACGTGGATGTCGTAGAAGGCGACTTAGGAAATACGCTAAACAAAGCTTATAAACATGATGAGACCTCTCCAACCCGTTAAGCCAACGAGGAGAGTATAGGCCAAATCCTCTGGCTGCTCTGGCCAAGTATGGTAGTACAGAGAGGATCGTGCTCCTGCAGTGGAGGCTAAAAAGACCTGATGATGGTGATGATAGGTCTGTTTGGTCACTGCTTCTAAACTCACCCTGGTAATGAACTTCTAAATCAATCGAAACCTCGTCGGTCTTTCCTAACAAGTTTGCCTTGCAACTACAATACAGTCCATATTCATATATATCAATTTATATTATTATAACAAGTCTTAAATTGTTATCGTATTGTTTAACAATGATCATAAATCATCAAACTAACCGTATACGTATCGATCTACATTACAATTATGGCGAAACCATTATATATTTTAAATACAATACATTACTTCCCTTTGCATTCAAATATAAATATAATAGAGGCATTTCATATTCCTTTATGTGAGATGTCACAAATATAGCTCTACACTCTATACAGAACAATGACTACTTTATAAGAAAAGCATAAACAGACAGATTTACAGAGCAATTGTTCCCTTTTGGGTGTAGGCACACTGTCAGGTGAATAAGCCATAGTGTGAATATAGTATGGGGGGAAGTCAACGTATTGTCATATTATTTGACTTTTAAGGGTAGACGCCACTTCTTTACCAGTATATATCAGTCTATACTCCATTTGGTTAGGTATTTAAATAAACGTAAACAATCTTGACATGTCTTTTTATTGAAATATACACTTTATAAATCAATACCTTTTCAAATTACAAAGTAATTATATAATTTATAATTTATAACATAATTACTTTGTAATTAGCAAAATTATTAATTTATAAAGTGTATTTTTCAATAAAAAGACATGTCAAGATTGTTTACATTTATTTATATACCTAACCAAATGGAGTATACGACTAGAATATGTTTATGTTTTTATTTTTTTGGTTAATGAACACTTGAAAATTAACAAATAAACCTTTTAAAAGTTAACATAGTAGTTATGTGCTACTTCCTTCTTGATCTCTTGATTTCTTAATGAATTTCTTCCAGCAGACCCGCGAGAGAAAATGGGAAGAAACCAACTTCACCCCCAATTTACAAATCCGAATTTGATAAATTTTCTATGGGACCACTTGATATGTATTGCCAACAAAAAAAAAATTCTAAATCGGTCCAGGCGTCTGCGAATAATCGATGAACAATTGAACATAATAAAAAAATAATAGGCATTAACGTCAAACTTATAACATCTTCCTTTTTGTCGTGGATTAAAAATTAATAAATAATAAATATATAGGGACAAATTACAGTGACTGAGCTAGCCCCAAAGTAAGTTCGAGATTTGTTTTATAGGACACAAACTCCACGATACTATATTTTATAACAAATACAATATAGATACACATCCAAGACCCAGGACAATTTGAAAAAGGCCATTTTCCAACTTGCCCTGACCGGGAATCGAACCCGGGACCTCTGGGTGGCGGACTAGCATGTTGACCACTACGCCACGGAGGTCGTCAAAAAATTATAAAGCAGAAACAAAAAACGTCAAAAATCATTTATTTATCTTTGGATAGTTGTATCACTTGATAATTGTCACTTTTTTCTAACCTTCTTTACCAGTGACTAGCATAGTCCATCACGACCACACCACATTAATATCCACTATATCTCTGCACTAGCGGTGCGCAAGCGCATGACCTCCAACGTAACGGTCTATGCCTTCATAAAACCTGTAGCTAGACTCAGCGAGATCTAGGCAAGACCTAGGCTTTGTAAGTAATTACCCTTAATTTATTGCCTTAATAATCAGTAATTTACCGCAAATTACCTGCAGATTTAGGATTCAATCATTTGATTAATAATGGTTATTAATTATGGTTTCCCTATTTAGTAGTTAGTACATCTAGAAAACCAACTATTACAATCGATCCCGCTAGGTAGCCTAAACAATCTGACACCAGTGTTGGCCACTTACACACTTAGACCACATTACAAATTTTAATGTCCAAAAAAAAGTGTTACTAGTTTGTATTTTAAGAGCTTGGTAAAACGAGTCATCTGACTGCAAGTGGCATGACAGTTTCTGGAGCTCCTTCGAGCTTTCGTGCTTTGAAAGGCACTTTAAGTTTAAGGCTTGGCTCTACGTTTTTATTTTTCAAAATCTGTCAAAATTGATTTAAAAGTTGTCCGTTCTTTTCCGCTAGGTTTGTAGTAATGTCTAAACGCAATGCAGATAGAGTTAAAAATAAATAGAGGTTACAGTATGAAAGGTATGACGTAATGAAATAAATCTAATATGTTTATGTTTTTGTAACATATTATGTTTTTGTAAAGAATTGAATAAGGTCATGTCCGTACAAGGACTTAATGCTAATGCTTTGTTTACCGGTCAGCCTTTAGAAAAATAGAAATAGTTTATTTAAATTTTAAAATAAAGTCAGTAACTTTTTATTGTTTTTGAAGCTAAGGGCCGCTTTATAAGGGTCGTTAGTTAAACTAATTAGCTAAAAAAAAAGTAAAATCGTGAGATCAATTAGTAGTATCACCAAGCACCGCCTCCATCCGGCCGGCCGGAGTTCATCAAGGTCATGCGGTAGTTTTGATCAAGGGTAACTACGTGGTCTCGATTTTTTTATCTTATGTCATGCACAAATTTGAATTAAGTATATGGATAGAGGAATTTATTTACAATAGATTTTTTTCCAAAACCAATGAAAAGTCAGCATGTATGTACTAAATTACTAAGGGGTAAATAAGTAACTATATAAAAAGAGCTGCATTATTCAATTATTTTTATTAAAGTAAGTAATATTTTTAAAATTGCAAAATAGTTGTACATTATGATATAAGTTTTGTGTGTGATGATTATCCAGCCCGAGCCGAAAGCGAGGGCGTAATAGAGCTGAAAGTGTTTTAACCAATATACGCACGTATATCGCACGACGTTTTTCTATACACTTATATCTAAACTGATTTTTATTTTAAGGCTGCTACCAGCGCTAGCGACCTTGAAAATACAGAAAAAATAATTTATCTTTCTGTAAATGAGATTATCAGAAATCCTCGCACAACTTATAAGCTAGTATCCTTATGTTACATTAGAACCCCGAAAGTCATTGAAATACTATCAGCTTTAGAAACCTTTACAAAAAGTGTCAAAAGTGGCCGTTTTTAGTAGTTTTTAATATGGAAACTACAGCGGATTGTATTTCAATGACTTTTGAGGACTAGCGCTGGTAGCAGCCTTAAATAAACTCAACCATAAAACTGTGATGTACACTGTACACGGCTGCTTTTCCGCCGTTATACTTATTAAAATCAGCACGGCACGCAGACTTACTAGCTGGTGCCACCAAGCAGTGGGTTAGTTCGGAATTAAAAAAAAAATTGCGGTTGCATAATATAACTTCACTTTTTGCGTTTATAACGCAAGCGTGTTTTATGAACTACTTTACATAGGTATCTAAAACCGATGAAATTAGAGCCACTTTACGAGCAAGTGTGTTGAAAAAATAATTAATTTAGTATACAGCATGGAAGGGACATACCCGTAATAAATCGAACCACAGGCTATACTAGATCACTATATTATAACTAGTAGTTCGCCGTGATTTTAGACCTCGCGATGATTATTCGCGGGCATTTTTATTAATATTTCAAAAACTACTGAACCGACTTTGATGGCCAACGAACTTGAAAATTCTATTGATATTTCCTAGATGTCTACCAAATTTCATCAAAATCAGACAATCGGTTCGGCAGTTATCGCGGTACAAACATACATACATACATACATACAATGCGTTTTCGCCCCCAACTCGATTTAGAGACCTCTCTCGCTTCGCTCGCTCGGTCAATAAACCGTATTTGACATTCTCATACAAATTTTCCAGGCGGCTGCACACTTTTGTATGGAAATGCTAATGTTTTTAGTTTTTGGTTGTTATTTTTATTTGATTATAGTTAGTGGTCTAGTGTAGCCCGTGGTTCGATTTATTACGGGTATATCACTTCCACGTTGTATATTGGCACTATTGTGGGCACTACAATTATTTTAAACTGACGTCGAATTTGCGGAGCGTCTATGTAGTGTAAATGCTAGGAGAACAATCATAAGTATTCATTTGTCTACAGTACAGTTGTGCTACTGTAAACGATGGGCAAAATTTTAAACAAGTGTCAAGAAAGGGTGATTCAGTCCTTTATTTTTACCCAATTTTTGAAAGTTAAACTAGATCTTTTTAGGGTTCCGTACCCAAATGGTAAAATCGTCCGGCCAAGCCCAGTCTACGCCACCAAAAACGTCTAAAAACTTATTTTATTTTCATTTTATGATTTTTTTAAATTCGTAACCCTAATTATAGGTTTGATAGTTTTATTTTAACTTTTATTAAATAAAAATATTCTAGAAACGGATTCTTAAATCAAAAATGGTGTTAACAAGCTCAAAATATTTTGAAAGACCTATTTATCGATACCCTATACGATGGGTTAGTCGAAAAAAAAACTTGTATGGGAGCTACAATATTATATTTTCCCTATATTACTTCACTGTTTTTTTTGGCATGATTAATATACCCATGCCAAATTATAGCTTTTTTAGTACTTATAGCTTCTGAGTAAAACGTCGGATGACGAACTACGGAAAAAATCAATTACCTTCGAGGGCGCACAGTGTTATAACAAACTACCGTCTGACATAAAAAATATAAACCCATTTAATACATTTAAGGTTAAACTTGGAACATTACGTTATGGAACATTATTAGCTTAAAAGAAAATTACGTACGTAGGTACGTATTGTGGCCGAGAAAATAAATTGTAAACAGTGAGTGTATTACTTGAGTGTAGTGAAGTTTTTATGCGAACTAGGCAAATGTAAAAAAAAATACTTTTTTGTGTTCTCATGTAAGTGATTTTTGACTTTTTTTGAGAATATATATCTTTAAACCGATGACAGACAAACAGACAGACATGATTAAACTAAGGGTTCCTTGTTTAAAACGGAACCCTAAAAACTGTCGATAGTTTTACTTGTCATCGATATTATTGTAAACTATCTGTAATCAATATTATCAATAGTCCTATCGTATTGTTATGGTTTTTTAAGGCCACAAATATAGTATATAGATATCTTTATTTTATACTTATTCATCGATATTTTATATCAATTTTAACAAATGTACTAGCTGTTTAGGCGTTGCGCAAGCTGCAAGCAGCCCGCGGTTAAGGTAGGCTGAAATATGTTTCCAGTTCAGAAAATGGATAAAAGCTCCAGTTACTTAAGAAAACAAGAAAAATGTGTGGGCGGCCATTTTGGATCCAAAATCTCTCTCCATCTCTGAATCCAGTTTCGAGTTCCACGGGGTGCTTTACCCCCTCATGCAAAAATCAGACTCCTACAAAGTCCCAGTGAGACATTACTAACGAAAAAACGAAAAAAAATTAATTTTATAAAGCCCAGACGCCATCCTGGATTCCAAAAAAATGCTTTCGGCGGCCATCTTGGAATGCATAAAAAAAGAACGACGAAGCAGGTGGTGGGAGTGGCTCGGCCTACGGCCTCGTAGGTGACCTCTGCCTTAGGCCTCAAGCTTCACTTGGTTGCTTGTTTAGAGGGATAAGCAGAAAGCCCCCCCTCCCCCCCCTCTCTGCTCCCCCACCAAGCAAGTGAGCTTCACTCCTTACGGCTATCTGCACGGCGCAGGTCAAACAACCATATCAATCAGTCAGCCAGTCAGTCAGTGGTATACAGTATGTACGTGTATATTTCTCGAAATCTAAAAGTAAATAAATCCGAAGAGTATCTATAGATAAGTTTCTTTGGCCTTATATAAAATTAATTTATTGCCACAAAACTGGTAATTAAATAAAACTAAAATATTATAAATAGATATTGTATGTGCGGTACTTTTATGAAAAAAAATCTATGCCGACCATGTCTGTCAGGTAATCAATCTATGCCCCGCTATACTTTGACACTTCCTTTGACATTATGACAAGTGACACAGTTTAAGAAAGTTACTCGCACGTTTGTTTACAGACTGTTCGACCTATATATATTCGTGATATTATTTTACACTGTGACAATAATTTTACGAAATTAAATGTCATTTTTTTTGTGAAGAGCGACGCGTCCTTGCTACGTGAGGCCCATCGGCCATCTGACAATTTGATGTATAACTGTCAAAAATCTGTGCAACAAGAACAGTTTATTTAAATACACTCGCGAAAAAGCGAGACGGCAATTACAATAATTTTCAGGAAGGTAAAAGGGCTTATATGACTGAAATCTAAAGCCACGCAAAACTGATCAATTATAGAAAAATAGCTCTAAAATTAAAACTAAAGCAACAAAAAAAAATTTGGACCACAATTTTGAAGATTACATAATTACTGATCTGCATAAAAAGTTTCAAAGCTGAAGTCCCTCTCGTTTCTGAGAAATTAGACCATATATGTTTTGGTAGAGGTGTTTTTGACGAGTAAATTTGTGTTACAAAAATTAACTAATCATGTATCCACAACCACAATTATGCTAGAAAAGCGTTCTAGTATGCTATTAGCAAGTATCAGTTCTAAATTTCTGATATTCGCTGAGAAATAAGAAATAGATAATGCCCATTTTCACGGTGCGTCCCCTTAATGGCACTCGTCAGGCTATGTCAGATTTAAGTTATCTGTCTCCATTGTCCCAATTTACACACTCGATAAATAAAAACAAACACTTTATAGCTCTCGATCATATAAATCTATTCATGAGTTTTTCTTCTGGAATGTTTTTAGAAACATTTCAAGACCTTTTTAAAATTATAATACATATAAGTCTTGTTAGGGCAAAATATAAATTCCTAACTCTAACAATCGCGGTAAAAGAAATAGAAAATCCTAGCAACATCGATGAAGTAAAAATTTATGTTTCCTTAGTCCCTCATCTTCAGAAAAAGTAAATTCACTTCCTTTCACGCAAGAATCCGGAAAGAAAATCAATCTCACATCCGCCTTAAATAAACAGGCGAAACTCCGAGAAAATGCGCCCCACAATATATATCTAAAGAAAAGGTGTATCAAGACGTTTATTAAGCGGTTTCCCGAGTTTCGAACTCAAACACTTCCGAAGCACTGTCAAAATATCAAGCGCACAATGGCACACGAACACGGGAGAAACTTTTATTGCGAAATTTAAGAGCCATTGTAAGTAATAGCTCAAGTTTTCACCCCCACCACTCGTATTAATCATGCGCACTCTTAATTCAGGTAAAACTTTAAAATTACATGAATTTTGCAGTGAAACAGTGCGCTAGGAGTGACCGTTAAAACATAAATTTTAAACTTGTTCTATTACCGACATCTGCTGTCTCTCTCGCGTTTTTTGTACCTCTCTTTCTGCCAAAACCGTTTAATAGCAAAATATTTTTTTGAGATGATCATCATTTTTATATACGTCTTCAAGCCACAACTTGTAAATATATTATTGTGAAAAGAACGCACTTTTCTAAAGTAGATACAATGTAATGGTTACTTTTTAAAAATTAAGCACTAGTCTAGCTAAGAACATCGTAAAAATTTTACAAGGCTCGCCATTTACACTTTCTTTTAACAACTGAGCATCTATTTGTTAGTGTCTAGAGCGCAAACTTGGGGCGAGACTAGAAATAAAATAAAAATAAAAGTCTTAAGTTTGAGACGAACACACCTTTTGCAAGGGTTCCGTATTAAAATCAACGTTTACGTGCACCCAGGCAAGCTTATGTATTTCACTTCATAGAAACGGAGTAATGTTTATGCCTACTACTACAAACGAAACTATATATCCGTGTACACGGCAGTGTGCTCAACACCCTCGACAGGACGAGAACGAAGGTAGGTGCGGGGACGGGGAACGGGAACGCATATTGCGCGAGATCATAGAAGATTCCATTCTGTAATAATATAATACTTACCTATCTACACCTATTATGTAGGTATATTAATTCTGATATATTATTTTACGCCATACATTAGAGTTTAAAAACTTAGGGGCTAGGTTATTCAGTGTGATTTGTCCTTAATTGTCTTTCTATCTATTATCTAAATATTAAAAGAACATAGACAAAAATATATTAGTATGTTTTTGAAGGAACGAACAACTAAGCAACATCGAACGCTGTTAACTCCTACACGCATACTAATTAAGTTAGGTACCTACCTCCTTATACACCAACGGGCAGACATAGAGCTAGGGCCAAAGGATTCAAAGGTCACTTTTAGTAAATGGTAATTATAAACTAATAAATAAACAAAACAAGCGTAAAAGGGTACTAACATAGATGCGTCGCCTTCGGTAAAATCAGAAAAATTCAAAATTCAAAAGTGTATGTAGTTAGACCTTCAGTGCGATTCTGAGCTATTAGTTTTATAAACTTTGACACAAAAGCATCTTGTCAGTTTCGAATTGGTATTCTGAGACGTTTTTTGGTCACACAAAACGACTTGAATCTGGTTGAATTAACTTGAATCGACTTGACTTACTGTCATATATGACAACATGTTAGCAGTTTTCCGCGGGTTTGCTTACGATTTGAACTGTCAACCCCGAATCGGTATTCTACGATTCGACATCTTTCGTGTTTTTGACGCTGTCAGATGGCAATTGGTATTCCGGCAATTACAATGATCGTACTTTGGATTGTTTGAGCGCTGATTTTGTATCGAAACCGCTGTCAAAACTACGAACGAACCTCGAACGCGTGTTTTCTTTCGTGATATGAGCGGACGGGGACAAATATTTTTATTTTACCTTTTTACATAAATTTATGTTGTAGAAATGTTTTAAACATATACCAAATTCCAAATTGAAGATGTAAAAATATATGTCGAAGTCTAACAAAGTACTTTCTAGGGGTAGGACAACATCAATCCCATATCTATCGACAGAGGAGTACGGCAAGGGGTCACCATCTTAAAAAAGACATGTTAAAATAGGAATCTAGCAAGTTAAGCAACACCAGGCGTGGTCCGCATTTGGGTGGGACCACAAGTGGCATAAAATTTTCCCGAGCTACTCTGGGCTTTGGAAGGCACGTAAAGCCGTTGGCCCCGGCTGTCATCATTGTATGGCAGTCGTTAAGCAACCAGTGTTGGCCACTTACACACACGTTTGTGGCGAGAAGATACAAATAATGTAATACATACATACATAACATCACGCCTGTTTCCCACAGGGGTAGGCAGAGACTATGGACCTCCACTTGCTACGATCCTGACAAACAAATAATCTAATGTTATTAAGTTAAGCAGTGGAGCTAAAAGGCCTAAATGCACTGCTTTTATAGTAAACTATCTGAAGTCCAGGCCTTTATACGCGTAAAATGAACTTTAGAATTAACCTAACCTCCGTCTTGCCTTCTTTGGTTGGGCTGGCGGAAAACTGGTAAGGTGACAGGAACCCCTACGTGTGTATTGTCTTCACCTACAGTACTGATAAGATCTCGGTTTTAACATATGTATTTGTTTTTCGTTTGTGTAACTGGCCAACACTGGTACTGGTCTATGGGTACCTGATATCGCTTGACGACAGCTATACCGTGGTGATTTCCAAGACTAACGGCTTGCATATCACGTAATAGATACATTATCACATTTTCACTCCTTACGGTATACACAGAGCCCAGGGCTGTAAGACCGAAAGGACAGGCTTAGCGTAATGGTGAGATCCAAATTATGTTCATAGGCGATGCGGCTAGAATCAATGATCACTGAATATTCATTAACAAAATTCATAATCCGTAGAAAATAATTACAAAGTTCAAGTTATAAATTATTTAAAAGCTCATAAAGGAATTTGTATTTCTGAAAAGGGATGTGGACTGGATAAAAAGATATTATATTATTTGGTCCGTCAACTATATTATCCAAAAATAAAGGACCCATATTTTTTCGGTTAGCAAAGTAATATAAATTTACAAAGATACAGATACGCTTCCAAGTGTCGAAGTGGGGATGATTTAAGACACCTTTAGTTAAAAATCGTAGGTGATCTTGGGGTCATGTGAAATTTAAATGCGTATTATCTTTGTCATTATTTGTTAGTAATAGAAAAAATAATCTACCTACTCTGAGCCAAAAAATATTTTTAGTCAATATCCCTATTGTGCACACGATAGCAACTCGAAAGAAAGTACGAACCAAAACCCATACAAAGCCGACCTCGCCCCGCTTCGAAACAAACCCGATAGAAAGTAAGATGTCATTAGATTGGTATTCTGGTAATTTACAAAGTTCGATCGAAGCCGAGTGAGCAAGTATGGGGCCAGGAAACTTACCGATTCAAATTTAATCTCACCTGGGCAGTCACTAATACAGGCATGTGCACGAGCTAGAGCGGACGCGTGCGCGTATGCGTGTGCGTGTGCGTTTGCTTATGCTATGCTACGAATATTCGCGCTTTCGTCTTCGGAAAATTGCCAGTTTAGGTCTTATAATTTATAAAATAAATACAATTTGTTTTGATAAACAAATATATACGGACAAATCACACAGTTTGAGCTAATCCCAAAGTAAGTTCGCGACTTGTCTTATGGGATCTACTCAACGATTCTATATTTTTTTTATATATATAATAAGAGCACATTGGTACACATTGCGCGTTTTAAAACGCGCTTTTTGAGAACCCCTAATTCAATAGAAATGTACACATGCAAGCGCGCGCTGCTGGTCAAGCGCGTGTCAAGCGCGCGTTTACATTTTTTCGTTTGAACGAGCGTTGCTCGGGCGTCATCTGCGCGCTTTGAGATATATGAGCGGCCATTTTGTTGAACATTTGATCGCGCGCTTTCGTTTCACGATTCGTTTCTTTTCCATTTTTTTTTTGCTTTTTTCGCACCTTACTATCGCGCGTAGAACGCCGTCCTAAGAGCGGTGTGTGTACGCGACCAACGCGACGCCGAGCGCCCAGTATGTACTAGCTCTAACCGGCCAAGTACGAATCGGATTCGCGCACTAAGGGTTCCGTACCATTATCTATAAAAAATCGCGTTTGTTGTATGGCAGCCCCCTTAGATATTTATTTTATTTTGTTTTAAGTATTTATAGTTATAGTAGCAACAGAAATACATAATTTGTGAAAATTTCAACTATATATACTATACATATATATATACTATGGTGGTTCTTGAGATACAGCCTGGTGACAGACAGACACACGGACAGAGGGACAGACAGCGAAGTCTTAGTAATAGGGTCCCGTTTTTACCCTTTGGGTACGGAACCCTAAAAAAGAATACAGGTACCTAACTTATTATCAAGATTTATGCCTAACTAGCGAAGGTACTTTTTAACCCGGGAAAATGTGTGGACCCTGGACTCATCCCAATGAGTAAGGCCTGTCGAGCTGTAGCCACGGTAAATAGTCTACCAAGCGCCGCCGTCACAGCGCCCGCATCGTTCGTGGCGACCAATATGTGAGCACATCGCTCACATATTGGTCGCAACGAACCAATATGAGCCAACGTCTACCAAGCGACGCTCACTCACCAATCCAGGTTTCGACCTCGGCTGGTTCCTTAACTTGTGAAAGCACGAGCGGTCACCCTCACATTACTAGATTTTTCAAAATAAATAAATGTGTATAGACAAATCCCACACATTGAGCTAGCCCCGAAGTAAGTTCACGACTTGTGTAGATACTATATTTTATAACAAATAAATATATAGATAAAAATCCAAACCCACGTCAATATGAAAAAGGTCATTTTCCATCTTGACCTGACTGGAGATCGAACCCGGGACCTCTGCTGTGACAACCTAGTATGACGAACCCAAGACAACAGAGGTCGTCGAAACTAGATACAAGTTAAAATCCAGTAAGACTGGCCTCCAGCTAGACAGCGTTCCAATAAATATACCTACATACCTACGTGGGTAATGAAAGAATCATACATACAAAAAAAAAACAGGTACAGTCGAATTAATAACATCCTCCTTTTTTTTAAGTCGATTAAAAATATTCTATCTAGAGTAAAATGAAAACAAACCTCGGGTACAGTCAAAACCTGACCTGGCAACCTATCCAAAGACCAAAAAAAATGTTAAATGTTGTCTACCAGTGCTTGTCAAGACTAAGACTAATCAAACGAGTCTGACAGTTCAACGCAATGGGATTATGTTGTTTTATAACTGAGTTCTCGGCTCCATAAAAGTATATTAAAAGATGGTGGATGTTACTACAAACAAGACTCTCATTCTAGGCGTTAGCAAGGAAACGAGCGCGCTCGACAGACTTGATAGATGAATCGAGTAGGTTGCTACTCTGCAAAGCGGCTCGTCTCTCTCGACCGTAGGACCCTGGCGTGAGAAGACTTAGACTTAGACTTTTTAACGACATTGCTCCGCGATTGAAAGCCGCCCCTGGTGATAAGAGAAATGATTATTTTTGCTATCTTTTGCTATCCAGCGAAGAAACTAGAAGATTTCATATAAGAGAGTATGAATCTGTAGAATAAACTCTTTTCAAAACCAATATGTTTTTCTAATCATTCTGGAGCATGTCAACTCATGTATAGTGCTCTGAAATGACATATTGTAAATTTTTTATAATGTTGATTTTTACAGGACTCATAATATGAATTAAATATACATTATTTTCACAAAACACACTATTTTGGATGTTATGAATGGAACTCTTTGTGCCATAATATACAATACAAGTGTTAAGTGTTAAAGGATTCAAAGGAGTTTCGAAAAAACAGATTGGATTAAAATTATTGACTAAAGCTCAAGGACAACTACTGGAATACTGGAAGTTATTGATTATTTCAAGATATTTTCATCTTGAAATGTTTTATTATAAGAAAAATAAATATTGCTTGTGTATATATATCGTATATTATTCTTACATTCTTGTCTATTTATTTATTTTTTATAAAACTCCACTGCTGGACGAATTGCCTCTTCCCTGCATAATCAGTAATTACGATGGGCAAACGGAACGGACAGGACGATCACTGTAGATGGTATAGTAGTAAAGCTATTACATAAATATATAACAGATTTTGGACTATACATATTTTCAATCTGGTAAACAGTTTTTGACATTTGTGTGTCTATGAAGTTTTACTATTCTTGACAGATTTGTAAGTTATTTGGTTTAAATAAATGTAATACTTACTTGATTATAATAGGGATGTGCAAACTGCTAGAAGAAAAGATTTATCGAATCGATATTTAAGTTGAACGAGCAAAGCAAATGTAGGATTGTTCGAAGATCTTCCCATTTCAGATCGTAAAAGCCGATCGAGGGAATGGGCAAAAATGCAAATCATGTTATCAGGCGATGCGGCTAGCAACCCATCACTATATTGATTGCTTTTCCATCTTCTCGCCCACCATGACACTAAAAGTGGCTTTTGGGTCTTGCGGCCCTGGGCTCTGCATAGAACCGCAAGACCCAAAATGCTCTGTCTGCCCCATTAGGGATAAAGACGTGATAGTATGTATGTATGTATGTAAACTACTCTGATTGAGCTAGCCCCAAAGTAAGTTTGAGACTTGTGTTATGGGATACTAACTCAACGATACTTACTATATTTTAGTACAAATACATTTATAGATAAACATCTAAGACCCAGGACAATTTGAAAAAGGCCATTTTCCAACTTGCCCTGACCGGGAATCGAACCCGGGATCTCTGGGTGGCGGACTAGCATGGTGACCACTACGCTACGGCGGTCGTCAATTGAAAAATGCATTATTTCTGGAGTATGGCAGTGCCAACAATTTCCGTAGCACGACCTACCTCGCGTTTCATAGTTATTGTGACTTAGGAGGTTGGGGTTTCTTTTATGAATCTTTATTTTGATTATCATATTGGCGCTCAACATATTAAAAATTGTAAACGTTTCAAAGCTAAACTTTGCGTTGCATATATGACGGAAATAATCACAGGTAAACCCATGGCCTGTTTATAAAGATCTATTCCTTTTATCGATATCTTCAATTTGCATGTCTACATCCACAGACAAAGCTAGAAATACTACAAAACCGATAAAAATCGTAGTTTTTCAATCCCTACTCCGCTCACCTTCGATTTGAAATGTCAGAAGAAAGTTTAACTGGTTTTGGTTCGAATCGAGGCGTGTTCGAAGCGTACTTTGTATCGTGAATTTGACAGTTAAAATGTAAAATACCAGAATTGCACTGCCTTTACAGGTTATTATTCTTACTTATTCACGTCAATAAGTAGAATTACATGAAGAACGTGAAGTACGTAACGAAAAGTAGTAAAAGAAGCGAAGCCTAGCCAACTAGTCCCTCCCGGCAAGATTGAAATTAAATTAAAGTTTGTAAAAACGGTTTTAATATTTAAGGAACCCTAAAAGTTCTTTAAAGGAGTGCGATGGATGCATTTGGCGCAGAACACAGGTGACAATGGTGGCTTCTAGATTTGTTCTAAACTTTGTCTGGCGAAATCTTTGAATATCGTTTAGTATTGCGGATACCGGCGAGCTATGGTGTTTTCGGCTTTGTTATTTGGAATAGATTTCGTGAACGTGAAATCTATTCCTTGTATGAGCAGATTATTTTGTATGTTAAGATAATCATCATTATCATCTGCTCTTTTTGTCTCCATTGCAGGAGCACGACCCTCTCATCAAGCCATACTTGGTCAGAGCAGCCTGAGGAGTTTGGCCTACACTCTCCTCGCTGGCCAGACAGGTTAGAGAGGTCACATGATGTTTTCTATGTAACTTCTATTCCTAAGTCACATGTATAATTTTATTACTACTTTTCAAATGAGTAAAGTCTGTTTGTTAACTTGTATTCCTAAGACGCACAATTACTACTTTTTAAATGAGTCTGTTAGATCATGTAAGCTAAGTACGAATTAGAATATACTAGATCTTTCTAATACATACCGTTTTTTTTTTCAATCTTTAAAACAATATTTTGTATGTCTCAAATGGTTTAAAGAACTTTACCTTTTCGACGAAGCTATTTCAAAACTGTAAATTCTAATAACTACTAACCCATATTTCACACTATGCAATTACAACTAAAAATACCGCAACTATGATAACAAAACATAAACAGTGTAACTTATAATTGCTTTAAAGTTGGAGGGAGCTTACAGTAACTTTGTTGACTTATGTAATGGAACTTTACAGGTTAGTATCACAAAGGTGCTACTGTGCAACACCTGCGACCTCAGACCTGAGAAAGGGTTTTATTACTGATAAATTTTAATATCTCCCATGCTGATCTGGGAGAAATAAAAAACTTAGAATGTACCAGCTGCTTCTCTTCCCACGCAGATCGTAAAAGCAGATCGAGAGAATGGGCAAAAAAGCAAATCATGTTAACAGGCGATGCGGCTAGCAACCCATCACTGTATTGATTGCTTTTCCATCTTCTCGCCCACCATGACGCTAAAAGTGGCTTTTGGGTCTTGCGGCCCTGGGCTCTGCATAGAACCGCAAGACCCAAAATGCTCTGTCTGCCCCATTAGGGATAAAGACTTGATACTATGTATGTATGTATGTAAATTTTAATACAAGTTTATTGCCAGGCAAATTAAAATAACCGGCCAAGTGCGGGTCGGACTAGCGCACCATTATAACATACAATGCCGTACCATTATCAATAAAAAATCACGTTACGGTCATAAATCGCGTTTTTTGCATAAAAGCTCCCTTCTTCTTCTTATCGTGTGTGTTAGTGACTAACAGTAGTGTCAGAGTTTTTAAACCGCCTTAAAGGCCTCTGTCAACGACAGTGACCGGGACCGACGGCTTAACGTGCCTCCGAAGCACGGATCATCTTACTTATCAGACAATTAGGTGACCAGCCTACAATGTCCTAACCAAACTAGGACAACAACACAAAGTCGTTGCCCCCGCCGGGAATCGAACTCGCGACCTCCGGGTATGAGCCAAACGCTCTAACTACTACACCACGGAGACAGTTTTCCTTAAATATTTATTTTCATTTGTTTTTAGTATTTGTTGTTATAGCGGCAACAAAAATATATAATCTGTGAAAATTTTAACTGTCTAGCTACAACGGTTCATGAGATACAGCCTAGTGATAGACTCGCAGACAGACGGACGGACAGCGGAGTCTTAGCAATACGTCCCATTTTACCCTTAGAGTACGAAACTCTGAAAACCACTCTGAAAACCACAAAAACACACAGTTTTTTATTTTTTCAAATTATGTAAACGCCATCTCGTGATGAGCGGAGGAACTAAATAGTAAAACTAGTATTCGTAGCGCCATCTATTATTTGAAAGACAGGCTACAAAAGTCTGTCCTTTCGAGCTGCCTTACATTGTGTTGCTAGGCATCTAGGCAATGATTAAATTGAATAACTTCCAAGATTTTTAAATGATATGGCGACCGTGTAAAATAATCATCTGAATAACACTCGGAAGTGTGTTAAATTGTATAAATACAATGGAAATGTGGAAGCGTGAACGTACCCAATACAGAGAGAATTCACGTGTCTCGCCAATAAAACAGAAAAAGCGGTCAAAACAAAAGATGACGCAGCTGTACACGAGCGATGTCACAGACAGACAGACATTATAGTCAAACTTATAACACCCCTCTTTGCCGTCGGGGGTTAAAAAGCTTCAACTTTATAGTCTACAACATTAAGTGGTCTATGCTCTAAACATAAAGCAACTTTTGCAATGAATGTACGATTTACAGTGCACTCGCCATTGAGTCTAATCAAAATAGACGAGTTAAGTTGAAAACGCTTTTTTAAAACAAGTCTAAACTTAGCGGCAAAACTAGTTATTATAACTGTTACATCATCATATTTAGTTTATTATTTGCTTCGTATATTTTGGAACGAAGTTCCTTATCGCGCGTTGCGAAAGGAGGCTAGCCGGTAAAAATTAAGACCAAAAGTTGTAACGACACTTTTTGCTATAGTTGTAAGCCGTGCGGCTTGCGCGTGTTTCTCTGTCTGTCTCTCTCTCTCCTAATTAATCGAAAGGAACTTCGTTCCATCCGGGTGTCCCTAGACACCTCTCAAGTTTTTTTTGTGTGTAAGTGATCAACATTATTCAGTTTTGCAGGCTGCTTAAAGGCTGACACAGCTTGACATCTGCACTACAATGATGACAGCCGAGGAACTTGAGAAAATTGCATGCCACTTGTGGTCATCCATCCATGTGTGTACCAAGCCTAGTGTAGCTTTACTTGCGCTAGTATTATGTGCTGATGGTATCTTTATGAAGATCCTTTATCCTATATAGTCACTCTTCTTCTTATCGTGTGTGTTAGTGACTAACACTAGTGTCAGAGTTATTAAACCACCTTAAAGACCTCTGACATATTTTTAGGTAACGATTCCTCGCCTATCTTTTTTGATTTATAAGGGCTCCATCCAGTGTTATAGAATGTTTGTTAATCTTCTCCATTTTAATATGTTATAAATTTGATGCTAATGACTGCCTGTCTGTGACATCGTAGTGCTCGAACGGATGGACCACTTTCGATGTGGTTTTATTATGTAAAATCGCCCTTGCCGTGTTTTTTAGCTATGTTTAATAAAAAAATTAAAATTCAGGGGTTTCTCTAGCAAATAATTGATGACGCTAGGGTTAGCAATTGCTATATGTAGTTCCGCTACACATCACTAGTTGGCATTATTGACAGTTGGGGTTTTTAATTTGCCAAGCTATAAACTGGTTCTCTGTGCATCACTATTTTACCCATTTTGTCTTTTAAGCTCTGGATCAAAAGTTTCTGTCTGGATCAGTTGTCCTCTATTTTGACACCAATCATATCCAACATGACATGTCTGACCATAAACTAGTCTACGGCAGCCGTCCGGCTTTCGTCCGGCGACCGGCGAACTATTATATCGTCAGTTCGTTACGGCCGGATTAATATTTCGTACCGGTAAATACATTATGCGACGGACACTGAAGTTGTACGCTAAATTGTCGAAGTTGCCAGCCCTGGGGACAGGGCTGACAAAAACCCAAAATGGATTTCAAACATGGCAGTTGGATTAAATGGCTAATAACTATTTCAGGGAGTTCGCTTGTTGTGAGTTTGTGGCGAATAGCTTTTGGGAGTTAAAGCTTGGCAGCTTATTTAAGTTCTGTGACTTACCATGGTATTTATATTGTTATTTTTTGAACTGTTACTCTATAAAGACAAGCGTTTTTGTATTCTTCAAGGTGCCATCGCCTTTATATTCGGTTTTAGGGATCTAAATATTTGAATGTTTAGATTTCTATTTTGATATTAATTAAAGGTATGAAAATTAAAAAACAAAATCTTAATAAAGGTTTATTTAATACAAGCTACGATTTGTATAATGTAAGAAAAAGTACATGTTCCATTCATATTTTCATTAACAGATCATATAAACAGAAGAGGACCAAGACGAAACTCTGCCAAGACCACATGTATGTCCGGAACACATAGGTTACAAAATATCCGAAATATTATCAACTAATTAATTTCAGTAATGAATTTCACAAACAAGCGCGAAATTGCCAAATATTTTCGTGTCGCGAACAAGAATTTCAATAATGTCATGCGGTTGACAACCCTAATAATGCAAAAGACGTGCTTTAGCCAGGGTTGGCAAGAGGTTAAAACCAGACAGGCTGGAGTAACGGCTAACGTGCAATCTAGCAGGTAGGATAAACCATGAAATATTAAAAATATTAATGAATTTATCGAGCATTGGTAATAAATGATCTGAAGTCATATGACATCTGATACGCCACTGATATATATCGGTGGCGGTATATTCTATAGCTAACAAGTGGCTCTGTGTGCTATAGACCTCGGGGCTCGTACCCGTTAAAGTTGCGTCTTAATAAGGGTAAGAAAAAAGTTGTATGACCTTTTCGGAAATTTATCGATAAGCCTGGAATATGGTTTTCAGACCCCATAATTCCGCTACTTTGAAAATTTTCGATGAACTGAATCGACAAAAAAAAAATTCGAAGCTTCTCACGAAATTGTACGAGAATCGAACAGGACAGACAAAAGTATTTCATCAAACTTTGTCTCTCAAAAATTTTAATAAAATATACATAGGACTGTATACTGTATAGTCAATTAAAATTATCCAATTCCACCATTCAATTTTTGTCTGAAAAGTCCACAACAGACATCAAAATAGAGTTAAAAATCTGTTTCCATTTGTTCTTGACTTCTTTGCTATCTTTGCGACAATAACTCCCGAGCACACAATAAGTCCACCCGTTCCAATAATAGGGATGTGGACTAGACTAGGTCAAAAATAAATTATTTTGTGCTGATAAGAAAATCCACAAAATAATATCACTTGTTATTATTAATCACATCCATTTTGAACGTGATTTTAATTTTATTAATGCAGAAAAACTGATACCTAGTAAGACTGATACCTAGTATTTGACTCCAAAATACTATGACGTCACAGTCTGGTATTTCATACAAATGATGTTTGTATAAGATAATGTTTGTTTTGACGTAAAAAAAAAGTATCTGATTTGTTGGAATCTACTGAATTGGGAAATGTCCAGTAGCTAAATTATATCTCAGAGCTGGCAACCCTACGCTGTACATATGTTACAGGGCCGTTGATATGCCGTATTAATACAGTCGAATCGCCACTTCGAATATTCAAACAATGTTCGAAATTTAATTAATGAAATATCGATTCGATGTGAAGGTGTGAGCTAAAGTAACGAACACATTGACGAGATTCGTGACAAATGACAAAGTGATTAAAATTAACACTTAAAATGTTTATATTTTTAAACTACACTTCTGCTAACTGCAAAATGCATTCATTGATGCATTTTGGTATTCTAAAAAACTGTCTTTTTTAACTAATTGCAAGTACAGAGACTTGATGAATTTAGCGTCTGGTTCATTATTAAAATTAGTCTATCGATCACATGTGCTATCAGCTTAAGTTTCAGTATTTTATGCTGAGAGTAAAATTTGTAATATCATGAATTTTCTACAAATATTTGATGTAAAGCTTTTTAGAAAAATGATTATGGATGACTTGATTGATATATAATACCGGCCAAGTGCGAATCGGACTTAAACAGGAAGGGTTCCGTACCATTATCTATAAGAATCACATTTGTTGTATGGGACCTCACTTAAATGTTTATTTTGTTCTGTTTTTAGTATTTGTTGTTATAGCGGCAACAAAAATACATTTTATACATAATCTTTGAAGATAAAGACTGGTGACAGACAGACAGACAGTGGAGTCTTAATTATTATGTCCCGTTTTACCTATGTTATTTAACCTGTCATGTTACTGTCTATATCCCTATGTGAAGGCATTCTTAAATTTGCGCGCAAGTAATATCAAATGGTATCTTCTACGATTTATTTCCAGTCCCAGATCATACATAATACACATATTTTCTAACCGCCTATTCAGTAATGTAACGACACAATATTCTGCATAAGTTGCACAACAGGATATTATTCATATAATAAACGTAATTACAATGGGTGGTCCATTGTGCAATCAGATTACTAATTACGGTTGCATAAATCGTGTAAAGTGATCCATTCTCGGCACATTCCGTACAATGCGGGTTCTTGGAACTCTGGGAGTTTGATTTTATGTGCGAGTGGCATTTTTTTTATGTGTTTGTTAATGGTGTCATATTTTAAGCTTCTCAAATACTTAGATAGATAGATAGATAAAACGTTTTGTGTAAACTGCACAAACACATTCACACACAAAGAAATACACGAATGATTTTTAGTATATCAAGTACAAGTTTTGCTGCAGTTGCAAAAAACTACAAGTTTGAGTCTTATGTAGTCCAGTTTGAGTCTTATGTAGTCCAGTTTGAGTCTTTTGGCATTGTCCTAGGGCAGCCTCACAGTGTTTTGAATGTAGAGTTTTAAAGAGTTTTTACAACTTTTTTTTTGCATAAACTCCGTTACAGAGAACATACCAAGACGATAAATCACTATTATAGTGTGGTAACTTCTATAATAGCAGTTAAGCAGTTATTCATTTAAGTACATTTGATTTATTATTGATCTAAAATACTACACAGAAGTTTACTTTTTTATCTACTTATAAAAAAGGAGGATTATCAATTCGTTGCGATCTTTTTTTATATATGTTAACCGATTATTCGAAGATGCCTGGTCCGATTTCAAAAGCCATGACCAAGCATTGGTCAAGTTTATAGTTATAGTTTTCGACTAGAGAAACAGTCCACTTCTGTTGTTTATTTAACTTATGACACTTGAGAGCTGTGGGTGGGTTTACAAAAGAGCTATTAACAAATAGCTAGTAATTGCTACGCCTACATGCACTTTGTTAAGTTGGGTAAGTTGCGACATATTCTGTACTAGCCGAAGCCCGCGACTTTGTTCGCGTGGACTTTATATCTCTGGAAAATGCTCATCAGGCTGAACAACTTTTGCTAAGGCGTCATTTTTATATTTCTCACAGTTTAGCTGGATCATTATAGATTTGCACCAGGTGTTCCATTTCATAAAATTATTTATACCCCATAGGTTGCCCAGGCTTAACAGCTATGTAAGAAAAAAGGTTTCATTCAAATTCGTCTAGTATTTCCGGAGATTAGCGTGTACAAACAGAAACACAGACAAACAGATTTTTTTTTAATTCTATCTCTGCTACTATGTCTCCATCGCCCCCAATATATTTTTTGGAAATATATCTAATGTACATACACACTTTTTTTTACTGTTTGTATGTATAAATTAACAATATAAAACTTAGAAGATATACATTAGTATTTATGTCCTAAGTTTTATATGGATGTATATAACTTTACGAATTTTTTCATTCCATAAAATGCATTTGAAACATGTTATTCTTCATTACTTCCCACTATTTAGAAGTTTGGTAATCAACTTAATTTACTTAGATGAATTGAAAGTCGATCGAGTTTTTATTACAAACTAGCCGAAGCCCGCGACTTCGTTCGCGTGGACTTTATGTCTCTGGAAAACGCTCATCAGGCTGAACAACTTTTACTAAGGCGGCATTTTTATATCTCTTAAAGTTTAGCTGGACCATTATGGTTCTGCATCAGGCGTTCCCTTTTCCAAAATCATTTATACCCTATATGTTGCCCAGGCTTAATAGCTATATAACAAAAAAAGTTTCATTCGAATCCGTCCAGTATTTCCGGAGATTAGCGTGTACAAACAGACAAACAGACAAACAGACAAACAGACAGACATTTTTTTTTAAATTCTTACTCTATTACTACGTCTCCATCGCCCCCAATATTTTTTTTGGAAATATATTTAATGTACAGACACACTTTTTTTACTGTTTTATTATATGTATAGATATAGATTTGGATACTTAGATGCTAATAACTTTTGTCATCCTACTAATATTTTATACGCGAAAGTTTGTAAGTATGGATGGATGTTTGTTACTCTTTCACGTCAAAACTACTGAATGAATTTTAATGAAACTTTACAATAATATAGTTTATACATCAGAATAACACATAGGCTACAATTTATAAAAATATTATATGATAATCCTGCGCAGACGAAGTCGCGGGCACCAGTTAGTTAGCAATATTTAATTTCTTTAAAATACGTACGGCCCCACTTATCTAATATACGAACAACATATAAAAAATATCAAAATTGGCCCACGTTATCGCTTTTTGTATGGAAATTCACAGCTACACAATCCTCTTATCTTTAGATCATGTACTTACATGTTAACCTGGATAGAGCCAGAGCAGGTCACAAGTGATAAAATATAGCACACTAGATATTGTACCCACAGTCGTGCCAAACATTTTACTACCATAATTACTAAATACCACGATAAATCAATACTTAAAAGGATTCCAAATGAAAAATTACTAAACGTGCGAAAATGTTTGGCATCTGCGAATTTTACAAGCCTGAAAACTAAAATCAACCCTATTTTTAGTGAACACGGTTGAAATTTGCGTGCGGTGCATCTAGTTAGCATAAGAACCATAGAGTATTCTGGTCTCAGTAAATCAAACACCTTTTACAGAGCACACTTAAACACCGTCTGTGATTTATACTGTGGAGCCTTGGCAATGTTAAATGGGTTAAGGGCTGACTATTTTAATGCTAAATTTACTGTAGTAATTTTATGATTTTAACATTCTCATGTTTCAAGCACTAGCTATCTTTCAAAAGAGATTCTTCATTTTAGCTTGCTAGCCCGAGGTTTCATCCAAACAGCTTTATGACTTTGGCATGCAACAATAAATTTCTTTCATTTTACAGAAAAAAGAAATCTTCTAGCCTGAATAATGTGTTTTTTCCTTTTCATCGACACCGATATTGTATGATAAAAAGTTTATTTTTTATTGGAAATATGCGCTCGTATAAAGCACGCTTGATCTAGGTGACATTTGAAAACAAATGTTAAATGTTTTTAGCCAATATTTAAAGCCATAGTCATTTGACTACTTTTTGAGACAAGCAAAGCTTCATGCAACACTATACAAAAATTATTTTATGCTCGTGTGTAATTAGAGAATACTATTGTCTGATTAAGATATGTATAGTGTCTATTGACTTCTGACGTAGCATATTGACTGCCAAAGAATATTCAAAACGATTCTACCGGTTAAAATCTTATACCTTTAAATGAGCAATTCTTGTATATTTATTTATTTATATATTTATAAATTTCTGTGATCTCGAAAACGGCTCTAACGATTTCGCTGAAAATTGTGATATGGGGGTTTTTGGGGGTAAAGAATCGATCTAGATTAGTCTTATGTATGGGAAAACGCGTGTTTTCGAGTTTTCATTCGCTTTTTTATTTCCACGCAGAATATGGTCGCAAATTTTGTCACACTGCGTGCCATCCGCTTAGCTCAGCGGTTAAGGATGCTGACCGCTAGAAAGAGTGTTACGGGTTCGAATCCCACTCGATGACTTACTTTTGTTTTTTTTATGTTCAAGTTTATATATAATTTTTTATTTTGTACTATTTTTAGACAAGTTTAAAGAAATTAAGTTAATGTTTGAGATGTAAGCGACCGAGCAAAGCTCGGTCACCCAGGTACTGATAACTAAAATTGACAACCCTAGCGTAACGTAGAAGCACACGAAAACGCGACGTAGCGTCGTCACATCAACAATGGGAGCGCGGATGCAAGCACAGACAGACAAACATACGAACGTGCATTACAGAATAATACGTGAACCGTAGTAAATAGGAATGGGCGAAAATGTAAATCACGTTAATAGCCGATGCGGCTAGCAATCCATCACTATATCGATTGCTATCTTATTATATATTTTAAATGAGTAAGCCACTTCTGCCCTGTATCGCCTTAACTCTAAATATTCTAGCCTTTCCTACGGTCCAGTGCCTTACGAGCCTATAGAGCCTTGGAAATCTACCACTAGCTTACTATCACATACGAAAGAAAAACAAAGATATTGTTCTACATTAAACAATTTATTTCAAACGAAGGCGCCACTTCTGCCCTGTTCTGAATATTGACGCCATTTCATACGGTCCAGCGCCAATCTTACGAGCCTATAGTGGCTTGGCAATCTAGCACTAGCTTACTAACACATACGAAAGAAAAACAAAGATATTGCACTACAAAAAGCAATCGCCCACGTTTCCCATTCCTTAGCTCGTAAAACCTTTAATGAACACTTATTTCTAATAACAATAGGTCGGATTATTGCTATTCTTTACGCTTTGCATATAATCAGTGAGTGAGAGGCTATAATGAACGCTTTGCCCTTTGCTCAAGTGGCTCCAGTTACATTCTGATTACGAGGACAAATCAAACTGCTGTGAAAAGAAATGAATGAAAACTCCTTTATTTGCTTTAGGAAAGTTGGTTTTAGTTATTTTGGGTAGGTATGGTAAGTGTTTAAATATAGAGACGCCTACTTAGCTTAGTTATTTGTTAACCTTTTTAGTTTTATATTAGAAGCTGGTGTTTTTGAGAATTGACAACCATATTTTTTTTTAATTCTGTCGGTTATTTTTGGACAAACTTTATCATAATGGCATAGCGATTTAAATAATACGGTTATATTAAAGAAAAGGTACAAAAATTGGCGTCATCAGAACTTTTATCTAATTATTTTAATTTTTAGCGAGAAAGAGAGATCTCTCTCTCTTTCTCTCTAAACTGTGTTATTACCCGGGATTCACTTACAACACAAATAGAAAAGCAATTTTTTTACCATGTACAACGACTTTTTCCTCGTAAAAGGAGCCATGTGTAGAAATTGAATGTAAGTAAACCTACACTCTAAAAAATTAAACGAATGTATCGATTCTCGCGATTATCGATAATTGCTTCCTAATCGAATAATTGCTGAATCAATAAAAAAGACATAAAATGAATTAAAACAGCCACACTTAATTCGTACGCCATAATTCAAATCGCGAATCGATTGCAGTCATAAAGCTGCATTCGATAATCTGGGTAATTCACTAACTGGACACTTTTGTGTCCAGTTTCCAAAAAATTTTAAATTACACATTTTATTCTCCTGCTTTTGATATCGAATAGTAAGAAATTTAAATTACAGTTTTGATTTAATTTGGGTAATTTTGTTCAAACATATTCTATTTTAACCGTCTTTTAGACCCATATGTTTTTTTTAAGTATGTTACGCGATATCTACAAAAGATATACACTTACAATAGGTAAAGACTGACACTAGGATTAAGAATTCCGTTAGCTTTTTAGCTTAACTTCCAGATATAGGATAGATAACAATTAATTATTTTTAAGTTGCAAAAACTTAAAAATGGAAGATTATGAATCTTGTTGACTACAAGAAAAGTGTTAATGTATATAGTAAAAGGAGTAATTACTGGATACAGGTATCCAGTTCCGTTTGTCCAGTAGAATAACCCTTCGATTATCGACAACTGGTTATCGTTTAAGTGTTTTTGAGTCATAAACCCGATACCTGAATCGATTTGTGGGAATTGTTTTAAGTACTTTACTAGTTTGTACTGCGGTTCCGATTAGTAGGTGCAATTTGAATCGATTCAATATTTAATATAGGTTTTGTCTTTGTATTAGGAACAAATAAACCTTACTTCATTAATAATATTTTATTATTATAAATGCAAAAGTGAGTTTGTATATTTGTTTAATTGTTACTTCTTCACGCTTCAATCATTGAACCTATTTAAATGAAATTTGATATGGATATAGTTTGATACCCAGGGAAGGACATAGGATAGTTTTTATTCCAAAATTCAAACGGGGAGCGAAGCCAATGGGCACAGCTAGTTTAGTATAAAAAAGTCAGATCAACTAGCCATTAAATCATTACCTTTAAATATTAAAATCTTGATTAGAACTAGACTAACGTTGAATTAAAGTCTTAAAGCTTTTGATTTCGTATGCATTATTACGTATGCATGCAGTGAGGGGCGATCCGCAAAGTACCCCCGCATGCTTTTACATATTTTGTCTGACTGTGAAGCGGAGGCGGGGAATGAACGCGGAATGACGCGGGATGTAGATTTTATCGGTTTTTAATTGTTTAAAAAAAGGAATAAAAAGCTACTTTGCTTTATTTATAAATATTTAGTGGATTTAATTGAGCACAAGAATTAAATGTAAAATATCAGTAGCATAGTAATTTAAAAAAAATATAACAAAAAGTTGCAAGAAGGTGTCACTTTGAGATTTATCTATCGAGTGATGATTACTAGATTTTGTCACTGAGTGTGATTTTAAATACATTACATCCTTAAATAAATCCCATATCTTTTTTCAGACTTTATGACACTACTTTCTAGGTCTCAGGTGGTTTTATAAACTCAAAAATTCAGCCAACCTAGCCTTATATTACTTTATATCGCAAAACACTACAAAAACTATCACTTCCAAAGAAACACACAAACTGGCAAGTATTGGCCTAAATCTATTTTAGTGTGTCTAAAAGTTTGTTTTACTGTTATTTAAAATTTTTTTTTTTTTTAATAAAAGTAAAACAAACCTATTTAATTAACGTGTAAGTTGTTAATAGCTTTAATTTTTAGATCACACAAGTGAAGGATGCAAAAATAAATTTTTGTAATATAAATATATGGAAATCCATAGTCGCTGCCTATCACCATGAGAAATAGCGTGAAAATATGTATGTATAGTATAAATATATCAGTCTGCGACTAATGTTTGGTTGAGAGCCAAAAAGCTACCCTCAGTTACGCACAAGATGGAAATGATAGTAAAAAACATGCAGTAGCGTGGATTTCATACAGACACATAGAATTTGTCTACACTGTGCCTTCCTCATATAATATCAGATACTAGATATGCAGCCGTTCTCTTAGGTAAGATTAGTGCCTAAACTGTTAAAAATATTTGAAAATCAGACAGCTAGCGAAAGGCTAGCTAAAAATAGATGGCGCTGCGGACATCAATAGTATCGGTACTTTCGCTACTCACCACTAGATGGCGTTTTAACAGTCGGGGCTTTTAAATTTGCTTAGCCAATAAACTTGTGAATGTGAATAAATCTGAGTAATTATTAGTAGTACTTTAATTATTTCTTGAGTTTTATGTCTATTTTGTATTTGTAACTATTTAATCTTTATACTATATAAGGTCTCGAAATCAGATATTAAATTATTAGCTTAGCACTTATTATAAATAATTCTGTGACGTTGCAGTACGAAATGAAATATTAATAAACATTATCCTCATAATTCCATCATTTCACTCGATTTCACCCATACACCAACACCATACAAAGCGCATCACTATCGATTCCAAATCGAACACTATCCTACAAAAGAATCCATACAATACACGTCAAATGACAAATGAAATTCGATGGCCGAACCATAAATTGTGACGGCGTATAATAAAACATTATCTATCTCTGAAATAAATATGGGGGAGGACAATAGGCTCTTTATTAAGGGGTATGGTCCTACTTTTGTCTCCCCTAGTATGGGATGCGCAAAACATACGATGGACTTGTGATTCATCGCCGCCCTTGCCTAGTTTGTTTAAATATCGGTCGATAACCTCTGGTTTCTTTTTAATCATTGTATTTTCATAGCTGGCCAGTATTTTTTATTGTGTACTTTTTCGTTTTGGCTCTTTCCAAACCTTATTTCGACCTCAAAGATTTCAAGATATTAGAATAAATCCTACATTGAGATACAAACTTTATTGCACAGTTTAAAAAAAAGTTTAAGTGACGGACCTAATGCCATATTTTTATGGCCTCCCGGTTAACCATTGAACCAAGCGAAAAATATTATTATGTTTAGCTGGCGTGACAAAATTCGTGAATAAGTAAACTAAACATAAATATCTACATGCGTATGTCTGTATGTATACCCAAAAATACATACTCGTATAGAAACATGAACTATTAAACGTATGATATATCTACAAACAATAAAAGATAAGCATAATAAATCAATATTAGAAAGAGCATTCTATTAAACCGGAGATAAAACACTGATAAATAAAAATAATATTTAAAAAAAAATAAGATTTATATAACTTAAAACGTCTCTTTTGTTTTGTTTTTTTACATAATAATACAAAATATTTAAACACTGACCAAAACATTTTGAAAATTACAAAATAAATGTACATTTCCGTGTACATTGCAAAATTTGCAATTTCCATACTGAAAAGGCTTATTCCCGTGTGTTTTTGGCAGGTAGGTCCGATAATAATTATCGATTTGATTACAATTAAAAGCCACAGTGCGGAAAATACAACGCCTGAGGCATTCTGGTAATGTAGTTATTGATTTAGTTAATTAATACTGCTTCTGGCCTCTATGATGATACAAACAATGAGGAGACTAGAAGTGGCCTCCTCCTATTATCCACTAGAAAATAAGAGACTATCTATCTGCTAACTATTATTATGTTAACTATTATGGGAAGTAAAATAAAAGAACTGTAATCATAGGACTGGTATATTAAGGAAGACAAGTTATACGAGCCGTTAATAAATGTGTATTTTAGAAGGCAAAGGAAATAAATTTGAATTTATATGAAGTTATTCTCCCGGTGTTGCCCCGGAATTGCGTTTTGTTTTCATGAGTTTTATTATCTTTAACGCCACGATACATGTAGAGGCGATTTCGCCTCACTGAGGAATCATAGGACGCGAGCTCTCCAACCAGCGCAACCACGGACTTAGGCGCTTTTGAAATGTATTAACAACGTATTAAACCAGCCCTTGAGTTACAGTCCACATTATCATCATCAATTCATACCCATAATTCCGTGCTTCGGAGGGCACGTTAAGCCGTCGGTCCCGGTCACTGTCTTTGACATGGTCGTTACCTAAAACCATGTCAGAGGCCTTTAAGGCGGTTTAAAAACTCTGACACTAGTGTTAGTCACTAACACACACGATAAGAAGAAGACCCATAATTCTTTAGACCAAAGATAATATAATTACTAACGTCACAGACACCAAACGCCATAGAAACTATTGGAGTGCCCAGACTTTTAAGGCATCAATATAGCTATATTGTCTATACAGACAGACATAACTATATTGTCTGTACAAACAGATAATATAGGTATAATAATTCTGCACCTTAAAACTTCATTTTATTACCTGTAATGTAAAATTAACGATCCTTGAGTTCTTCTTCTGTATTTTCCGTAATTTAATATAGTAATTACTGTGCTGGACATAATGAGACTTTATTATTCTGCCAAATGTAATAGTCAGTTCCGATGCTTAGAATAACCATTAATTGAATGCACATTTCAAACCTAAAATGCCCATTGCCCTTTCGGTGAGTGATTTCACAAACGTCGATGAACAGACTGGGAATTCGTATTAATTAAACAAAATTTCAATTTCATGTTTGTTTTGCAGTGGTTTATGAGGGGTTCATTAGATGAGCGACATTTTGCCAGCGACAGTTGGTGCCCTTCGGCGACCATCGCGCGACAGTTGGTGCCTGTTGGCAACCTCGCGATAGTTGACTTCGTCGGCGACGGCGGCTTGCATAAATCACAACAAAATATTTTATTAAAATCAGAACGAATTAGTCTAAAAGTTTTGGCAAGCAAATAATTTCTAAGTATAATAAAAATTTTAAGACCTTTCTGTACAATCTATTTCTACTTAGCACTAAAAATGTTTTATTTTCGCTATAAACTTTTATGTTTGCAACCAATTAAAAGGGGAACAGATCAAAAAACATAACGTTACTTCCTCGAATAGAAAAAGCATCATCCGTGTGAAGTCGTTAAATCCCCCAATCAATAACATTTCTGAAAGGGGCGAGAGTAGTCGCGTGTTTGCTGTTAAGTCCCTATTATGCGTTTGCGGTTAGGTATTCCGTTCGATTTCTGATTAGTTGTATAGTTTTACTTTTATGGGATTTTGGAGTGTAAACCATTTCAACTATTATGCTTAACGTTTTTGTGTCTTTGTTTACACCCGTGGCATATTCTTAACCGCTCTCCGTCACTCGGAAGTTTTAGGTTCGATCCCCAGCAAGAGCAAGTTGGAATATGGCCTTTTAAAAATGTCAATGGTCTTATATTCATATTTTATACATATCCCTTAACACAAGTATTCAAACTTTATTTTCAAAAACTTGTTTGATCACGGTGGCAAAACCGCGCGCACCAGCTAGTGAGATTACAAAATAATATTATTTACTTCTACGAGCGGATTACCCAGACTTTATCCTGAAGCCGTTAAAAACTATAATCAACAACAGAAGTGTAACAACATTTAAACAAGATTAAACACTAACACAAATTTAGATCTGACAAAACACAAAAGCGTATTTCACGTCGGAAAACGTACCGAACGAACTCATAACAGGATTAACCTAAAAACGCTATGCAGTTATCCATATCCTAAAACTTTATTTAGCCTTTGTTTTTGAGGTAAATGTGTTAAAGATATTTTTGGCAATATTTTATGTGTGTGTGTGAAAACTGAGGAAGTTTGCAGATGTCAACTCGGATGTCGATTAGTGTCTCAAACACATACGAATACACTTTTATTTTCTCAATATTACTATAAACAGAAACAGCTTACAGAGGAATATTACTTCATACAGAATTAGGTTGAAATTACTTTATTTTGCTGACGTGTATTTGTTGTGAGCCATAACAAAATATAACCTAAATTAATTTTTGATGTCTGTCTTTCATAATTATGTCCTGTATTAGTATTACTTAAATATTATGAAAAAAGAATAGTTTCGATTTTGATAATGCAATGTTATTATAGCGTATGTTTTTACATTTTAATATTCTCCTACTTTAGTTTGAGTTTTTAAAAAACTTAAGTAAATTTAAGAATTTCAATTTCATTTTTTTAGTAAGAAATTAATAAAGATTATTTTATTATAAAATAATAAAAGTTTATACGAACAGACAGACGCGTGACTGCACCCTAATGGTTAAACGAATCTTTATTATACAAAATTTATGGGCCATAAGTGCTTATGTCCGACGGAATACTGCTATATAGGGTGATAGCGAAGATATTAAGTTGATTATTTTTTTTATTAGAGATTTAGAGATTTATGACGTCACAACTCGATATTATGATGGGAGAGTTTCATATTAAATGTTTCATGTATTTTTTTTATTTTTTTGTTACTTTTCTTTATTTTTAAACATTCACAGATAAAATGCTTTAACAATTTTTTTTATTGAAAGTTAAAACCGTGAAGATAACTTAAATATTACAAATAAATAATAATACTGAGATTAAACTTTAACTAAAAACTAAATATAACTAAGTATTAATAAAAACTAAACTTGATATAAATACAATAAAAACATCAAATTATAAATACAATTGAGTCTAAATCGCTGCGCTCGCAGGGTAGAGTGCCCAAGAGGCTCGCGGCATTACCGCGTTGAATGGCCAAGCTAAGCCTTTGGCCAAAATGCGCAACAGCCCTTGGATCCCCTGAGGCATCGATTAGGCGTGCGGAAATCTCTTTAAACAACTGACGAGCTTCCGCACCCCAAGGTCTCTTTTGGTACCTTTTTGGTATTTTATAGCAATATAAGTATTTTATAATTCACTTATTATTTTAAACTCGCTATGCCCCGCGGTATTGCTTGCGGAAAAACCAGTCTGTTTGTTAATTTAGGGTGTCAGCTTCCCGCATACCAAATGTCATCAAAATTAGTCTAGCCTTCTGCGCGTGAAGAAGATACAACATACACACACAAACTTACAAACTTTCACCTTTATAATATCAGTGTAATTGTTATACCGCATTTACACATTCGTGTTCGTTATTCGCTTCGTCATTCGCCTCGTGATTCGCACGAATGTGTAAACGCGAATCGCGAGGCGAATAGCGAACTCACTGTATACATAATTACGCGAGTTCGTTATTCGCCTTGTCATTCGCCTCACGATTCGCGCGAATGTCTAAATGCGGCATTAGAGAACTTTTAAGCAAACAAAGATGAAATGTTATTTGACGTCCACTTACTTCTGTAGTAAATTAAGCTGAGAGCTAACACCAAAAAATTACCCACTATTTTACTGACCTTAATTTTTAAAATGGACTACGGAACAGCGCAGCACATAGCTGCAGCGCAAAATATAGAGCCTAACAGAAGTATAAGCAATGAAAATTTCACTTCTAACTTTCTCTCTTTCACTTACCGTTTTCTGACGCAATGGCATGTTTCTTAACCCTTAGCACCACAACTATTAATTGAAATTTTAAATTGAAATCTTCATCATAATTTCAGCCGCATAATGTAGGTACTATAAAAACTGGACGGACTTAAATGAAACTTTTTTGTTATATAGCTGTTAAGTCTGGGTTACTTATAGGGCATAATTGATTTTAGAAAATGTAACACCTGATGCAGAATCATAATGGTCCAGCTAAACTGTAAGAAATATAAACCAAACGCCTTAGAAAAAGTAGTGGTAGCTGAGACTTCGGCTAGTCTTTTTACATTCTTTCTAAATCTGATTAGATCTCAAGAAGTTAATTCTGTAGCATTCTGTTATTTGTAGCTCCACCGCCGTGATTTGCTTCATAATCATATTTCATGTTCAGGATTTACATGTAGGAAATTGGCCTCCTTTTACTGGAATAGCATTGAGTTATTTTACTTTTATTGTTGGCTTGCAAGCATAACGTATTCATGGTTCCTTTACATTTGTCTGGCTAGCGCCTAACTCCAATCTAATGCTTTTTAGGTCTAATAATAATATTTAATCAAACGCGATTTTTAAGAATTTTATTAAATATTTTCGGGATTTCCCCGTGGGAATTTCGGGATAAAACTATCCTATGTCCTTCTCAGGGTCTCAAACTATATCCATACCAAATTTCATCTTAATCGGTTCAGTGGTTAAACGTGAAAAGATGACAGACAGACGAGTTTCTTTCGCATCAATATATTAGTTAGTATAAGGAAGTAAGTTAGAAAGTAAGAAAGTAAGGTAATAGAAAATAAGTTTCCGATTCAACATATCTACACTGTCTTTATTCTACAGGGGCTGCCAAAGCATTTTGGATTTTGCTTAGAGTACTAAGCAGACTACGAGACCCAAGTACTACATTTAGCGTTATGTATGTAAGTTTAAATTATTTCAATTATTTCATTTAGTTTTAAATTGATTTACCTACTCAATTAAACTTAAACGAAATAACATTTGGCACAAAAGTAAACAATTACCTAAAACGTCCAAATTAGGCGCAGATGTGCACATGTAACCCAAAATTCGGCCCAAATAGCTCTGACTCTGTTCATACTGGAATTAATTTCCATTCGGTTCACCTTTAATCCTCTTTCATGAGACATTGCCCGACCATCGGATTGTGCATTTAAGTGGAATCGACTAAGCCATCTGCCCTGCCTATCTCGACTAAATTATAATTGTGATTCGGATGATCGATTTTGTTGATTAAGCGAATATTTTTGTCATATTAATCGCTTCTCGATAAATCTTTGCTTTTAAGCATTATAGTAATTATGATATACTCGTATAGTTACGAAGTCTTTTGATTTTTCTTAAGCCATCTGCTCTGCCTATCTGGACTTAATTATAATTGTGATTCGGATGATCGATTTTGTTGATTAAGCGAATATTTTTGTCATATTAATCGCTTTTCGATAAATCTTTGCTTTTAAGCATTATAGTAATTATGATATATAGTTACGAAGTCTTCTGATTTTTCTTAAGCCATCTACTCTGCCTATCTCGAATAAATTAAAATTGTGATTCTAATCATCGATTTTTTTGATTAAGCGAATATTTTTGTCATCTTAATCGCTTTTCGATAAATCTTTGCTTTCAAGCATTATAGTAATTATGATATATAGTTACGACGTCTTCTGATTTTTCTTAAGCCAGATGCGTGCTCTGCCTACCTCGAATAAATTATAATTGTGATTCGGATGATCGATTTTGTTGATTAAGCGAATATTTTTGTCATATTAATCGCTTTTCGATAAATCTTTGCTTTCAAGCATTATAGTAATTATTATTATGATATATAGTTACGACGTCTTCTGATTTTTTTTAAGCCATCTACTCTGCCTATCTCGACTAAATTATAATTGCGATTCGGATGATCGATTTTGTTGATTAAGCGAATATTTTTGTCATATTAATCGCTTTTCGATAAATCTTTGCTTTTAAGCATTATAGTAATTATGATATATAGTTAAGAAGTCTTCTGATTTTTCTTAAGCCATCTGCTCTACCTATCTCGACTTGATTATAATTGTGATTCGGATGATCGATTTTGTTGATTAAGCGAATATTTTTGTCATATTAATCGCTTTTTGATAAATCTTTGCTTTTAGGCATTATGGTAATTATTATATATAGTTACGAAGTCTTCTGATTTTTCTTAAGCCATCTACTCTGCCTATCTTAAATAAATTATAATTGAGATTCTAATGATCAATTTTTTTGATTAAGCGAATATTTTTGTCATATTAATCGCTTTTCGATAAATCTTTGCTTTTAAGCATTATAGTAATTATGATATATAGTTACGAAGTCTTCTGATTTTTCTTAAGCCATCTGCTCTGCCTATCTCGACTAAATTATAATTGTGATTAAGATGATCGATTTTGTTGATTAAGCTAATATTTTTGTCATATTAATCGTTTTTCGATAAATCTTTGCTTTTAAGCATTATAGTAATTATGATATATAGTTAAGAAGTCTTCTGATTTTTCTTAAGCCATCTGCCCTGCCTATCTCGACTAAATTATAATTGTAATTCGGATGATCGATTTTGTTGATTAAGCGAATATTTTTGTCATATTAATCGCTTTCCGATTAATCTCTGCTTTTAAGCATTATAGTAATTATTATATATAGTTACGAAGTCTTCTGATTTTTCTTAAGCCATCTGTTCTGCCTATCTCGCATAAATTATAATTGTGATTCGGATAATTGATTTTGTTCATTTTGCAAATATTTTTTTTTGTATTAATCGCTTTTCGATAAATCTTTGTTTTAAAGCATACTTGTAATGCTATTTGTAATGCTATATATCATTTAGAAGTCTTTTTAGCTAACTTATAATAATTATAAGTTAGCTAAAAAGATTTCTAAAAAGAAATTGAAATATGCACGTAACGAAAACATTATTTTTATTATATATCTATTTAATTTACAGTTCTATTCTAGTAATTAATATTAATTAATTAATTATTCTAGTAATTAATTATTAATTAATTAATAAGAACTGTAAATTAAATAGATATATAATAAAAATAATGTTTCCGTTACGTGCATATTTCAATTTCTTTTGGATTTTTAAAAGCCTTCACAAGTTTTAGTAATTATGATTTAGAGTTTTTAATATTTACACGAAAATATTATGTCCATATATATAAAAATATACGACACTTAATATTTTTCATTTTCAAAAACAGTACACGGCTCGAAAAATAGAAAAGTTATAAAAATAAACTACACCAATAAATAAACAATCTAATCTTATCTATGTGTTTGTATGTCTGTTGCGCGATGTCACATAATCTTAACAGCTTTTATAGCTTTAAAACTGATACAAAAAAATTGTAAAGTTAAAGGTATTGGGCGTCGAAGTAAACCCGTGGGTTTTATAGCATTATACATATATTTAATGTGGTGAAGCATAAGTTACATCACAATTCTGTAGTAAATATTATAATTCGTTTCAAATTAAAATATCACATTACTTAGGTAAGTTTTTCTTCATACTTTTAGAATAAAATTTTGAAGACTTTTAAAGACATATTTGTCATTTTAGTAAAAATTAACATGACAAATAAAATAAATTAACATGAAAAATATTTTCAAAATTAATGGAAAATATTCGAGTTTCTTTTTTTGCATAAAATGAATTACCGAGGAGAACTCCCCAGAAAAAAATATTTTCAAACAAAACTTAAGCTTGATTTTGTTATACTTTTATAAATTATTTAACTATATACTTTCTAAGTAGCAACTTGTATTATGATTCTTCGAAGATACACAAAACTGCAACGTGCTGTAGAAAAAATGTACAGTTAAAATTACACCTAATAGCATTTACTATAAGGTTTCAAATCGAAAAGCATACTCTGAAACAGCAACCCCGCCATAGATTTATTCGCGCGTAACGTACGTGACCAATGTATTATAACGTTATTTATTGATCGACAATGTGATGGGAATGTTGTGATTGTGGCAAAGGAAATAATGTCATATGTACATCGTGGAAGGGACATACATACATACATACTATCACGTCTTTATCCCTAATAGGGCAGACAGAGCATTTTGACTCTTGCGGCTCTATGCAGAGCCCAGGGCCGCAAGACCCAAAAGCCACTTTTAGCGTCATGGTGGGCGAGAAGATGGAAAAGCAATCAATACAGTGATGGGTTGCTAGCCGCATCGCCTGTTAACATGATTTGCATTTTTGCCCATTCCCTCGATCGGGTTTTACGATCTGCGTGGGAAGAGAAGCAGCTGGTACATTCTAAGTTTTTTTTATTTCTCCCAGACCAGCATGGAATATATCCATAATAAATAGAACTACAGGCTATATACTCGATCACTGTAGTATAATGATAATAAATACAGTCAAAAGGAAAAAAAAATTGAGAGGTTTCAAGGGACACCCTATGAAACGAAGTCTTTCTATGAGAGAGAGAGACAGAGACAGACAGACAAACACGCGCACGCCGCACGGCTTACAACTATAGCAAAAAGTGTCGTTAAAACTTTTGGTCTTAATTTTTTTTGTCTTTCGGAACGCGCGGTAGGAAACTTCGTTCCAAAAAAAAAAAACTTAGACGCATTGTTATAGATAAACCCCGCGAGTTAACAGTTCCATTCAATGTTGCAATAAGTAGGTTATAGTGCATAGGTGCACTACCGAGGTAACAAAAGGGGGTATTCTGGATGCGGGGAGATTATGAAAATATATTGGCGGTTAGGAGCGAAATTGCAGTCGATTAAGGTGTTAATTATAATTTATGGAGTGGATAGCTTTCGCTCTACTTTACTTGCATGCATTTAATAATAACTGGCCAAGTGCGGGCCAGAATAGCGCACGAAGTGTTCGATTGTGTATAAAAATCACGTTTGTGGTATGGGAGCTTCACTTAAGGGTCCTACCCGCGCTAGCGACTTTGAAAACACAAAAAAAATCTCTTTCTGTAACTGAGATTATCAGAAACCATCGTACAACTTTTTAGCTAGTATCCTGTAACATTAGAACCTCGAAAGTCATTGAAATACAATACGCTGTAGTTTACTTTGCAAAAAATACTAAAAACGGCCACTTCTGACTCTTTTTGTAAAGGTCTCTAAAGCGGATAGTATTTTAATGACTTTCGAGGTTCTAATGAAACTTAAGGATATTAGCTAAAAAGTTGTACGAGGGTTTCTGATAATCTCACTTACAGAAAGAGAAATTAATTTTTTTGTGTTTTCAAGGCCGCTAGCGCGGGTAGGAGCCTTAAATATTTATTGGAACGAAGTTCCTTACCGCGCGTTGCGAAAGGGGGCTAGACGGAAAAAATTAAGACCAAAAGTTGTAACGACACTTTTTGCTATAGTTGTAAGCCGTGTGGCGTGCGCGTGTTTCTCTGTCTCTCTCTCTCTCTCTCGAACTTCGTTCCATCCGGGTGTCTTTTGACACCTCTCAAGTTTTTTAATCTTTTTTTTCTGGAGCTTTTGTCTTAAGACATCGCAGCTCCATGGAGACACAACTTTAATTTGCTTACACATTAATATGCCTTAGTATTAAGTTTTACTATATTTACTACTAGCTGGTGCCTGCAACTTCGTTTGCGTGAAATTTGAAATGATGACAACTTTTTTCTGATAGTACTAGAATATTAGCTGAGGTTAATATATTATTGAACCGCGTAAATATCTGTCTAGTAGTCCGAAGATTAGCATAGCAAAAAAGAAAAAATTCTGTCGGTATACGTATGTTCACCGACAGAATTTTTTTTTTGTATGTGTTAGGTTAATTTTTTTTATTGCTTACACTCCATTTTTCTTAAATTGATTAAATTTATGTACAGATAAGCTATTTTTATTGTTGTTTTAAATGTACTGATCTATAATAAAATCATCATAGTACATAGTCAAAAACCCTTTATAACTCTTTTAAGAAGTGAAGATTTCTACGATATTATAGGTATTTTAAGTTTTTGACCCCCATATTTCGGCAAAAACTGTATTGACAAGAAAATTCTAATCGAACCTACACACAAAATTTTACGATAATCTATTGAGATTGTTGGCGAGAACAGACAGACAGGCGGACAATAGCATTTTTAGCCAATCTCGAAACTAAGACGTTACACTCGCTCTGTCAATAAACAAAAAAAAATAACAAAACGCATTTACACTACCAACAGTTGGAAATAAAAATTAAAAACGCAAAGTTAAATAGAACGCAAGACAAACGTATAGTCGGGGAGCTAGCACGCACTCAACACTACAAAATGTGACGTCACAATGCGCTAACTGGGTCAGGAGCTGGTAGGGCTGGGACAAAAACATGTAGCTATTTTGAAATTTTAGCGGAAAAGTACAATGTTTTTGTGTAGGCGACATTTTTTCGTACGTCGAAAAGATTTTTGCACAGAAATGTGAGCTAATGAGCTTTCAAATAAAAACAGATAAGGCAGTTACGTTCTGATAAAATTCTTAAGTAATAAATTCAGTTAGCAATTTTCATAATAATAGGCGGATGATTTTTTACCAAAGATTCTGTTTTCATTTACATTATATTTATATCAGCTAAAAGATGGAAATTAAACAATATTGGGTTCCGTATGGATAGAAACTTCCATGTTGGTCTCGGAGAAAAAAGAACTTATAATGTACCAGCTGCTTCCCTTCCAACGTAAGAGCCCATCGAGGGAATGGGCAAACAGTTGAATCACGTTTTAATAGCCGATGCGACTTGCAACCCATCAGTATTTTGGGTTCTTCAACTACCTTCTTGACAACATCAAACTAAAAGTGGCCTTTGAGTCTTGTAGCCCTAGGCTCTATCTGCTTAGAGCCGCAAGACCCAAAATGCTCTGTCTGCCCCATTAGGGAAAAAGACGTGATAGAATGTAGGTATGTGCAATAGTCAAGAGAAATACCTATTAGTCCGCATAAAGTTCGAGACTTGACATTTTCTCCGTCAACCCTACGACCTACAAGCCTAGTACGATCCATTCTACGGAGTTGATTACGTATAAGATAGTGTCGAATAGAACGTACCTATCTTGGTATTTAAACAATACTTTTAGCTTAATAGAACTGAAAAGTAAAAACGAAACGCTAAGAAGAGTGTAGAAAAAGTAGCCGTTTTTGGCAAATGTGCGAAGAAAAGCTTCATGTTTTCACTTATAAGTTTAAATATTAGTTCATAAAATAGTTTGAAGGGTATAACTAGGACTTTATGAGACCACCATTTTGAATAAATTCTCTGTATACTTTCAAATAATTTATTTCAAATGGGGACAGCACTGGACCCCGAAAAATTCATGTATTTTACATCGACCAAAAGATTTCTAAAAACCTTATTTATTTATTTATTTAATTTATTGCACTTTAAATCTTAAGATTATAGTACAAAAGGTATAACTTAATGCCTTATTGGTTTATTGCCTGATATTTTTCCTACCGCAGTTTCATACCCCATTAGGCTATGCTCGTCATGCCCAGTAATGCACAAAAACTCCTTAGAGCCTTTGAATAGCTTTCACATATTAAAGTTTTCTCCATACTAGTTTAAAAGTTCCCTCGCGTTGTGTGCCTGATTAATCGTTCTGGGTACAAAAATAAAGCGAGGTACAGAGATATACGAAGGCTGAGGATTGAGACTTGAGAGGCGTGAGTTCGAGTCTCAGTTATAGCAAAAAAAAAACCACATACTTTTTTTTATTAGATGTGTCAAAATCATAGATAACAAAACTAGTTCTATTATCGCGATATGGGATAAAGGCCGCCCTTCTATTATACAAGCTTTTATTTCTCTTACTAAATAATGAAATAAGCAAAGTTAAAAAACAAGTGAATTTGATTAAGTATTTAATGATATTAATATAACAGAAAAAAAAAAACGATATTCCTATACAAATTGCCCGTTTGCATACTTTTGTATGGAAAAGCCAATTTAAAAAAAAATAGTCTAGTATAAATCGTGGTTTGATTTATTAAGGGTATGTCCCTTCCACGTTGCATTTTTTTTATGAATGACATATTTTCTATCTGCTAATGCACTCATTATTAATTCAGATATTTTTCCGGTGATTGTGATGCTATTAAATCAATAATTGAAATCAAGTCTACTTCACTATTCAACATAAATGAATTACACTCCACTACAAATTGAATTACACTACACTACAAATTAATGGGTATTAGTAATGAAGACTACATACATACAAGCTAAACAAAGCTTTTAAACATCAATGAGACCTCTCCAACCCGTCTGGCCAGCGTGGAGAGTGTAGGCCAAGACCTCTGGCAGCTCTGGCCAAGTTTGGCTCGGGTAGTACAGAGAGGGTCGTGCTCCTGCAGTGGAGACAAAAAGACCTGATGATGATGAGTAATGAAGACGTCAATTGCAAGTGCATTCACTGTACAGACTCAAGGGCGTGAGTTCTAATCTTACTGGTGGCGTAAAATGCTATTTAAAGTACGTAAAATGCTTTTTAAATCAATTATTGCAATGAACAATTTTACAAAGAGATCAAAAGAGAATACGTACCTAAATATGGCTTAATAATTGCGAATAATGACGACCTCCGTGGCGTAATGGTCAACACGCTACACCGCCAATCCGGAGGTCCTGGGTTCGATCCCCAGCCAGGGTATGTTGGAAAATGGCCTTTTTCAAATTGTCCTGGGTCTTGGATGTTTATCTATATATGTATTTGTTATAAAATATAGTATCGTTAAGTTAGTATCCCATAACACAAGTCTCGAACTTACTTTGGGGCTAGCTCAACCAGTGTAATTTGTCCCTATACATTTATTTATTTATTTATTTATTATTATTCATTAGCCGCATGACGTCCACTACCTGGACATAGGCCTCTTTTAAGGATTTCCAAAATGACCGATCTAGAGCGTGCATCCAGCGCTTTCCACCGAACTTGGTTAAGACACCTGCCGAGTGGTTTCTGGCAGAGTAGAAAAGGGCCACTCCAAGTCCTCCCGTGGATTTCGTAGAAGGCGAGGAGAGAAGGAAGGAAATACAAGCTAAAAAAACTTATAAACATCAATGAGACCTCTCCAACCCGTTTGGCCAGCGAGGAGAATGTAGGCCAAGTCCCCTGGCTGCTCTGGCCAAGTATGGCCCTGGTAAGACAGAGAGGGTAGTGCTCCTGCAGTGGAGACTAAAAGACCTGATGATGATGATTAAGAAATACGGCTTATCTCTCTGTGAATCTTTATTTTTGTGTACCCGCCTTGGATTCCAGGTTCTAGGATCAATCTTCGAGGTGTCTCAAGGGGGGAAGTTGGGAATAGTTGTGGAAAGTAATCATTCCATTATAGTTTATTCGGTGGCAGTACGAATCTCACACTTTTTGCTTTACCTGTGTGCGATAGGACTTCTTTCAATTTTTTTTTACTTCCATGTTAGTCATCGAGAAAAGAAAAACTTTGAATCTACCAGCTGCTTCTCTTCCCGCGCAGAATCGAGAATCATATATTAGGAATCTCCCACGCTGGTCTGGGAGAAACGAAAAAACTTAGAATGTACCAGCTGCTTCTCTTCCCGCGCCGATCGTAAAAGCCGATCGAGGGAATGGGCAAAAATGCGAATCATTTTAACAGGCGATGCGGCTAGCAACCCGTCACTGTATTGATTGCTTTTCCATCTTCTCGCCCACCATGACGCTAAAAGTGGCTTTTGAGTCTTGCGGCCCTAGGCTCTGCATAGAGCCGCAAGACCCAAAATGCTCTGTCTGCCCCATTAGGGATAAAGACGTGATAGTATGTATGTATGTATATATTAGGAATATTTTGATTCGCTTTTTCTACTGTCTGAATATGAAGGAAAATATGTACTTACCTATGTTATTTGTGACTAGCCGAAGCCCGCGACTTCATTGGCATGGACTTTCTGACTCCGGAAAATGCTCATCAGACTGAACAACTTTTGCTAAGCTATTTTTATATTTCTTACAAGGGATCTAGCGGGCTCTAAATAAATAAATAATAATAAGCTGGACCATTACGGTTCTGCATCAGGTGTTCCATTTTCCAAAATGTAGGTATTATACCCTGCTTTAATAAAAAACTTTTACTCGAATTTGTCTAGTATTTCCGGAAATTGGTGTGTACAAAAAGACAAAGAAACAGACAGACATTTTTTAACAATTTTCCTAAAGCTTTCTATCCCAAACAAAGTACTCAAAAGGACCACTCAATCGTATAGATAGAGGTAAATTTACAGCACTATTTTACAAACATAAAGTACACCCTTCCAACTTGATTTACAAGTAATACTTCAGTAAACATTATCTGCCGTTTCTACAGAATCACTACGTAAAATAAAATGCACAACCCTTCCTTCTCTCTTTCTTACTCTATGCGTTGGAAAGAGACAGAAACAAAATCCTCGACACGCGTCCACCCCGTCCTTCAAGTCTAGTTATTAAATAGCACCTGAATAATTCATAACAAGGGGCACAATAACGTTGTTACGACAAAAGATTTCTAACTCTATCTATTGAACAAGAAAGTTGATAATCGATTAACGTTTTCACTAGTTCGAGTTTCCATTTTTCATAACGTCAATCCGGAGGAAAGCTATGGAATATGTTTAAGATTGTTTGGTTTCTAATAAAGATGAGTATAAAAAATATGTTATAGTTTTTTGAAGGTTTAAAATGTCCAAGTGGGTGTCGGGCCACTTTGAGTTCACGGGACTGAAAACATCTAAAAACCTTATTTTCTATTGATTTTGCACTATGAAACCAAATATTTCAGAAACGGATCCCTAACTCGAAAAATGGTGTTCAAGTAAGTCGCATATAATTTTTGAAAGACCTATTCAATGATACGCCACACGATGTGTTAGTCGATATAAACAAAAAATTCTCACTTGAAACTGTAAATAGCAGTTCATAAAATACTTTGAAGGGTTATCTAGGGCTCGACCTAGACAAAATTTTAAATTATATCTCCGTCTCCTTTCAAATGCAGTGGATCCCGAAATAATTATGTACCTTAACCCTGGGGAAGTCTTTAAACCTGGTAAAGACTATTTTTTCCGTCTAAAATTGCAATCTCAGGTTTTTTTATTGGTCTGAGCTTGCTGTAATGTAGTGAGATACGCGCTGAGCTTCTGCCTATTTGTATCACTGCGACACATAATCACAGCCTGACTGATGTGTTTGTGTTAATTTCGTTGTTTTAATTATTGTGTTGTGTATCTTTGTTGGTACAAATAAAGTCTGTATCTATCTATCTATCAATAAAAAACGTTCTGTATAACCGAGACATAAGTTACGCAGATTGTAACCTGGTTAAAGCGAGCGTCTGAGATGTATTGGCAATTCGCGCGGAATATTTCGTCGGGAACTACATTTGATTCCTACTTATTATTCAAAAGTTACAATGGCTGGTAAATCTCGTTTGGGACATTCCCGGGGGCTGACGGAGATACGGATTCTGAGATGTCTTCCCAATTTTTTAGATCAATAGCATTTATAATATTATTTGTGAAGTAGACACAATTTAAATCAAATTGACATTGACAGATAAGACTTTACTTAATGTCAACTCGTGGTTTGGACGATTGTTTTTATCCTGGTAATGTTTATATTTTTTTTAAACCGAGCTGCTCGGTGGTATTACTTGCGCTTTTACAAGTAAAGCGACACCATGCGTGGTCCTCACTTGGATGGGTGACCACAAGTAGCATAAAAATTTCTCGAGCTCCTCCGTGCTTCAGAGGGCATGTGTAAGCCTTTGGTGCCGGCTGTCATGATTGTAGAGCAGACGTCAAGCTATGTCAGATGCCTTTAGGCAGCTTGAGAAATCTGGAACCGGTGTCGGCCTTAACGCACACGAAGAAAACCTGGTTATGACGTTAGTCTGTATAACCTCTTTTATGGAAATTGTTTTTTTTTATACATATTTACAAATATACATACAGAAAAAAGTTAACTACTAATTTAGTCTAAAAAATCTTGCCCATGTGGCATAGTGCCAAGAACGCTGGCCGCATTTCCGCGTTGGATCGCAATACTGATTCGTTGTGCGAAAAAACAGCCAGCCCTCAATATCTGTATTAACCAATGTCCGAGGAGGAGGTTATATTAATAACGTACGTTCCCAGATTATTCAAAGACGCCTAGACTGACAAAAAAAAATGATTTTTGTTAGAGATAGTACACTTGTAAAGTAGTCTCACGGAGCAAAATCAAAAAGAGTGGTCCCATAGAAATGTTATCTAAATCGGTTGTGAAGTTTGAGGGAGAAGTAGGTTTTTAGTTTTACATACACACATACATACATACTATCACGTCTTTATCCCTAATGGGGCAGACAGAGCATTTTGGGTCTTGCGGTTCTATGCTGAGTCCAGGGCCGCAAGACCCAAAAGCCACTTTCAGCGTCATGGTGGGCGAGAAGATGGAAAAGCAATCAATACAGTGACGGGTTGCTAGCCGCATCGCCTGTTAACATGATTTGCATTTTTGCCCATTCCCTCGATCGGCTTTTACGATCTGCGTGGGAAGAGAAGCAGCCAGGGACCGGAAAACCCCTTTATTTGATTAAGTCTATCGATGGAGTAACTCCATCATAAGCTTACCCTTTGTTAGAGTTAGCATATCGATTGACTTACCCTAACGTTATGGTAACTCCCTTGAATCAGTTAACTAATGGTAACTGGACTTACCAGTTACCTTAAAGTTCCGATTATACCTGTTAGCATTAAGTTAGTTACCCTTTCCCCCTCTTTGTTCTACAGTCTTGTCTACTACTTCCAAACTCATAGAAACGACTGTAAACAATGTAATATAAGTCTTATGTGAATGCAATTAGTATAATTATTTAATGGCTGTTTGGACATCCACAAAGCCTGCCTTCTTTTTCTAGCCCGATGCGTCGTCTCGCTAACCCGATAAACTTTTTGCACAAGCAGTTTTGTGTTGTATGCTATTCAAATAAAGATTAAATTGCTTGAGGCCGTATAAAGAATATTGATAGGGTAAGTTTATCATAGGGTTTTGCGATATTGGTTAGTGCTTAGTTGAATTAACTGTATTGTATTAGTAAGCCTTTTGTCAGGGTAAGCAAATGATATGGTTAACAAATCATTAGGGTTTACGAAAACCAGTCGATCAAAAACCCGAACGAAAACCCTTCAAAAGGTAAGCGGTTCCGGTCCCTGGAAGCAGCTGGTATATTCTAAGTTTTTTTTTTAAATTTCTTCCAGACTAGCATGGGGGTTTTAAATTCAACCAAAATAGGTAAAGTTCTGTTTTGTCTTTATTTCTCTTCATAGTATATTATAATATTTATAATGTTAGTAAAATACAAAACGTATTTAACCAAAATGGGTTTGCTATGTGTTTCCTCCAAAATTTAATTGAAATTATGCGAAAAGGAACCAACAAGAAACTTTAGGCGTTGAAGTGTCAACGGAAAATAATTACGACGTAATTTAAAAGTAAAGAATTAAAGACAATAGGGTTTATAGCGTTTACATAATAAAACAATAGCGGGTAAGGCTGTGGGCTCAGTGGGAGCGAAAGGGTTAAAGAAGGCTGCTTATATAATATTTACACGACTAAAATATAATTTATATACGGAAGTTGGTCTTATGGAAGATATTTCTTTAGAAATAAGTAGCACCTAGTATACGTATACTATGTATAGTTAAACTATATACGCTACTTATAATATTTGACGACCTCCGTGGCGTAGTGGTCAGCATGCTAGTCCGCCACCCAGAGGTCACGAATTTGATTCCCGATCAGGGCAAGTTGGAAAATGGCCTTTTTCAAATTGTCCTGGGTCTTGGATGTTTATCTATATATGTATTTGTTATAAAATATAGTATCGTTGAGTTAGTATCCCATAACACAAGTCTCGAACTTACTTTGGGGCTAGCTCAATCAGTGTAATTTGTCCCTATTTATTTATTTATAAACCAACAAAATATATATTATAATGTATATAAATAAGTAAGATTCATTTTTTTATCCAAAAAAGTATTATACCTACCTATTGAAGGATTTATTTAATACGATATTTTATTAAATTATTTAATTTTCTTTTTTTATTAATATTAAAATTTTAAATTAAAATAAAATTTAAATATATTTTTAATAAGGAAGTCCAGGCATCTCCGGGAACATAGATCAGAACAATATATTCGAATTGATAAACTTACCCCTTTTTTTTTGGAGTAGGTTCAGAAGCAACCCACCATTAGCTCACCTTTATCCTTACAAGCGATAATGCTTCATTCGCCGTGAATAATGTGAAATATTTCGGGGCGTCTTCCCGCATTATTTTAATAATGAAAACATCCTCGTAAAATGTAAATTTTTAATTAGAAACCCCTCTCGCTTTGCAACTTTTATTGTTGCAGTCTCTTGTTTTCGGTTTGTAAAATGACTGTTATTCATAAAATATGAAATACCAGAACAAATTTTAATGCACTAGGTGCCAAAAAATATTAATTGTGGTTATATCCTACGCTTAGATCATTTAAATTATTTACAAATCCTTCTTTATTAAAGATTCCTTTCTTCTTAAGTATAAATTATTAAAAATTTAGACAACTTCACTACTAAAACAAATAGATTTACAATGAAGATTCATCAGCAACAAGCTTCGTCAAGAAACGTACAAAAAGAATCCACAACATGCTTCGTCAAATAAATATAAATAGTGAAGTTGTCTAAATAAAATATTATCTTTTAATTATTAAAAATTCATTGTATTTAGCGTTTCTAAGTGGTTTCCGGCAGATTAGAATAGGTCTCTGACTTCTCTGACCAAGTATGACTTATACTCGTAAAGTACAGAGAGAGTCGTGCTCCTGCAGTGGAGACATAATAGACTGGATGATGAAGGTGATGTATAAATCTATCCAGTTTAATGTATAAAACTACTCAATTTTATAGATCACCCCTTAAAATATCATTTAATGTTTCAAATCTCTTAGCGACACGAAAGAACAGTTTAAAAATCCATCACAAAATATACTAAAATAACACAAAATCAGCATAAAATAAGCTAATTTATTTAGGGCTTTTCAAATCCTCGGGTATTAAAAAGTATTTGGACTCATTTAGGGGCTTGGGGTATAAAAATTTAATTACGAAAACTTCTGTCCTCCGAACAAAAGGCTTAAAGCGGTCGCCGTCGCCAGTCTTGCTTTTCATATTGGGGCTTTAAATGGAGAATCGATCTGGTCTTAACAAAGACTGTCTTTTGTGAATTATCAACCCTTTTGTTTGTCTTTATGTTTGTTAGCTTTGTAGGTATGTGATTGGTGTTAAAATTATATTGGTATAGGTAGCGGGACAAAACTCTAGCGCTGACCTTGCTTGCGCAAAAGTCAAAAATTTATACTGTACCCGTGCGCAGTATCCCCTCTACATTTCACTCAGCGCTAAACTTACGTGCCGCTACTTGTAGTCACAGGTGCGCAAGAGCAGGAAATTTGAATATTTTTGAAATTTTAGTCTTACCTATTAGTATAAAAAAATAGATCTCCAATAACCTATTTTACCCAAGGCAGTGCGATATTCAAATAGAAAAAATGGAATATTTTAATATAATTAGCATTATGTATGGAAGTCCGCTTTTATCGGAACTATAAAATATACAGCTTAAGTGATTCTAGACTTATTATGTAAACTGCAAATGGATTTTGACAATAAATTTTGATGATACTGTCTATTTATATGAAGGTCGAAATGTGTGTTTTTTATGACTGCATAGTACTAGTGGTCTCCTTGAGTAGAGGAGGATGTTGGCCGAGCAGGAGTGAGCATAACTAGCGCTTTTGCAAGTTAAGCAACGATACATCTAGTTCATTTGTTGAAATGGTGTTCACGCCGTGGCTGCGCCACAAAAGCGGCGCCTTCGAAAAAGCCGATGCGCTTTTTTTTCATTGAATGATCAGACTGATCCTTTTTTGTCCATTCAGGTTTTGGATTTAGGTGTGCGGTGACCATATTTAAGATTTCGAGCTATGCAATGACGGACTAGAGCATACAGAGCAATATTTATATAACTATAATACCTTTACAGAAATTTTAAAGTTTCTAGCAAATGCTTGTTTAATTTAGATATAAAATAATCTTTGAAGTTACCACATTTGAAAGACAAACTCTACGAATATAGGGTTGTCATTATTATTTTATTATTCATGTCATAAATTTGACGCACATTTTATACAACAGCCCGGAGTTCGCTCGGCTATCTACCTAGGTGATTAAAATTTGACGTGGCGTCAGGAGGAATCTTTTGACGTCACTTTTAAATAAAAATTGTAATAAGGCGTGACGTAGGACGAACTTGAAATGCTCTGTAAGTCTTTTTTTTATCCGAGAATAGTAAAAAAACTTGTAGTTACAATAAATTAATATTCTGTGGTCCCTTTGTAGATCAACTTATAGGTTACTTTGTTTATTATTATCGTCGTAATTCGCTATTTTCCAACAACTCAAATGAGATACTTCTAACAAACATTTTCTATGGGATTCGTATGAAATATAGACTAATGACGTCATAGTTTCTTGGAGTCAAATAGCGCTCTAAATATCTGTTTTTCAGGAATAATAAATCTAAAATCACGTTTATATTGATTATGACAAGTGCTATTATGAAATGACGTTTTATTTTCTTATCAGTATCAACAAAAATATTTTTGACCCAGGAAAATACCCTATTAATATTTTTACGAGAATTTCCAGTTATTTTGCCCTGGCAACCCTAGACTTTGCCGAAGGGGAACTAAATGTAGCTCGGTTAATTAGAATTAAGTTTTTATGTGGTCATAAAAAGGTAAGTCCAGGGTAACGTTTAGCATAAATCTGCAATATTTAGAGAGTTTTGCGGGGAGCGTCATCTATTTGTGTGTTATCTCTAAAGTTAGAATTATTGTTGTAAGGGGTTTGTTATGGCCCCTTGCAATAGAGAGACATTCCCAAGGAGGGTTATCGTCTGGTAGACGGCCGGTTGTAAAACTACAGCTAAGTAGTTTTGTTTCGACTGATTATTTTCACTTTCATATATGGATTTGGGCATTTTTGGATGACCGCTTGGATTAAAGTGAACTTGCGCTCCAATATTTTTTATTTGGCTACTTTCAATAAAATAATTTTCAAAAATAAAAAACAAATTCATCTTCCCGTTCAAATCAGCGCGTAGAAAAACTGATTTTGATTTATTGATATAAAACGACGGCAAAATGCTTCAATCTCTTCTAAAATAATCACTGTAGGTTTGATATGCAAGCTTTTTATTTTACAAAAACATATGAAGTACAGAAAAGTAAACTTATCCTACTCACACCGTATACCTACTGGCTCAAAGTAAAAAAAATAATCGCGACCTAAGTCGTGTCAGCTAAAGTTTGTAAAGGTCTGTCAAAAAAGTTGAAATCGTAAATTTTGAATGGTTGCTGAAAATATTTTGTACACCTAAGTAAGAGTGTTTGCTGGACCATCGAAAATAAATTGCTTTTTATATTTTTCTCCTACTTAAGATAGCCTAAATTGGTTTGGATTGTAAAGAAAATTCAATTATGTTAATACTTACATAAAAATTTTATTTCAAAAAATCTCTTTTAATTTTTTAAGTTTTTTTTAAAATCCCAAGTTTTTTTAACCAAGTTCCAAAAAAGGAGTAAGTTGTCAATTAGTTGCGATCTTTTTTTATGTATTTTCATCGATTATTCGAAGAAGCTTGAACCGATTTAGGAAATTCTTTTTTTGTTTGAAAGGATATACTTGTCAGGTATTTCTCTGGTTCTGTCAGGTTCCGTAGTTAGAGGATAAGTTGGTTTTTAGTTTTAAAAAGTCATAATAGAACATTTCAGTCACCTTTGATAGTTTACCTTTCGTTTTGTTCCACTAATTCAGTTTTACAGTTCAGTTAAACTAGTGATATTTTTTCGTGTTTATTCATTTAAAAATAATTCAGTAAGTATAATAAATGAATGGAGAATCTCTTTATTGCACTAATACAAAATGTTTAATAATAAATATTTCGGCCCAAGCACAGGGTTCCTTAATTTACCACTTTCTTGTTACAGCTTTCTAGTTCCTACTAATAGTCTCTGAGTCTCTGACTAGAACCGCGGACAGACAGACAGACATAGCGAAACTATAAGAGTTCCTTATTTACTACGGAACCCTTAAAAATTATTTATTATACCAATACAAATAAAGTTTAAATAAGTCGTTTAAGCAAACCAATCATATTATACCAAATTTTATGTTCAATACTGATTTATGTACTATAGATGTATAATATCACATTCGCAGCATTCTACGTCAGTATATACTACGAAGCACTGTTTAATTAAAGCATCGCGAACATTTTTGCTCGCAAATTCCAACGGGGCGAGTTTCAAAATCGAAAAATTGATATCATAATGCTCTCAGCAATTAATGAAGATACTAAACGAACCGCGTATTACCATACAGGAATAGAAAATTGGAAAGAGAGAAAATTGCCCAAACCTCCCCTTGGTAGGGATTAAGGTATCCTTTTGTGGGAAATATTGCAAAATGCGCGTTTAATCTGGGCGGGAGTACGGTTCGGCTGCTTTTTTGTAAGGATTTTTTTTTCAAGATAATCTCAGAGCAATTTCAGTGATCGCAAGAGTCACGCAATTTTGGATCTGATATTTTTATTGTGATTTTTATGGCCGCCATGTTTTTTGGTAGGTACCTGGCTTATGTTTTTCTTGTTAGCGACTGTCGAAAAAGAAGTGGTTTATCATTTCGTCTTGATCTTGTTTTATGTATGTTCACCGATATTCGAAGACGCCTGGACCGATTTCCAAAATGACTGGAAAAAATCTTAAGCGGCCTGTATCCAGCGCTTTCCAGCGACCTTGGTCAGGTCGTTGACCACCTTATGGGTAGGTGTCCTACGTTTTTGCCCCAAAGGCCAACGGTTCGTCCCTTTTTACATGTGTGAGTTATAAATAAATATACACAGACAAATCATACAGATTGAGCTAGCCCCAAAGTAACTTCGAGACTTGTATTAAGGTATACTAACTCAACGATACTATATTTTATAGCAAATACGTTTAAAACTAGATAAACATCCAAGACCCAGGTCAATCTGGAAAAGATCATTTTCAAACCGGGAATCGAACCCGTCACTATTCTACTGACTCTTTAGTTAAATTCAAAATCACTGTAAAGTAATAAAATTGCTGCTTCTGATTTAAATACCGTTTACACCTCCGTATTCTCTTGTATGGGCCACTCGGTAAACAAGCATTCAAATTAAGAGTATGATGTCTGTATGTATGTATGTACGTATCCCGCTTACGGAGCAAGACTCGGAACGGAACCTCGGTCTCCTAGATTGGAGTGTAGGGTTGTCAGGTTGTCATATATTTTTGAAGTGAAAACTTCTTTAGCGGCGTTGTGCACTTTTTTTGGAATGGGTAAAAATTTTTAAACTCGCCTGACACGTGGCCTGATAGAAAATTCGTAAGACGGCGCAGGGCGCTTGCGCGAATGTTCGTGTGTGTTTATGTTACAGCGTGCTACGCGCATCCATGGATGGTGACAGCTGATGGCTCGACCGTCTGTGTAGTGACCATACTGCTGTGTATTTAAAAATGATTTTGTTGAAAATGAATTTGGTCATGCTTGTGACATTTGTGACAGACTGTGGTTCAGAAAAGATTTGAAATATTTTATACTGATAATTAAAGCAATTCGTGCAAAATTATTCCCTAACCATTCCAAAATATCAAAAATGCACAACGTTAATATTCAAGTTTTCACTTCTGCCGGCACTCCCAGAGTGCAACCCGTCGTTTTTTTTTTAAGAATAAACGTCTATTAATCACACCAATACTATACAGGCGAACGTTTGTGTGTCTGTTAGTGTGTTTGTTCACTGCAGGGCACAGCTAGTATGTAGCTATAATGTAGGTATATGTATGTAGTAATATTGTTCCATCCCAATTTATGAGAAAAAGAAAAGCTTAGGATATTCCAGCTGCTTCTCTTCTCGCGCAGATCGTTAAAGCCGATCGAGGTAATGAGCGCAATAGTTAAGCGATGCGGCTAGCAACCCATCACTATTTTGATTATATTCTTTTACCATCTTCCTGCCCATTTGTCGCTAAAATAACCTTACGGCCCTGGGCCGGGTCTGCCTTAACCGAATGCTGTGTCTCCTCATTAGTATGAATAAATTAATTTTTATATTTCACTTTTTGAAGTGAAAACTTCTTTAGCGGCGTTGTGCACTTTTTTTGGAATGGGTAAAAAATGTTAAACTCGCGTCAGGACACGTGACCTGATCGAAAATTCGTAGGACGGCGCAGGGCGCTTGCGCGAATGTTCGTGTGTGTTTATGTTACAGCGTGCTACGCGCATCCATGGATGGTGACAGCTGATGGCTCGACCGTCTGTGTAGTGGCCATACTGCTGTGTATTTGAAAATTTTGTTGAAAATGAATTTGGTCATGCTTGAGACATTTGTGACAGACTGTGGTTCAGAAAAGATTTGAAATATTTTATACTGATAATGAAAGCAATTCGTGCAAAATTATTCCCTAACCATTCCAAAATATCAAAAATGCACAACGTTAATATTCAAGTTTTCACTTCTGCCGGCACTCCAAGAGTGCAACCCGTCGTTTTTTTTTTTATTAGAGATGAATTATGAAATAATACAGTCATAAAAAAACAATAAAATAAGCTAAAAACCAACTCTCCAAATTACAACCGATTTTGAAACTACGGGACTTGACAGATATGAAATAATTCAAATTAAAAAAACACATTGCTCGAGGCTTCTACGAGTAATCGGGGAACATACATAAAAAACATATATAGGTACATTCGAATTGATATTCTTATTCTTTTGTGAAGTACTAATACTGAATTAATTACTATACTACTTATAAAAAGCAAGCACGCCTGCAATTCTTAGTTCAACATCAAAACCTGTCTAAACCAATAAAAAATTCACACAAAAATAAATATTTCGCAGTCAATTCCCAAATCTAATTACCATTGAAAAATTCAGATTGCAACTGTGTTGCAACTGTCGTACCTATTTTTGTTGACAGGGTATAAATATTAAATTCTTTATCATTTTCAGGGTTTGAATTCACGCATTTGCACATTTCAGAGTTACATTCATTGAACAACTGTCAAAAGCACCAAATACGGATGGACATTCAACGAGAATAATGGAATAATTAACTTTGTATGTGTAAATGCAAGTGTATTTACAATCTACAGTTGTTAATTTAATATGAGGTTTTTATCTAACAGTGGCTTCATGATGATGATGAAAATGATACTGAATATTCAGTTTCTACCTCTTTGGATTTTCTTTCTTTCTCTTTGGTTTTTTCGTTTCTCCCATGCTGGTTTGGGAGAAAATAAAAAAACTTAGAATGTACCAGCTGCTTCTCTGCCCGCGCATCGTAAAAGCCGATCGAGGGAATGGGCAAAAATGCGAATCATTTTAACAGGCGATGCGGCTAGCAACCCGTCACTGTATTGATTGCTTTTCCATCTTCTCGCCCACCATGATGCTAAAAGTGGCTTTTGAGTCTTGCGGCCCTAGGCTCTGCATAGAGCCGCAAGACCCAAAATGCTCTGTCTGCCCCATTAGGGATAAAAACGTGATAGTATGTACCTCTTTGGAACGTTTTTTAACTTCCAAAAAGGTGGACGTTGCCAATTCGTCGCAATCTTTCTTTGAATCATCTTCATCTATCGGTCATTTTAGTCTCATTTTTTTTAATGTTCACTGATTTTTTAAAAACACCTGGACCAATTTGAATATTTTTTTTGTTTGAAAGGGTATATTTGTGAGGTGGTCCCATAGAAATTTCGTCAAAATCTGTTGTGTAATTAGGGATAAAGTTAGATTTTAGTTTTGAAAAATTATTTATTGAAGTGAAATCTTCTTATGGCGCATAGGGCGTGAACGGAAAGCATTTTTTGAAATGGGAAAAAATGTATTCGCGACACTGTTACCGTTTCCGGGGTGTCACTGTTTTTTTAGTGTACCAATGAGCGAAGCGAGCAAATCTACTTAAACTATCCCGCGATTGTATGTATGTATGTTTGTTCGAAGATACTTCGAGTAGTTTTTGTCGGAGCTTCTTGTAGAAATAGCCAATATATTTTTCAGTCCGAACATGAGCCAAACGTAACACTAACGTCACGCGAACTTATAAATGGATTCAGCTGACGTTATAAGGTTACGAGTAAGTATTTTTTACGAACTGTACAATTCAGTCACTGTAATTTTTACTTTAGATTGGTATTAGTGATGTCAGATGTCTCTAATTTATTATTGAAATGACGTTTAAGTTTCTGGCGCACAATAACCATGCACTGCACAGAATGATCTCATTCTAACAGTTCTTTTTGTGCAAAGACTCATCAATTTTTTTTGGTAGACCCTAGTTTTCTTTATGACTTTTTTTCTTCGTGTTGGCAACCCTGCCTGCTTCTTATCTCAGCGACAGGTACGCTTGACGGCGCTGCGTCAATAGACACGAATCTATAGCTTGTGTGTGCTAAGGCAGCGGCAATGTGTGCGTGTGTACAGATACGTAATGCTGGCGGGCTAGTGTGTGTAGTAGGGTCACCAGTTTGTAGAGTCGATTTGAGATTAAGTATTTTTTAAGAATGCGTAATTGAGTTCCATATTTATTGTTTTTCTTATAAAAAGCAAGTAAGGCCACATTTTATCGAGTTGACTTACACAATTAAATTGTCATGCATTGGTATACAATTATTATAACTTATAAAATTCACAACCATTTTTTTTCTTTTAAAATTTGCGTATAATAATAAAACTTTTGATAAATTCTAAAGCATAAATTCTTAGGAATAAAAGTAACTTCCTGTAACCCTATGCAAAGGTCCAACATAAAGCAGAAGCATATAAAATGATTTAAGGTAAAACAGAACAAAAAATCTTTTACTTGTTACATATTTATTTGTTCCATAAACTTAAATTACCAATTTTCACCAAAAGTCACTTTTTAAGCGTTCTGGTATAATCCCTCATGGACACCCTACACACACATCTCGTAGATTTCTTACGACGAGTTTTTATGGCGCGAAAATTTATTTTACACATGTAAACCAAATGTTTGGTGATATTTTATTTGTTATTTTTATTTAAGGTAAGGGTGCGTAAATATTGAATTTTGTTGCAGTGTTTTGGGAGTTTAGCCGAGGGAAAAATTAAGGGTACATGGGATAAATATGTATTTAGGTGTCGCAAAGGGATTTTTCTTTTGAAAGATCTGCTAGCGATGATGCGAGAGCAGGTGACCTATCAGCAGTATGACTAGAGATTGCTATTCCGATCAAGCGGGATCTCGTGACACTCTTTAAATTTCTTTTAAATTGAAAGTGGGAAATATTTTTAAAATTTAAAAATTATATTATATAAAGTAAAAATTGTAGAATGTACGTTTAATTAAGTTTACATACATATTGTTAATATTTGCCCACCTGCATGTAAGTTGGTAACACAAATCATGCAAATAAATGATTTTATTCTATTCTATTAATCCCAAATCACACCTAAAATTTCATTTTTTTTATTAAATCCTAACAATTTTTGTAATTAAGTTAGATTAATAAAAAATACTTTACTAAGACTTAACGCGAAAGACCCAAAACTTGAGATAGCAAAAATTACTGAAACCCTCATTATAAGATAAAGAAGAGTGTCAAAAGTATCCCAATTATCACAACTTTTCAAACGTCTACAATAAAGAACCTTTCCTTCCTGTCCCTTGGAAACTGAGGAAATACCCAGTTAGGTGATAAATTACAAGTTGCATGTGAACTAGTGCTGGGAAAACGGAGTCTTAAATGGAGTTGAGCCTTGGAGTCTTAATTTCAAAAATCATCATCAGGTCTTTTTGTCTCCACTGCAGAAGCATGACCCTTTCTGCATTACCACAACCATACTTGGCCAGAGCAGCCAGAGGACTTGGGCTACACTTTCCTTGGTAGCCAGATGGATTGGAGAGGTCTCATTTATGTTCATATGCTTTGTTTAGCTTGTATTTCCTAGGTCGCCTTCTACGACATCCACAGAAGGTTTTATATACTTACACGGCAATGAAGAATCGACTCAATGAAACTAGTGGCACTGTGTGCTGTAGATTACGAGTCCGTTTTTGTATGACTTAAAACTAAATAAATTATAATTATTGTACTTAACTTGAGGAGCTGGGAGCCCGGCGGGAGTGCGCATTATTTGCGCTTTCGCAAGTAAAGCGACACCGGGCGTGGTCAGCTGTCATCATTGTATGGCAGTCGTCAACCTATCTCAGATGCCTTTAGGCAGCCTGAAAAATCTGACACCAGTGTTGGCCAGTTACACACACAAAAAACAAACAAAACACTGTTTCATTAGCGACGTGTAGGAAAGAAAAGCCAGAAAACTATATTTTTTGCCGAAGCTGAAGTGAATACGATTTACGCGCTAGGTCAATAATGATGATGATGAAGGACAGTTTAAATTGACAATCATTGAAAAAAACATTTTGTTTAATTCAAAGAATTATTAAACGAAAAATCTTCATGGTTTTTAAATAAAAAAATTATACAACACAGTATAATACAAAGAGACCGAGATTGGCAGCTTCAAAAATGTCAATATTCAATATAAAGCCTTCGTTGTATTTTACGCTCGAAAGACGTAGCATTTTAGTCTCAGAGTCTAACTGAAATTACTAGTCGTTTAATTTTGATTCGCGCCCAAAAAAGGTCTCGGAAACAGAGTCGAGTCTTTGCATCACTATCATGAACTAGTTCCTTTACGACCTTGCCGTAATTATTCCGATAAAAGAAGCAGATTGGAAGATTTATTTGTATTTTATTCTGATTTTTATTAATGTCGGCGCGGGAAAGCCTTTTTTATTTTCAAACACTATTGTGTTGGAAAATAAAGAAATAACGACTAAAAAATACTATTGCATGCGTACATACTACTTTTTTATTAATCCGCTAGATGATAACAAATCAAAGCCAAATTTAGAGTAAGGTAAATCAGACACTTTTTTTCTAAACGTCAAAACAAACATAATGGGATTTGTATCAAACACAACAAGTGTGACGTTGGCTTATTTGGAGTCAAATACGCTCATAACATCAGTTTTTCTGCAATAATAAATCTAAAATCATGTTAAAAATGGATATTATCATTGAAAAGTGATACTATTTTGTGAAGTTTTATATTATGAACTGTACCAAATGATTTGGCATTCCAATTCTACTCAGAAGAAAAACCTTCTAAAAAGTTTAAGATATTTCATTTTGCGACGTAGCAAAGAGTAGTGTCGAAAAACATACAAACATTCATACAAACTTTCGCATTTATAAATCAGTAGGATTCTTCAGCTAAAAATGACTTCAGTAAAATAAAATGCATCAAAACCGAAACCCAATTTTACAACATCTCATCGCAAATTCGATGACACTATCCAACCACTCAACACATCTCAATCTAACTCGGATCGGGGATCATTTACGCCAATATCGACCCCCTCTCATCCCCTCTAGACCCCTCCCAACCCTTATTAGGTGAGAGGGGACGACTTGGTAAACATAATTTTTGGTCGGATAATATTTGCATTGTGTTTAAGATTATTGCATTGAAATTCTGATAAAGAAATAATGTGAAATACTTGTGTCTACTCATAAAGAGACGATCTGTTAAACCTTAAAATTTATATCTTCATATACAGATATTGAAAAAAAAATGGAGCACGTATTTTAAACAAAAAAGGCGTCTTCGAATAATCGGTGAACATACATAAAAAAAAGATCGCGACGGATTGATAACCTCCTCCATTTTTGGAAGTCCGTTATAAAAGGTAAATACATGAAAATAAGTCGAGAATGTCTGTATAAAAATATGAGTAAGATTTGGCATCATTATCGATCTGGTATCTAAGTCAAGAGCATCAGGATTGCCATAGAATGTGGCAGTACTACCAGCCTTTTCTGGAGGGGTGGTATTTTGGTAAGACTATCATACATAATTTGTTTTTATTTTACTTTCTTTAAACTCGCTTATTTTTATCTAGTTTTATAAATGATATCAAACAGTAAAAAAAACAGTTAAATTCTGTTATAAAAAAAAGAGAAAAGGAACAAAAAACGTTTTGTTCATTTCATTTCGACGGTTCAAATAGAAAATATCAGATTTATCCTCTATAGAAGGTTGCGGCTTTTACACTATTGCGTGCGGCAACAAAAATACGCTTAAATTATTTATTGGAAACGGAATCAAAAATAAAATTTCGTAAAACAAATTTTATAACATTCGATATCTAAAATATTCGAGGCTGAAACAGAAGAGCATTTCCGAGAATTTGTTTGAAAAATCCGTGAAAAAATTGCAAAAAAACTAGATAAAATAGTGAAAACAAAGTGAATTGACAAAAATGGGCAAAACTGAAACAGTCAATCACAAAGGTGAAGCAGTGGAAGCCAGAGATATATGTGTATGAAATTCAACACATGTTCGAATAAAACCGTCACAGATTTTTATTTTCAATACAGCTGCAATATAAAATATTCATTTGAAAGTTTAACAATATTTTTTGGTAAGTAAATATACAGTCCAGTCGACACGGACAATCATCAGTCATCAGACACAATTGCTGCTGACGGTACGTGACATTCAAATGTAACAACTTTTCCTAGGAAATGGATTGCCAAGATGGCTCTACAAAAACTTTATATAATTTCAATACTAAAACTTATTACACCTAAATATATAATAAAAAAACTACACGACAATGACAAAGAGTTGTTCAAATATTGTAAAGTTATTAATGTCTATGATAAAATCAAATACCAGATATTAACCGAATCGAATAATTTGGATTGACTAACAAAAAACCAACGACCTGTCCATTTAAGAGCAGTTTTATACCTTAATAGTAATTAGTTTAATGTATCTAGATGCAATAACTTGTACGGGAAAAGAGTCACAAGTTACCTTATACCGAATTTTTTTAAAGAACTTCCCACAGATTTCCAATACATGTATAAAGAAAATCCCAAAAAAATTGTAAAATTGTTACATACATACATACATACATACTATCACGTCTTTATCCCTAATGGGGCAGACAGAGCATTTTGAGTCTTGCGGTTCTATGCAGAGCCCAGGGCCGCAAGACCCAAAAGCCACTTTTAGCGTCATGGTGGGCGAGAGGATGGAAAAGCAATCAATACAGTGATAGGTTGCTAGCCGCATCGCCTGATAACATGATTTGCATTTTTGCCCATTCCCTCGATCGGCTTTTACGATCTGCGTGGGAAGAGAAGCAGCTGGTACATTCTAGGTTTTTTTATTTCTCCCAGACCAGCATGGGAGAGTAAAATTGTTAAAACTGTATTATTTACCACCTGATTATAGCGACTCACCGAAACCCAGATAAACCCTGCGAGGTTTTCGTGGTTCGGTATATTTCGATGTACCTATATTATCTTTTGAACTTTAAATAAATGATTTAAAAAAAACATGTATGTAAATAAATGCCTTTGATCCTGCCTTGGTCTGTACCTGGTAGATAATTTTCCTGGTAAATAAACTTGTTTTAAGTGAGACACATACCTAATCTGTCAAGAAAATGGACTGTGTTTGCCGGCGACGTGTGCAAATACTTTTGAAAGGGTAGGCAACAATCTTATCTAAATTACGAGAACGGCTGCTTATCAAGCAAAATACATTTTAAGCTTGTATCCGATATTATATTAGGGTGTCACAGGGTAGACAAAGACAAAGTCTATGTGTCTGTATAAAACGCACGCTCCTGCCATTCAATTGGTCCAGGCGTTTTTAAGTAAACGGCGAATAATAAAAAAAAACTACGAATTGAAAACGTCCTTTTTGTCTACTGCCAAAAAAAACCGATGAATTGATAACCTACTTTTTGTCTCTCGCCGCTCATAGTGTCCACGGGGTACACGTCCAAATAGCAAGAGCCATTACCCATTACCGAACCCGCACTAGTAAAACGACAGTGAAGGACATTCTAGTTTCAAAGACACCAAACATAGGGTTACTAAACCAGTTTACATAGACCCTCCCTCGACATTTATCGCTCAGCTAATATTACGAATGTAATCAGAATTCAAGGGTTTTTATTATCTGGACGATTACACTAGCTAATAAAGAGACTCGTGCAAGCCACGTGGACGCATGTGTTCGTTATAGTCAGTTTTAGAAAAAGCAGAAAGTATTAATTTATCATTATTAGTGTCAGTTTTTTGACGTAAGCCTGATTTTTTACATAAATTAGTTTGAACAGCTACCAAATATGTGAAAACAAAATAAGTCATAATACATTTTATTAAGTCAAAAGTAATACAAGACAGATGTTGCAATTTTTTAAAATTTGAGAAAAAGGTGTATTGGATTTGGTTATTAGGATTTGATTGAATATAATGTGGCTGAATGATGTTGCTGTATGTTTTAAGTAATTTATCGTACAGTTACTTAAAATAATATAACAGGTCTACTTCGAGAAAAATACTCGTAATTGAGAAACTACAGAATTCCTCTTCAATGGACAGTCATAATTAGTCATAACATTTATAAATAGTTACATATTTAATAAATTTAAAATTTAACCCACCCTCAGCAAATGCGATCAATTTTTTTTAATCAAACATGGTTAAAAAAATTAAAATAAACCATTTTTAATTACAGCCAATCAAAGCTCAAAAAATGGTCGCTAAACAAATTAATCGTCCAAACGTCCATAATCACATTTGATTCCCTAACGCCGTGTATTCTATATTAATTAAAATAAAAACCCTTTGGCCGGCCCTGTTCAAATAGCGGGGGCCCAAAGGGGACGTATTTGCACGATCAAAAAATTGAATAAACAGATGCGTCACACTCGTACTGAGCATTCCTGGATTCTATTTCATGTGGAGCTCAAATGCTGCATATACTTCCAAGAAATAACACAATTAAATGTCAACAAATAAGTGAGTGGACGTTAAGTTGCAGAGAAAAATAGGCAGTGCGGTGACGTAATCATGTTAGGTAAACCTTTAAATATTTTGTCAATTCCACCCAGAAAACCAATTTAGTGGCTGTGTAAAGGCTACGGTAGATTATGTTCTAATTTGATATCGAGGCCCAAATTTTACCTTTATAATAATTCTGACCGACGAAACGATTTGATAGAAAATCACTTTTTATTTACCCAACGTTGAATCTTCTTGTTTCGGAGGTGTACTTCTGTTAGTATCTATAATGTACTGTCAAAGGGGCTGTATTTGCAGTGTGTGTTTGTTTTTACACGATGCTCTGAACATTGTGGTTAGCTCGAACGTTACGCTGATGCAGAGGGCGCTAGTGTCTTCTTAAGTTTAATGACGTTTGTTGCTGTCTAATAATTATTAAGTCTGCATGAAGCAGATAAATATACAGAATTATTTTAATCTTTCGACAAAACGAGAGGTATTATCGGTTTCTAGTATAGTTATCTTGAAAGTCAGGGCTTATCCTAGCAAAAAAAGATGGCGCTACGGATATCAAGTCGTATCGATATATCCGTTTCTCATCACTATATGGCGTTTTTAAAGATGAAATAAAGCTAAGTGCAAGTTGGACTCGCGCATGAACAGTTCCGTACCATTATTTATTTATTTATTTTATAAAACTTTATTGTTCCAAAGTACAAATATACTTTTAACAAATGGCGGACTTAATGCTAAAAGCATTTTCTCCCAGCAGCAAAAAGCATTATCCATATAATAAACTCCTCCTTTTTGGAAGTCGGTAAAAAAATCAGCTTCCTTGTATGGATGGTATATGTTGGTATATGGTATATGATATATGTTCTACGAAAGACTAAAACATATATAAATAAAGCTAAATAATTTTATTTAAATATTTTTATTACAATTTCTCATTTCGTATTTAAGGGTAAATGTATTGATATGTATGTATATAGATAGATTTAGCTTTAGCCCGCGACTTCGTCCGCGTAGAAATCGAAAATGATTTTTAAATGGTATTTACTTTATTAATTTCGTTATAAAATATACTTTCGCTTTCGCTTTTACACGCGCATTCGCATTCATTTTCGCTTTTGCATTCGATTTCGCTTTCGCATTTGCATTCGCTTTCGCATGCGTTCGTGTTCCCGTTCCCGTTCAAGTTCGCGTTCCTTTCCCGTTCCAGTTCCTTCATTTGCTAGAGCGAGACAAAGCGGCGAAACGCTTCAGTATGGCCTAGGTAGTAAGTCCCCCATTTCATCCCTCTAGACGTTGAATTTTGTAAAATCCTGATACACGTAAGTACTTTCTCATTTAGCGCCAGAATTACTTCTGCGAAGGTTTGAATAAATTGGTCTGACTAATCTGGTTCCCCATACAAACTTTGTACCTCGTTTCACCCCCTTAGGGTGTGAGTTTTAAAAAATCCTTTCTTAATGCACCCTTAGAGCTTATAAGGAACCTCAGGGCCCAATTTAGAGTCTCTTGACTCAGCAGTTTGGCCTGTGTGTTTATAGAACTTTTACAAAGTCTAACAAAACATATTGTCAGTCCATGATCCATACAAGTCAACCGATCAGCTGATGATAGTTCGTATAGAGAGCAAAAAAATATTTTCATATTTCAATATGTTTTCCTTAGGGAAAATCGTCCAGTATCGTTGACTGAATTCACCCCTAAAATAGTTTCCGTATATTTTATTAGACGTTATAATTTTGTACCTCCGAGTTTGTAGTACAACCTGACTTATGTACGGTCGTTTTCATTGAAGAACTTTTACTTTCAGTTAAGTGACAGAAAAAAATTGAGGAAACCTGCACATCAGTTTACTAGTGTAAAAATGTCTATTGTCACTGGATTACAGTCTTTGATCAATTTCAGATAAGCACCTCGAAAAATCTGAATCCGATGTAAACTATTGACGTACTAATAATAGGTTTAACATAGATAGGCTTTGTTACCTGCCCGAATGACTTACATAAAACTGATGTCATTCACCCTAAAACTTTTTCTATTTAAACGGTAAACTTTGTTTAGAATCTCTAATTAAAACAAATTGCCTAATTACAGGCCTTAGTCACGAAATTATAGGTATCGTTCCACCGTGGAAAAACATGGAAATTAGGTAAAAAGATAATAATACGAAAGAAGTTCTTCAAATCGACATCTGGGAAAAATGTTGTGACAACTATACTCATTAATTATAGAAGATATTTTTTAGGTAGTTTAAGTGTCGAAAATTATTTTGAAAGTTCAAGGTAATCATTTTTTTAACTTAAAACTGTCTTCTTTCTTTGACTCGCCAATAATATAAAAAAACAGGTCAGTTGCGAATCGGATTCACGCACTAAGGGTTCCGTATCTATAAAAAATCGCGTTTGTTGTATGGAAGCCCCCCTTAAATATTTATCTTATTTTGTTTTTAGTATTTATTTCGATAGCGGCAACAGAAATACATAATTTGTGAAAATTTCAACTGTCTAGCTATCGCGGTTCTTGTGACAGACGGACAGACGGACGGACAGACAGCGAAGTCTTAGTAATAGGGTCCCGTTTTTTCCCTTTGGGTACGGAACCCTAAAAACATCAGTCCCATGTAAAAGATAAAAAATCTAGGAAGTTCTTAAATGGTAAGCAATATGCTGAGATCTTAACTTTTTACTAACTTTTAATAACTTTTTTAACCGACATTCAAGAGGGAGATTACCAGTTTGTGATCGCAATCTTTTCTTGTTTAATGCATTTTCACCGATTATTGCAAGACGCCTGGACCGATTAAGAAAATTCTTTTTGTTTGAAATGGCTAACTTTGTCATATACGAGTTTTATCAAAATCGGTTATTTGAAGTTGGTTTTAGTTTTAAAACATTATCCATCTATATGTCCATCATCACGTTGGGTCTTTTAACTGCGAACTCAGTCTACCCCGTAAAGACTTGATTAGTAAGGTACTCAACACGTAAGATTATTATTTAAATTAAACTAAGGGCTGCATGTAAATTGAAAACTTTTTAGGATAAGTTATAGTTTGTAAGTTTATTTTTATGTGATGCAGTTTTTGTGAATAAACTATCTATCTATCTATCGATCAATTGAGAGAAAATGTTGCCAGCAGTATACCCAAATGCAGAATCTAAAATAAAATTATTGAATCTCATGTAAAAAATGATGAATACAAAATATTCTGTCAATACGAAGCTAATAGATAATTTTAAGCCGTTCGGAGCAGACGAAAAAGAGAAAAAGATTGGCGCCCAGCAGGCCCTGTCAATAAGTGCCATTTCTATATGGAATTTATTTTGAAATACCTCGCTTCGGCTCGTAATCTCCGCCTTAGAGATATAGAAGTGCTAGAAGGTTCCTAAATCGAAATATTGAATTCAATAGGATGACTGAAAATTTGTGAGTCCGTAAAGATGGATTTAAAAAAATATTGTACACGTATTTTTTCTTTTCTACTAATAAAAAATGTTAAAATTATAGGTAGCTCATTTTAAGTTCGCGTTAAGTCACGCCTTGGTACAATTTTTCAAATGTGACGTCACAAGGCCGCTACAGTAAACGCTTTGTAACATTTTGATTTTTCACTAATTAGATGAATCGTAAATAGTCGTGACTGGACAATATTTCTGGATAGTATATTAATCTCGTTTCTTATTATCGTCAATATTAGTTCACTCTCCCAGTATAGAGATAATCATCATGCTGGGCGGCTGGCGGGTTGGTTTCTATAGTAGAAAGTCTTTGCGCAGCGGGCGGCTAGGGGGACAGGATAAGCAGTCTATCATTCAGTTAATCATAATTCGGTTAATCAAATATCTCTTGTTAATAAAGAACTACTACCTACCAACTCGGCGCCATGGTGGGCAGAGAATTTGCTACTTCGTCCTTATTCCAGTAGATTTGCTTGTTTGTTATCTCTGGTAGTGACATAGTAGATTGTATAAAGTCTTTGCTTTTCCCTAGTCGCCTATTAAGAAATCTGTGGGACAGGATAAAGAAGAAGCATCTCTTCTAGATATTCAAACAAATCAATGGTATCGGAAGTTATATTAGATCCAGTCGAGACTCGAGACACCCCGGGTTCGTCGGTCAATGCTGTTTTCCTCTTAAACTTGTTACTATTATAGATATTCAGATTCTTTCTCTGTAAAGCTCACGCTACAGATTTCTTGGAGCAGTTAATTTTAGTTATAGAAAAGTAATCAAAGTAAAAACAAGAGGCACAAGTTTATCACTATCATTTAAATTTGAAAAACTTTGAATCTAAAAGTAACTTTCTAAAAGTCAACAAAAGTTACGTCGTAAATCGAAATAAGTATTCAATATGGTCTTAAAAAGTTTGAATCAACACAAATAATATCATACTATCAAAACATTTACAAGAGACGGTCTACTAATTTCAGTCACATTTTAAGCCAAAACATTTTCTCAAATACAGATGACTAAGCCTCTGAAAATTGGAATCTAAGTCTAGATTAAAATAGGCCCTGTTTGTGAAGTATTCTGAGACAAACAGACAAAGGAATGAGGTAAACCTAAGCTTTGAATAGTATAAATTCCTAAACTATAGACGATCGGTACATAGACGATGGCACTATCGTCACCCAAGCGAGAGGATAGAGCTTTCTGGGAAACTTACTCCATTGAAAATGATTAAATACTCTAACGTATCTATCTCTATATAATTTTTTATACCCTAACTTTTGTTGTTTGCTTTTCATGTATGTAAGTGGTTAAACACTGGTGTTAGATTTTTAGGATGCATCTTTGCATTCTCCTCATCTGTAATTTGTAAAACAATATCGAAGTACCACGGTTGTTTTCCTGTTTTCTGTGATCTATAAATTTTACTATTGTAATGTTTTAGTGCAATAAAGATTTTAACTAAATTAAAATCTCCTTTGTCTATAGTCTATACAAGTAGTAAGATGGTGAACTAGAATCACATTTAAAGACTATTTCATTGTCACAGCTAGCCAAATGTCTAGCTACAAAAATAAAGTACATTATCATAATAAAAAGTCTAGACAAACAACTATATGAAATACATCAAAACAAGCTTTTCCTTGCCTAAGTATTTGACCCGACGACTAGGTCACATTGTTTATAAAAAAAAAAAATTGTAACCGAACAGAGAGCGTTCAAGCAGAAATAAGTCTTATTTGGTATTAAGGGTGTAGTACGAAATAAAGAGAACCCAGAAGTGGCACTTTAAACAACGTTAATCACAACGTTAAAAGTTAAAAACTGACGGCAAAATTGAAAATTTAACTACGACTACCAAGTTTTTTAAGAATTCAATATTTACCGTAAAAGATATGGATTTACTGTCTGGTCTTGCAGAATAAAAGTACTTGGTCTTGAAAAAATTCAAATTGAGAGTGTACACATTACTAGTGCTTTCGCAAGTTAAGTGACAGCGTCGTACGCACTTATTTGGGTGACAATTAAGTGGCATAAACATTTCTCAAGCTCCTCCGTGCTTCGGAAGGTACGTTTTTTTCTTGGTCTCATCATCGTTATATGGCAGTCGTGACGCTATCTGCCTTTAGGCAGATTGAAAAATCTGACAACAATATTGGCCACTTACACACAAAAAACAAAACAATTGGGTAGGTGAAATAATTCACACAAAGTTCATAAAATAAACTGTCAGATAGAAGTGTTACTTTTCATTTCCAATATGATTCCTGATTGGTTTCACGCGAAAAACTGATACTAAAAGCGCTATTTGACTTCAAAAAAATCATGACTTAACGCTTTTGTATTTCATACAATTCACGTATTTAGAAAAAGACTTTTAACTTGTTGTCATCTTGCGGATTATTAGGACACGTCGTAACCGATTTCGGTACCTATGTTCATTCCTTATCATTCATGTCTTGTTTTAAGTTGCTTTTTTTTCTGTAAATTACAAGTACAGTAATGGCGACTGCGTTTTTACATGTTTTATCATTCTATACACTTTATTTTGTGGTCTCATTCTCATTTGATATCAGGGGGTGGAGGGGTGCGGGGGGTAACGCGCAGGGGGAGGGGTCGCAGGCCATATTATCACGTAACAAATTGGTTTCTGCTACCTTTGTTCGACGTCCCAGGCCCTTTGCCGAGACGAATGATGTAGGGATAGCAAAAAACGTGATTTGAATGAATGAGTCTCATTTCATTCAAGAAGATATAAGTTTTACTAAATTTAAATAAAACTTTTATTATCAAAGACTACAAAAAAAAATTAAAAATATCCTTTATTATTTAATTAATTATCGGAAGGTAGATAAGTTTTTAATATACTTATTATATTTTTTTTTAATTTAATTACCAAAAGTGACAGGTAAACGATTATACAATATTGTATTTGTATATTGTTTATTCATTATAGGTATTCAAACGTAGTTATTTTTATTTGAATATAGTACCACATAATTTCTACTAATATCCTACCTATAGTCTATTCAATCATTTGGTTGCAATGCGGCGCGCTTAAAAGCCAGCATTGGCTTTTTCAAAAACGCGACACAAAAGTGTGTCGCTCCATGCACATCAATTCAGTTCAGCAAATGAACTATACCTGCCTGCAGGGAACAAACGTGAATCGTGATAGTTGTCATGTTCATCAGAACGACTATAGGTTTACAAACATACATAATATCACGCCTGTTTCCCACAGGGGTAGGCAGAGACTACAGATCTCCACTTGCTACGATCCTGACAAACTTCTTTTGCTTCTGGTACTTTTCTATAGGTTTAGATATAATATTTTGTATTTCAAACCTGCCATATATTTTTATTAGTAATTTAAAGTTGATTTCGGCCATATCTCCAACTAACATACCTGAAACAATAAAAAAATACATTAAATTACGTTCAAAGAAAAACAAGTCGTGTTGCTGACGGTACATAGCAAAAACCCGCCTTCTACTTAACATGGAACAGAAAAAGATTCTATTGTGAGCCGCATTTCAAGAGTAAAACCTATTGAGACGCAAGCTATTTACCTTTTTTGTGGACCGTACTTGTATTATTGAACTCTGGTTTGAATTTAATTCGCTTTTTTAGTGATAACACCTCGTTGAACTAGTAAAGATTGGTGATGTTAAGTAGGTGCTTACCAGAAGTCAAATGGTAGGTATTCAAAGTTAATCAATGGTTTGAAACAAGGACGCGATTGAGCATTGATCAGTTCATGAAAACCAAGACCATGGGTTTTTAAAAAATATGTGAGACCAGACCTATATCTTCTATCTATATCTTCCATCTGTAAAAATGTAAACGACAAGATAAAATTAATGAATGATATATTAAAATGAGTCGTTACACGCAAGCAGTTTTTAAACAGAGTTTTTAATGTCTACTAAGACAATATAAACAATTTTAAATTAAACACTCGTTTAGTGAAACAATCACGTTAAATACTTAAAGTTTTTACATAAGTTCGTAAATTCCTAAGAAAGTATTGAAAAAAAATAATATCTATTAAAATGACATGTCTTTAAAATGAATATGCAATGAAACGTTTTTAACGGTTGTGACGCAGTTCGTCACTTTCGCAAATGGTCCAACTGCGTCACAACCTTTTCAACTTATGTCGTACATCCAGCATAAAGAAAATCAGTTTTTGATTAGTTTAATAATATACTTACAGCAAAACTTTTTAATAGTTTTGTCCTTTTCCTAACTACTCATCTTAACTGAGTAAAAATGTGTTTGTCTTTAAATTAAAAGCCAGAAACACACTCCAAACTTCGTAGCAATACGCATGGATCAGCAATCGTAAAACTCAACTGTAGTGTAATGTGCAAAAACCATGTGCAAAAATTATGAAAAATTACCGTAATAATTAAGAAAATTTCCTAATAACTAACTTACTTTTCATCCTCATCATTATTTTAGCTGCATTACGTACACAGCTGGACATAGACCTCTCCTAAGGATTTCCAAAATGACCGATCTAGAGTGGCCTGCATCCAGCGCTTGCCAGCGACTTGGGTGAGGTCGTCAGACCACCTTGTGGATGTCCTACGCTTCGCTTGCCAGTACTTTATTTTCTTAACTTATCCTGAATTACTTTTAGTTCAAACTAAATTCAAACAAAATATAAACAACAAATTCACCAATCACTCAGCAGTGTCCCAAAAACGACAAAACGTTTAACGGCATTCCCACTTTAACCCTAACGTCTATTTAAGCATTCTAAATAAGTCTTAACCCTTTGTTCTGTAGATTGGCTTGCAAACCCGCATAGCACAAATAAATCAGTCGTTCATTCACTCATTCATTCAACTCTGGCTATTGAACGTATCCTTTTAGTGTAATAGGATTAGAATTAAGGCGTTACTTCGGTTTGGGTTTTCATTGGCATTTCTTACTTTAGGTCAGGCGCAAATGTTGCAATATTCTTTTGCCGCTGTGTTTGAAATCTAAACATTTATCAATTATTGATAAATGTTTAGATAAATGTTTAGTTACAAAACTTACAATTAATTATTAATTGTAAGTGCAAAACTTACAATTAATTATTAATTGTAAGTTTTGAATTTGCATTTGTTTAAGTATATTTCTTACTGTTTCTGTATTCATATTTTTTGATGGTGACCATATCCTCTCAACTGCGCGCGACAGCTGACAGTCGCTCGCCTAACTGGCGCCCTCTGCTTTCTGAAACCGCGACCCGTGCGTCGTGTTTTACAAATTTAACAATATCTTAAAAACTAGAAGAGAACAATGAATATTTTATATATCTTTGTGTTCAGAATAAAATATTCTGTCCATTTGTTTAAAAAAAAAGTATGATCAGAGCTAAAATTTTATAAAATCACAGGTGAAAAGTAGGTACACCAGATATTTTCTGGTATTAGGTATCAAATCCTTTATAAATAAGAAATAAATCACATTAATTATTATTTTTTATATCAATCGTTAATAATAAAGTATAAATAACGATAATTAGAAAATAAATATTTAGTCTTCATACTATTTTTTTACGGAAAGCTAATCAACATTCTATATACGATTCTAGCTTTCCGAATGCAGTACATAAAACGGGGGCAAGAATATAGCCTTGGGGACGCCTTCTTCATATCAGTATCATAATTATTGTTGCTTACCTTTGAAGCTGCTACCATTGACATCACTCCACTGAAGTTTCACTCACTTATAGTATTTATTTTAAAAGTTATGAGTAAAATCACACAACACATCAAAACACTCCTTGAAAAATCACAGCCATTGTTTTACATCTAATGCATCAATTATTTTGAAAGTTTTTATGACGTGAATGAATATTATAAATAAAATATTTAAAAAAAAGGACAAATGCTTTTAACCCGGGACTCTATTATTCTATAACTTATCTTCTCAATTTATACGAGGTTAACTGGAAGAGATCCCTAAATGGGATAAGTCCGTCATTGTATATTTGCTCTCAATTTTTTTTTCTATCTGCTTTGTTTTTTTCTTTGGTACATATAATATTTATTTATAAAGAAAGTCTAGTAGGTCTATGATTGTACTAGATATATAAGGTGTAATAAAATATACTGAAACTATTTTAAAGGTGAATTCAGTCCGTGACATTGAACAACTTTCCCTAAGGAACATATGTCAAAATACGCATTTTTGTTTGGCTTTACATACAATCAACGGTCGGTCAACTTGTATGGAAGGCCACAAATTACTTTTCATATTTCTATACATGTTCCTTGAAGAAAGTTGTTCAGTATAATAGACTGTATTCACCCTTAAAAGTTTTAGTTCATTTTATTATCCCTTATATATCTTTTCAAACCAGTTCTAGCGTATAAGTACCTATTTTCACATAATCTTACATACATAAGGTTAAATTGCCAATATACTGGTAACAAATCCACTTAATCCGTACGCTGCTCTGGTTTAAATTACTTAACTTTAAAAATCGTCGGTGCGAATAACCACACAAAGGTCTCCCAATGAATATTAAAATTAGGCTCCTAAATCTACATTCTACATAAAAGTATAAAAAAACAATACTACAGAAATATCGCTTCAAATGAGTACTTTGTATATTATTAAAAGCAATTTTTTTTTAGAACTAAAATCCGACTTGACCCCTAAACTACACAACCGATTTTGATAAATCTTCTATGGAAATACCTGACAAGAAAGGACTTAATTTTTTTTTTAAATCATCCCGTGATTTTTAAAAATCAGTGAAGATACATAAAAAACAAATCGCGACCAATTCATAACCTCCTCCTTTTGGAAGTCGGTAAAAATCAGCATGGAATGTTTTTAATGGCATAATACTGTATGACATTATTATGTTTTATCCTTAATGGGGTAGACAGAGCCCAGGGCCACAAGACACAAAGGCCGTGGCCTTGTGTATTATGACCCTTAAACGTGACGGCGGGCGTTGCGTTGGTAAAGAAATTTGTACATTATTTTTATGAATTAAAAAACGAATCTTCCTACTTTTCTGCAACTATCTTAGTTTGTACCAATACAGAAAATGCAATTAAATTAATTAACTTAGCAATAAACTGTTGTACATTAATTTTAAATGGATTAGCTAATCTCTGTGAATTCCCAATGGTTTTGATAATTATATGTTGTAAATAGATTTTACAGAACGATTTACTGAAGTTTGTTATTGTTTTTACTTAATGCTTTTATAATATCAGTGATACTTACACAACGATATTATATATTTTTCAATGAACACATTTAAGTAGACAAACACAAAATACCCAGGACAGTTTGTAACAAGTAATTATAAATAAACATTTTTAAAAACAAGTTTTATCTAAAACAATGAACTTAAAAAAACTAAAAATTGGTTGTTTGTAAAGTAGGTTTACGATCGAGATGTTTACGTGATAACGTCGTTTCACGCAATGGCAGCGCTCGAGATGAGACGGGAGATCGGTCCGTCTCTCTCTCGTTATACCTGCGATCGCGCTCGTGAGGTTTTGGTGTGACACAAGTTTCTGAACATGTCACCCGACTAAAACGATTTTAAAGACGTTATCACGTCAAAAAAGATGGGCTTGCATTCTTTCATTACAAAGTTTCTATGGCCACCTTCCGTCTCCATCATCAGATCAGCTTTATGTCATCATAATATTGCATAGTCACGCGATATACGTTTACGTGGAAAATTTTAGCTCAATCGGAAACCGGGAAGTAGGTCAAATTTAACTTGCAAGTTTTGATTACTGACAGACAGACAATGGGACAGGTAAGACTAAATAAACGCTTGTAAAAGACTATGTTACAACTTGTTGTATAAACGCCGTAAAAGTGTACTACAGTTAAAATCATTGTGTGATTTAATAAGATGATTGTAGGTTAGCGACAAGAATCACATACATACATACATACATATTTTCACGCCTGTTTCCCATGGGGGTAGGCCGAGACTATGGATTTCCACTTACTACAATTCTTGCAAACCTCTTTTGCTTCGTCAACACTCATATCTCTTTTCATGCATGCTCTGCGATTGTGGGTAATCCTTACAAGAATCACATTATATATATAACCGGCTAAGTGAGTGTCGGACTCGCGAACGAAGAGTTCCGTACCATTATCTATAAAAATCACGTTTGTTGTATGGGAGCCACACTTAAATAGTTTATTCTATAGTTACAGCGGCAACAGAAATACATAAAAAAATCAACTATCTAGCTGTCACGGTTCAAGAGATACAGCCTGGTGACATACAGACAGATGGACAGCGGAGATTTAGGGTCCCGCTTTAACCCTTTGGGTACGGAACCCTAAAAACATGGACTATAATTACAACATTAGACCTATTTTTATATTATTTTTATAACCGGCATGGCGTGATTTGGTCGCGTGGACACTTCGTGTAAGCAAATTGTTATTTATAACGAGTGTATAGTGTACTTTTGACGTTTGTCGTTATTAATGAACTCTGGAATAATTAGGGGCGGTGCAAAGCCTTTTAAAAAAAGAAAATGTATAATATAGGCTCTTTTTGGACGTTGCGCGAGCTGCCAACAGCCCGCGGTTTATCGTGCAGCTGTTAAAGTTGGGTGAAGAACTGCTGCCAATAAAGTAAACATCTAAAATACCTGATGATGATGATAAAACTGACTAAGACCCCTAATTAATAAAACTGAAACGCCGTATGCTTGTAACGCGTTACGTCAGCGTTTATTCTGTATGTAATTAAAAGACCACGTTTGCCAAACAACATCGCCTGTGACGTCACCGCATCTTGTGTGTATTTTGGCGCGAAAGCCGAGGTGAAATGACCCAACTCTGTCTAAGAATAATTTGTTACTCACACTAATCTTTGACATGATGTCATTCTTTGCTCTGTGGGAAAAACGTACAGAAAGATATAGTTAATCTACTTTATAATACGTTAATTTAGTGAGCTAAATTACAAACCAGGTGCATTGTATTTTTTTAGTTTTGGTTTTAGTTCTAATTTGCCTCCGTGGTGTAGTAACTGCCTCCGTGGTGTAGTGGTTAGAGCGTTCGGCTCATACCTGGAGGTCGCGGGTTCGATTCCCGGCGGGGGCAACGACTTTGTGTTGTTGTTCTAGTTTAGTTAGGACATTGTAGGCTGATCACCTGATTGTCCGATAAGTAAAATGATCCGTGCTTCGGAGGGCACGTTAAGCCGTCGGTCCAGGTCACTGTCTTTGACATTGGTCGTTACCTAAAACCATGTCAGAGGCCTTTAAGGCGGTTTAAAAACTCTGACACTAGTGTTAGTCACTTACACACACGAGAAGAAGAAGTTCTTATTTAGTTCAAATTTCAATAAATATAGACCTCAAAAGGGTTGCATTCTTTCATTACACAGTTCCTATGGCCACCTTCCGGCTCCATCATCAGATCAGCTGTATGTCATCATAATATTGCATTGTCACACGATATATGTGCAAAATTTCAGCTGAAACGGAAACCGGGAAGTGGATCTTTTACATGCAAGATCAGATTACAGACAGACAAGTGAAACTAAATAAAACTTTGTAAAATACCGCAGCATATCCCTCATTTTCCAACGTGCGCCCATCCATTACAAATTATAATTGCATAATACCACCTTATTTTAAAGTTAATTTCATAATATGCTTATAGAGATGTGCAATGAGCGTGAAGTGCGTGCAAACCACGACATCAAAGTGAGTGAGTGAACGAATGAGTGAACTGTGAGTGACCGGGTGAACGGTTCCGTACGCCTCGGTTGAAGTGACCGGTGGGCAAACAACGGAAGACTCTTGGCGGAATAATCTCTTTAGTATTTTTAGTTGTAGCGGAGGTAAACTGTTTTACATAGGCAAGAGGCTAATTTTGTTTAAAACTTGGAATATAACTACACGATGTATAATAGAAGGGACATACCCGTAATAAGTCGTACCACGGGCTATACTAGACCACTATTATAATAGTATAATGAAATAAAAATAACAGTCAAAAACTAAAAAAAAAAAAAAAATTAAATGGAATGTCGATATTTTTTTTGTTTTTTTACTTTTATTTAATCCTTACAATAAAGTGATCTAATAGCCTGTTGTTCGATTTATAACAGGTATGCCCCTTCCACGTTGTGAACTAAAAAGTAAAAAAAAATGTAACCTTACTTTTACAGAATATTTACAAACAACTGAAACACAAGGAAAACTCCATCCATTTCAACTTATTGAACACTTCGAGTTTTCATGAAACGGCAAGGAGTTCTCAAATTACATGGCAAGTATTATTTTTAGTACTTACAAGTACACCGTCATAATATCTTTTGCCGTAGATCAATGACTAATCTAAAACGGCCTAGATTTTCTTGGACCTAATTACAGAAAGTTACGGCTGGTCAGTTAAAGTTAACAATAAGCTTATCTGGACAGATATAATAAATTTAATACTACCGTTTTGAGAGTCCTATTACCATTTTAAACAGATTAACTGCAGAAATCTAGCAGAAACAATCGAACCCGCTATCGTTAGTAGATAGGAATATAAACACTTTATTTAATTACTGCTTTCCATATTTGTTGAACGCTCGAGCAAAACAAGAGTTTTCAGTCTACTTGAGTATGTTTGTATGTTTATTCAACGATAATTTAGCTTCATGAAATTCAATTCAATTAATTTTTAATTTCAAACCTAGGCCAAATCGGTCAAGGTATTGCCGAGTTATCGGGTTCCAAGTTTGGTTGTATCTTTCTGAGTAGGAATACTTACTTCAATTTCTTCAAGTTAATATCGTAGGGATTAATAAATCTTGTGCGAGGAACTACATTCCCGAAGGAAAATAGCGTCAGGCAAGGCAAAAGCCAGTTCTTTGAATTGATATCGATATTTTCCCGCTGTAATGCAATGGGTGCACCGGTAAACAGAAATTCCCCGTGAATCCACTGGCGGGTGAAGCAGGAGGGAGAACGGGTCGCAGCTCTTTTAAATTTTTGCACCGAGATTTCCAATAATTTCTTTTCTGCTTTATACATACTTTTATACATAGTTATATATGCATACTTTATTACAAACTAAATAATTATTCTTTTTGTTCAACTCTTATCTACAGTTATAAATATGGTTAACCCGTTATAAATCATAGACGTGGCGGACGAGAGTATTAGAAATAAATTATACAATTATTTCAAACGACCACGGGAGCTCATAAAATTATACAATAGGCAATAAATATGCTATAAGTAATTATAATGAAAAATTGTTGCAATAGAAACACTAAACGTTTCCGGGTCGCGGCCGGCTATTCGTTATAATTTTGATTGTTTTCTTTTGTCAATTAAAATTGTTAGTTAATACTTAAAGTTTTCGCAAATTAAATATCAAGATCTTTATTAGAAGTGATGATATTTATAATCTTACTAGCTGATGACCGCGGCGTCTCCGCGTAGTATAGTTTTTAGAATCACACGAGATTTTTTTGGCAAAAAGTACATCTCATGTATTAATCCAGGGAATAAGCTATCTATATGCCAAACTTCATTCAAATCTGTGAAACAGTTTTGACGTCAAATACAAACATCCATACACACAAACTTTAGCATTGATAATATTAAAAAGATTTACAACAAATCTTTAAAAATATCATAATTACTAAAAGCTATATAAATAAATTATTTGTAAAATACTTTGTATTCAATAAATCCATATGATTTTTTTGAACGACTAAATATGTAATACGACTGGAAAAGAAAGCTGTTGCAATAATACAACCTTAGGAGTACTGTTTTTAACCGACCTCCAAAAAAAGAGGAGGCTATCTATTTGTCCGATTTTTTTATGTACCTATGTTTACCGATTATTCGAAATTCCTGGATCTATTTGGATAATTATTTTTGTTGAAAGAGCGTACTTGGAGCAGATTGCAATTTTATCAAAATCGGATGTGTAATTTGTCTGTTTTAGTTTAAAAAAAATGATCTGGGATAATTATAGTGCACATATCTACCACAATAATAATTTAAGCAAAAAAGATTTTAACTAAATAAATATATTGTGTTTTCCAACGAGTCGGTAAGTGAACAGCGCGCTTTATTTGAATCTAAATTATTATAAATTAATGCTTTCGAATCTAAATGCGTAATGTCGAGACAGGTAATTGAGGGTTAAGATATTTGGGTATTCAAGCATGGCCAAAGTTACGCGTGAGAGAAACGGGTTGAATTACAGATTTGATTTTGAATCAATTGATTCTATTCGATTTAGGGTTAAAATTTTGTTCAAAATCTTTTATTTTTGGTGCTTGAAATTTTGAAATAATGTCTATAGTTTGAAGTGCGTATATACCTATGTATTAAATAAGTGAATTGAATTGAAGTTAGGGATAAAGACGTGATAGTATGTATGTATGTATTTATCGTTCCAAGTAAGAGAATGAGTTAAGTTCAATTGTTGTCAATACATACAACTTTCGACACCCGTATTTGGCCGGCCATCTTTTTTTAAACCTATAATGAATAGAATCAATTGATTCTCTTCGATTTAGGGTTAAAATGGCAATCGAGATTTTTTTTTGGTTCTAGTGAAACTTATATAATTTCTGTAAACACCGTCTTATTCAAAAACGTGGTTTAAATCCATTATTTGCCAAACCTAAAAAATTGTTATTGAATAATAAAAGTGCTAAAACAAGTACTAACGTTAGTCCCCGTTTTATTATAATGTTAACTACATTATAATAGTCTTATTGATTACTTTTAATAGTAAACAAAAATATATATAAATAATTGACTAATTATGTTACTATATTAAGTAATTAATTAAAATCAAAATATTACTCCTGATATATAAATATTTGGCCAGTATGGTTTGATTGAAATACGAAAATATTTTCGAACGATTTTCTGTATGCAAAGTTTTTTCATTTTCAACAAAAGTTTTTCAGAAACATGCCCTTGAATTGTTTCAGTATTTCTACGAAAGCAAATATTTTAATTATTTAAAAATTTAATTTAAACTTTGAATAAACTTTAGCACAGATATATCTGACGAAATAGTGTAGATATCAAATGAAAAGTCCTCCATTTACAACTTGTGATTTAAGGCAATGAAAACAAATGCGTATGCCTTTAATATTAAATCTCAAACTAGATAACTATCAATTTACACCAACACTTTCTCAAATTAATGTTTATTATCTTTGCTTGGCGTACCGTCGCGAACGCAATTCATTTTAACTTTTAAATTAATAAGTTTAACTAACTTTATTGGATTTAATAATAAGTATTACATGGGGTTAAAGGTAAAATTTATAAATTTTATTTAATCTTCACTTTTTTTATTAATCAGCTGGTCGATTTTGAAGACAAAAAAAATCGCTAAGAAAAATAATAACGATAGAAAAAAAATATGTTTTCTGTAGAGTCTGATATGCTGATCGGTGTAATTGTATGGAAAATTGATGAGTATAGCTAACTGAATTTCACTCGGGAAAGAGTTGTTATATTTTGATGGGCCGTATAATTTACGGAAAAAAATGCTAGCGTCTGTATCGCTAATAAAACAACAAAATAAAAAAGTAACCCCCTATACAACTATATCTAAGAAACATCTTGATCTCGTCAGTTTTCAAACTGTCAAAAAGGTCCATTCGTTTGAAAGCTACGATGACACAGACAGACACACAGTCACCTCAGACTTATAACACCTTTCTTTTTTGTCGCGGGTTAATAAAGTAAAAAAGAAACATACCAATCATCATCAGGACTTTTTGTCTCCACTACAAAAGTACGACCCTCTCTGTACTACCAGAGCCGTACTTGGCCAGAGCAGGCAGAGGACTTTGGCCTACACTCTCCTTGCTAGGCAGACGGGTTAAAGAGGTCTCATTTTTGTGTAGCTTCTATTTCCTAAGTCGCCTTCTAAGACATCCACGAGAGTACTTGCAGTGGCCCTATTCTTCTCTCCCAAAAATCACACGGCAAACATACCAATGCCTGACTTGAATTTTATTGCTGACTGTACCAGAAATGGTCCCACGAGGAATAAAGTCGCCTTCTAAGACATCCACGAAAGGACTTGCAGTGGCCCTATTTTCTCTCCCAAAAATCACACGGCAAACATACCAATGCCTGACTTGAATTTTGTTGCTGACTGTACCAGAAATGGTCCCACGAGGAATAAAGTCGCCTTCTAAGACATCCACGAGAGGACTTGCAGTGGCCCTATTCTTCTCTGCTGGCAACCACACGGCAAACATACCAATGCCTGACTTGAATTTTGTTGCTGACTGTACCAGAAATGGTCCCACGAGGAATATTAAGGGCACTAGCGATGATTCAACTGCTAATTGTCTCAATTGGTCAAAGATGGCCGGCCAGATACGGGTGTCGACGGTTGTATGTCTTGACAACACTTAATATTACATGCCTTTTGACATCTGTTTTATGTATCCATTACTCTGTTACTCTATGTTTTGGTGCAATAAAGATTTTAACTAACTAACTATTAACTCATTTCTCTCACAATTCATTTATTAAATACATATATACACTCACTTTCAACTATATGTATATACATAGTTCATAAAATAGTTTTAAGGTTTTTCTTATCTTTCTATATCTCCGTTTTCTTTCAAATAGAATAGAATATCTTTTCCTATTTTAGTATAATAATAATTCATTCCTATGAATAATTTATTCCAAGTGGGGGCAACACTGGATCCCTAATAATTCAGGTAGGTCCCTGAAAATGCAGTCGGATTGAACACCTCATTTTTTGGAGTAGGCCAAAAGCTGAAAAGGTCACAAATAAGGAAGTCATTGGGATCACGCTAATACGACGAGGAAAGAATAGAGAGGAAGTTTAAAATTAAACCTATCTTACTATTCCTACTATCTTACCGTGAGTTTGTATATTTGTTTGTTTGTTACCACTTCACGCTTCAACTGTTAAACCTATTTAGATGAAATTTGATATGCATATAGTTTGATACCCAGGTAAGTACATAGGATAGTTTTTATCCCGAATTTCACGGGAGCGACGCCCACGGGCACAGCTAGTCAAAAATAAAGAGTAAATTCCTAACCAACCACTATTTTCAAAGGCTTCGTTTAAATATCGAACAGGACGTTGTGCAAGCGAGCGTATCGTAGTGCATATGCATAATATTAATAATGCATTATTAATTAATGCATTAAGAACCCCGCAGTAATGGGTCACGGTGTTCTACATTAAATATTAAATTAATGGCCTCTCTATATGCAGGCCCACGTTAAAAAAAGTATAGAAATCATTTCTGTTTTTAACTCTGATTTTTTTTAGGTGTGATTGAAAAAGGTACAGTAAACAAAACAAGAATAAAACAAGACTCTGAACTATATAAATACAGGTAAAACCAAATTCGATACTTCGAAGATTAAGAATGATTTTTATGGTTAACTACAGAAATTAACACTTTTAATGTGGCTCAACATTTTTTTGCAATTTGAGCACAGCTGTGTGAGCCACCTTTACCGCTCGGTCAGTCATAAAATTTGAGCATAAAAGCTTAATAGCACAATTACAAGCTTAATTAGTGAGCTGAATGGTTTGTCAGCCTGAGTTTTATGGCATACGTGAGCCAATGCGATCGCCGCCACTGGGGGGGCTAAATTTAGTTGCGCGGAAAGTTCTTTTTTCTGGGAGGTACAAATACATACAGATACATCACGTCTTTATCCCAACGGGTTAGACAGAGCCCAAGACCGTAAGACCCAAAGGCCATGATTAGCGATAATGAAATTGAAAGGCAAAAAGCTTAATAGCACAATTACAAGCTTAATTAGTGAGCTGAATGGTTTGTCAGCCTGAGTTTTATGGCATACGTGAGCCAATGCGATCGCCGCCACTAGGGGGGCTAAATTTAGTTGCGCGGAAAGTTCTGCTTTCTGGGAGGTACAGAACTTACAGATACATTATTAGGCCTTCATCCCTTAGGGCTAGACAGAGCTCAGGACCGTAAGACCTAAAGGCCATGATTAGCTTGATGGGTGAAATCGAAAGAAAAAATGACAATTATCAAGTGATACAAATTACAAAGATAAATAAATGATTTTTAACTTTTGAATTCACTTTTATTTGAAAAAGGGAATCAAAATCGTGATGGGTTTCTAGCTGCATCCTATTGACATGATTTAAATCTCACCCATTCTCTTGATCGGCTTTTACGATCTGCACGAAAAGAGAAGCAGCTGGAGCATTCTAAGATTTTTCTTTCCTTCTAGACCAGTATGGTAGATTCTAGGAGATATGTAGGCACTAAATAAGTAGTAATAAGTAGTACCTTCGAGAATTTTCTAAGATTTTTGGTAGATATTAACCAGTTTTAATTATTACCTGTACACTGCGATGTCCAGCAGTGGACTTTTCGAGGTTATAAAATAAAACTTTACAAAATAGTGTCACTTTTCAATGATCATATGCATTTTCAACATGATATTAGATTTATTATTCCAGAAAACTATTTGAATTAAAAAGCATGATGTCACATTTTTGTGTTAGTACAACTTTTCGCAACAAAATTTTGCCCCCTAGTCGCGCTGATCGCATTGGCTCACGTATGCCATAAAACTCAGGCTGAAAAACCATATAGTTCATCTTTGTATCTACTCTCTAAAGTCCAGCAGATGACATGAACTTACTTTTTTAAAAACGTCGAAACAAATATTTTCTGTGAGATTTGTATGAAATATAGACTAATGACGTCCCAGTTTCTTGAGTCAAATAAGTTATTTTATCACGCTGAGAATGGATATGATCGTGAAAAGCAAAGCAATTATGATATAAATAATATTGTTATTCAATTTAGATAAGAGAGATGATGAAAATTTCAGTCAATGTATATTTAAATACATATTTTTAAATAAAGCTAGTATATAGTTTGATCTAGACTTATGTCTGGAAAGTTTACACAGAGCATGCTAGTAGAGATAGGTAGTGTATTTTGCTTTATTTTTTGTTTCTCATTGAATTGTGTATCTTTTTGGATTTTGAGACGTTTTATTTTCTTAGCAGTGTTAAATAATCTATTTTTGACTGAGAAAGTACTCCGTTATTCCACAAAGTTCCTAGGAATTTTGCATTTTTTCCCCTTGACTTTAAACAAGTAAAACACGCATTTCAACAAGTAACCCTCTCCACACGAGATCACGTGCTCCATAACGCTAGAAACTGAGTTAATTAAAACGACTGGTTGAGTATTATTAAACGTAGCAGTCCTTTTAAGGAACGGGAGCGACTTAGATGTTTGTAGCAGTCACTTTAACTTAGTTAATGAAAAAGTGAAGTAGAATTTAAATTCACTAGATCAAAGTTTAAACAGTTTTTTTGTAAGGATTAATAGTTAACTTTACGACTTGACCACAGAGACACAGAGTTTAATATAAGTATTACATACAGAACGAAATCATCTATGACGTCACCGTTCCCCGTCCTCGCACTTCTCCCCCGTTCTCGTCTTGCAGAGAGAGTTGAGTGTCCTTCAGTCGCCTCGTCATGACATGACGGCAACGATGGGAATGGAGAAGCATATAGCCGCTCCTATAGGAGATTCCGTTCTGTATATAACACTTAATAGGCAAAACCTATTTAGAAGAACGCAGATTAAAAATAAAGTGATTTATTTTTTATCTATGTTAAAACTGGTATTAAGCTACTAACTCTTGCCAAGTTTGCACATAACCGTAACTTTGTAAAATATCTTGTATCGTAAAATAGTGAACAAAATTATAATTATAACAATAACTTTAAATAATCTAAAACTTGGCTAGATTATCTGTTGTTTATGAACTTAAATTCAGATGCTGATTAAGGTTTTTTTAACAGCCATTTAAGTCCTATTGTTATACAAAGTCTCCCCTCTTTCTTTCCATACGTCCCTGTCCCTTGATATCACCCTCCACTTTTCAAACTGGGTCAAATCATCCGCCCATCTTTTTGTTGGTCGTTCCATTTTTATTTGTATTGAATTTCTTAGTATTCGTTATGCAATTTGTGGTAATATGTGTCCATTTGATTTGAACTAGAAAAAAAAAATTTTTGGGGGTTCCCCATACTTAGAACTGAAACTCAAAAATATTTTTTTCATTAAACCCATACGTGTATCTATGGATAGATCTTTAAAAATGATATTGAGGTTACAAATATCAATTTTTTTCTAAACTGAATAGTTTGCGCGAGAGACACTTCAAAAGTGGAAAATGTGATTCCCCCCCTCCCACTGTAACTTCTAAAATAAGAGAATGATAAAACTAAAAAAATATACGATGTTCATTACCATGCAAACTACCACCGAAAACTGTTTTGAACGAGATCTAGTAAGTAGTTTTTAATACTACTTACTAGATCACTTTTAAACAATTTTCGGTTATAACTAAGTCTAGAAAAAAATCGGTCGGTAAAAGTTACAACGAACTACAAGAACTTTTATATTTAGTTACTTGCTACTACAGAACCCTTCATGGGCAAGTCCGACTCGCACATGGCCTCTTTTTATTTATCTATACAGAGTCAAGCTAAATATACTAAAACCATTAAATTTAAAGGGTGGATCCTTGATGAAAGTTTCATGGACTGACCATTATACTGACCAACTTTCCCCAAGGAACATATACCAAAATATGAAAAATATTTGTCTTATCATATCGGGTCCAATTTTTCATTTATTTATTTTTGCTTTAGCAAATATTATTATAAAATATTGTTATATTAGGTTACTTGTAGGATACAAGTATAAAAATCTTACTTTGGCAAGTTAAATAAAATTATAATAAATCAGTGTTATTGGGCCATAACCAAATAATAAAATTTACGAGTTAAGAATAACCTAAGGCCTTAGTTGTGTTCTTCCCTTGCTCACTTTGTTCCGTGGGCTTCTTAAATTATTATAAATCTGTACTATTAGGCCTTAACCAAATATATAAGTATATTTATCAAAATACAATAAGAGACCTCTACACTAAATGAGATACCTTTAAAAGTCAACTCAAGTTACAGAGAAACTTAAGTAAATTCTTTGGAAAACAGCTTTACAAATAGTTTCAAATTTGTTCAACCTTAAATGGATTACAACACTTTTTTATTACTTTTACTTTCAAAATAACTATTCCCAAGGAGAGTAACCGTCAGGTGACTGGTCAGAAAACCACAGGGCGTTTACTCCACAAAGAAATACGTCAAACGTACGACAATGACGTCCTTTTTCTATGTTAAACCAAACTTGGACTTAATCATTCAATGTTAGTGACCACTGTTGCTTAGCACTGAAACGCGGATACGCAGTAACGGCCTCTTGCGTAACGCTTTTGGAGTAAACCCCCAGCCAAATCGTATAAAAAAACCTTTTTCTGTTTTTTCATTTTTTTAAAGACACTTTCCATCCTAACCGGACAGACAGAGCTTAGGGCCTTTAAACCCAAAAGTCACGATCAGCGCATTGATAAGCTTAAGTATGGTGAAAGGGAATTAAAATAGTGATGGGTTGCCAGCCGTATCGTCTATTAACACGATTCAAGTTCACTCGATCAGTTTTTACAATATGCACGAGGAGTGACTGGTATATTCTACATTTTTTAACATGGAAGGTTTTTGTAAGGAATCTGATTTGATACATTAATAATTGAGATAATTTTTTAAAGAGTTAGTCGCGAATGGTCTCCCCGACGAAAGAAGAGTGTTATAAGTTTGACATGTCTGTGAATCTGTGTGTCTGTCTGTAGCATCGTAGTGCCTAAACGAATAGGCCGATTTTGATGGTTTTTTTTATAATGCCAGTTCAGGTTCACTATATCCAAAGGAAAGAGAGGAGTAGGAAAACCAAGAAGAAAATTTATAGACCAAATAAAAGAAAAATTAAACGTGAAAACATATAAAGAGATATAGAGAGAAAAGAAAGCACTCCACCGACAAGAGCCCAGCTCTTAAATATAAGAAGAAGAATATCCAAAGTTACCTGAAATGCGAAAGCGCTAATAATGCAAACGCCTGCTGTGCCAGCGAACCTCGTTTCACTAGACCTTTTATTTATTACACATATTTTAAATTAAATTTTAAAAAAACACATCAAATAACACAATAAATGATAAAAAGACAACAAAAGCGATAATTGTTAATACTATTGTGTGAGAAATGAAAAGACCATACGAGTTATATCGTTAAACGAAAAAGTTAAATTAAGTTATCATTTTATAACGATATAACGATATCTAGACATGTCTGAATTGACCAAGAGTATCATGCTGCAAGTTTTATTACTTTTATTCGCGACAAAGTACAGTCAGCGAAGTAAAAAGCTTCCGTGGTGAACGAGATTGATGTCACATTTAAAGAAGTCTAGTATTTCATAAAAAATCTTCGCACCTTAAATATCACAAATGATTTTTTTAAGAAGTACTATTTTTTTTAATAATCAAGGACCCCTTATATTTTAGCCATGTCTGTCTGTCTACCTGCCTGTCCATTCGCGGTTTTACTCAGAGTATATTAGTACTAGAAAGCTGTAATTGGCTGTAGCATAAATCACGTCGACAAAGTGATAAAATAAAATCTTAAGCCGTGAAGCGTGACACTGCGCGTGGCCCGCCCGACACACACTTGGCCGGTTATTTGAAGTCTGCGCTGCTTAAACTGCTAGCATGATGGACTAAACGACTGATTTGGTAAAGTAAATTTTTGATGAATTTGGAATCAATTTTGACTGCAAACGTGGTCAAAATGTTGAACTCATTTACACACTTTTTTGACTACGAATTTGGGTGTGTTGGTAGCAGTTGAGTATTGTCTATTTACCAAAGCCTACCCCATATGGGGATAACACAGAAAACAGATTTTTGATTTACAGCACAGGCTTGCCTATAATTAGGTGTCTAAATTTGCTTCAAAGTATCAAATGTTGATGACTATTGTCTATGGCGGGTAATATTTTTGGCCGACTGTACCGCATCTTCTTTTACGCTCCGAAGTTATTATAAAGTATTAAAATATCGGTTTATTATCCAGCGGTCTCTCATTAAATTCTTTTGTGTTAATAACCTTGCTACAAAAAAGCCAGAGAACAGAAATATAAGCGAAGTATACCTTCTTATTTGCACTGAGGGCAAGGTGGATTAGTTTAACCCGCCTTAGCACTAAAATATAAGATACTAGCTGTACCCGCGGGCTTCGCTCCCCGTGGGAATTTCGGGATAAATTTTACCCTATGTCCTTCCCCGAGTCTCAAACTATATCCATACCAAATTTTATCCTAATCGGTTCAGTAGTTTAAGCGTGAAGTGTTAACAAACAAACAAACAAATATATAAGATATAAAGTAGGTCTTCTTATGGTATAATGTGCCTGCGCATCTTTGAAGGCCTCAATCGCCGTATAGTATCAAATGGTTAACATGCTGTCCCGCTTTCTAGGATCAATCTTCAGCCGATGCAAGTTGTAAATTGTCATATTTCAATGTTTTAAAATTCTATTTAAAATTATCATTTTTATGGAACCAAGATGTTTGTCATTAAATATGGCATCGCTGGGTTAATATATCCCATTAGACAAATTTGAAATTTACTTTGGAATAGCTCAAGGCATTTAATTTTTAATTTTAATTTTTTCGAGTACACTTGAAAATGTATCATAGTAAACATAGTAAACATTTATTATTATAAGGTTGCTTAAGAAAGAAGCTTAAGTTAAGATTTTGCTTAAATCTTATTTAAGCTTCTACGCCAGAGATATCTCTTTTTGGAGGTTCAAGCGTACCTTTTGGAAGCGACTCATCTACAGTCACTTTATTTGAGACTTCACTAAGAAATAAAAGTGATGAAGTTTATGACGCAAAACGTGGGTTTTCTGCACTTCGAGTCAAATTAACTTTAAGCTTTCGAGTGTGCTTTATACTTAAGTTTTTACAATTATTTTTTTGGCCAAAAAAGCAATTTCATTATGAATTAACCACCGACATACAATTAATTGTATAAATATATTACGTTACTTATTTCTTACCGTTTATTTTAGTAATGAGCATGATAATAAAATCTAGTAGTTATTAAATAAATATTCAAGGACAAATTGCACAGATTGAGCTAGCCCCAAAGTAAGTTCGAAACTTGTGTTATGGGATACTAACTCAACGATACTATATTTTCTAACAAATACAAGAGATAAACATCCAATTAGTATATGTAGAAACCATGATTATATTAAGTATCTTCAATGAGAACTAAAACAACATACCTATACTCAAAATTGTCTTATGAAAGCATCATAACACTAGATACAATTTCCATATTCTTTTTTTATGACAAGTACAAAAAACTGATTCAATTTTCTTTTTTTCTTTTTCTTACACATTATAGATTATGAACAGTACAAACGAAGGCAAATACTATTAACTTTTATCTATATTCCGAAACCGTTGACATTAGTTCAAAGCACCCAAATGTTTTGTCCACGATGCATGTATTCCAACCCACTGTGCACCGATACATGTTTACGGTTGTCCCAAACACATGCGTTTGCTCACCGGTGTCGCGTTACACGAGTTTTTAAAAATTGATGGCCCATAATAAATGTTTTTGGCTTCAAGATCTTGTCTCAAACCACTGAGGCCGTAAAGTACATCTTCTCTCTCTTTCTTCGCCCAATAAGTTAAGCATCTGAGCGAGATGGAGAACAACGATTTGTGATTGTTTCTTACATTTTTAATACCCATGTCGATTTGTATTATGGTACGTACTACTCACAATAAAGCCGGAGTAATAAAATACCGTTCGACATTTTTTGCGGTTTGATTTGGTTCGTGTTAAATAGTTGTCGGTAGTTATTACTTTGCCTTAAATGCACACGTTACAAACGGTAGTCTTGTTATATTTAACACATTCCGAGACGCTTACGGCTGTGGACGTGATTCATTGTGTCTATTGTGTCTGGCTGAGTGTCCCTGTACGTGTTAGTACTTATTCAGAAACTCTATCACATCTTATCACGAAGGTAGTCAGAGCAGACTCTTGGCGTGGTAGCCGTAAAGGAAAATTGAATTAAAATAGTGATGGATTGTTAGCCGCCTCGTCTATTGACGTGTTTCATATACTCGCTCATTCCTCTGATTGGTTTATATAATCTGTGTAAAAAAAGTGGCCAAGTGCGAGTCGGACTCGCCCATGAAGGGTTCCGTAGTAGCAAATAACATAATATAAAAGTCTTGTAGTTGTTTTTTTTAAATTTTATATTTGAGTTGAATGAATGAAAGGTAAATTGCCGTTTATGATTTATGACGTATTAAAAAAAAACTACTTACTAGATATCGTTTAAACCAATTTTCGCTGGTAGTTTTTATGGTAATGAACATCATGTATTTTTTTTAGTTTTATAATTCCTTTATTTTAGAAGTTACGGGGGGGGGGGACACACTTTTTTCCACTTTGGAAGTGTCTCCCGCGCAAAGTATTCGGTTTAGAAAAAAATGATATTAGAAACCTCAATATCATTTTTGAAGACCTATCCATAGATACCCCACACGTATGGGTTTGATGAAAAATAAATTTTTGAGTTTCAGTTCTAAGTATGGGGAACCCCCAAAATTTATTATTTTTTTCTATTTTTGTGTCAAAACCTTAATGCGGTTCACATAATACATCTACTTACCAAGTTTCAACAGTATAGGTCTTATAGTTTCGGAAAAAAATGGCTGTGACATACGGACGGACAGACAGACAGACATGACGAATCTATAAGGGTTCCGTTTTTGCCATTTGGCTACGGAACCCTAAAAAGAACCTAGCAAGTTTATTCTACTGTTTTATTTTTTCCTAGACCTAAATAAATAAAAAAATTGCCACGAAGATTGAAATGAATAAGCTAACCAGAGAATTTCTGAAATGTCATGGCTTAATGTGTCTTTTGATCGAGTGTGCCGTTAAGCAATAAAATTAAAATATATTTTGACTACACCTATTAAAAATTTCGTTTTATTTCAAAAGCTAATTCAAAATTGCGTTTTATTTTTAAGATAAGCTATCGTAAAATAGGTAGCGAATTACGAACAATAATAATAAAAAAGGAATTTTAATTGAAGACAATTCAATTGTCAAGTCTCAACGTAGGTTTGTTTAATTTTATTTCTCATTGTTTTCAGAATAAGAAAACAAGATGTAAACAGTAAAAATCATCGCGTATTGTTTTCAAAAGTAGTAGATAGAAGTTACTCGTAAAATAGCCAGACATTCAGTATTTTACATCCGAAGATATGCTGTGATGCGTCTGTGTTAGCTTTACTCTACTATAATGCAAAACCGCTATAGTAAAATGGATAAGGTTGTGGCATAAAAAAAATGTCTCATTAGATAGATTACTAAAAAGTATGGTATACAAATTTTTTCCTTTCTCTAAATAGCAAATAATTACGAAGATACAGCGCATTTAAATTCCGCATGACGTCACGCTTGCCTATGACTTAACGGTGACGTAAATCAGCCCTCCAAAACTTGGAAGCGCTGTATATCCGTGAATTTTGACTTCTTTGCTCAACGAAAAAATATGGGTCCTTTATTTTTGGATAATCTAATTGACGGACGAAATAAAATAATACATGTTTGACTCATTTTACATCCCTATTGGATAAAGAATGTCGGTAGGATACAGCCAAAGATGGGCTAGAATTGCAACGGAGTGTTTGCGAAAAGATGGTTACCGTCGCCTGCGCAGGCCCAGAAGGCGCTAGCAAAAGGATCTAATTGACGCATTCCAAAAAGGATGGTTTTGATTCCTTACAGACAAGTGGAAGAAGATAGAAAAGACCTTTGTCTAAAGGGATAAAATAGGTTTTAAAAAAATCTTATAATATCACTTTCAAGATTTCAATATGTTCTTGCATATTGTATAGTAGTAGTCCTCGAATGGCATGGAATGGCTTACAGTACAGCAATATTTAAAGATTAAAGTATTATAGGCAGAGGCTGTCTCATCGTATTTTAATTTTATGAAAAATAACCAATATCCATCACAAAAGAATGTAGTCGTTACTTATAGCGCAATATAATTTCATTTTCGCGGCAAATTTTCATAGAAAATATGTAAAATAAAATATCAGAGTGCATAATTAACAATGCAATACATTAAGCCCCCATAAAATGATATCTACATACATAAAACTAGATTTGCGATGCAAATTCGGCTTTATTAGGAATGCTTCTTACTGTTCGCAGAAACAATGGATAATAAACTATTGTACGGAGAAATGTTGACGTCTTTGTAATAAAAGGTTCGGTGAAATGATAAGACAACTTGTGCACAGTGGGCTTGCGTGAAGTCAATTTTAGGCAAAAATATATTTTTGAATTCTAAATAAGCACAATGAAAAGCAATGAGCTATTTGTTAATGCCTAATTAAATTAAATAAAAAATCAAACAAAGTTTAAAAAGTTTACTTGGGTGGTTACGATCCGGCATCAAATAATATTTTCGAGGCGATTCAAGTATTAATCAAAAATTTCATGAAATTTGACACGCTAGTTGATAATAAAATCATTAGAATTTTAATGTTTGTTTGCGAGCTAAATTGATAATAAAGTTTTAAATCGCAAATTGCAAGTCCGGGGTAAACAACTAGTACAAATTCTTATTTAATGTACTTACTTGCTTTAAATCTGCAAGATTATGTAGAATATTCTCTCATACAAAAAATAACTTGAAATATCTAAAACATTTTTAAAACAATGCTTTAATATTCATGTGCTTACGCCTATAAAAGTGTCTACAAAGCTGCCGCAATATTCATTCACAAACCGTATCAAACATTAAGCGCAAAGGGCAATAAATTATATGTTAAACACCATAAATAAAGGTACATTGTTTGATATTCCGCGTTAGAACTCGGATTCTCGGGCAAACGAAACGAGAAATTTCGAAATCTCGAAAAAATACATGAAGCTGGCTTGATTTTAGATTCAAAGTGGATAGATAGACGCTGCAGTATGTTCTCAGAGAGCTACAAACTGCAATTTCGGATTTTTCGGTAAAGATAGAATTTTAGAATTTTGAATCGTATTTTCTAGAATCTATCGCTGCCAGAAAATACAATGTATTGTTCTCAAGATCTCTAATAATTCTTTAGAATTTCATGCTTATGAAAATGTATTGTTCTTGCACTGTTCTTTTTCACCGAATTTGATAAATAAAAGTTTACTTTGTGGGTTAAAATTATTGACAGTGTGATGATGTAAGTAAATTGAATATTATACACTTATCTTGATGATATCATTTGTCGCTCAAAGTATTGATAGTAGACAAACATTATTGTATAAATGGAATTGTGATATAAATCAATAAATTCATTCCATTTTCCTTGCTGAAATCAGTCAGATTTGCATTCCTTTTGACATAATGATGCTATCGAACTGGCTCTATAAAATAAAAAAGAGAATAGACTAACATCATAAAAAAGAGGACATCGATTTAGAAAATTACCAATTTAATGAACGATTTAACTAACTACAGAACAGAATAGAAACTGCTGATGTGCTATGCTCACCCCACAAAAGTAGTATAAGAAATCTGACAGAAAGGGATTTAATCGATTAAAAATAAATACTTTTACATCTTTGTCCCTAACGGGGTTGTTAGAACCGAAGGACCCAAAGGCCACGTTGTTTTTTAAAAAAAACTTGAGAGGTGTCAAGGGACACCCGGATGGAACGAAGTTCCTTTCGATTAACTAGGAGAGAGAGAGACAGACAGAGAAACACGCGCACGCCGCACGGCTTACAACTATAGCAAAAAGTGTCGTACAACTTTTGGTCTTAATTTTTTCCGTCTAGCCTCCTATCGCAACGCGCGATAAGGAACTTCGTACCAAAAAATATAAAATTTGAAATCTAAATAGCCTCAAGCTAATCATACAAATTTAAATACGAAACAGTTAGGTACTCCTAGTTACAACAAGACAGTTAAGCTCAAAATCCCAGATACAATCCTATCAAGATTGACCAGAATTAACCGCCGCACACAAAATAGATGTATAACATTATGTCCAAGAGCACGGCCGGCTATGAATTTTAAATAACAAAACAATGGCTTCCTGCACACAACGTGTGTTGGATTTAAATACTGTACAATAGGATTATCGTTTAAATGTTTTGAGTGGGTGAAAAAATTTGCTTTTGAGAGAGAGTAGTGCGTTGAACTTGTGAAGTAACTTTCGAATTGTGTGCGAGAATCGAGAATGTTTTGTATTCTTCAGATTGTGTGGTATCTGTTGATCTTTTGCCGCCATTTATCTTTTCATCTACTGGGTAAGTAAAAGCTATCGCGAAACGTATATGTATCAGCTTACGTTGAAATGTTTTAAAACCTGATTCAGTTAAGATATGGATGGACTTATCCTCTATGTGAGCAATATTTGAAATCAGTGATAAGTATTTGGAAATGTTATGATTGCGTATGTGTTTTGGCACTTCAGGATCGAAGATGGCAAAGAAATAGAAAAGACTGTTCAAAGTCATGAGAATAAATTTTAATAAAGACTTATCAACATCATAAAGTCTTTTTTAGACTCCACTACTGAAGCTTGACCATCTCAGTACTACCAGAGCCATACATAGCCAAAAGATTTGGTTTATACTCTCCACGATCTCCAAACGGGTTGGAGAGGTCTCATTAATATTATAAGCTTTGTTTAGCTTGTATTTATGAAGCTGCCTTCTGCGATATCCACGGAAAGACTTGAAGTGATCCTATTCTACTCTCCTCTTCCGAAAACCACACGGCAAGAAGCTTCATAATCATCAAAATTCAAAACATCTACAAAGATGGCTTGAACACTAAAGTAAAAAACTGTCAAATTAAAAAAATATATTCTTATAAAAATCAAAATGGATTCGTATTACGCTAAACACTTTTCTGTGATTTAAAATTTGTTTTTATCAAACATTGAAGGACCATATCTTTTTTTAATAACATATATCACAGTAAAGTTGGATTTTTATTACAAATAGGGGGCATAATCTTATTAATATAACACATGCAACAATGTTTTTATAACCCGTAACTTTTTATCTCGGAAAAACGTGAGATTTCCATTGAGATTACTAAAATTTGACCGCGAAAGACGCGGACATTGGCTAGTATTACAGAAATATTGTCCAACATGACACAGAAAACATTCCATGTATAGTTAAAAGGACTCTGTTGATGTCATTACTCCAGTTAATGTGATTACACTAAATTGTATTACTGCACGGCTCGAATAACAGGAAGCTAGCTATTATGACGTGTTTGTGCCTCTAACAGAGTTATGCTGGTATATTAAGCTAGATTTTCGTCTCGTATCATGATACAGGACGAAATTCTGGGTAATATATCTTGGTAATTAAATTGAACAGCACAGGCTTGGAGTTTAAAAGTGTAATACATACTATAGCTTTTAAAAAAAACTTACATTCGAGATGCAAAGTGAAGTAAAACGAGAAAATATAAACTTTTTAATTCTCTTAAATCTTAAAAGTTGTATCTCGTAAAACTTACTTCATCATTATCATCATCACCGTTTTTTTGTCTCCACTGCAGGAGCACGACCATCTCTGTACTACCAGAGCCATACTTGGCCGGAGCAGCCAGAGGACTTTGGCCTACACTCTTCTCGCTGGCCAGACGGGTTGGAGAGGTCTCAATGAAGTTTACAAACTTTGTTTAGCTTGTAAAACTTACTTAATCCATATATTTTATTTTTCAGTAGGAGATTTACTTTAACTTGCAAAAGATAAATGAATATTAAGAAATTAGTCGGTAAAGTGCCTCACACTAAGTCGATCCACAAATAATTGCACCTGATACAATAAAACCTTCTTTTTAGCTATTGCAACTTTTTGAGAGCTAAATTCGATTTAACAGCTAATTTCGATTAATCACATAACTTATGCCACACATCAAATATCAATACAGCTTAAATGCAATACAACTTATAAAACTGATTACACCAAAAACTTATTAACAGAATCCGACCGCAAACCTTTTGAGCGCTCAAAAATTTCGCGGTGAACATGCATTAATGGATTTAACGACACGCTGTTTCGGATAACATTATTAAATAAAACTCTCAATATAAATAACACTATCTGTCGGTCATTGTACTCCCGAATTCGGGATCCTCGCATGTCCAGTCTTTTTTTAACGAAGTTCACGCCGCGTTCTTGCGAAGATAAATCTACCTTTATACGACTGAAGATACAGAATCTTGTAGGTACTCTTACAAAGTTAAGGGATATTCAAATCCAAACAGAGAGTTTCATGCTGGTGTGGAAAAACAACTTAAAATGTACATATCCCTGATCGTGGTTATAGGCGTTAATCCGAAGTAGGTTTAATAGACAATGCGGCTAGCAAGTAATCACTATTTTAATTCCCATTTTCCATCTTACTGCCTACCATAAAGTCAAACATTGAGGTCTTACGACCCTGGGGTATGTCTACCCCGTCAGTAATAAAGACGTAATAATGTATCTAAAGGTAAAAGATTTCTTCTTTAATTAGTAGAATTTAAGGTTATAATTCAGTCAAATTTAGACCAAAATCATTGCTTTTAGTGTTTCTGTTAGGTACCTATGATATTAACGACATTGCGATGAAATCAGAAACTAAACATTTGTAGTGTTTTATAAGCTTAATATATATTTTAATTCTTTTTATATTAAGGATTGTTTCTAAAAAGAAGTCTATATCATTGTGTTATATTTTTGCTCTGAAACTAGCATTGTAGAGCATATTTAGCGACGTACACTAAACGACATTTCGCTTCAATCGCATCCTAACTAAAGACCAGTTTAAGATCGTAAATCGCGTCTCATGAGACTGCGACCAACGTGCATCTAGTTTCCAACTCGGATGCTACACAAATCACAATAACCGCTCTTCATTATCCGCATTTCACTCTGCTGGGGCCCGTATCTATCGGAATGCCACAAAGGAGTATCCATACCGACTTAGTAAGTACGCTACACTTTGCTCGACCGGCTTTGCTTCAAACCAGTCCGCCCCGAGCCAGTCTGCCCCACCGCACCAAAACGACGTAACAACCAGTTGACTGACACTTAAATGCCACTTAGGCGTTGTTCTCTCAAAATTTTATTGGTAATAAGTAGCTTGTTGATGTTTTTTGTTAGTAGGCCCGACACAATGTCTCTCTTGACCTTTTTTCGAGTTTAATACTCAAACACGTCTTGATTTCAACTTTATATTACTTTCGACCTTCGTTTTAGTTATTCGCGCGGTTAATACAGTTGAAAGTTGTCTGTTTTCGCATGGCTTTTACGCTCAAATGTTGCAAATGGGTGTTAAACGCCGGGATATTTTAAGTCGTATAGGCAACAGTAATTACTGATGTGCGGCAGGGGTAAATAGCCTCGCTTCTTAGCCTCTCATTGCTGTCATTTGCTCTTTGAAGAGCACTTAGTAACAGCCTATTTATTTCTGGTCGGAAAAGTTGAAAACAAGACTTTATACTTAAATAAGGCCATTGGCATTCTAAGCACTATTACAGAAATAACATAATCAGTATCTTGCAGTATTATACTGAAGCTCTTAACTTTGTTTAGAGGCTAAATACTTTTTGAGCATTACATATAAAATATCTAACCGATAATCAACAAACAAAAACAAACAACAACAAACTCCTCAAACTCAAAATGTCAAACTTAACAATGGAATAGAAGTTGCATGCTAAATCTTGTTCTTATACAAAAAATACGCGGTACAATATTAAAAATGGAGTTATTATTATCAGGGGCCAAGTAAAGGCATAAAAAAAATTACGATTCATTTAAATAGTGTTGAACAAGCGGCAGATTCGTTAGATTACTCGCGTGATGACTATGGCATTCTAACACAAAATATAGATAGAAATAGAAGTTTACCTTATCTTTTTACTTTTTTACGTCTTTTACAGAACGTAAAAATGACGTTGTTAGAAAATACTTAAAAAACAACAGTTTCTAAGAGGTGCAACGTTAAACTTTAGAATAATATACGTATGATTTATAAGTCATGTGGGAAAAAAGTAAGTGTTTTTTATGTTATGGGGCGGCAAAGGAACAAGCGGGTCACCTGATGGTAAGGGATCACTGCTGCTCATCTGCATAGTGTAACGCAAGGAAGCAGCTAGCAAGGCCGGTCGCAAAACTACAGCCAATAGTTTAAACTGTTCTGACTATTTCTTCTCGATTTTGCATAATCTTCAGCATCCTTGGAAGACCATTGACATGCATATTAAAAGTATATTCGGAGATGGAGAACAAAAAGCGAGAAGCTCACTCGGGGGGGTTACTCCAAAATCGGTACGCAAAATGGACGTTACTGCGAATCCGCGATTTAGTGTCAAGCAACATTAAGCTCTAACGAACGATGAAAAAGTCTAATCTGGACTGGACATAGAAACATGACATCACTACTTACGTATTATTTTATGGGGTAACGCCACTGGGCTAAGAATCAGCACAGCTATGTTCAAAACCAGAAACGACCTAAAATTTTAAATAACTTCTACTCTGGGCAGTCGAGCTCCCTTTGAACGAACATGTGTGAGGTGTCACATGTGTTCCCCTCTAATTTGTGATCGTACTAATAGTTCGTACCTAGTAATTTGTGTAATGCCGCGCCAGTGGGTATGAACCCACGTCGATGTATGCATGGCGCGATAGAGATTATATAATATTATGTCTTTATCCAACAAACCGGTACATAAACGATGGACTCTTGGATATTAGCCTATGATACATGGAGCAAATGTTAATTTGCAAGTTTATTATGGAATGTAAAACGGATAGGAGGATTTTCGATGCTAAAATGTTCTATTAATCAAGATCTAATGTCGAATCATCATCACCGGTAAAAGAAATTGTCTCCACTGCAAGAGAACGACCCTGCCTGTATTGCTAGAGTAGTATTAGAATTTGAAATTCACCACGTCATTTTTGCTCTTCAATAAATCTGTTACTTGGTAATCGCTTTGTAAAACTATATTTTAAACCCACAACAAAAATATAAGTTTGACGCTAATGTCTGTAGGTCTGTCTGTCTGTCTGTGGCGTTGTAGCGCTGAAACGGATAGACAAATTTAGATGCAGTTTTACTTTTACGTGAAAGTAACTTCCCTTTTGGTGGTTCTTTTAAAAGTTATTGGTGGTTAGTTTACTTTGGGACTAGCTCAACCTTTGTCCGTATATATTTATTTTAATTTATTTTATATTAAATCGTATCGGTATTCCCGCTTATCATTACTAGATGGCGTTCTTGATAATTGTTTTTATTAATGTGACTAGCTTGATAATAATATATAATAGTAAAAGTCCCAAAATTCTATCTGCCAATGAACCTGGACCCCAAAGTGGGGCTGCCATTTGATATCACAACAAAACTCCCAACACATAACTAAAAGTACAACTTTTCAATACACACATAAATTGAATACCGGGTCTCAAAAATCCATCTAAGTATGAATGTCGCTGCACAGTGGTGCGAGCGCCCGATAACGGGACAAAAAGATTCCTGAGCATTGTGTGGCCACAATACCGCGCTAGAACTTGTAATTACTATTTTCCTACGTCTTTTCAAGGCATTTTTCACAAAAATGAAGGTACGTGAGCTTCTATCTTTTATTACTTTGACGTTCATTTTAATTTGCACATATCTATACATATAATAAAACAGTAAAAAAAGTGTGTCTGTACATTAAATATATTTCCAAAAAAAATATTGGGGGCGATGGAGACGTAGTAATAGAGTAAGAATTTTTAAAAAAATGTCTGTCTGTTTGTCTGTATGTCTGTTTGTCTGTTTGTCTGTTTGTCTGTTTGTCTGTTTGTCTGTTTGTACACGCTAATCTCCGGAAATACTGGATGGATTCGAATGAAACTTTTTTTGTTATATAGCTATTAAGCCTGGGCAACATATAGGGTATAAATGATTTTGGAAAATGGAACGCCTGATGCAGAACCATAATGGTCCAGCTAAACTATAAGAGATATAAAAATGCCGCCTCAGTAAAAGTTGTTCAGCCTGATGAGCATTTTCCAGAGACATAAAGTCCACGCGAACGAAGTCGCGGGCTTCGGCTAGTTAAGAATACAAATGCCAAAGTATGCACGTGAGCCACAAGCTTTTATTACTAAAACATTAATTTAATTTGCACATACTGAGAAAATACTATGAATAAGAATAATTATGTACATTTGTTTCAATAATTTTATTGCACTTTGAGAACAAATGTTTCTTTGTACACATCTTATTACCTACTAGCCGAAGCCCGCGACTTCGTTCGCGTGGACTTTATGTCTCTGGAAAATGCTCATCAGGCTGAACAACTTTTACTAAGGCGGCATTTTTATATCTCTTATAGTTTTAGCTGGACCATTATGGTTCTGCATCAGGCGTTCCATTTTCCAATATCATTTATACCCTATATGTTGCCCAGGCTTAATAGCTATATAACAAAAAAAGTTTCATTCGAATCATTTTTGGAAATATATTTAATGTACAGACACACTTTTTTTACTGTTTTATTATATGTATAGATTTTAAAGTTATGTAAGAAAGATATAAATAGTATCAATAGCTCAAGAAACAAGTATACGAAGGTTCAAATCTCGCCAAGTGAAATTAATGTTACATTTTTGTTTATTAAATTGACTTCATAGTTTAATGTTCTAACATTTTACATTTAATAAATTAATAAATAGGTGCTACATAATCAACAATTAAAAAATATGACCTAAAATGTAAACTGAAAGTAAACTTTGAAGTAATTTTCATAAGTATACTATTACTTCTAGTTTAGTTTTAATTTCTTTTCAAATTAACCATTTAAAATCTATGTTATGATTTCTCGCATTTGATATATTTTTACAAACTCATTAAAAATATTAATATTACACAAAACACGACACTTCTATTTTATCCATGGCTTTTAAGACGTCGTCGAGACATTTAGTGTAATTAAAAAGCAATAAAATGTTTTTCTTAATAAGTGTCTCACAAATAGTCGACATATGTGACTTAAATGAGGCAAGAATTTAAGATTTTAATTAGTTAGAAACTTGTTACTTTATTGAAAATAAATTGTCTGCTTTAAGTTTGCATATTTATTTTCTTTAATTGAAATAGTTAAGTAAATATAATTCATCATCATCATCAGGTCTTTTTGGCTCCACTGCAGGAGCACGACCTTCTCTGTATTACCAGAGCCATACTTGACAGAGCAGCCAGAGGACTTGGCCTACACTCTCCTCGCTGGCCAGACGGGTTGAAGAGGTCTCATTGATGTTTATAAGCTTTGTTTAGCTTGTATTTCCTAAGTTGCCTTCTACGACATTCGCGGGAGGACTTGGAGTGGTCATATTCTACTCTGCCGGAAACCGCATAGTAATATAATGATGTAGTAATAATTAATTGTTGTAGATAGATATTTTTCGTATCATATTTTTAGATACTTTCAACAAAGAATATTTAATTAATTTATTATTTGAAAATAAAAGTTTGCCTGTCTCTTTAGTTTTCACTGCAGGAGCACGACCTTCTCTGTACTAGAACCATATTTGGTCAGAGCAGCCAGAGGATTTGGCCTACACACTTCTTAGAGAGAATAACAAATTGATTCTTTGCCCCTGTTTTTCAAAGAAAATTTACATATTCTCTTTTGTAATGTATCCCTTGTAAAATGTGTCCCTATATATTTTAGGAGAGAAAAGGGCTTATAAAAAATATTGATCGGTTTTTAGACATTACATAATCTTACCTCCCAGCGGATAACCTGAAAGGCCACGTCCTGCCACGTCCACCTACTATCAAGCTCAGCACCTAACCACCTATGAGGTGGTTAGGCAACCTGACCAATTTAGCAAAATGTTGAGTATACAGCTTCCAATCGGGTATTTGGGAAATTTTTGGGGGAGTTTCCAAGTCCAGCAATTGACGTTACAAGGCTAAAATGTCGATGAATGGACATAAAACGAGCAATCTTAATAAAAAATCGCTAATACCATTTCATACGCGAAGTTTAATCATCCAGGTAGTAAAGTGAGAACTTTGAGAACAAATGGGCGCAGGAACCGAAGGAAATTAGGTAAAGTGCCTCAGGTATTCATCCCAAGTTTCGAGAGTTAGGCCGAAATAGCCGGGCTTTATTGATTTATTTTTAGATTTTGTTAAGAACGGAAGACAGCATAGCTACCTACATAAAACAGATAATAAAGGAGATGATAACGTAGTTTCGTATAGCGCAATACAACAAGAGGGACGAAAGACAAATAGAAGAAAATTCATACTCCTTTTGATGATGATAAACTCAGAAATAAAGAGTCTTTGTACTATCTAGATTATCTGGGCGTCTTACCGGTTGCATCTTAGATTCTTGGCTGAGTTCCTTTGACGCCTAGGGTTTGCTTTATGACTTCTATTTTTCTCATGGTCTTCGGCGTCCCTGATTGTGAAATTATTTGCATTTCATCCTTAACTATATTAAGTTAGCTATAGCGACCAGGAAGGTACTAATGAAACCCATTGGATCTGGTTCGATCCATCACCGTCTACAGGCCAGGAGTGGCAACGGGATAATAGATAATTTATTTGATTATTGCAGAGTATTTATACTAAAACATTATACAGTGTTATATTGAATCTACACGTCCAGTTAGTACGTGATGCGCTAAATTAACAAAATATATAATTTGCTTATTAATTAAATATATATCCTAGTTGACATCACGTACGACTTTATGGATGCTGCCATATTACTCCCCCTTTTTTTAAAAAAGAACATAACAAAATCATAATAAATCCTAAACATGTGAAAAATAAAAATATTACGAAGGCAATCTACCTACCCATTTCAATCGATAAATTAGTACGTACTAAAAACGCTAGCAAAATGTCTTTTTCCTTTCTTAAAATAAAAATATTGATTTCTTCATTGCTTGAATCTTGATATTTTCATCCTTATAGGAGTTCGGCGGCGCAGCAACCAATATCTTGTCGATAACTGGAGCAATTTCCTTGTAGAATCCTAATTTGTTGATTTTACTCGTTACCAATGCTATCTTCATTGAGTTATAATCTCTCAGTTTCTCTTATGTTGACGATATTCACATTGCACGTGCTGAAAAACGCTGTGTAGGCAAATAATTTCTGCGCGGCAAAATTGTGCGTCTTTGCATTTTGGAGTATCTATTGATATTGTGAGTCACACATTATACTTAAATAATTTCTTCCTTATAATTCCGTTATCATCATTGATATTATAATCTATAAGTTTCTCTTGGTACTCAAATATGGTTTTGATGTGCAGTCTTTGCGTCTCTCTCTATTAATCTTTTAATTGCCAGTTCCTTCAATCCCAGTGAGTCGGGAGAAATCTTCTGCTCGTAGTCTTTCATGAGACCGTTGTGAGCGTGCTCGCAGTCCACAGTGAGTCGGGACTGTAGAGAACAATGTCGACAAGCGTCGGTCGAAGTCCTGCCGTAGTGCCCCGCTGGAGAGTGGCCAGACATAATTCATTATCCAAAGCGTGAGCTGGGCGGATGTGCCAAACGCTATATTAGTCGAAGTGGGTACTTGATCTCAGGACCAGGAGCTCGGTGCGTCGGCTGCTGTGGACCTGGATATGACCCGTTTGCTGGCTTGCTCTGGAGATTGCTTGCTGCTAACTATTTGATGCATCTTGAGAGAGTTATTTTCAGTAGAAATTGTGCTTCCAAAAATCGGCTTCTGTGATTAGTATTCATAGATGTTTTGTAGTCAAAATCATGATCGCTGTTCCATTTTAAAGTTGTTCGCTCTTTTTCTTGCAGGCTTCATTTTTATCAAAATATTTGTTCCTTATTTGCCAAAAATTCTATAACCACTGTGTAAGTCGGTAGTAGTTTGGCTTTGGAACTTATTGATAGCACAAAATGCTGTGCAATATTTCTTGTTGACATATAAATTCTTCTTTATTACGCCTTTCTTAACAACATACGGCCATCTGCGGCCTTGCGATCTTGACCTCGATCAATTTTGTTGAATCTGCATTTTTGTTCGTCCGTAATGCAGCAATTCTAAATAAAGTGATACAGTTTGTGACGTCATATCTATTTCTGTATCATTATGACGTTAGTGATAATGTAGACGGTATTTTCTTCAATGATGTTATCGCTATTTTTCCATCTTGATGGAGTTTACGGTGTCAGCTGGCGGGTTACGTATATTTTTCCATTCCAATGTTGCCTTGGGGTTGTCCATTTTAGTTGCCTGGTGGTTTCTGTGCTTCTTGAAATTCCACTGGTGGGACCCTCTTGTGGGAGGCCAGTGGAAATGTACACGTTGATCTTCTTCCCATTTCTTCAGGCTTGAGTCGTCGATTTCTTGCGCTTTGCTCCAATCTTGCGGTGCGTGTCCATCACGTCGGGGTATATAGCGATCACGTCGGGGTAGCGACCAGGAAGGTACTAATGAAACCCATTGGATCTGGTTCGATCCATCACCGTCTACAGGCCAGGAGTGGCAACGGGATAATAGATAATTTATTTGATTATTGCAGAGTATTTATACTAAAACATTATACAGTGTTATATTGAATCTACACGTCCAGTTAGTACGTGATGCGCTAAATTAACAAAATATATAATTTGCTTATTAATTAAATATATATCCTAGTTGACATCACGTACGACTTTATGGATGCTGCCATATTAGCCTTTTATCTTCAATTTCTCTTATGAAATAAGTACATTGAATTATGTGAGTATAATAACTTTAATCGAAACTTCATAAAGGCGAACTAGGAGACCAATGAGACGAGAGAAGCGAATCCGTCAAGGAATTTCAAATAACAAGGAACACTTAAAAGTGCAATCTTGTTGATATAGTAATGTTAATTTTAATGATTACTAAAGTATAAAATTTCTGAATTCAAATCAGTATGTATAACATCTGAATTTATTTCTTATCTAGATAGCAACCCTGAGAAATAAAGCAACTCGACGTAATACAAGCTTATTACGCGACCTAAACAAAGAGTGCGCTAAATTATTCTAAAAGAATAAACTTCCCTCAATTTAATACTGGCCAGTATTAGTTATTTTTATTAAGCTAGTAAGAAGTTTTGAAAAGGATTTTTCTTTGTTTAAAGTATAGACCTAGCCAGGGCTGTCATTCTCTTTTTAGTAAAAAAAAAACCGTTTTGTCAGCCAGTATCGTTTCAATTCATTGTCTTTCTTTTAATGATTATTTTGTTCGACTATTAAAAGTATTCCGTAGTGTTTAAAAGAAACGCATTTGTCAATGACCATTATGAACAGATAAATTAAAAATTATCTTTCAAAACGAAGGTACCGTTGTTCTTAATGCTAAAAGCTGTATCATATAACGGAAACCATGGTCACGTTTTATCCCATTAATGCTTGAACACTATTTATCTCACCAAACTATACCTACATCATTAATAAGTGTCAAAATGGACTCGGGTCGCGGCGCCACTTTTTGTGACTTTTCTCAAGCTGTTTTTGTTCGGAAAGTAGCTTTTACTTGTGCTTTTACTAAAGCTTTCAACCATCTTTCTTAATTACCTGTGACCTGTGAGAAACATAATGAGATTTACTCAAACTGAATAAAGAAATAAGTACTTAAACTAAAATTAGAAAAAAAAAATACTAAAATGTAAATTTGTATTATCGTTGAGTTAGTATCCCATTACACCAGTCTCGAACTTACTTTAGGGCTAGCTCAGTCAGTGTAATCTGTCACTATTTATTTATTCATTTAAAAAATAGTGCTTTCCTCGCGTTCTTTGTTAGTCTTGGAGCTATGACAAAAGAACATCAAATAATTATTTCATTATATTCATTCAGTTAATTCTCTTAAAATGCTCCCTGTCCCATGTATCATATATGAACGTATAATTTTTTTACTTTTGTGCTACTTCGTGGCACTATTAAGTATTTTAAAGAAAATAATGGCTAAGGCTATGTGTGGGTGGCAGCAGATTGTTCTGAAAAGCTATTTTATTTTATAAATTGGTCGACATCTATCACTGTTTCAAAATATGTAAAAAATGAGTCTCGCATCCGTTCGCGCCCTGTTTTTCTACCCTACGGCACATTTTTTTTTCGTTTCCTTTCTCCATCTACGTCTTCAAGTTTAGCCATGCCTAGCCTACCCATCGCCATATAAACCAAATTATTTCTCTTCTTTGTCACTGGATGGCGCTTTATGGCAATAATTAAAACTTAATATGGAATGCAACAAATGTTTTCAAAGTAGGTATATTCAATACCTTCCTTCGTCACTTTTTGCTAGTTGTGTTTGTTGCCATCTATGTGTATCTGCCTGCAACTCAGTTTTGTCTACTCGGGTCCTACAATTGTTTCTATGGCGTTGGGTATCTAAAACGTTTGAAATTCCAATCGCCTTATAAAAATTTTTTTTATCTTCTCTTAATAAAGTAAAAAATAAAAAGTTGCATTTAAAATACTTTGATAAATGCCGATTAAGTAAGTAAAGTACTAGTTATTTAAATATTAGTAATAAAAGATTTAAATAATTTAATTAATACCTAAAGCGACAGCTAGTGACAAAGAAGAGAAATTATTATGTTTATAAGGCGATGAGTAGGTATGATTAATTCAAAAAAAAATTTTACTGAACACATATAAAAATTTGCAGATGAATTAAGTTCGACCCCTCTTCAGATCTCAGACCAAAGCATTATTAAAAAAACTTGAGAGGTGTCAAGGGACACCCGGATGGAACGAAGTTACTTTCGATTATTGAGAGAGAGAGAGAGAGAGACAGACAGTGAAACACGCGCACGCCGCACTGCTTACAACTATAGCAAAAAGTGTCGTTACAACTTTTGGTCTTATTTTTTTCCGTCTAACCCCTTTCGCAATGCGCGATAAGGAACTTCGTTTCAAAAATATTCAAGACACATTTTCACAGAGCGAGCAGAGTCAAATGGGTGCGAGAGCTAAACCACTGTAGCAAACCCCAGGGAATCAGTCAAAAAAATCGTCTTGCATAAAATGGGGGAAATCAAGTGGCTTGTGAAGCATAGCTATTTGTGGATATTAATAGCAAAGCAGTCTACGTCAGATGCAGGCTTGTCGATCTCGATCCATCAGTGCTATCAGGTGTACAGTTGCCGGCAGGGTGAGTTTGTTTTCTGGTTAGGTTAAGTTTCTTCTCATTAGTGGTCGTTCAAAAACGGTGGCAGTTTATAGCTGTACTATACTCCATTTGGTTAGGTATTTAAATAAATGTAAACAATCTTGACATGTCTTTTTATTGTAATATACACTTCGTAAATCAATCCCTTTGCAAATTACAAAGTAATAATGTAATTTATAACATAATTACTTTGTAATTAGCAAAATTATTGATTTATAAAGTGAATATTTCAATAAAAAGACATGTCAAGATTGTTTACATTTATTTAAATAACTAACCAAATGGAGTATAGCTTGTTTTATGACATTAATCTATATCTATACTATGATTACACAGTAAAAAAAAGTGTGAGTGTACATTGAATATATTATCAAAAAAGAAATTGTTGGGGCGATGGAGACATATTAATAGAGTAAGAATTAAAAATAAGGTTTGTACACGATTTTCTCCGGAAATACTGGACGGATTCAAATGAAACTTTTTTGATATATAGTTGTTTAGCCTGGGCAATATATAGGGTATAATTGATTTTGAAAAATGGAACACCTGATGCAGAACCATAATGGTCCAGCTAAACTATAAGAAATATAAAAATGACGCCTAAGCAAAAGTTGTTCAGCCTGATGAGCGTTTTCCGGAGACATAAAGTATTCACGGGCGAGACGCGAATGAATTCACGGGCTTCGGCTAGTAATTAACAAGTATTTATTAGAAAAAGGTAAGAAATAGCTGCGCTTAAAAAATAAATAGAATATCGTACAAACTATGTGGCACGAGTTACGAGTAAATATGTGGCGGTAATGATGATGAAGCAATTTTCCTACAACACACAATCCTACAAGTTTGCCAGGCAAAATAAAAAACGGACTTTCAATATAAGCGTTCTACCCCGATAATTTTATGAAGGCTGAACCGATTTTCATCAAACATATTATAGCTAAGACCGCTAGGAAACTAGCTATTACTTAAAAAACTGCATTGAAATCGGTCCATCTGTTCGAGAGCTACGATGCCACAGACAATCACTCAGACAGACATAGGCATCAATCTTATATCAGCCTTTTTGTCATAATAGTGACGTGAAGAAGTGCTAACCGTGGTTTTCTAATTACATATCTGTGCCTAACACTCAGCAATGTCAGTTCTGAAACACATACAAATATACTATTGTCGCGACCAGCGACGACAGAGGCGAGGGGCGCGGGGGCTGCCTGCGCCCGAGCATCGGCGAGCCACGACACTGGGCCAAACGATTCGCTAGGCGACACGCGTATCCCATAGATCGCTTGTAATTTAGTACCAGTAGATACCTATTATACATATCTTCAAAACAGTCCACTCTTTAATTTCTATACCTAGAGAACCTACAGGATAACCTCGTAGGAATAGGTAGTAGGTCACGACACTATTTTTTTTAATATATCATTTTATATTCATAATTAATAAGGTAAACGAGAGAAAAGTCTGCAAAAGCCAGTTTTATTTATATTTTGCCTAGTTCATTACTTCATAATATATTATATATTATATATTTTGATTCTAAAATCTTTGGATCTTTACGCAGCGGTAAACTACAATGAATAGCTTGATATGCTGTTGACTGTACTTGAATTCGTGTTCAATCCAGATAAGATGTAAATTACGTTCCCGAGGGTTTAAAAAGAATTTTCTGGAGCCGTAGTGGGAAATTAATGTGAACGCTTCGACTAGTTTAGGTGTGGAGAGAATCGTTAAGGTATTCTGAGGCGTAAAAACGTATCATTAGGTAAATGTTCTTAAATGCGTAAATAAATGGATAGAAACACAAAAGTTTACGAAAAAAGTAGTTAGTTTACTTGCAAATTAAATGCTGCATATAACTGAAAACAATTCTTTCTAGATATTTTCTGCCAGATTTTTAAATACCGCAAAAAACCGAAAAGATGAAAAAAGCAGAAACATTTCATAAAATATGTAAGTATGATTTATGGTCTACCTACTTTTATCCAATTCCATACCTATTTAGTTATTATGGAAAAATCTTATTCAAATTCGCTAAAACTGGCAGATTGACAATCGTTATAAAAACAAAAGGCAATCAAATCGTTTCAGGGAAAGTTTATATTCTAGTCCAAATCGTTTTTTCCCGCAAGGTCAGGCAAAGGAAACTGTGGTTTTGTGACAATACATCGATTAAGCGAAAAAAACTGCTCACGATTTAGTTTCTTACTATCATTACCGCAAGAACTATAAAAGATTAGATATTTTTTACATCAACCGTCTTACTAAACTGACTTTTAGAAAGTAATAATGCCAGTTGTCGCTAGAAAAAAACTGTATTTTTATTTTTTAAACAAACGCCAGATGGCTCGGAAATATCAACTGTTAATTTCCCAAATAGGCGAAAGTGAGACACGTTGATAGGGAAAAAACGCCGTGCAGCAATATTTGAGTTGCACTTAACCTGAGCGCAAAAAACCGAACATCCGGGGAGTTCGCGCCAAAACCGCATGCAGTCGAAAACGCAGTCAAAGACCCAAACCAAACAGTCGAGGCACAAACATGTAAACACTTCGCAACGACCGCGCGACTACGCTTCCTGTGCCTGCGAGCGAAAAAAGAAAAAACAAAAAACGATCCCACGTCACAACAAATCCACCCCTGGGATGCGCTACGCTGGCAAAAGATCAACGCTCCACGGCAAAGAATACGTTCTATATTCAAACTCGAATAAAAAATGTCAAGATAGCATTTAAATTTGGGATCGTGGAACGCATAATTTCAAAACAGGTGTAGATTCAATAAAAACGTTTCTTTTTTTGTATATGAAATTAAAACCGAATTAGAGAAAATCGTTTGGTTAACCGCAAATGTGTTTTACGACCGCCAGGATGCGCTACGTTCCGTTTCATGATGTTATGCGCGATTATACCATCAGTTCATAAAAATTGCTTTATTGTCCAAATATAATATATATATATGTAGTAGAAGCTACTTAGTGTATTAAGAATACATTTTCATTTTAAACTGACATTTAGACATCAGACATCAGACTTTAAGATTTTTATGAGGTTAATAAGGAAGTATAAGTAAGTTTAAAAAAATTTAAGTTCAAATTATACCAGGTTTTTATTTAGGTTCTTATTTCCATAGAGCATAATGAATGACATAACAATGTGAAATGTATTATCCTGCCTACTATTAGCGGCTATAAACACTATCTTGAGCATTTCCGTGCTTCTAAGGCCAAAAAGGTTCTCGAATGGCGACCACGTACAGGCAAGCGAAGCGTAGGACACCCACCCACAAGGTGACGACCTAACCAAGGTCGCTGGAAGGCGCTGGATGCAAGCCGCTCTAGATCGGTCTTTTTGGAAATTTTTGGGAGAGGCCTATGTCTAGTAGTGGACGTTATGCGGCTGAAATGATGATAAAGATGATGAAGGGCATATAAAGCCCTTGGGCTCTTACAGGTGCAATAGGGATGTAGACTGGGTATATATCGTTTTATTTAGTCCGTCAATTAGATTATACAAAAATAAAGGACCTAAGTATACAATTTTTTGTTAGCAAAGTAGTAAAAATTCCCAAATGTACAGCGGAGTGATTTACGTCACCTTTGACGCGGGTTTTATTTTGTATTATTGAGTAATGAGCCTTTTTTTTATTCCTAAAATGCTTTGAAGTAGCTAGAAACTGAGATTGACAAAAAACCGGCCAAGTGCGAATCGGATTCGCGCTTTAAGGGTTCTGTAGCATTATCTATAAAAAATCGCGTGTGTTGTATGGGAGCCCCTTGAATATTTATTTTATTTTGTTTTTAGTATTCGTTGTTATAGCGGCAACAGAAATACATAATTTGTGAAAATTTCAACCGTCTAGCTATCGCCGTTCTTGAGATACAGCCTGATGACAGACAGACGGACAGACAGCGAAGTCTTAGTAATACGTTCCCGTTTTTACCCTTTGGGTACGGAACCCTAAAAGTATCAAATCTAAAATATCTCCTTTACAATATTTTAAACTCAAAGCAGACAAAGGCATCTTTAATTGTGAAGTAGATTGAACAATAGCGAAAGAATACTAGTTTTTCATTTCAAAAAGATTCATTAAAAAGTTAGTGAAAATCTTCTCATTATAGGTACTATTGAGTCTGAAATAAAGACCCTCGTTGTCAGGGATTTTCTTTCGAGTGCTCTTCGATAGATAATTGAAGCATCTAGTGTAGTAAACGAGGAAATCTGTTGCGAACTTTTAATTCATATCTTTGAAAATTCTTGTGATATTTTTAAGGAGACCGTAGAGACCTCAGCTATTCTCGATTTAAACTCGGCGATTTAAACCATTATCCGACCAAATCAAGTTGACATTTTCAGATGAATCAGTGGCACATTACTAGATGTCAACATAATGTGGTCAGATAATGATTTAAACCTAGTAACAAAGTTAGTCTGCGTTTTGTAATAAGGCGGATTATACAATGTCCTTTTTTATTAAGTACAAATATTTAAAGGGGTGAATCAGACCATCATTTTGAACAACTTTTCCCAATAAATGTATATCAAAATAGGAAAAAAAATTTTTAGGTTTTAATAGAAATCGAAGTAGTCACGTGATATCATTACTATGGAAAATGAAAATTATTTTTTCGTATTTCGATAAAAATTTATTGGGAAAAGTTGTTCAAAACTATGGACTGAATCACCTCTTAAAATATTTGTACTTAATAAAAAAGCACATTGTATTTAACTGACCTTTAAGATTAAGCGTTTCATGTCTTTTTTAATAGCGTCATAATAGATTTATTTATCATCGTGTCACTTCGTATTTGTAGCTATTTTTATGGATATTGCTTAAAGTTTTTAAATATATTTCCGAATTATTTTCAATCTGATAAAAAAATCTACTGAAAACTACATTATGTTTTAAAATATTATTAAAAAAAAAATATCCATAAAATATCAGTAGAATGTTTATACATAATCAAAATATGAATAAGTATTTACATTTACTAAAGTATCGTTGAGTTAGTATCCCATACCAAAAATCTCGAACTTTCTTTTCCTTTTACTTTGTGTTTATCTATTTTATGTTATACATTTTGTGTATACCTATATTTAGTTGTATCAACAAAATAAATCACCAGTATATGATACACATTAAATAAAGTCGACAATTAAACAAAACATTACTATAATTATTAAAACTAACATGAGGTGACATAATAACTATTTAACACGGTTTTACATATATAATTTTTTTTCAATTTCTTTATTTCTTAACAATGTATATTGTGTGAGAAATTATAAATAGGTATATACATATATAAAAAAGTAATACATCAAATTCTACTAATACACCCTTTTACACTATGAGAATAAACGTAACTATTTTACAGAAACCGTTTTTAAAGTCCATAAGATATATTTCGCGCCAAAAAATAACCGTCAGTTACGTCGAGGAGCAACTAAAGCGCCTATTTTCCAACTTCTAAGCTATATAACGACCGACAATAATCATTTATCATAGTCCTACCTTGAAAATGAGATGTCTACAGGAAATTACGCGAAAACAGGTGGAAAAAAGAGAAATTTCTTTGGCAACAAGGAGCTTGAGTCCAAATGAAGCTTACTATAAGAATAAATAGGTAGGTGTGTAGGTAGATTACAAAAGTGTAATAAGTACGAAACAAAAACATAAAAAAAACCAGATAAAAACAATATAGGGAAGTTCTTGATCCAAATTAAATTTTAAACAATAAACATATAGGAATTTTATGAAAAAATGTCAATAAATATAAAATGAACCAGAACTAAGACTGGAGTCCGAAAATTTAATATTATTTTCTACATTGATTTTCTCATGTCGAAAAAAAGTGAGACTATTTAAATAAAAATTAGTTCAACGTAAATAAATTAATGCGATTTAACAATGACATTTGTAATTCACACAGAAAAAAGATAAAGTTAGTAGGTCTAGTGCAATCTGAATACAATGACTATAGTTAATTTAAAAAACTTCATAGTCAAATTCAATATCACATTCTTCGCTCATCTTGATTAAATCCTGGGTTTTAGATACTAAAACGGCCTTTGCATTGCAAGCCCTAAACTGTAAAGCAGCATTTTCTCCAAAATTATACTAATGTTAAAATTTGATATGTTCACTCTGTTAAACCATGTTATGTATAGTTATTATCTCATCTCATCTCACGTAAGTTTTAATAACAGGAAAAAATCTCCATTTATGTCATGCTTCTTGAAGAAAAAACGGCCGTCATACATCATACTAACTGTAAACTCTTCGGGTATTAAAAGGGCATATTTTATGTTTGTCTGTGCTGGCGATACGCCAAAACTTTGTCTGACTAAATGCATAGATGACAACGTAGATTTTGTATGAATTCTATATTGTTATTTTAGCGAGACTAGAAAGTAAACACTCTAACAAGAAATTTCAATTATTATTGGACCAGCTTACACATGTTTTTGGTCCGGTGGTATCATTTTTTTTAATGACCGTCGAAAAAAAGCATTAAACATTTGACAAAGATTAAAGGCATGATGACTAGAGAAATATTTTATCCCATCGGTTAGATCTTACTACAAAACATTCACTCACCAATTTTTTGCTTTTCTCTGAGAAACAAAAAATACGAAGATATAGCGCATTTAATTGCGCGTGACATCACGGCTAAGTAGATATGATTTTTACCTCTATATTATGATCTGAAATTTTTAGACAGTGGTGAAATGAAACTTAGATGCCATGTTTTTAGAATTTTACTGTTTTGATAGGCTGAAAAATCAAGGGTCCATTATTTTTGGATAATCTGAAAGACGGATAACAAATTTTCCGACCCTATCACTACTATAGAAAATGATAACATTCCCTTTGAAACAGTACAAAATAATTATAAACTGCGTATGATAAGTTAATTTTTTTTTCTCTTTCCATCGGACAAACATCAAAATGGACTCCTCGGTCATCTACCTTATCGTAATGCCATAAAAGCCATCCGAATATGGTAAATCACTCACACGATTACATGGAAACCTGTAATTAAATTACTTCACTCGAAACTCGACAGAAGGGGCTTGTCGAGTGAGTTCGAGACGAGTCCTATTAATATTAAACGGGTGGTAGTAGTGCAAGTTGTGAACGAAAGCGATTGCAAACTACTACTCAAATAATAGTATTTTATGCTACAGTTGTATAAGGAGGGTCAAAAAATGCGAGTAGCGCAGGTTACGATGCGAGCATCGTAAGAAGACGCCATCGAGCACATTTTTTGAGGTACTTATACAACGTTGCATAAAATACTTTTTCTATGACTACATATTTCATCTACCAAATAAAAAAGAAAAACTAAACCTAGTTTTTTTTTACGGAGTAATTCGAGAATTATTTTTGGAGTACTTTAGAATAACCCAACGGGAGGTAAGAAAAAAAGAATAGTTGGCACAGATTAATATAATGTATTATGTAAAACTGTAGAAAAAAGAGAACTTCACTGGGTTATAAACCGACAATTATCTTTCTTTTTTAAAATTCTGATAAGGATATATTACATACTTTATTCTTATACTCATTATATTGGTGAAGACCAGAATTCACAAATTTCAATGATACTTACAGAAAACTGTAAACGTGGAGCTTTGGTTGAAGAAGATAAGTACATTACCTGTAAAGAAAATAAAAAATACATTTGAAAAATATGTTTTTTAGGTTTTATCTATAAATACAATTATTGATTGATTTTACGTTTCGATTATCAAGGTCTGATGACAAAACCACATTCGTATTAATTCATAAATACTTTATCAAAACTAAAAACCGACCTCCCCCCTATATTTCACAACCGATTTTGATAAAACTTCTATGGTTTCCTGACAAGTATGCCTTTTCCAACAAACTGAACGAAATTGGTCCAGGCGTCTTAGAATAATCGGTGTAGTTCGGCAAAGAATTGATACTCTTTTTAGGACCCCTCCTTTTTTTTGAAGTCGGTTAAAAATGCAAATCAGTTCAGAAAAACATTCAAACTATAGAGAGGTAGAATGTGTCATTTTTTTTCATCGTTTTTAATAATTTATCTACAAAAGCTGTGATGTTTATAAGTCAGTTAATCTTAAGGCCCATTTAGACGGTGCAAGTTTCTTGCGTGTTGCATACAATTTTATTGAAGCAATAAATGATTTGTATGGCTGACATTTCGTTTAGACCATGCAAGTTGTCTATTGCTGCAATAAAATGGCATGCAACGGGCAAGAAACTTGCACCGTCTAAATGGGCCCAACACACTATCCCTTCTTAATCCCAACTATGTATACAACTTTTTTTTACAAAGTATAACCAGAAAAGCAGTTGTAATGCCACAAGACCGAGCGCCTACCACTACGCTAATAAGATTTGCGTAAGCTTATTACGGCACTACATTTCCAACACAACTGGGAGATTTTCAGTAACTTTGTCAGTCGGTTATATTTGGCAAAGGCATATTCCTTTTTTTAGATGACTTCCAAAAAAGAATATGTTTTTAATTTAAATGTAAATATATTTTTTATGTATGTTCCTCGATTACTCAAACCCGACTGGACCAATTTGGGAAATTCTTTTCTTTTTGTATGGGCGTTCTTAATTTTTTATTTTATTAAATTTTATTGTTCCAAAGTACAAAATGTACAAATATACTTTTAACAAATTCCGGCCTTTTCTCCCAGTCAACCATAGGGATAAACAGAGAAAATTATGCGGCACAAAAAGCAATACAATATTTGTACTTACAAATTATAAAATAATATTGTCTTGTGGGTAAGTGGGCCTATAGAAATTTTATCAAAATCGGTGGTGTATTTCGGTTGGGTTTTAATTTTGAAAAATTATTTTCATTTATACAGACTGTCTGTAAAAAGTTTTATCATAATAAATATTTTATTCTTAGAAGTGTCTCTAGTCTACACGTATTCCAAATTGCATCCAGCTGTGATGCTGAGAAGCCTGGGGGGGGAGGGTGATAAATGATAAATAAATGGGCCTTTAGTCCAGAAGACTGACAAATGCTGTTCAGAAGAAGCTACTTAGTAAGTGTAGTAGGCCAAAAGGAAAATAATATGTTCTAAATGGAACAAAACATGGCCGCTGAGTTAGCAAAGTCTGCAAGTAGCAACTCGTGTCCAACTTAGCTTAACGAATGGCCTGAATACGAGTCTGTGTTTTGGTTCCTTTGGAAATAACACTCTTTGGGGGTCGATAAGTATCCGAGGCAAAGAACACTGAAGGTAAACTTTTGCGAAAACTTAAAAGAACTAAACAGTTCGAGCTACTGCAGCAGTGACATATGTTTATCATCATTATCATCATCAGGTCTTTTAGTCTCCACTGCAGGAGCACGACCCTCCCTGTACTACCAGAGCCATACTTCGCCAAAGCAGCTTGAGGATTGCCCTTACACTCCCTTCGCTGGCCAGATGGGCTAGAGAGGTTTCATTGATGTTTATAAACTTTGTTTAGCTTGTATTTCCTAAGTCGCCTTTTACGACATCCTCGGGAGGACTTAGAGTTGCCCTATTCTACTCTGCCGGAGACCGCACGGCAAATGTGTATAACAGTGAAAAATAGTGGCAATAAAAACAAAAGATACGAACAGTGCCTTCCCCTTTATAGAGACAGTAAAAAAGTGCCGATGGATACGTTCTTAAAAAAAAATACTTTATAGAACTAGGTCAATGTCAAATTTCTTATTAGTCTGAGTTTAGGTTAGATCGTAATACTACTAGAGGCTCTGTGAGCTGTAGACCTCGCAGGTCAGCCCTCAGGCCCTCACCCGTTAAGTTTATCGGATATAATCTTCCAAAACTAAAAACCGTCTTCACCTCCAAACTACACAACCGATTTCAATAAAATTTCCGAAGACCTGACAAGTGAGTTAGTCGCGAATGGTCTTAAACGCAAGTAGCCTATGTAGCAACTCGTCTAAAACGCTGATTGTCTAAATCGCATGTCGTCATAATAGGAAGTGGTCTTAAGATTAATCTCGTCTAAAAATGTGGTGGTCTAAAGTAAAATTTTGTCACAATAATGAGATTGTCTAAACGAAAACTTCAAATATAAATTTTTCAAATCGGACCAGACGACTTTAAATAATATGTGAACACACTCGCACATGAAAAAAAGATTACGACGTTTGATAACCTCCTCCTTTTTGAAAGTAGGTTAAAAAGAGTTGATTTACATCAGGTAGGCAGGTCGTTATGTATAGCCATATCGTTTAAACTATTGAACTCAATTTCGTATGATCTTAGGCATCCTCGGTTGATTATCATCATCTTCAGGTACAGAAAGTCCAATACTGGATATAGACCTTCCCCAAGGATTTCCAAAACGACCGATCGAAAGTGGCCACCATCCAGCTTGTTCAGGTCGTCTGACCACCTAGCAGGCGCTGCGCTTATCAGTACGTGCCTGGCCATGCGAAAACCTTTCTGCCCCATCGGTCATTGGATCTTTTTGTTATGTGCTCCACCCACTGCCACATAAAGGCTCCTCCCCGCGCTAGCGACCTTGAAAACACAAAAAAATTAATTTCTCTTTCTGTAAGTGAGATTATTAGAAACCCTCGTACAACTTTTTAGCTAGTATCCTGAAGTTTCATTAGAACCTCGAAAGTCATTGAAATACTATCCGGTTTAGAAACCTTTACAAAAAGAGTCAAAAATGGCCGTTTTTAGTATTTTTTGCAAAGGAAAATTCAGGGTATTTTATTTCAATGATTTTCGAGGTTCTAATGAAACTTAAGGATACTAGCTAAAAAGTTGTACGAGGGTTTCTGATAATCTCACTTACAAAAAGAGAAATTAATTTTTTTGTGTTTTCAAGGTCGCTAGCGCGGGGAGGACCCTTAAAGACCTAATCTGCTTGGCTATTGGTATATCAGTAATCTTCGTACTCCTAAGAATCTCCTCACCTCTGATTCGATAGCAAAGAAAAACAAAGGTTTTCATCAATTGTATTCAATTTACTTAATTGTATTTAAGAACTGTATTTTTCTTTTATATTTTGCGAAAGCACTAGGTAATTTGAGTCTTAAACTCCCGTGTCCTGATTTATCCAGGAACTTAGCGTACACGAACATTAAACTCTCGTTAAACCGAGCTTAAACCGTGTTTTCTTTAGCTTAAATATTAGACAGCAAGAGTTTTCAAATAGATTATATGGATTATGGAAGAATTCTCGTTTTCGTGTTCTACCTTTGGCTGGTTTAGCAATAATATCTACATATTATCTCTACTTATATAAAGAAGTAAATATACAACGTGGTAAGAACATACCCGTAACAAATCAAACCACGGGCTATGACTAGATCACTATAGTATAATGTCTGTTATTATTTTTTTATTTTACCTATTTATTAAGGTACAATCACAGATATCAGAATGTGCCTAATATATAGTACATTTCTATAGTCAATCTTCTTCTTCTTATCGTGTGTGTTAGTGACTAACACTAGTGTCAGAGTTTTTAAACCGCCTTTAAGGTCTCTGACATGGTTCTTTAGGTAACGATCAATGTCAAAGACAGTGACCGGGACCGACGGCTTAACGTGCCCTCCGAAGCACGGATCATCTTACTTATCAGACAATTAAGTGATCAGCCTAATGTTCTAACCAAACTAGGACAACAACACAAAGTCGTTGCCCCCGCCGGGAATCGAACTCGCGACCTCCTGGTATGAGCCGAACGCTCTAACCACTACACCACGGAGGCAGTTATAGTCAATATAATTCTGAGATCCTACAACAGATTGTACACGACATTATAGAGATTATACATGCAGCAAACAATTCAAATAGAACAATATTAAGGAAAAAAAAAGTCTAAGATTAACTACAGTATACAATACCTACTACTTACTAATTGTATTGAAAAACAGAGATTTTAAATTTTGATAAACCATCAGCAAATAAATCTAGTTGGACATTAGTACTAATTTTATTATATAATTCACAAATTCTTATCATAGGATTATTTTGTTGTGATAATGTTTTTTGTTGTTGTTTGACTGTTATTTTAATTACATTATACTAGTGTAGCTCGTGGTTTGAATTATTACGGTTGTCGTTCCATGTTGTATACTGACCAATCACACTGACTGAGCTATCCCCAAAGTTTAAACTTGTTTTATTGGCAAGAACGCCATCTAGTGATGATAGCAGAATCACCGATACATATCATCAACAATGCAAGGGCACCGCATCAGAATCGGTCGTTCGAGCACTACGATGTCACAGACAGACAGACAGACTTACAGGCGAGATATTAGCTTTAAACTTATAACACCAAAGCTAATTAAAACAAACCAACCCAATTATGGAATGAGCATCTAGACCCATCGATATTCAACCAAAAGCTTGATCTAGAAATTTACACGCTTAGAAAAGCGAAATACAGCGTTCTTCGAAAGCTGTTACCGACCAGCTGAAAAGTTGCGAAGCTTTCAGTAAATTAAGCTAATCGGAAGCTCGTCTGCAGAACTTTGGTTCGGAGGTTTTGATGATGTTGTAAGATAAGTGCTAAATAAACCTAACGAGGCGATTTATAAAAATATACGAGTCTTGAAATGGTTGGATGTAACACAGATTTAGATAGTGTCAAAGAAAGTTGACAACTTGTGTTATGGTAGAATGATATTTTATATGTCAAACGATATTTAGTTGGTATATTTTTTACCAACCGTTTGTTCCGTGTAGTTTTCGGCAGAGTAGAATAGGATCACGCCAAGTCCTCCTGTGGATGTCGTAGAAGGCGACAGGAAATACAAGCTGAACAAAGCTTGGTGTGGTTTTATTTATGTTTATAATTAGTAAAACCTCTCCAATCAAACGTAGAGTGTGTTGGTCAAGTTTGGCTCTGACCTGATGATGATGATGATGATGATATTTTTCACATAACATTTAAGTCATCTTAAATACTAAGTTAAAAAAGATATTTTATTATGGCAATTTAAATTACCTAATAATTAGAATTTGTATTATATGTCTTGGTACAAGTACTCATATTTTATATATGCTTCGTTTAGTTTCATATTTTACGAGAATATTGAAAAGCCTACTTGTTCAAAAATAAATTTACAACTCCTAACAATTTTGCCAATATTATGATATATTGATGATAACAAAAACCTAATATTTATATCCAAAAAATACGACAATAGTTAAACAAAATTTGTTTCTGAAAGTAAATGAACCAATAAAGAATTAAAACGAGAACACTAGACCACTTTTTAGACCTTTCCTCGCAAATTGTTAGAGAAAATCCGTTAATGTACCATCATAAATCAAAAAGCAAGTGCCGAAAAACATCTTATTCAATTTGCGTAAAATCAGGCCCAGAGAAGACCTACTTCCCAAGACGTAAACAGGAAAAAGAATTTTGAGCTCGCCGGAATTAGGTTCCGTACTAACTAGAAGTATTACACTGACATCATCACTTTAGCAGTATAACGTCAGAATGAATTGACTGAGATGACCGAGCGAGCGAAGCGTCGTAAGTTTCAGTCCGTCCGGCTGTTCTCGCCTACAGGTCGCATTTCAAAACCGATCTTTGTGAAATTTTCTAAGAAGGTGTGAGAACTAAATAGAATTCTTTCGACGATTAATTTTTCGAAAATTTTAAAAAATGGCAAGAATATGGGTTATGAAATCTTTAAAAATTAAGTTAAAAAATATAATAAACATTTTGTAACTCATATTATGGCGCAACTTTTTTGTCTGAACAACTTTTTGATTCGATAAACTTTAATCGACTCACGAGCTCTACAGCTCAGAGTCTAAGGCCCGCGCAATATGTGTCCCCGTTCCCTATTTCCGCACTTCTCCCCCGTTCTCGCCTGATCGCGTTGTTGGAGGGCGAACACACACATCAGCGTGGTGTCTGCATAAGGATGTTTAATTTCATTTGTAGAAGTAGTGGGTATAAAAGATTCTCTGCTTCTATGAGCCATATCTGTGCCCAAGGATTTCGAAATTGGCTGATCTAGAGCGGCGTACCTATATCTTTATCAACTGCTGGGCATAGACATCTCTTTTTTGCACCATTCTCTAGCATACTGTGCCAGTTTCATCCACTGCTTTCCCGACAACATTACAATGTCAAATGACCAATGGGCTGATAGTGTTCCTACTTTTTTTTAAATGGTAACTTTTTATAACTTATTTTTGACTTATTATTTACTCATATTTCTCAGGTTGCCATACAATACGTCAAGTTTTTTCCAAATCGGCTGTACGAGAGCGGCTTACCTATTTCTATAATAAATGGTATCTTTTTACAACTTATTTTTTCTAATTAATTCTCAGGTTTCAAAACATAAAACAAGACGTCAAGTTTTTTGCATGTAAACTTATTTAAAGAACAGGAAAGTAAAACTTCACGTTTTTATTCTGTTAGTTGACTGGCTAGTAATAGAGAGGAATGTTTACTTATAATGCTTCTGAGCAGGGTTATGAAAGATTGAAAGTCCACGGAACCCTAAACTTATGAAAGACTAAAAGAAAATCCCGTTTTGTTCTAATCGTGGCAAATCGTTTTTTCGTCGGATTGGCATGAGTCGAGACTCGAGACGAATTGTTGGTTTATCGCTTTTTGTGAAGAATGAAAGTAAAAAAAATAGTCCATCTGAATCCGATTGCGATGGTTTGATGTGCCGATGAAGTGAGATCTGACAGAATCCACGATTTGTCTAAAAAAATATGAATTAGATATTTTATATTGGGTACATTGTAAGAGAAATGAAAAACATAAAATGTACGAGCACTGGACAGATCGCAAAAACTGATCAAGATAATGTATTCTAACTTGGCGATTATTTCTTTCTGTGTTGGTGATTCTCGTTATAATCCTTAGCGTGATGAAGAGGCCTTTAGGTCTTGCAATTGTATTGGCTCTGTCTACAACGTTACATAAACTGGAGAAGATATGAAAGAATAACAAGTGTATTCGCCAGGTAAATTAAAAAAACTACTTTCAAGCGTTCACTTACAATAATTTTAGAATTGCTGAACAGATTTCCATCAAACAAGGCTCAAAACCATAACGATCAAGTCAGCTTCAAATGATAAAAATTGCATCGAAATCGGCAAATTCTTTTATGCGCTACGATCTAAAGACACAAACACACAGACACGTTAAAATTATAGCATTCTTATTTTTGTCGAGCATTAAAAAGGATGTTTCCTATTCTAGTTGAACATATTTTTTATTCCACGTTCCAACTTTTTTGCTAAAAGTAAACCTTATGAATTTGAAAAGGCTTTTAAAGGGTTATCTGTGATTTCCACAGTTTTTGTAAAAGGTATATTTTCTATAGTATTTAGATGACCTACATTTAGATTTATCGTAGAAAGAGGTTGTATGTACACTTTTCAAAACGTTCGCAGTTAGAAATCAGTAAATGAAATCAATTTAGTATTAAGGTGACCTACATTTAGATTTATCGTAGAAAGAGATTGTATGTACACTTTTCAAAACTCTCGCAGTTAGAAATCAGTAAATGAAATCCATTCGCAATACATTCCAGCAAATGTATCCCACATCATAAAGTTGTACAACCATTTGGGAACTTTAACGATCCAAAAATAACAAAACGTTTAGTTTATGAATCGATTATGTTGTTAAATTATATATTAAGAACATAACGACACATTAGAATATATATCCTAGACAGCGGTCGGACAATACTGATGAATATTTATATATTTTAATATGTGGCAGTTTGGCCGTCATATTAATTATAATTTTAATTTTGCGGAACAGAACCTGGTATGGATTGATTTCCCTTGGGGTTCGCGATTTTAAACACAAATATATACATATAATAAAGCAGTAAAAAGAAATGTGTCTGTACACTGAATATATTTCCAAAAAATATATTGGTGCGATGTAGACATAGTAATACTGGACGGATTGTAATGAAACTTTTTGTTATGTAGCTACTTAGCCTGGGCAACATATAAGGTTAATTGATTTTGGAATAGGAACACCTAATGCAGAACCATAATGGTCTAGCTAAACTTTAAGAAATATAAAAATGACGCCATAGCAAAAGTTGTTCAGCCTAAAGATTGTGTGTGTCATAAAATCCGCGCGAAGGAATAAATCAGTTGGGAAATCCGCTGGAGATGGGGAAAAATTAAAAGAGCATAAACTTAGTGCAATCCTATGAAAAAGTGTAGGTATATGTCTCAAATGGATTGTACCAATATAATCTGCTTTATTGTCATTTTTTTTTACTTACAACACAATTGTTTAAAAATATTTCGTTTTCCGTGATAGTTTTGAATTCGTATAAAAAAAATACAAAGCTTGCCGAAATGACAAATTCCAGCCATGAACAAAACCGTTCCACAGAATACACAACCACAACATAGCCAGTAAAAGGCTGCCCGCGCGACCAGAATCACCGATATACATTATTCATTATCATATATTTAAACGTATGTGCGGCGATAAGTCCGTCGTAAATTGAAATTCAATTACCTTAAGGGCTCTTGGCGTGGCCTCTCGTACCCTTATTGACTGTCGAACTTGCCAAAAAATATATTTGATCGGTACTTTTTGAACTTTCCACGATTTCGATGTTGTGGTGGAATGCCGGAAAGTTTTGCAAATGGAAGAACGTAAGTTTGGAAATTGATGATTTCTGTAGGGCAATAGGGCACTTTACAAGAGAATGGTTTTGGTAAACAAAGAAGTTATAATATTACGTCTAGATCTATTTCACTTATTTAAACACTGGATTTCCAATAAATTTTACATATAGATAGTACATTTTAAGACATACAATACATATTTGACGACCTCTGTAGCCTGTATGTTTATATACAGGGTGGCCAAATAACAGGTATACACTTTAGTTTTGTATTTTTATTCTATGAAATATAAAATATATCAAGTATTCCTTGTTAAATATAATATTTAGGGCCGGCAGTTAAACATGGAAAATAATGTCAGACATGTCCAGCTCTAGCAGCATCACAGATGTGAACCCTTTTCATCGCGTTTTTCATCACATTTTCATACATTTCCTACGTTATCTCAGTGACTGTGTCTCGAATATTTTGATTTAATTGCTGAAGGTTCATTGGCCTGTTAGCATAGACACGTCCCTTTAGATAGCCCCACAGAAAAAAGTCAGGAGCTGTTAAATCAGGCGATTTTGGGGACCAATCAATGTCACCGTTTCTCGAATTAATCGACCGGGAAACATTCCTTTTAATGTTTCGTTAAACGTTTTAATAATTAAAACACGTTGTTCCGTCGTAAAACGCTCCATAATAAATTTGCCGTATCTACACAAAGTAATATTCATGCAACAACTGTCATATTTACCGCCAAATCAAAATGGCGGCAAAAAAAAGTTGTATACCTCCAAGTTGGCCACCCTGTATATATATTATATTATTTGTATAAAATATACATAGAGTACTATAAAAATATAGTATCGTTGAGTTTTGAGCTTGAGGCTAGCTCAGTCTGTGTGATATATATTTATGTTTTTATTTATGAGCACCAAATAGCCCACTGTTGGGCAAAGGCCTCATCAAGTATTATTACTTTTTTATCAAAAAAATAAATTTTTGCAAACAGTTTTGTTGGCGAACGTATAATTTGAATTAATTATAGTTAATGATTAATTTTAATCAATAAATTACATTGAGAGCCATATTTCATGCTCGATAAATATAGATTTATTGGTCTTTTATTTTCATTTGCTGATCTATAATGGTGATTAATGACAAGCAATTAAGCGAAAATTATTATAAGCTTTTTAAAAGATAAAATGATTCTTTATTTGTTGGTGACAAACTCCATAATATGTGTAACTACGTGGGTGAATGAAATACGAACATTCTCAAATTGAACCTTTTTTTTTCATTTGCAAATCTTTGTCTAATGTTTCCTATCCATATACATATTATATTCTGCATTTGATAATTTTAAAAAATTTTTAGTTGAACTAATTACCGTTATAAAAAAACCTACTTTCATACATAAAAATTGATGACCTTAGTGGCGTAGTGGTTATTACGCTAGTCCGCTAACCGGAGGTCCCCGGTCAAGGCAGGTTGGAATATGGCCTTTTTCAAATTGTCGTAAGTCTTGGATGTTAATATATTTATGTATTTGTTATAAAATATAGTATCGTTGAGTTAGTATCCCATAAGACAAGTCTCGAACTTACTTTGGGGCTAGCTCAATCAGTGTAATTTGTATAATGTCCCTTTATATATTTATTTACTTCCATGTAAATAGTAATGCCACAAAATTTATACGAACACCAAACGGCCCAAAACTGCCATTGTACACTATGTGCAAAATGCAAACGGAAAAATAGTTCTAAAAATATTTCCTAATAGTTCCTTGAAATATTTCTCTTGTTACTTCCAATTCGTGTAGCGGCTTTAAACTGGAAATATATTTTTAAACAAGAAATAACTCCCAGATATTTTAAGTGCAACGCAAGCAGAATTCGGCAAAAAGACCGCATCGAATTAAAGCCATAAAGTAACCGTTGTTTTTCTACTTTTAGATTTATGGTAACACTTACTGTGTTGCCCGTTACTCGCACACTTAAAAATTTTGCTTCTTTAGTGTGTGGTCTCAGTGTTGACTTGTAAATGAGGAGTAGAAATCTTTTGTTTTAAAGATTTACTTTTAAAATACAATTTATTTCTTACTTTTTTTAATAATATTAAAAACAAGTAATATTAAAATCCTAAATTTAAAAACTAAATAAAAAATCTAAATGTTGTTCATGTGGCATGGTGCCAAGAACACTGGCTGCATTCCCGCGCTGAATAGCTACTGCAATTCTCTGCGTGAGATATGAGCCAGCCTTCTTTATTTACTTTTATTGTTATTTTTGGTTACGATAACGCTGTCATACCTATTTAAAAAATACCAAAGCATTAAAAAAAGATTAATTTTGTTTGAAAAATAACAAACAATGAAAAACCTATTAACACTAGCTTAACAAATGTGCCACGGAATCACAAAAGGACTACAACACAACAAAATATTGTTCGTGTTGAAAAACCGCTGATTTTCACCTGTCACCCTGATGAAAGTTGAAAAAATGTTATTTAGTTAAAATCTTTATTATACCAAAACATAATGTAACAGACTAATAGATAAAATATAAATTAATTGTGTCTGATTAATTTTATAATTATTATACAACGATTTAAATATTATTATGACATAATATTTTCGTGAGAGCTTAAAGAAATTTTGTAACTTCTATATGTTTATACCTACTGAATCGATCCTATTTTGTCGAAATAACGTTTGGTCTAAACTCCGTTTTGACGAAATTATGTTTAGAAGAATCATGAACTAATAAAGTTATGTATTGTTTATGTACTACGAGTAATTATCATAATCAGGTCTGGTTGTGTCCACTGCAGTGACCTGCACTGCATGACCCTCTCTGTACTACCAGAGCCATTCAGAGGACTTGACTATGTACTACGAGTGTATGACGCAAATTATACCAAAAAAACTACTTAGAAGTAAATCATATAGTTTCATGTTTTCAATTTAATGTTTTACGTATATTTTTGTAAGAACAAGCTATTAAAATTAAAAATAAATACTTTTGTACGTTTTATTACTCACATCTTAATAAAATCTCAGCATTCTTTTAAAATGCTAGTATTTAATCTTTCGCTCCCACATATCTCCCAAGCATGGCTTTTAGACATTCTGCGATAAGAATAAATAAGATATAATATTTATGGTCTGTTTTAAGTCACCTCGTCGTTTGTAAAACATGACCTATAAAAATAATGATGATGTCATTCGTTTTATGAGTTAATGTTATGAAACGAAATATAAAACATTTATTGCCAAATTAAGGCGATGTCGTTGAACTACTTATAATTTTTTTATGGGTATTATCTATCAGACACGCATCCAAAATATATAACACACTTATTTAAGTTTATTTCCCGGTCAAAAACCAGCTATTAAGCATTCATCTCCCATAACTTTTAACCACTAAACCGATTTATCAAACATAGCTTACAACCATCTCGATCAAATCAGCTTTCAAACAATAAATCGCATTTATATTTTACCATACATAGTTTCTTACTATGGGTCTCGTAAGAAGGCTTAAAGTTGCTCAACGGGCTTTGGAGAGGACTATGCTCGGTTTTTCTCTACGCGATCGAATCAGAAATGAGGAGAAGAACGAAGGTCACTGACTTAAGGGGGGGGGGGGGGGGACAGATAGAGGGGTTAATTGACTTCCACATGGAAGTTATGCAAAAATGTACTTTTTTTTTCAATATTTTATTTTACTACTTTTTTGACATGATTAATACTTATCCATGCGAAACTACAGCTTTCTAGGACTTAAAATCTCTGAGTAAAACTGAGGACGGCCAGATAGACACACATTAGCGTCAAACTTATAACACCCCTCTTTTTTGGTTGGTTAAAAATTTATTTCGCCAGCACTCACCCCCAACCCTAAACAAGCCTTGCATTTCTACATACATTTTACTTTTGTTACACGTCCTCCAAAGCGTCTGTTAAAGCTGCAAAAAGCTTAGGTGTTTAATTAATTTAAAAGGTTGAAGGAAAAACTTCGTTTGTACAATACGATTGTCCTTTTTGTTTCGGATCTTAGATTACCTCCTTTTTAATCTTGAATTCTTTCGATTTAACTAAGATAGCGTGATATTGCTTTGTTTGGAAAAGTTTTTGATTGTGCTTACTTAGTTGTACTTGTAACGATCTAACTTTTTGATCGGATATTAAGGTCAAATTACACTGATCGAGCAAAGTAAGCTTAAACTTTTGTTATGGGAAATCGCGCTGAATATAATTATGTAATTTAGAATAACCAGCCAAGTGCGAGCATTGAGAATTCAGTAGCGAATCTATAAAAATCACGTTTGTTGTATGAGAGCCCTTAAATATTTATTTTATTCTGAAATGAATAAACTGAATTGCCTCGAACTTAATTGTTATATATGACATAAAAAAGTTGTTGAATTAATTACATAGTAAAAGTTTACTACAAAAAACATAATAACCCAAGCTCAATTACTGCTTAAAAATGCCTTAAAGCGACATCCATTATATTCGAATAATTTATATGACTTTATCTCACATATTAACATAATATGTGAAAAAAAACTGTATAATATATGTTTCGTATCGTAAAAGCGCGGGTACATTAACATTCGGCCAAATTCTTTATTAGGAGATATGGCCAACTAATTGTCTTTTGGTTATTAAGGGGAAGGATGTTTAAAAGAGATTTTTTTTCTTTATTTATATAAGGTTGACTAAAATATACTGAAACTTTTTAAAGGGTAAATTCAGACCGTGATAGTGAAAAACTTTCCCAAAAGAACATGTCGAAATATGAAACAATTTTTTGGCTTTACAATCGGTCAACTTGTACGGAAGGCCTTAAATTACTTTTCATATTTCGATACGTGTGTCAAATCCATTTAAATAGTTTCAGTATATTTTGTTAGACCTTATATAGCTTATATTAGACCAAATCTAGACATCAACCTCTTCAAAAAATTGAGGTCTTGCCCATAATCACTACACTAAATGGCGGGTTAGCGATTGCAGAGAAGCCCATAGATTTCTATCTATCGACTTCTCTGCAATCGCTAACCCTAAGCTAAAGCTAAGATGACTATATACTTCCTTTAGTCATCTTGGTAGTAAAGTAAGGTTGCTTGTTTTATTATATGGCTAACAAATTATGCTTAGCTTGTTAAGGGCTAACGTGGTTATTAGACCGTGATTGTTCCGAAAAATTACCTGCATCACTTTATTTCTTACTTAAACTTAACCATTATGTTTGTTGTATTTGATTGTTGTTTATTTTCAAATAGATTGTTCGTTTGTTAACCGAGAGCCAAGTTTTAGGTTTGAGAAAAACGAAGAAAGTTGTTCAAGTCTTCTGCAACTAACTCGATGCAAGTTGAACGATCCAAGACAATATATGAAAAGTATTTTATTTCTCGAATTTTCCGAGTTTTAGTTTAGGTGTATTTTGTAATTTTTTTCTAGCCTGTAGTTGTACTGTCTTACTGCTGGGAAAAGGCGTCTCCTATATCCCTCATCGGTCACTGTCTTCTGCGATCTTCTACAATTCATACGAAAATTCTTCAAGAAGGTAAAATTTTGTTGTTACAGCTCTTTGTATTCTGTAATACGATATAATAATATATTAAATCGAGTCTACCACTCAATGCCGACAGACGTAATCCCGGCGAACGCTATACCGACAGTTCACTATCTTTTTGTTATAAATATTTTAAAAACTAATGCAAAATAACGCAACTAAATATTTTAAAACGGTTTTATACATTTAGTTGTTGAAAAGGGAGATTAGTTTTGATCGGTTTAGATGATCGTCTAAACCGATTGAAACTAGTCGGCTTTTTTCGACTACACTACTTGAGTAAAACCTTGTTAAAATATTAAGTAATATTATAAAATCTATATCACCAAAAGCATGCTTCCCCTTAAGTCTCTCTGCAACGTATTCGCGTTTCGTCGACACTGACTAATACGCTCTCAGATTGATAAGCGATTAATAAAATTAAACAAAATGCTTATCGACTTGTTTATACGAGGAGGTTATCTCCTTTTAGGAGCGTAATGGAGTTCTCTGAAAACATTTTAAGTTCTTTAGTCTTTATATGTTATTGACATTTTTGTAAAAACTTGTCTTGTTTAGGATTGCGTGCCTCAAATGTCTACAGTATTTATAGGTAATTTTTCACATATTTAATAAATGATTTTAGAGTTTCGCGGTCACAATTACTGTTATTAGTACTACGGGACTTAGGTACCGCGATTAATATCGTTTTTTGCTAGATGGGCATTTCTTCAAATTTCGTTCTCCGCGTAACCTTCGTGGCGAAATTGAAATTACCAATAATCTTTTGAAAAAAAATACTACGCTATAGATGGTTTAAAAGCAAATAATATACTGTTTGAAACTTTCAAATTGACTAATTAATGATAAAGATATAAAATTCCGAAAAAAATCTGCCCACGAAAGTTACTATTGATACCACGAAAGTTACGCCAGTAAAAAATACAACTCAGTTGTACAACTAAATATATTTTTGCATTAAATAACAATCAATCAAGACAAGCATATGCATTGCACCAGCGTTCTATGTTTAAATGTTGCATTAGCATCACTTTTCTATATTTTTATGAATTAAAACTGCATAAATTGATAGGTAGTGTAAAATGAAACAAAGCAGTTTTCAAAACAACATTTTTTAATCACAAATTCGAACATTATTTATTTTTTCTATTAATGGCTAAAGAATATGTGCGAAACAAAATAAATAAAAAATGGTTTGACAAAAAAATTATTAACTTATAGGACGTTTAAGGCTTTCTATGACTAATTTTTAGATGTAATTTTTATTATGTTGGTCAATTGCAATTAATATAATTCACAGACAGGTATTATTTCTTTTTTTGGCTTTTGTAGTAAATGTCTCTCGGCTTTGCTTTTACAATATTGTGTAATTTGGTATCTTTTTTTATTTTTTTCTCTTCTTCTTATTTCGGCTAATCGCTTTTTCACCAGATGTAATTTTTTACGGCGGCATTTTTAATTTAAATACGTTAAACCATTAAATTCGTTATGGTAATTCTTTAAAAAAAATTACACACTTACAAATATGCATACAAAGTCACAAACGTGGATATAAATCTGTATACAAACTTGTCATAAACTAAAATACAGAACCAAATTCAAACTCTCATATAAAGTAACATACAAACGAATACTTTATTAAAGCTAAACAAATCCAAAAACAAACTCCTATGGAAACTCACACATAAACTCACATTCTTACTATCATACTAATTCAGAAACTCACAATCAAATTCACAGACAAACTAACAAACCAAATATATAAAACCAAACACAAGAAACTAATTATACTTCTACTCGCGAGAATATTCTTCGGCCGGCTCATCGTTACTTACACATACTAACACTTACCAAGAAATACCAATACCTTCCAACACTGAAATACATATATTACAGTCAACGAATAATTGTGGATGGAAAAGTCGAAAGCAGTAATTTTGACTCGGCATCTTGGTTAGAACTAGTTAGGACATAAACATACTAAAAGTCCTTACCCCTCCGAGGTGAGCCCGCGAGGGGAGGGCACAAAGAAGGTCCCGTTTTTTGGTTTTTTGCTTACATCTCGAAAACGGTGCGTTGTACGAAATTTTGTTGGACTACATTATGAAAGCTGATAAAATTCTCTACAACTATGGCTTTCATTTTTTTTATCTATCTCCAATTTTTACCTAGATATGACGTATGAAAATTTTTCGAATTTTTTAAAATGTGTTCTACACTCTGGGCGTATTCGGGCGAAAAGCGCACGCCAAGCCCACGTCCAATGCATGCCTTTCATTGCATTTCTATCCCCATAGTTCAGGAGAAAGGTGTCCAAGCTAGTCCTAACAAAGTTGCCGAGTCAAAATTTCTGCTTTCGACTTTTCCATCCACATGCCCCTTTTGAGCACTCATTGACCGAACTAATACCAACCCATTGCAATACTTACATATACCATAACATACCGACACAAGCAAACATTGTTTGAGAACATTTTAATAGATTTTTCATTGTATTAGATTACTCGTATATTAGAAACCGCTATAAGGAATATCACAAAAAAGTTTGTCGTATAAAAAAAAACGAAATAAACATGTTTTTAGTATTTTCTTGTTACGAACATAGTAAGGTATGATATAATATATGTAAAGAAATTAATATCATTGGTAATTTAGTGAGAATTAATATAGATATGTAACTTTCGTGGCATACTTTATAACTTTCGTGGCGAAATTGCCACGAAGTCCGCACCACGAAAGTTACGAAAATTTAACATTTTTTAAAATTACGGAGATAATTACGTATGAATTTAAAAACAAAACACTCTAAAATAAACTCGAAGGCATATTACATTTAAGGAGTGAATGGTTGAATGCGGAATAAATACTATTATTCTTAGAAAAGTTACCACAAAGGTCACTTGGGTTAGAGAATTTGAAAAAACTTAAAGAAATACACATCTGTATTTATTTGCAGACAACCGGTGAGCAGCGCATGAGTTCCCCACCAATGACAGGTCGCTACTGTTTATCCGCGCAACAAAAATTTGTACCTATGATTCAACTCGTTCTGAAGTTATGAGCTGTTTTGTATCGTTTTTCGAAAACTAGCAAAATCGTGTGACAGACACTAAATGCTTCATAACTTTTTTTATTTAAGAGATACAATTACCATTTTTTGTACAACTATGCATTGTTTAATCATAAATAGTTAGAAATACAAAATTTACTTATTGGGTGATAAACAAAAAAGTTATACGAGAAGGCAAAAGCGCGCGCGTAAGTGTGACACGCGGAGAACAGCAAATTTGCTCCCGATTTTGGCATTCAAATATTATTTAAAAAATTACTGTACATTATGTATCTTATTTAATTATGATTTTGTATAGGGGTATAACCAAAGTAACACCTGCAATCGGTTTTAAAACCGTACATTGGTTAAGTTAGGAATAAAGACCGTGTGACAGTAAAAAAAGGCACTCTGAAGAAACACCCAGATATTTCAACTACCCTTCTGCCGTCATCGTCGCTGGCCGACTGAGGAACTGCGATGAATGTTCAGCTGTCAAGGTATATAAAAAGGAAACCGACCTAATGATAATATTTTTTTCTTGATTTCATAATCTTAAGACTAACGTCTTTATTTTCTTTGGGCATACGCAAAATATACGCATTATTATGCGAAATCGATAGTCTTTCATGCAAAATAAGTATTTACTTTATCAAAACTTCTTTGATATTCCAATCTTTTACAACACATAATATTGTTATACAAAGCATTTTTATCCAGTAGTAATTTTGTTATTAGTTGTTCGATAGCTAGTTTCCAAGAAAATTGAAAATCTATTGTATTAATATTTTTTATTATAATAATATGCTTCTCATAGTACTCACAAAATTAAAACTTAGACAAGTTTTGGTTTGGAATATCTCATACTAAGACAACTTTCGGTTTAGACCACCTCATATTTATACTGATTTTCTTTTAGATAATCTCACAAATTTGACGAAATATTACTTTAGAACACCTCATTTTTGGACGAGGTTTATCTTTAGACCACTTGCTATTATGGATTTAAACAATAGTAGGTAAGCATTAAAGTCAAGTTCCGTTCCGTTAAAACCATTCGAGATTCGACTAACTTAGTTAGGTATGTACTTATATAAAATACATTATCATCAGATTTTCGACAATAAGAATAGATTTTAAAATCCCACGTTTAGGTTCAAGGTCGTCATGAGGTCCAGAAGACTACTGAATCGTAATACGAATAGATTAGGACTCTGTTTATTCACCAGTTACTCTTATTTACTCTAACATATATACTTACAACTAGAATACGTATCTTACTACACTACGGGAAGTACAAGACGCACTAAAAAGGTCGTTTAAATTCAAAGGCTTTGTTCAGCAAACACGTACTCTTGAACATAGCCTGATTGCTGGCAACAGGACGCTTGAGACGGAAATTAGGTCATATGCGAACCAGGAGTAGACCAAATAGAATTGACACAAATATACCAAACAAGCTCGATTTGAATTAAAAAAGAAAATATGTCGAATATTTTTTTAGCATTTAGAGCTTTTTTCCTCTTAATAAAGATATTTAAAGGCGAAGAAACCTTACACAAAGTAAGAACTAAGAAGGCTTTGTTCAGCAAACACGTACTCTTGGACATCGCCTGATTGCAAGGAACAGGACGCTCGAGACGGAAATTAGGTCATGTACGAAACAGGAATAGGCCAAATGGAATATTAAGTTATACCATTTAGAGTTTAGAACACTTGTACATTATGTCATATTTTATGTCATAATTTGAAAACATTCGAACCCTACGTGTGTAATGTAAGTAATAAATTTGCAAATTGACATAAATATTAAATTTTACATCATTTTTTACTATTTAATTTTAATTCAGTGTAACTAAAAATTGCGCCGCTGTAGATCGATCTTTTTGAAATCCTTGGGAGAGGCCTATGTCCAGGAATCGACGTTATGTGGCTGGAATGATCATGATGATATTTAAAAAACCGGCCAAGTGCGAATCGGCTTCGCGCACTAGGGGGAAGGAACCATTATTTATAAAAAGTCGCGTTTGTTGTATGGGCCCCCCTTAAATATTTATTTTATTTTGTTTTTAGTATTTGTTTTTATAGCGGCAACGGAAATATATCATTTGTGACAATTTCAACTGTCTAGCTATCGCGGTTCTTGAGATACAGCCTGGTGACAGACAGACGTCATCACGAATAGGGTCCCGTTTTTACCCTTTGGGTACGGAACCCTAAAAATTACGTTTTTTGGCCGCTTCCGTAGGTACTTGTGTTTATGACAATAAACAACAAATATTATGAAATTAAACAAATAACCAAAGATAAATAGAGGAAAATGATTTTTAACTATCTTTTGCTCTTTGGGAAAAATTATTTAAAATCATGGATCCAATATATTTTGTTATTTAGACTATAAATAGGTATAACAATTAATATGGCAGTATAGCACAATAAAAACAAAGATCGATTTTGGTTTTTTTAACAACAAATTACGAAAGTACTTTATTTATAACATTGAAAATATTCACACTTTCAAAACGAGTTGTAAAAGTTTATTTGTAGCGTAAGAAAAATATAGTAGTTGGTTTTTAGAAAAACTATTTTAGTTTTTACTGTGCCATATTTATATTTTCTGATTTCGCACTTTAGAAACACAAAAATATTTTAGCACGGATACTGATTATAATAAAATGAATCCATTTTCAACGATTTTACCCAGTGTGTCATTCGATCAAAAATAAAGCTTGCACGCACATAATCTACATTATTTTTGTGTACCTCGTATAAAGTACTTAGTTGCTGATAAATCATTATCATCATCATCAGGTCTTTCTGCCTTTACTGCACAAGCACGACGCTCTCTGCACTGCCAGAGCCATACTTGGGCAGAGCAGACAGAGGACTTGGCCTACACTTTCCACGTTGTCCAGACGGGTTGGAGAGGTCTCACTGATGTTTATAAGCTTTGCTTAGCTTGTAATCCCTAAGTCGCCTTCTACGGCATTCACGGGAGGACTTGGAGTGGACCTATTCTACTCTGCCGGATACCACACGGTAAATAAAACCTTAAAATTGTTCCCCAATCGGCCTGAACCCCTAAAATGACAAACGGAATACGCAATTTGTCGTCAAACCAATGCCTCCAGTGAGGTTATATTTCATTAGCTCCGACTTATAATAGCTTTTATGAAAAGGCCTAAAAATAAACCTTTTGTAGACCGTAACACGTTTGCCATAAGATTCAAAATTGAATTTTTAGAAGTGACTGCCTAATTACTTACAGTTTTGGTGACGTCATTGTAGTTATAATTTTTTTAGATATTTTATTTTTCAATTCATTGTTATGTCAATGTTAGTAAATTAGTAATTAATGCTCTAATGAGAAACACAAAGCAAGTATTTATAAAATTATATAATTCTTAAACGTTTTACCATGAAGTAGGAAAAATGAAACTAAAATTGGACCTCCTTTTTTAAATCAATTGACATACGTACAAGATACATTGCAAGTTAAATTAAGGCTTGTAAAAATAAATCAAAATGATGATGGGTTTCTACCCCCATTACATTCCCTCAATCGTCTTTTGTAATCTACGCGGGAAGAGAAGCAGCTGGTACATTCTTTAAGATTTTTTCTTTTTTCCCAGACCGGCAGGGTGAATTTGTGACTGTACTCATGTTTCGAAATATAACCTCACCAAACTAACAACACGTATCAAAGGAGCTATACAAGTAAAACAGAGTATTTTCTCAACTTACGAAACTTTGAAGGAGTTTGTATGACATTTCAGCTTATCATACATCTCTACGAACACATTTCTCTTTCTTAGCTTTATTTTTTTAAATTGAGATCAAAAATGAAATATTATGATTACTTTTGTAACATTTTATTAATATTTTTATAGATAAATAAATAGGGAAATCTCCGAAAATACTGGATGGATTCATAATAAACTTTTTTGTTATATAACTGTTAAGCCTGGGTAACATATAGGGTATAATTGATTTTTAAAAATGGAACATGATCCGGAACCATTATATTATGGTCCAGCTAAACTATAAGAAATATAAAAATTACGCCTTAGCAAAAGTTGTTCAGCCTGATGAGCATTTTTGGGAGTCACAAAGTCCACGCGGACAGTCACAAGTCACGGGCTTCGGCTAGTAATATGATAAAAATATCACAAAATCGCTTGACGCCGTCATGGCACAGAGTTAATTATAGTATTACATAGCCATGATTAGACAAATTTTAATAAGGTTTTCTTCTTCTTCTTCCTTGCCTTTTCCCTATTTGGGGTCGGCTCTGTATGTCAACTCCTTCCATAACCTTCTATCCTTTGCCATCTCTGTGCTGACCCCACGTTACCCCATGTCCAATCTTACGCATTCTTCCCACGTCTTTCTCGGCCTTCCTCTTCCTCTATACCCGTCTACTTTTAAGTCGAGCATTTTTTTTTGTCAGGTGTTCGGCATCCCTTCTCATTACATGAATAGGTGAAGTGATTCAAGGAGATGGTTAATTTGTTTACGTACCTGTGCAAAGCCGGGGCGGGCCAGTATGTTTTTAAATAACAAATACATTCAGCAAGGTGACTATTCACTTCTGAGAATTAAAGTCTGCATTTTAAGCAAGCAATTAATATTAATAAAGATAAAGATTAAAACTTAATTACAAAATTTATGGAATGATGACTTAGAGCGCAAAAACTAACGCAAAAAATTGTGAATCAGTTCGTTTTATAAGCTTTGTGATTTGAAATAGTGTTAACAAATTATCTTTTAGTAAAATTTTGTGAATACATATTATTCGTATTCATTATTATAAAAATTTACTGGTATATTTATGTAATTAGTCCATGATACTGAATAATAATGAACATACAGGGGTAGGTACAGTGCGAATAAAAAAAATTTGCTTTCCATTGAAACTTAGACCAGTTGATCGGTCAAATTGAATGAGAGGGATTTCTTTTTCCCTTTTGATATATATATAACAAAAACAGATTATTGGAAGGCACTAGGACCGATTTGAAAAATATTTTTTTGTTTAAAACATATTTGTTAGGTAGTCCCATTGATGTTTTATAAAAATCGACTATGTAGTTTGGGGGTGAAGTAGGTTTTTAGTTTTGAAAAATTATGCTTTGTCACTCTGGTTTTAGGTACTTCTTACGTCATCTTTCAAACATCTGCAATTTAAGATCAACTACGAAAACACATTTAGATACAATATCAACATAAAGAGTAAATTGACAACTATCCTATAATGAAAAATCTTCCAGTCGAGCTGCGGATAAGAAGATTTAGGACAATTGCTCACGAGAAGGGTTTGTTGTTTAATATCTAAAGTACCTGGGTGACCGAGCTTTGCTCGGTCGGTTACATCTCAAACATTAACAATTTTTTTTTAAACTTGTCTAAAAACAGTACAAAATAAAAAATTATATATAAACTTGAACATAAAAAAAAACAAAAGTAAGTCACCGAGTGGGATTCGAACCCGTAACACTCTTTCTAGCGGTCAGCATCCTTAACCACTGAGCTAAGCCGATGGCGGCCGGCGCGCCGAAATTAGCGACCATATTCTGCGTGGAAAGAAAAACGCATGAAAACTCGAAAACACGCGTTTTCCCAAACATGAAACTAATCTAGATCGATAGTTTCCCCCGAAAACCCCCATATACAAATTTTCAGCGAAATCGTTAGAGCCGTTTTCGAGATCACAGAAATTTATAAATAAATATATATACATATATATATACATACAAGAATTGCTCGTTTAAAGGTATAAGATATATAAGATCTATTTGTGTAAACTTAAGCAAAATAGCATAGACGCCTTTTGTCCTATAAAAAAATCCAATAGTTCATTTACATTTTGTAGTGAATGAGGATAAAATACAAAGAAGATTTGCTCATTTGATAACCTACCTATATAAAATTACTTAAACATTTACTTAATTCATTCCGTGTGCGTAATACCAGATAACAACAAAATAACTCAATTTTCAAAACGAATAGCCATTTTCTAAATACGTGAGAAAACTTTAAACTTTGTATAGAATTACAAAATTGAGACACCACCATAGAACGAATTACATACGTTATCGAGATCCAAGCTTTCAAACTCATGATATGCATTAAAAAATAAAACCAGTTTGAACTGGTCCAATCCGCTTCCGGAAATAAACACAACCTTCCTATTTTGAACTTTCGTGACATTGTATTAAAGTTTTAAATCGTCTGGCATATTTCAAACTGAAGATAGTTGTATTTCTTATTTGGTTTAGAATTTGGGTAACGAGTATTCTGTCAAAGGACTCGTTTGAAATAGATGATAGAATGATTCTTATTCATAAACAAATAAAGTCCTAATTTGAAATCATTGGAAAATACTTGACGTGTTGGAAGCGGTAGGGTTTAGAATAAATTTTAAAGTATTTTGATCCTTACAGATCACGTTATAAGGTTGAAAATAGATTGATTATTGTGCAATGTATGGGTGGTAAGGTGTTAGTATAATTCGTTTCTGATGGGTTTTTAATACGCATCCGTGTGAAACCCCGTTAGACTCCTGCGCACTAATAGACACATTACAACTATTTAACTCTCATATTTTAGTCTGCATGGTTGGTTAAAAGAGCTTAGTGTATAACTGTAAAATATGTGTGAAATTTATTGTTATGGTTGAGGTCAGTAATGGTGGCAGGGCGAACTCGTGAATGGGTGTTGCCATTACCAGGAAGATCTAGTAGACTTGGTATTATTTTTCTTTTAAATATTCTATGCTGGTTTGAAAAAGAAAGAACATAGCGCAGATTGTAAAAGCCGGTCGGGGCAATGGGCGAATATGCGAATTATAATATTAATAGGCGATGTGGCTAGCAATCCATTCCATTTTAAAAAAAGTATTAAAATTAAGTTTTAATAAACCATTGATGACGATTACTTATCATATCCTGGTATTTCTTCAATTTTCAATCTCATCGTGCCACCATATCGGCACTTAACATATTGGAACAAACTTTAAACTTAAAACTTTAAATTTAAAAAAAATAATAACTTCAGCTGAAATACTCATGGGTTAACACGACTTCCATTCACTTTTACCTTCATCTACATTTCGCGCAAAATACCGCAACCCACAAAATTAATAACAAAGCAATTAACTACATCCAGACATACTGTACCGCGAACGAGCTTGAGGGTTTTGGCTCTGGAACAAACTGTAATGAATACAGAAATGAATTTGCCGTGTCGTTTCCGGCAGAGAAGAATAGGACCATCCCAAATCTTGGCGTTTAATGCAAGCCGCTCTAGATCGGTCATTTGGAAATCTTTGGGAGAGGCCTATGTCCAGCAGTGGAAGTTATGCGGCTGAAATGATGATGATGATCCTAAATCACTTAAGAAATACAAGATATAAAAGCTTATTATAAAACCAATGAGACCTCTCCATCCCGTCTGGTCAGCGGAGAGAGTAAGCCAAATCCCCTGGAACGTTGTATATTTTAGTAATAATCAATGAAGTTAATTATTTATTTATTTTTAAGATATTATAAATTTAAATAAATATGATAAATTTGCTTACCTAACGCCCGAATACTCAAAGGCTACTTAAATAGTTAATCTCTTCTTAACAGTTAATCAACTCTCAACTCATACTAAAACGTATTTTAGTTGTCTACTTAGTTAAGATTCCGTAATCAACAAAGAAGTATTCCATTCTATGATTCGATTTAATGTGAGTTTAATTTTAGAAGTTCGTAGAATTATATTTTACGTAGTAATTATACATAATAACTACGTTTAGAGGAGATATATCTCCTCTAAGTTTATATTTTGTCAGGTATGTCTATGTTTATCATCATCATCATCATCATCATCAGGTCTTTTGTCTCCACTGCAGGAGCACGACCCTCTCTGTGCTACCAGAGCAGCCAGAGGACTCTGTGTTTATAAATCGCAAATTATAAATTTGCTTACATATCTAAGTATTCCATTCTATGATTCGATTTAAGGTGAGTTAATTTAGGAGGTTCGTAAATTAGAATTCTACAAAGTACATATCTTGTCAGGTATCTCTGTTCTCTCACTATTTTGTGGCTCAGGTACTCAGTGGCGCAAACAACGATGTTTACTTAGTAGATTGGGGATTATGGCTTGTTCGGGTTGTACGCGTGACGCGGTGTATAAAAATGTTTGGGCGGCCCACAAAATCCACAGGGTTAACGCGGTTTTAAATTTCCGAACTCTAGTTTTAAATTAATATTTTTAAGTGTTAACCTGACACGCAGTGTGTAAAAGCACTTATTAAATCAGCCTTTGATGGTGTGAATCCACATGGTAAGCGGCTTTAATTTTTCGAACTCTATTTTTAAATTAGTATTTTTAAGCGTTAAACTGACACACAGTTTGCAAAAGAATTAAATCAGCCTTTGATGGTGTAAATGCACAAGGTTAACGCGGTTTCAAAATTTTGAACTCTAGTTTTAAATTAATATTTTTAAGTGTTAAACTGGCACGAAGTTTATGAAAGTATTAAATCAGCCGTTGATGTTTTGAACGCACAGGGTTAACGCGATTTTAACTTTCAAACTGTTGTTTTAAAATAATATTTTTAAGTGTTAAACTGACAGGAAGTTTATAAAAGTATTAAATTAGCCTTTGATGGTTTAAATCTACAGAGTAAACGCGGTTTTAAATTTCGAACTGTAGATTTAAAATAATATTTTTAAGTGTTAAACTTACACTAAGCTTATAAAAGTGTTAAATTTGCCTTTGATGGTTTGAATCCACAGGGTTAAAGCGGTTTTAAATTTTCAACTCTAGTTTTAAATTAGTATTTTTAAGTGTTAAACTGACACCAAGTTGCAAAACTATTAAAATCAGCATTTGATCATGTCATCATCATCATCATTTCAGCCGCACAACGTCCATTTGATCATGTGTGTACTTGCTTTGAAATTGAATACACAGAACAGTTTAAAACAATTGGGTAGAAAGTTTTTTTAATCAGTTAAAAATTTAATGTAAATTTTATGGTCGGGAAATAGATTTGCAAGTTTATTTGCAAGGCAAATAAAAAAAAACGCTTTTCAATAATTTTATATGTAAACGGCATCTAGTGATAGGCGGAGGAACAATATAGTAGAATTAATATCTAGCGCCATCTATTATTTGCCAGGCAACTTCAAAATCCCGTTGATCTACTATAATCAAATCGAAATCGGTCCATCATCAGACAGACATAAGCGTCGAACTTATAACACCCTCTTTTTGTCGGGGGTTAAAAATGAAAGGGCGTTTTTCACCAAACATTAAATAATCTGAGTCATGGGCGATAAGAGAAGAGATTTTCCGCAACAAAGTTGATCGTTTATTTGAGTGTTGATTGTTTTTACAAGCTTCCTATTTACTTTGAAGATGACAATGTATTATTGTAAATTTACTTAAATAAAAACATGTCTGTCTGCAATTGTATTACATAATATTTCGAGGAAGCAAACAATTTTGAACTATTTCGATAGAAGCGGTAAAAGCGTCGGGTTACGTCGATCGTAGGTATTGTGGAGTGCAAACAATATTGTTTACTTACTAGATTGGGGATTATAGATTGTTTTGCCTGTATGTATCACGCTACGGATTCGAAACCTGATGTAAAAGTAGGATGGTTTCCGGCAGAGTAGAATAGGACCACTCCAAGTCCTCCCGTGGATGTCGTAGTAGGCGACTTAGGGAATACAAGTAAATAAATAAATATATAGGGACCAATTACACTGATTGAGCTAGCCCTAAAGTAAGTTCGAGACTTGTGTAATGGGATACTAACTCAACGATACTATATTTTATAACAAACCCGGGACCTCTGGGTGGCGGAATAGCATGGTGACCACTACGCCACGGAGGTCGTCAAGCTAAATAAAGCTTATAAACTCTCAATCAATTAGACCTCTCCAACCCGTCTGGCCAGCGAGGAGAATGTAGGCCAAGTCCTTTGGCTGCTCTGGCCAAGTATGGCCCTGGTAGTACAGGGAAGGTCGGGCATCTGCAGTGGAAACAAAAGTATAAAGTGTGACGTTTTAAAAAAATCATAAAACAATTGGCAGAATTTCATTTTAGTTTTGTGTTTAAAGATTATAGACGAAATAGTTTTGTTTTACAAGCTTTTATTTAGTTTCACTCGTCCCGTTTTCTGTCTGTCTGTAATGAAATATTTTGTAAAAAAATTGATCTACTTCCCGGTTTATGATTGACATGAAGCTGATCTGATGATAAGCCGGAAGATGGCCATAGGAACTCTGTAATTGAAGGATGCAACCGCATCGATTTCGGGCTCGTTTAAACTTTTAAGTTCATTGTTTTAAATTAAATCTTTTTTTTAATAATTACCTATTCGTTAGCCCGCCTTTTGACATATGTTTTAATGTTATCTATTTTTCTGTCACATTATGGTATAATGAAATAAACATTTTAACTAGGTAAGTACTTGGTTGTGGTAAAAAACACCTTGCTTTGCCATTGACGTATGTAATTTTGTAATAATTCGCAATTTAATAAAAAAGTGACTAACATAAATAATATCATATAACAAGTTTGCATGTATGTATAGTTGTTTAGGTCCAATCTAGAAACTCAATTTTCAACCAGTTAACCTCAACCGATTGAGCTGAAATTTTGTATACTGTGTAAGGCAGGGTAACAATACATCGACGTGGTCGCCAGGAGAGTGCCACAATATGTTGAGCTCTTCACCAGATAACGTGGCAACAGCAATTTCTGAAGAAAATTGAATTTGTTATGCTTTAGGGAAAGTTTTAAATAATGATGGACTAATACACACAAAAACCGAGTGGAAATGAAGTAACAAAAATTAAAGCCACTGAAAATATCTCCCAGAAAATTCCAACCCCTTAAAAAATTTTTACGGAAAAATCTTACACATTTTTTGCCTTGCCAAAATGGTGCAGGATTGCTAGGCGTTGCAAAAGCGCGGGAAGATAAGCAGCTGGTACGTCTTAATTTTTGCCTCATAGGCAAAGCGTTTCATCATAATTTTCTTTTTTTTTTAATCTCCACTGAAAGAGCACGGCCCTCTCTATACTAGAGCCATATTTGGTCAGAGCAGCAAGAATGACCTACACTCTCCCAGCCAGACGGGTTGGACAGGTCTCTTAATGTTTATAAGCTTTGTTTAGCGAAGCGTTTGGGGTAGTGCATTACTCTCAACATGTCATGGTCAAGCATTTTCCTTTCTCCCAGCCGATCTTATGAACATGCCAGAGGTCATTAAGGCAATATTTCCGCATTATTCCTCTTTTATCCTTGAAAGCTGTCCGTCAGAACTTATTACGAGCTTTTAGCGTCAGTGCGTTGTTTAGATGTAATGGATTCGAACTGGCGACCCTCCCAATTTAATTACGTTGATGTAGGTCAGCATCTATAATTTTAAATCATTGACGAAAGATGTTTAAGGCGAATACAGTGTGTAAAATAATTTAAATTTAAATCTTTTATCTAAAATGTATATAAATGGCTATAGTCTATTACGTCATCATCTTCATCATCAGGTCTCCAGTGCAGGAGCACGATCCTCTCTGTACTAACAGAGCCATACTTGACCAGAGCAGCTAGAGTACTTTGGCCTACACTCTTCACCCTGACCGTCTTGGAGAGGTCCCATTGATGTTTGTAAGCTTTGTTTAGCATGTATTCCCTAAGTCGCCTTCTACGACATCCACGGGAGGACTGGGAGTGGCCCTACTCTACTCTGCCGGAAACCACACAGCTTGTTATTCTATACTTTGTCTATATTACTTTGTGGATAAACATGTAATGCATTAATGTTTTTGGTTAGAGATTAAACTAGTAACTATATATTTTGTTACATACTGTATGTGATTGTTAATTGTTATTATTTTATTTATTTATTTTACTTTATACTCAACTATAAGTGTAATGGTAATTTTTCAAAACTAAAATCTGACTCCATCCTTCAACTACTCAACTGATTTTAATTAAATTTCTATGGGACCACCTGACCATCCCGCCGAGCGTCTACATAATAAAGAGAATTAAAAAACTACATAATAAAGAAAATACATAATACATAAAAAAGAAATTGCGACAAATTGAATATCCTCCTTTTTTGAAAGTAGGTTAGAAAACCTGCTCACTAGTTTGTGATTACGACTGTTGGTGTTGGCACTAGATGGCAGTCATTGACTATCTACCCCGCATAGCATAAAGGCGTAACTCAGTAGATATCGTATTTTAAAAATTTCAGCTTCTGCAGCATACCGTTTAGATACAACAACCCTTCCGTAATCGGGTAAAAAGGGCAAAACACAATTTAGGAAAACTGAACCACGCCCGGTGCAGATAAACCCAGGCCTATCGCGGAGGGGGGAGGAGACGGTTAGGGGGGTGCTGCCACTTTACCAAATTACACTGTCCCAACATAGCCTTTGTTGTATTCCACACTTTTGATAATAACTATCTGATCTTTGAAAATCAGGTTGGGTTTTTGGAAATGGGGGATATCAAGAAAATACTTGGGGTCGTTGACCGGAAATGTGTAGTTGTAATTTTTTAAGTGAAATGCAATTTACAAATATAACGAGTAAAAAATTAAAGGTCTATGATTAATGTTATTTTGGAAATTTAAAAAAGAAAACACTAGTATTTTACAACCTTACTATTTAAACTAAATAAACTAAAAATGAAAGAGAGAAAATGAAATCCAGCAAAAGAATATAGTATACCACCACTACTTAACAAGTATGCATTTTCAAACAAAAAAGGAATTTTTAAATCGGTCCCGGCATCTTCGAATAATCGGTGAACACACATTACAAGAACGTGACGAATGTGGCAACCTCCTCCTTTTGTAAGTCGATTAAAAATGATCTTATATTTTAGGTACACACAAACAAACAGAAACTGACAGTCCGAAACGGAGCGCGCAATGCTTGGCATCAGGTTGCAGGATCACGTTCCCAACAGCGTCATCCGACAACGTACGAGATGTTGGTGCAACGGTCATGAACTTAAAGTGGAACCGGGCAAACCTGGTCCGACGGGGTGATAGTAAGTGAAGCAAGGCACTGACCGAATTGTGGCCTAGAGGGTGAGAGAAGCGTCGAGCGTCCGACTATGCGATGGGTGGACGATATAATCAAAGTCCTACGCTTCGCTGTATGACACCCACCCACAAGGTGGTCTGACAACCTGACCAAGGTCGCTGGAAGGCGCTGGATGCAAGCTGCTCTAGATCAATCATTTTGGAAATCTTTGGGAGAGGCCTCAGTAGTGGGCGAAAGAAGAGCTGGGATGTTGAGGTACGAATAGATATTCGCAAATGTCAAGAAAACTAAAGAAAATATATGAAAAAAGTAGTCATATGACTATTTAAAAATATTGATAAAACTATTTTAACGTTATCGTTTAGTACTTTCCCATAACACAAGTCTCAAAATTACTTCGGGGTTAGCTCAATCTATGTGATTTGTCTTTATATATTTGTTTATTTAGCAAAATTGTTCAGTATCATTAATTGACATAAATAAAATAGTTTCAGTATATTTTGTTTGACCCTGTAAAACATCACAAAACATCTCAATCGGACGGTTAAAATAGCAAAACAAAACAAAGGACGTACGTCCACAAGTCCACAACTAGAGGGACTGGGACACAACCCATAACTTTCCTCAAACAGGGATAGCCTGGCAACATTTCTGAACGGTTGACAAATATTAGAGCGAATTTGTTGGATTATTTCATGCCTAAAAGAGAAATGAAAAAAGTATTTAATTAATGATTTAGACACTTTTTTAAAGAAAGTAAATATGAATTTAATGAAAAAAATACTAACCATGACAAAGTTTATATTGAATCAGTTATTTTTAAAGTCTAACAGCTATTATACTGAGACGATTATAAGGCTGAATTCAGTCCATGATACTAAACAACCTTAGATCGCTTTACATCGAAATGTAAAAAATATATTTTTGACTCCCATACGACTTGACCGATCAGGTGATTCGAGTTTGTATGTAAAAGCAAAAATTATTTTTCATGTTGGTCAATATCAAAGACTGAATTCACTCTTAGAATAGTTTACGCAATATAGTATCACGCTACTGTTTTTCCATCAATTTACTGAAAAGTTTACAGTCTTCAAAATGATTACGCTCTATGCGAAAAATTAAGGGGGTTATTTTTTGATTTTTTTAAATAAATTATAAGATTGTATTCAATATAGAAGTATGACCAACTTCAAGCATCATTTTATTATTCAATAATACAAAGAACAATTAACCGGCCAAGTGCGCACTAAGGGTTCCGTACCAACAGTGGAGTCTTGGTAATAATCCCGTTGTTACCCCTTGTGTACGAAACCTTAAAAAAACTAACATCATATGAATGACATTTCAAAACTTTTAAGTGCAACACGATATTTTTCATCAATCGAAGTGTTTACAAAAACATGTCACCTTCATCCATAATTCAATGCCTTTGATACTTAAATTGCAGGCAAAAAGCTGCGTAACCGCTGATTTCTCAAAAACGAGAAAACTAAACTGAAAATTATTTACAACGTGCAGTTTCATGAGTTCATGACAGTGTCAGTGCTCTCCTCTAACCATCACAGGGGAGAGGGAGACGTAAGCGATTTGTAAGAGCCGATGAAAGCTCTCTACTCTCTTGTTTTTAGTATTTGTTCTCATAGCGGCAACAGAAATAAATTACCTGTAAAAATTTCAACTGTCTACCTTTCACGGTTCATGACAAACAAACAAACCGACAGTGGAGTCTAAGTAATCCCTATAATAATCCCGTTTTTACCCCTTAGGTACAAAACCTTAAAATCACATGAATTACATTTTAAGCGCAACAACTAAGCTATTTTTATCGTTTTCGCAAATAAATACACACGGTTTTTTCGACCATAGCTCAACGGAATCAATGCCTTCAAAACTTAAACTGCTCGCAAAACGCAGCGTATCCGCCGATTTCTCAAAAATGAGAAAACGCAACTGAAAATTATTTACAACGTGCAGTTTCATGAGTTCATGACAGTGTCAGTGCTCTCCTCTTACACTTCATACTCTTTGACACTCAAGCACGCGCAGGACGGGGCAGGAGGGGTATCACAGGGGAGGGGGAGAATTAGTATTTGTTCTCATAGCGGCAACAGAAATAAATTACCTGTTAAAATTTCTACCTATCACGGTTCATGACAAACAGACAAACCGACAGTGGAGTCTTAGTAATCCCTATAATAATCCCGTTTTTACCCCTTGGGTACGAAACCTTAAAATCACATGAATTACATTTTAAGCGCAACAATTTATCTATTTTTATAGTTTCCGCAAATAAATACACAAGGTTTTTTTCGACCATAGCTCAACGGAATCAATGCCTTCAAAACTTAAACTGCACGCAAAACAATGCAAAAAGCAGCGTATCCGCCGATTTCTCAAACATGAGAAAACGCAACTGAAAATCATTTACGACGTGCAGTTTCATGAGTTCATGACAGTGTCAGTGCTCTCCTCTAACACTTCATACTCTTTGACACTCAAGCACGCGCAGGACGACGGAGGGGCATCACAGGGGAGGGGGAGACGTAAGCGATTTGTAAGAGCCGATGAAAGCTCTCTACTCTCTAGATATTGAACGGCAGGGTTGTCACTCTTAATGGAAATACATTTTTACTTAGCGTCGAGTGCTATATTTTAGAGTGGCTCGATCATGTGTAGGTTGTAAAGTACTTGGCTTTTATCAATGATATGTTTGATGGGTATTGTTTCTATTTTTAACTGACTTCACAATAGAAGGATTCTATTTGAAGGTATTTTTATAAAATGTATTATCGCCGATTTGAAAAATTATTTGTTTTTTGTTTGGAAGGGCATACTTGCGAGGTAGTCTCATATAAAGTTTATCAAAATCGGTTGGGCAGTTTGGCGTTGAAATGGGTTTTTAGTTTTGAAACAATATATTGTTTATTAACGCTTTAAGTACCGAATTTTAAACAAATTTATATTATTGCTAAACCAGCTGGCACTGGAAAGATTTATAAAATAACGAACCTGAAAAATCAAATATTTTGTTTTGTATTCAGCGAAACGTCAGTATTAATAGAACAACAGTCCGAGCATAAAAACACTTTTATTTTAATTACGGCTTCTCCGAAAAATCCCAAAGGGCTAAAAACATTTTTATTCTAAGTAAGCCTTCTCTGAACTTTAAATACCGAAGCATTTTTGATCCAGTTTTCCTTGTATCACGATAATCACAAAAAAAATGATTCTATTCCTGTATATTTAAAGACATCAAAAACATAATAAGTCTTTTAGTGCCAAAACATATTTACTTACACAATTTCCAAAGAATAGGTATGAAACTTTTTAGCACCTCAGTTGTTTATGGGTCATAGGGACCAGTAGTTAGTTCATTGTTGGTATTCCTATATATAGATCAGAGGATCATTATATATTGAAATAATAACACAATGAGTCTTTTTAAATCATATTAGCCACAGGACGTACACTGGAATTGAAAATGATGGCTCAAAGTATAGACTTCTCTTGGTTCGTCATTACTATAAAATCATAGTGAAAATACATGCCTAGTAAATGCGAAGAATTTTTCGATCCGGGTTGTCCATGGATCCGGATCAGTAGGTAAATGATTTTATTCTTGTTTATTATAAACTTAACTTGTTTGGTGTTGACGAAGCAAAAGAGGTTTGCAAGGATCGTAATAAGTGGAAATCCATAGTCCCTGCCTGCCCCCATGGGAAACAGGCGTGAAAATATGTATGTATGTATGTATGTATAAACTAAAAAAAACATGGTCCTGTCTTTGTGGCAATGCTTAAAATTGACATTTAGGATATTATCACAATTTATCACAGGGTTTCTCCGAAATTTTAAAATTGTGTCAAAATATTTAAAAATTTTATCAGCTACGTACTTTTGGCTCTTGTTTGTCCATGGATCCGTGGGATCAGTAGGTAATTGATTCAATTCCTGTTGATTGTTTCGTTATCTTGTTTGATTCCGAGATTTTCGGATTTAGGCACGTTTGCTGACTCTCACGTACGCGGGTTTTGGTGAGCAAATATTTTTTGGGACCAAAATTTGATTAGAAATTGTGTTTTGAAACTTAGCAGTCGATTATTCTAATTATTAAAAACAAAAATAATTAAAACGTTTTAATGTTTTTTAAACAAAAAAGGGATTAAGCACGCTGAACTTAAAATATAGCTTACTTAAAATATAATATAAAAATTGACGTTTATTTAAGTTGCACTATATTCTAGTATTTTATGCAACAGTTGTATAAGAGGGTTCAAAATATGCGAGTGGCGCAGGTTACGATGCGAGCTTTAGCGAGCATCGTAAGGAGGCGCCATCGAGCATTTTTTGACGTACTTATACAACGTTGCATACAATACTTTTTCTACGACTATATTTACTAAACAAAATACAAAACCAAACAAAGAAAATATGAAAATGTTTGACTTACATGTTTGGTAAATCAGATTTAGAATATACAAGTACTGAGCTATATGGTATCTATGGTAAACTTTTTTTTTAATTGACGTCTTTTTAGTGACTATGTTAAAAAAACATTTTTTTCTTATGTTGGCAGTATGGTAAATCTATAGAAAAAAATGTTCTTGGTCTATGGCTAGCAGTATCGTTTTAGTGAAATAACGACACGTGCTATTATGAGGCATAGAGTATAGACTTTTTTCTGCAATCATATTATTAATGTTCTTATATTAGTGTTCAGAACCATTTAAAAGACAGATAACAGTACAGGAGTAGAAAAAGTACATAATAATATTTTGTGTAATATGTAAGTAAGCAAGTTCTATTGGAAATATTTACGCTGTCAATTGAAATAAATTATATTATAAAAAATAAGAGATATCCTTTCGTCTGTTGACATAGTCAAAATAATCTTTAAACAATTTACTTGGGCGATTGTCCTGTTTTCTTCACTTTGACAAGTGAAGAGTATAATCAAAAATATAAGTTATTTCGTAATATGCTTTTTAAATTTAAACTTTATTATTTTAAAAAGACTATATTTTTGACGAAAATACATGGCTTACTTCTAAGTACTTTTAAATCTTAATTAAAAAATTTATACCCATTAATTTTTTTTAAATAAAGTAGTTAAAATACTTTAAAAGCGATTCTTTTGATTAGACTGATAGGTATTTGACAGCAAACGTCAAAACGTCTCGAGGTTAGTACTAATTAAGTTTATGATCTTAATACTTTTTAGTACCAGCCCTGCTCCGACAAGAGGCAAGAGGAGTCTCGACTCGCCGACTACTGCGGTTGCAAAATTCTCTCCTCCAGGGGTCACTCACCCTTCATTAAGAGATAATTCTATTTGCGTGTCACATTAAAGGTATTTTTTAGCTTTTATAACAAGCTTTGTTTTTAGAGACCATTTTTCATTTGCCCTTTGCAAGAAAATACCTTTTAAAATACCTATCACTTCGTATTTAATTCGGCAAAGTGCTGAGTTAAAGGTGAAGTTAAAATATTTTTCATTATAACTTTATAAGCTAAACATAATACATTTCACAAGCAAAGTCTAAATAAAATACTGTAAATTTTACTTAAAATCGATTATGAAAAACAAAAACCTTTTCTTATTTCGATTTACAATTACATTTAAAGGGCCTATTGTATATCAAAAAAGTATCTGTCAAACAAAATATTGTATTTCGAAGTCCTACGCAAATATTCAAAGAGAAACCCCATTTCGAAACAAAGTTGAATGGCATGAACAAGACATACGAGTTAATTTAAACTCTGCTACAGAAAATATAATATACATTTCGCCGTTTTAGAGTCACTATATCATACACAATAATGCTAGCTGTCAACGGATTAGATAAAATAAATAATAACAGCAAGGAATATGTTTTAAAATATTAACTCAATACAGAATAATAAACAGTTATTTTGACTAAAATTAGTTTAAAGTAAATTTAAAATTTGTGAATAATCTGAGTAAATGTGATTTAAAGTTTGATATATTTGGTCTTAAAATAATGTTGGGACATTAAGTTACAATACAGCAACTAGTTAAAACACAGTTAGGGCATATTTTCGTCGATTTAACTTATTTATTTGACACTTTATTGTATTACTTTCATTTAAAATTACACACAGATGTGTACATACAAAAGACGGCCTTATCGCACAGTTATTCGCTCTCTACTCAAATCAGATACGTTTTCTAAACGTCAAAATAAACATTTCCTATCTGTATGGAATATAGACTAATGTCGTCATAATTTCTTGTAGTCAATTATCAGATTTTTGCAACAATAAATCTAAAATCACGTTGAAAATGAATATGATCAAGACAAGTGATTTTATTTTGTTACGTTTTATTAATAATTAAATAAATAATAATAAAATTTATTTATTTCAGTATAAATTTAAACTATGATTTTTTTTTCATTTATTAATTAATGTTCGACCCGGGAAAGTGTTACTTTCAGGCAACCTTAGGGTTGGCGGTAGTGTTGTTTTTATTCTAAACACATTGTGTCAAAATTAACTTCTTAAGCTGCGTGTAATTATCACAAACTAGCAATAAACTTGTCATTTTAGAACCGTATTAATTGCTAGCTTAGCCGACTCGTGCCAACGCTAAAACTATTAAGGCGTTGGATACTTCTAAATAGTTACGCTGGCTCGCCGCCAGGGGCGCTGCGCGTTGATAGATGGCAAAACCGTGCTTTTGACGGACAAACAAAAATAAACAAAGCAACATAGTGTTTTGATATGTGGATTTTGATTTGGTTTATCTGCCTCGAAGATTTTATTAGACGGAGTGGACTTTATGTGACAGTAAACTTCTGTTTTGATTTCCGTGGACAAGATCGAGGCGTGAACTGCTATAAATTGAGTTGAACTGGAATATACCGGGCTTGTTTCAGTGTATTTCGGATATTTTGAGTTTAAGGCGAGATTTAGAACAGCTGTTCGATTTTGTGAAGAAATCTCTACGCTAACTTCGCTTCACGATTTGTTTTTGTTAAAAACGGTTCCAAAAAAAGAAATGGTTTTTGTTTTAAATTTAAAACCGTCACTTTTTTATACTGCTGGGCTGGGCTGACTGCTGGCAAATAATTTCCCTGCTTAAATTAAATTAAACAATAGTATGTAGTACATGACTTCGTTATAACTTGAGTAAAAATAAACTACGGTTCAAAACAATGTTTAAAATTAAATCATAATTTTTGATCATTCACATTGTGCACGCCTCGTAAGCGGAGCGATGAGGTAGTTCTCTATTCTTAACATGTCAAGCTCAAGCATTTTTTAGACTTAAACGGTCTCTACTAATACAAAAGTACAGAAATATGTAGAACAACTATTTTATAAAAGATAATATTTGTCATGCATAACTTCTTCTCTGCTGGCCTGGAGAAAAAAAAAATTAGAATGTACCAGCTGCTCTTCTTCCCGTGCATATCGTAAAAGCCGATCGAGGGAAAGGGCGAGATTTGAATCATGTTAATAGGCGATGCTTCTAGCAACCCATCACTATTACGATTTATTTTGTCATCTTAACGCCCACCATCACGCTAAGCGTGGCCTTTGGGTCTTACGGCCCTGGGTTCTGTCTACCCCGTCAGGGATATAGACGTGAAAATGTATCTGTATCTGTATGCATAACATATAAAAAATGACCGTGGATGTTCGGATGACTGTACGTCGTATGTGCCACGATTACGCTCGAAATACATAATTAATTTGTAACATTTTTTAATACCTTCATCACGTCTCGGGATTGTTTCCTGCTGAAATTACAATGTCATTCAATGTCGATTAATTATAGTTAATAAAATGCTCAAAAAATTAATTTTTCCAAACCACAATAACATGGAATTGTATGTACTGCGTACTCTACTTTTGTGCACAATAACATGCGTGAGCATAGACGTCCGTCTTTTTTTTATTTTTACGGCACTGGATACAAGTCCTTTGAGTCTATTTTGTGGTCAGCGCGCGTTTTGTCGTTTGTCCTGTTTATTGTCAAATTGCCCGTAAACCCAAAGACAGTTATTTTTTGAATGAACGTTATTTTATGAGGCTTGCTCTTTTGAATTTTCCAAACTTATTTTGTTTTTGTTTATTCAAGTGGGCTTTAAAATCATATACCAATATATTATCTAAATATAGTATCGTTGAGTTGGTATCCCATAACACAAGTCTCGAACTTACTTTGGGGCTAACTCCATCAGTGTAATTTGCCCCTATATATTTATTTCTTTATTTATATTGAGAAACTTTAACTTTATGTTTTTATCGTTTTTTATCTTTTTTTTTAATCAACTATCACGTATGACAGTTTAAGTTGTTCCCTACGTTCGAAGAAGTAAGCCCTTGACCCCAATTTGAACACAAATTCCCTATTAAAAGGGACGCTCCATCCAAATTATAAAACTTTGCCAGTCTTCAGTCCAACTATGTACTTAGGCTAATGTCGACGCAAGGGCAGCCTTAAATACTCTTAGGGGATATAACTTAGTTCCTCTATGTAGCGATGGAATTAAAAGGGCTGAATTGTTTTAAAGGTCGAGAGAGGTTTTAGTTGGAAAGTTTTTCAAGGTTTCATGTTACGAAATACGAATATATCTTACATATCCTGGGTTGCAAGTAGCTTTTTACATAAAATGCGCATGTTAAAAAGGAACTTTCTTAAGTCAAAAATAAAATCTCGCTGTGTGGTTTCCGACTGAGTCATAGTAGTCGCTAAAATAAAGCTGTTAAAAATACGTTATCCTTAAAAATTTTTGGAAATAAAGTCCCCGTATTATGTGTAATTTTGAAACTTCTAGTATGGGCCGACACGCACTTGGCCAGTTATTAATTCAAAAGAACGCTTTCACCGCCCCCCTCCGCCCGTAATATACAGTGATTAAATACAATTTGGTACGACCCAAGAGCTCTCCACTCCCTCTCTCTTTTCCGGGAAGCCGGCGACTTCCGCCGCCCGACTTCCGGTAGGATGCCGCATTTTATTTCGTACTTTTCCAAGTGGTCCTTACGAGTACCTTTTTGTCCCAGAAATAAAGTTTTTCGGGAAAAATTCGGGACATAAATGTATAACGGGACAGGAAGCGGGGAGGGTCGAAAGTGAAAATTTTGACAATGAAAGAGAAACAACTCAAATACGAATATATCTTTTTGGAAAGATTTGTATGTAGGTCGGCTGTTGTTGTTGTAATTTCTCTTCCATACTATAGTCTGGAGGAAAACAATATTAGAATGCAAAGCTGCTTGTGATCCCGCGCAGATCGTAAAAGATGATCGAGGGAATGGGCGAAAATATGAATCATGTGGCAACCCATCACTGTATTAATAGCTTAAATTTTCTCAGTCACCGTCATGCTAAAACAGACTTCAATCTGTGCTTTGTCTTGACTTAGAGCCGCAAAATTCAAAATGCTCTGTCGGCCCCGTTAGGGAGAAAGACGTGGTCGTTGGGAGAGTAGCCTTAGATGGTCAATGTTTCCGGTTGAAATCCAGCAACCGCTAACATTTTTTTTTAATTTTTATTCTTTGATTTATTATTTATTGTTTCTTCGTTAATTTTGTTAGGTAACCAAAACCGACACCAAGTTTTCATTTCGGTCGCGCAGCAGTTTTTGACAGATTGTGTCAGATTGACATGTGTCACGCTATCTCTTACAACAGTCGGCGACTATCGCCGACCTGTGTCGCTCGTCTGAAAGAGCCCTAATTCTCTCACGATGTCAACAACTACTAAATTAGAAACCATTTATAAACTTGGATAAACACCGAACGGTTAAACGAAAAACTAAACTAAACATATCGGCCAGTTGCCGCTTGTCACTCAACATACAAACAGACTCGGGCACTTACTAACAAACTTCTAAACTAAACATTCAAACTAATTTACAACTTATTAACCCTAGTTAAAGCTTAAAATCCATTGTCAAGCGGTGAAATATCGATACTATTGTTTTAAGGCGCTGCAACGTAATTTGAACTTAATTGCAAGAGACAAAAGCTAGAATTTAGGTTACGTTAAATATTGATGTACCCCACATGGTTTAGTCGACAAAAAGGTAGGAGTTTGTTTAAAAAAGCATCGACGAGAGATATTAAGTGGTGCTATCAACTCTGCTATGATGTGTCAACGTTTAGATAGCCATTTTGTGCCTTGAATGACTTGAAATATGTGTCATAGACATACGTACGTACCTACTGTAGAAACAGATAAAGCACGGAGAAAATAAAGGGAATGACACAACTTAAAACATGTAGGGAGAATATGTCCGTCCGTCTGACACAGGGTTTTATCTCTTAGTAATTCTAAGTCTTATAGTTTGATACTTCACATTTTCACTGGTTATAACAAAAAATAAAATAAAAAATAACATTATACGGAGGTAAGGAATCCTTTGTGTACAAGCCCGATTCATACTTGACCGATTTTTTAGATATTTAAGTCTCAGATTTAAGTATAAAAATAATATGTAAAGTAGTTAATGATATTTATTTAGTCTTCTTTAAATTTACCTTCATGCGATACCATTGCTTCATTAGCGCCCTTGGTGAGGAAGCAGCTGAGATAGCTTTTATTACCTGTAAAAAAAAAATGAAAATATTAAAAAAACTTTCATTTATCCGTAATAATAATGGCCCCAGTAGGTAAGATAAGATTCAACACACAACTGGGTAGATGATTGAGTCAAAAATAAATTATTCGGTAACTATCATAAAATAAAACACCACATATTTGTGTCACTTTCCATTGATCATATCCATTTTCAACAAGATTTTAGATTTAATGCAGAAAAACTGATATTAAGAGTGATAATTGACTTCAAAATAAAATTCCGTCACGCTTTTGTATTTCATACAAAAAAAAACTTTTTTTTGTCGTTTAGAAAAAAGTGTTTGATTTGACTTGTTGTCATCTAGCGGATTTAGCCTTGTCAGATGAAAAGTACATAATCCCATAAGAGTGATAGATAACACATCCAAATCTGTGACTATACCATTAGTTATGTGACCACACCATAACAGTGTGACAAGAAAACACGTAGGTATACTTTGGGGACATTGGTATTCAGCTCACTACACCTTACTTGTCTGAGTAAACAAAAACGTTTCAATCCAAAGAGTTAAGCAACTCTGGGTCGCACCGGTGTGGGTCTAAATCCCTCTTTGATCGACTTCTCAAGAGGTACTTGCGTGCGCACTTTATTTTGAACCCCCCACAAGAAAGAGTGTTATAAGTCTAAAGCGCTGGACACATAGAAAAGAGAGGACGCGGACGGGGCGCAGACATTTGTCTTTTCCGCGACGGCAAGTCATACGAAATGTATAGAAACGTCGCGGGCAGAACACACTGAAAGGACGGGGCGCGCGTCTTTTCTATGTGTTCTGCTTTGCGACGTTTCTATACATTTTGTAAGAAACTGTTGCTTGCCGTCGCGTAACAGACATATGTCTGCGCCCCGTCCGCGACGCACGTCTTTCCTATGTGTCCAGCAGGGCAATCGCGCTAATTTTAAAACTCTACGGTTCGTTTACGTTTCGGTTCTATCCAGCTTCGACTGTGGTTACGTTTCGATTCAGCTGAACTAATTTCGGTATCGCGCTATCGTTCAGATCGTAACTCAACCTCAGCTTTAACTCGAACGAAACCAATCAATAGCCGTAAGAGATGTGAACGTCGTATTTTTGTACATACCTGTGATTTTAGTATAATCGACCATCGATTTTACTTCCGCGTCATGTGTAGCACTAGTTTCTTTGACATTTTAGTCTATGGTATTGTCTTTGGTGGCATAAGTACCTTTAAAGTTTGTTTATACTATCAATAACAGAAAGTTATTAAGTGTTTTATAAAAATAATATATAAAAATGGATCAGCGACGCCGCCTAACAAGTGTTGAGCAGTTGACGCTGCTCGTGAATTACTTAGAGCAGCATAAAGACCTAGCTCTCGGAAGAGTTAGGTCAAAAGAAGCCCGAGCTCTATCAGCTAGATTGTGGCGAGAATGCTCGCTTATATTAAATGGTGAGGGTCCTGCAAGAACGGGCAAAGAGTGGGCTAAGGTTTGTAATGCTTAAAAATAATTATTTAATAATTAAACATACTAAGTATGTCGTACTCATACTACATCAAAGTTGTTTTTAAATTTTTAGGTTTGGAATGACTTGAAATGCCGGGTCCGGGCAAAATTGGTGTCAATAAATGCCAGCCATCAGGGGACAGGTGGTGGACCCAGCACTGCTGCATCCCTGACCCCTCTCGAGGAGAGAATTGCTAATATTCTGGGCAGGGATGTTGGGCCTTTACCCAATGTCAGGCAAGATCCATTTGCCTCACAAAATGTAAGACATTTAGTTTAATACTATGAATAAAACGCTCAAGTACTAACTAGAATGTAGTAAAATTAATAATTCAATATAATTTTATAGGACACAAACGATGAGAGAAATGAAGTGGAGGAGTTTGTTGTAGGCGATCAAATGGAGCAGCTGGATTCTGAGTAAGTTATATGTCTGTTAAAAAATATTTAATTGGTTGACCCGCTATCACAATAGTGTTGCATAGGTATTTTAAGGGATCCCTTCCCTTAGGGTAAAAAATAGGATTACTATTACCCCCCTGTCAGTCTGTCACCAAGTAGTATCTCATAAAACATGATAGCTAGACAGTTGAAGTATTTCTGTTGCCAATTTTTAATAGATATTGAATTCCTTTGTGCGCAAGTCTGACTCGCTTTTGGCCAGTTTCTTTTCCAAAATTCCTTTTCATAAAAGAAATGAGATTCTTTGTGTATATTTTATTTGTTATAATGACCATCTGTGTTTTTAGAATACAAATTGACCCCGTACAAGACAGTGGCGCCCACGAAAGCCCTGTGCATGAAAGTGTAGCCCTACTAATTTCTCCTACACCGAGTGTAACAGGCCAAGTACCTCAATCACCTGGGTCAAGTAAGTTTTTTTTAAATATTTTACATACTATTCATTCGAACACCCTATACCAAGAATTTACAATAAACCCCTAATACTTTTTATAGGTGATAGATTAAGGAGAGAAAGGCAGAGACAAAGACAGCGGGTTCGACGTGCTGCAGCAAGACCTGCACCTGCGGTGCCTCTTTCACCCCCACCACCTGCTCAATGTAATTATAATGATAGATCTATAGAGTAATTTAATATTATAAACAAGTAGTTTTAACACATTTAAAATTTTATTCCAGCTAATAGGAATGCACTAGATGAGTCAAGATCAATGGTGCTCACCATTGAAAAAATGAGAGCAGAGGCTGCCCTAATTAATGCAGAAGCTAATAGGACAATTTCTCAAGGCTTTAAACTATTGGCCGAGAGCATTGACCGTCTCTCAAGACAGGTAATGTACAATTCTAACAAACTTTTCTTATGTTTTCTCCAGTTGTTTAATTTTATTTCAGTCTACTTGCAAAGTTATTATTTATGGCAAATCCAAAAGGAGATTTATGATTTCGCTGTCAGAGTCAGAACATGGGCTCAAAATACCTAATCATTTTTTAATAGCCTGTTTTTATTGTTTCAGTATGCCTCAAGACAAGAAGACTCACCAAGACAGGAAAACTGTTGACAAAGCCCAAAGTTCTCCATGGCCTGGCAAATAGTTATTTTAGAATTAAATAAGAATAATGTTAAAAATAAAACTCAAGTTAAAATACAACACTGGTTTAATTTTTTCCTTACATAGACACAATATTAAGAACAGGAGAGTCAAACAATATTTAATTCATTATTAGCCCACAATCATTGTTTTAGGAGTTCACTATAATTAGTTACATACACAATATTTTAGCTGTTTCAATTTCATACATGAGCTGTTGGTAGGTATCATATTATACTAACCCAAAAGATATAAGTCCTCTCCAGATACAGTATGCAGCCGTTCTAAATAACTATTTAATGGGTGATTTGCCCATATAACACTATCATGTGTAGACCCGGGGTAACTTGAATCAACATTCAAAATATTTAATTTGGCATCACATATCTGTAAAAAAAAAATACTGTTAGTGGGGTAATAAGTTGATGTTATAATAGATATCATCTGCAAGCAGAAATACTCACTAATTGAACATTCAAAGAATGGGTATCTTTTCTATTGTAATATCGTTCTTCATGTTCATTTGGACACACAATAGACACATGTGTTCCATCTATGCAGGCCAAGCAACCCGGCATCTTGAAACGTCTGTAGAACCTGAAAAAGTAATTATGCATTTCTTACACACTTTTACAATAAAAAGAAATGTTTATAAAGAAGTATACACATATTAAGTAAATAGTGAATTACACATGATCTACACTTACTCTCTTTTGACTAGTTGTCTTTCTTCAAGTTTAAAAGGAAAGCAAACATATTTATTGATAATTTCTGGCTTGTTGAGGGCTGAAGTAACTTGCTTTATAGCCTTTGAGACACTGGACTGTGCAACGCAATGTCTTCGAATGTCCCCAACGTCTGTCTGATAATCTCCTACTGCAAAGAAGCTTAAAGCAACCAAAACCTATAAGTAAAAAAAAAACAGATTTATATGAAGTCATTTATTCCTGTATTTTGAGGTATTTTATAAAAGAGGGATCGCTCTGTAATGAATGTGGAATTGTGTCTTATGGACAGGGAAAGTGTTACAGATTATGGTCTCACCTTTGTCTCCACATCCAAAGCATCGGAACGCAAGGTAGGCGGCATGAAAGGTCTTATTTCTTCAATTAAACCTCTTGTTAATGCCTTCGAAAGCCGGTATCTCTTAATGAACATGCGATCGGATAACTTAAAGGCATTTCTTTTTATTCTGTCGCTTAAATTCACACGCCTTGATTCAGCTCGGGCCGCTGATACATCAAATTCGTTCGCAATGTCCAAAAACATAAGATAAGAATTCATTATCACCTTGATCTTATATGTAACACACCAAAACTAAAGAAACGTTTGATTATCAGTTGGGATTAAGTAGCGTTGAATTAACTTTTAGTTTGACAGCGGTTGCGGTTGTGTTGCGTACGAGCTGCGTTCCAGTTGCGTTCCAAATAGCTGTCAAAACATTAGCGCGATACGGATTCGTTCAAAAAGTCGTGTTTCGATCACGGTTCAGTTGCGGTTCGGCTGAAATTATTTAGCGCGATTGCCCTGCTGCTCCTGCGCCCTGCGCCTAACGCTATAATGTCTGTGGCGTAGTAACGCTCGAACGTATGGACTGATTTCAATGAGGTTTTGTTTTACGTGGAAGCACTTGCTTTGTGCCTTTGCGCCACACCACAAGGGAACTTCCCTTGTGGTGTTTCTTAACTATGGTTGATGAAAATCGGCTCAGCCATTTAAAAGTTATTAGGGGTTTGTGCTTGAAAGTCAGGGCTTTATTTAGCAAATAATAGATGGCGCTATGGATATCAAGACGTATCGGTAGTCCGACTACGCATCTCTCGATTCCGTTCTAGTCACTCGGGATTTTTATAATTTGCCTAGAAAATAAATAAGTTGTTCATGGGTTTAGTATTTCTGGCTCCATCCAAAGTCCAAGGTGACAAACATGGTTACTTTTTAAACACTAATATTGGAGCAAGTACAGTTCATGAAAGTCCATAACAAAATAAAAGAAAATGATCTAGTTTCTGTAAAAAAATATATTGAAAAGGCTGGCAGTATTGCCACGCTGGATGGCAATGCTCCTTCGTTGGGCGAAGTAATCGCCAGCACTTTGCTCATTCAATAAATAGAAAGAGTGTCTCATGTTTAAAACATGGTCAAATTAAAAATGTCACGTTTTCCGAAGCAAAGGATAATTAATTTCCAGTCCATTGAATCAACAAATGACATTTATAATTAAGAATGCATTGTTTTCGACCTTCGCCAGTCTCAAAGGCAAGACGAATCATTAAATTTCTATTCTTTCGAGGGCTCTTATCACAAACTTTCATTGTTCAAATTTTATTTTTGAGATAGGAGTATTGTTGTACAAAAATAATGAGTCATCTGAAATTCTGAACGAAATCGCTGAAAATAATTTGATTGACACAGACCTTTACTAATTGACATGATGTAACTTGAAGTTGTACTTATAAATCAAAAGGATCACAACTAAACTGCAATTTTTAGGGTTCCGTTTAACGCCAGGATAAAAACGGGACCCTATTACTAAGACTTCACTCTCCGTTCGTCTGTCACCAGGCTTTATCTCAAGAACCGGGATAGCTAGATAGTTAAAATTCTTAGTAGTCTAGTTAGTTGAGTTCACAGATGATGTAGGTAACAAATATTTAAAACAGATAAAATAAATGATTAAGTGGGCTAGTAGTAACAAAAAACGTGATTTTTAGATAATGTAACGGAACCCTTCATGAGCGAGTTAACACTTGGCCTGATATTTCGTTAAACCGAATGAATTTACTTCAAAAGAGTACCTACAATTTTGATGACCTCCGTGGCGTAGTGGTCACCATGCTAGTCCGCCACCCAGAGGTCCCGGGTTCGATCCCCGGTCAGGGCAAGTTGAAAAATGGCCTTTTTCAAATTGCCTTGGGTCTTAGATGTTTATGTAGGATATATATGTATTTGTTATAAAATATAGTATCGTTGCGTTAGTATCTCATAACATAACACAAGTTTCGAACTTACTTTGGGGCTAGCTAGCTCAATCAGTGTGATTTGTCCCTATATATTTATTTATTAATAGTTCAGTTTTACTATGTCAAGGATCCCAAAATAAATGAATTCCTAAAATAATTTACATCCAATGCTGATGTTATATTCGTATCTTCCTGACCAGCATGACGTGTGATTTTTCGGGTGAAGTCAGGATTTGAGTCCTTCGATAATATTGTCGAAAATCGCCACGCTATCGGAACGCGTCGTAAACCCGTACTTGGGTCTCGACATAAACCCGAATGCCGTAAACGTTACCTTTGCAGTAAAACCACGCTTGTAAAACTAATATTATTATTGTAGTAAAATAATTATATATATTTTTTGCGCTGTGTTTTGTTTTTTTAATTTTAGTATCTACTTTCGTAGTAGTGATCATTTAGGACCGACTTGGGAAAAAATAGTATTTTTGATTTAAAAAAATCGGTTTATATAAATCTTTTAGAAACTATTGATTGCTTTTCCATCTTCTGGCGCACCATGACGCTAAAAGTGGCTTTTAAGTCTTGCGGCCCTGGGCTCTGCATAGAGACTCAAAAGGCTCTGTCTGCCCCATTGTGGATAAAGACGTCATAGTATGTATGTATGTTTTGGGAACTAACTACTGTTAGCGCAAATGCGCAACGCTATTTGCATCGTTAATACAATTTCTACCCGCGCAACTTGCGCGTACGCATGGTGTGAACGGTAGGTAGAAATCGTATTATGAAACGCCATGTTGTACAAAAACTTGAGGGCCCACCCTAGACTAGAATCTAAGTTTTGCTCTCGCCTCCTCGCACACTGATTTACCCTAGTCGAAACGAGACAGCGAGCTAAGCGGGGAAGTAGGCAGGGCGCGGCGGTTCAAACGCAAATGGTTTACGCGTGGGTGTTTCTTTAGCTATTTTCTTTTTATAAAGAGTATTTAAAAGTTATGAAAAATGTAAGTAACGAGTACGAAGGTTACTTTATCATATTTCTTAAATATATTTTAAGTATAAATCGGAGGTGATTTCTAGGCAACTTCGCATTTTTGTTTTATCGACAAAATTTTAAGTAATATTTTTTTTGAGTAATATAATCACTACAGTTCGTCCTGAACGTTGTTGTACTTTAATTTCAAAGTGAATATTTCGTTAATATTGAATAAATAATAAAACTAAGGATTACAATATGGAACAATAAACTGTTCATGAAACTAAAGTGTTCCCTCAAATTCATGGAACTGTTACAGTCAACTTCACAAGAAAGACGAACAGTTTGATATTTTTTTTATCTTTATTTATTAACGACTCTTTAATAAAAATAAAGAAAGGGGGTTTTATTGGTTTTATCTTAGAAGAATTAGTTACCCTCGAAGGTGCATCTAAACAGGCAAGAAAAATGTACCGTGTAAATGAACCTTGTATTATGTAGTATTCGATTAAATCTTAATTCCACATTATACTCGTCATATCCAAACTTTACTTTTGTGAATAATTTTATTGATTCTCCTCTGAAACCCGTGGGATTCCAGCTTAATCCAATAATTTAGGAGAAATCACGCCACAAAACTCCAAACGCCTGCCCACATCACACTTGTAATTGACACATGTCAAAAACTTGAACCATTTTGCCTGAGAACTGTTCATATTTTATGAGTTATGAAAGAAAAACAACAAGTAAGGAAGTGGCAAAAAGATTTCTTTCCCGGACCAACCGTTTTTACCAGCTTTTATTTGACATGCAAAATTCGTTTGTTTGTATGTATATAAGTTCCTCGATTCAGAATTTGCAGTTGATAAAGAACAACTTATTTAGGTACATAACATACATACAAACGAATTTTAAAAATTTGCATTTGATTCAGTTCAACAAATTCTAAATCTAATTGATATTGTATAGACACTTCACAAGATTTGCGCCCTCGATTTTAAAAAGAAACAGTTATTATTTACTAGGTATGTTTTTTTTACCCGTGACAAAAAGAGGAGTGTTATTAGTTTGACGCTAATGTCTGTAAATCTGTGTGTCTGTCTGTGTTATCGTAGTGCTTTTTTTATTTGCCTGGCAAATAAACTTGTACTAAGACCAGCTTGATGCGTACATTATTACTTGGCCTTAAAAGAATAACTCATCCGCATGACCTGTTTCAACCTATTTAAATCTTACCTTCAAAACACAATACGACATAACATTTCGTCGAATCGACAATAGCATCGAAAGTGCGAACGACTGGGCGTTCCATTCGAACAAATGACGATCTCGTAACAAAACTCAAAGTTCAAGTTGCAGAACGATTAGATTATCGACCCGCATCTATTGCTCAATGATGTATGTACGTAACGTGTTGTATGGCCTGATTTAGAGGAGATAGCGTAGGGTCGTAAACCAATAGAAGTGAAGGAAGAGTTTTCTAAGCTAAGGCAATATAACCCTAAAATGCATTAAAAATCTCAATAGTTGCTATATCACTGTCACGTAACTAGTATAAAATCAATCGTTATAAATAAAAGTGTAAATGTTTTTGATTTAAAAATAATTTGTATTGTATTGTGTATCGAGTTTGAGTATTTGAAAAACTTTAACTAACAAATCATCATTTTACTTTTGTTTTTAATTTATGATCAGAGAATGGGTGGAATTGTCAAGATTTGTTTATCCAAATCATATAACTGTTGTTTGAGACCATATTTTCGCATCAACCTAGGTTTTATGGTATTTAACCTACTGATTTAGAACGAAAAAAACAAAACAGTAGTATTTTGAGAGAGCTAACAGAAACAAGAAACTAGTGAAAACGGTAACAGTGTCGCGAGTTCAATGATTTTTCCATCTCAATTTTTTTTCTTTCCGTGGATGCCCTAGGGCCTGAAAGAAGTTCTCACCTAAAAAAAAAACTAAGAAAATGTATCTGAACACAGGAACACGGTTATTCGGTGAAATGACCTGTTCTCTTTAACCCTTACACCACGGCCTGCATCTAGCTTCCCGCTCCGGATCATTAATTTGACACCAAGTGCTACAATGGCTGAGGAACGCCCACAAAGCGTCTCCGGGTCAGAGGTCGACTCTTTAAATGTGGCTTGAGTAACCCCGCTTTTGTTAATGGAGGCGTAATGAGTGAGTGTGATAATTGCTATGGATTGCTTTGAGATTTGGTCGGGTAGTTTTGGATTGTCTACTGTAGTATGAGGGCTGGATCTTATCTGTTAGGCTCAGCATGGAATGGAACTTTCGCATGCTGCTAAAAGAGTCCCAACCTTACAGGTCCAAGTCTTCCCGTGGATGTCGTAGAAGGCGACTTAGGAAATACAAGCTAAACAATGCTTTTATACATCAATGTGACCTCTCCAACCCGTCTGGCCAGCGAAGAGAGTGTAGGCTAAGTCCTCTAGCTGCTCTGGCCTAGTATAGATGTGGTAGTACAGAGCGGGTCGTGTTCCTGCAGTGAAGACAAAAAGACCTGATGATGATGATAACAGTTTAAAGTGTTCCTAGGGATCGTAATTGCTTTTTCAAAGCATTTGATGATTTTGGGTTGTGCTTTATTTGAAGCCAGAGCCCCCATATCTTGCCCCGGGCATTATATCGCTTTATTTTGATACCAAAGATAATTAAACATATCCATTCTTATATATAAAGCTGAAGAGTTTGTTTGTTTGTTTGAACGCGCTAATCTCAGGAACCACTGGTCCGATTTAAAAAATTATTTCGGTATTAGATAGGTCGTTTATCGAGGAAGGCTATAGGCTATATTGCATCACGCCCGCGACTTCACACGTGTGGTTAACGCGGGCGAAGCCGCACGCTGCCTCTAGTCCTCAATATAAAGTAAAACTTGGAAAACTTTCTTAGCGATTTCTTCTAATTTGACGGTATGGCCATCTGTCATACCAAGGCCGACAACTTGACAATCGCTGGAGAGGAATTAGGTACAATAGGTACTTCGGATAATAATATAATATCCAAATTAAAACATTTGATGAAAAATTGAAAACTATTGGAAACTCGTGTCGAAATTTTCATCACATTTTTTAATTTCGATAAAAATCCGAACGTTTTAGTGCTGTTTAGAATCTTAATAAGTAATGTGAAAACAGTTCTAAATTATTTACTAATACTTAATACGTTACGAAACTAAGCAAAAGATACAATGGTAAAAAGTTCAAACGAAATGCATTTAAAAACGTAAAAGCATTAACTTACAGTTCTAAACAGCGAATTTATTATTCTCTTTCCAGCGCTTACTTCACAAAGGTAATTTGCCTATTATTTCTCGTAAATTGCGAGATCCCGTTTTTTCAACAACTTTTTATGCAAACCTCATTACTAACTTTATAGTTCGAAACGTATCAATAAAGTTTCCATTGAGTTTTCTTCAATACAAAAACTAAGATTTCGCCTATTCAACCTCCGTGGCAGATCTTTTGTCAATGTCATGTGACGTCATCCGTTTTTTATGTTGTTGCGGGCTAGTGGCGCAAAAAATCGGCAGGTTTTTGTAGGCTTTTAGTGAATAACACGTAAATTAGTATTAATGTGCTTCAGGCGAGTTGTTAAATTAATACTTGCGGTTTTTGCTGGCTGTTGATGGTAGTTCTTGATTCGGAAACAAGTTTATGTTCTTTTGTTTAGGAATACCTAGTTTTGAGACTTTGCTGGAATCTGTACAATTCAGCGTTAGCAATTCAGAAAAGTGAAATACTATTTTAAGGGCATATGCAGTCCGTGATGTTGAACAGGGCATATCATCATCCATCATCATCATCAGGTCTTTTTAGTCTCCAGTCCAGGAACACTCTCTCTTTACTACCAGAGAGCCTTATTTGGCCAGTGTAGCCAGAGGGTTCGGTCAACACTCTCCACGCTGGCCAGACGGGTTGAGCAATCGGCCGAGTGAGCTTTGATAGTAAAAATGATAATACGCCTTTCTGAAGCACCTTATATTTTTTAAATTTTTTTAGCATTTCGAAATGCGTTTTAGTTAACGTGTTGTCTTTAGATATAATAACTTTTTGAGCCTGTGAATCTTCCACTGCCCATAAATACCTATATCATCCAGGCACTTTTTTTTAAAACTGTTAGGTACAAACAAGATTCTTATTTTAGGAATTCGAAATTATCGTATAGGCATTCGATTTTTTTTTTGTTGATCTTTGTCGAAATTTCGTAATACTTTTATTTTTGGAAATGTTCGTTATTACTTATGGCTTATTTAAATGCTTGTGATTAAATAAAATCTTTCTAATTTAATTTGAAGCTTTAAAGTTCTATCTATTTTATATACATTTTACACTGTTTTGCTCGAGTCAAAATCTTCTTTATAAACTTAAATAAATTTTAATAATAACAACACAAAAGTGTTGTCATTTTATTTCTTTTGTATAAGCAAAATTGTAACGTTAAATCTATTTGAATTAAAACCCAGTTTGTTTGGGGACTCGTGAGGGACTGACATTGACTGAAGTTTATATCAAGGGTCACCAAATGGAGCCATCTGCTCAGCCCTCGGACATATCGTTAAAAAGGCACCTACATTATTCAAGACAAACATTAGCTACTATGTAACCCTCTCTTATGAAGGTCCCTGAGACTTTCTATCTCATGTTTAAGATGCAGGATCTTGCTGGTTTAGTTGTTTGGGAGAGAAATATATTTGAAAGAGATAGCGAAGTTTTACGAGTCTTCGTTTTTATGTATGTTTGTTTGTTCGACGATAACTTGAGTATCTTTGATCGGAGTTTTATGAAATTCGGTAGACGAGAAGGTAGTGTAAACCCAATAGAATTTTTAAATTTGAATATGAGCCAAATCGGTCAAGAGGTTATCAAGATAGAAGCTCAGCTAGTTCAAAGTTCAGGGCAAACTACTGGTTGTATAGGACTTCAACACAAACATTCTGACAAAGAGAGCAAGAAACAAATTTCAAAAAAGGGCAAAAAGCATTTTAAAATATAATATCATAGTTTTAAGATAACAGAAAACGATCTTGCTCCTGCAGTGGAGACTTAAAAAAAACACTTGATGATGGTGGTTATGTTGTGGGATCAGCATACAAGAAGCATTTTTTAACACCTTTTCCTTGTTTTCATATATTATATTGTTTTTTCTATTCTATTTTTTATAGTTATAGTTCCTCACTTTTTCGCGATTAGTACTTCTATCTCTACACTTCTCAATAAAGCTAATGGTCAAAATAACCACGTAATTAGACGGACAAAATAATCCCGGGTGTTAATTGAATTGTCTGGTAATCACTCTAGTTCCGATTCAGGAATTAGGTCAAGCTCTCCGGCAAGACATCGGATATTCTTAGCATTTGTTGTTTTTTAGACTTGTTTCTTTTTATCTGGACTTATTAGGTCTTATTGATAAACTTTTGACTATTGCTTTAAAGTTTCTTGCTTAACTGGTCGTTAAACTATTTGCTATTGAATAATTACATGTATTTCTTTTTTGTTTCTCCTTATATTTTTCTAGAATCTTACTGTTCTTTGTATTTTGTAAATCTTTGAATTAAAACTTTTGTATTATTTCAAAGAACATAGTTCTTTAACTACATTAGGATTTTCTTATGACCATTCTCCTACTTTAGTTATAGCTCATCAAGCTAATAGAATAACTACGTAATTAGACAGACCAAATAATCCCGAGTGTTAATTGAATTGTCTAGTAATCTCTCTAGTTCCGATTAGGTAGGTAGATTAGAATTAGGTCAATCTCCGGCAAGACATAGGATACTCTTAGTATTTTAGTATTTGCTGCTTTGTCAACTTGTTTATATCAGATTTATGTCTGTATCATCATCATCATCAGGTCTTTATGTCTCCGCTGCAGGAGCATGACCCTCTCTCCCCCTCGCAACCAGAGACATACTTGGCCATAGCAGCCAGAGGACTTGCACTATACTCTCGTAGCTGGCCAGACGGGCTGGAGAGGTCTCATTGATGTTCATAAGCTATGTTTAGTTTCTATTTCCTAAGTCGCCTTCTACGACATCCACGGGAGGACACACTATTCTACACTGCCAGAAATTACACGTCAACTGAATCTGTAGAATTGATTTGTTGAGCTATTTAGCTATTTTCGGCAGTTCGTTGGAAATATATCCTGTTGTTCTATTACCTTTTACAACTTTCCTATTTAGTTCGTAGATCTGAAGATACTTGTTTATTAATCGTGAAATTAATCATAGTTATTTTATTGTTTGTCTGAAATTACTACAAAGAAATGTCTACTATCATTATTCCCACCTATTTGATTAATCAACCTAATAGAGTAACCACGTAATTAGACGGCCAAATAATCCCGGGTGTCAATTGAATTGTCTGGTAATGTCTCTAGCTCCGGTTTAGGAATTAGGTCAAACTGCGACATCAAAACATCGGATATTCTTAGCATTTTCTCGATCTTTGCTTACTGCTACAGTAATATTATTATTTACGAGTATCTTTTTATTTTTGAACTAAACAATTGAAAAAGCTACTCTAAATCGCCAGAAGTATTTTGGTTTTTTTTTTTTTAGTATAACAAGAACAATGATTAGAAGAAAAGATATACGGAAGGAAAAAGATATGAATAAAAAGAATGTGACAAGCAAGTACAAAGTATCAACACCTTCTTTTCGTCTCGATAAGCTTAAACGATACTAATTTTATACCTCCAGTGAGTCGTCACTCTTATGCTACTCTTCGACGCCAAGTATCCTACTAATATTATAAACGCGAAAGTTTGTAAGTATGGATGGATGAATGTTTGTTACTCTTTCAGTTAAAAACTACTGAATGAATTTTAATGAACCTTTACAATAATATGGCTTATAAATCTGATAATCACATAGGCTACAATCTATAAAGATAATGTGTGATAATCCTGCGCAGACATAGTCGTGGGCACCAGCTGATAGATCATATTTTGTACAGTTGTACACAAACCCAAAAATGTGCTGCATGGTTGAAAAACAGGGAAATGGAAAACTAATTAATTAGAAGGCAAGGTAAAACGACGAAGAACAGAAATAATAACATTTCATTGAAAGAAAATGCAACAAAACCACAACCTCTCACTAATGGGAGTGGTTTCAAAGAAATTCAAAGAATCACTTACTGTTGCATAATTTCGTCACGAATGCACAAAATGCAAGGACAAAGGACGCTTGCGACTATGAGATACTCGCACATCCTATTCAGCCATTCATCATACATTGTTGCACAGTTCAATTGAAGGAACGAAGGACCAATTGTCTGCAAGCTGGGGATATTAAGCATTGTACACAAGTTGAGATATCTTATTTCGAAAGCAACATTCGTGTTGAGGAATTACAGGTGGTAGACAACATTTTGTATCAAATGTGTAATGTAGAAGGTGTTATAACGATATATTATGTTACGTCATTACGTAGTCATTAAGCAGATTGTAGTATTAGATTGTATATTTGTTTTATTTAGTCGTATTTTTTTTTATTTGACCTTTATTGTTCTACTGCTGGGCAAAGGTCCCTCCCATTTTCTTCCATTTATCTCTATCCAGAGCTGCTTCTGACCAATCACGCTAGAAGCGTCCAAGTCGTAATTAATATCGTATTATAATCAATTTATTTTATTATTCATATCAATAAGTAACATAATCCGAGTAACAGAAAAAGCACGCGCGTACAGTGCTTGTAAAGTCACTGCTGTCTCGTGAGTACGAGAGAAATAGTGAGATGCCCCACTCTTGTATTTGAAATTCTAATTGCTGCTTCATAGATTAACCAATTTTATTTCTGTTTTCTGTTTTTTGTGTGGTTGTTTTCAGAAAAATCCTTTCGTTTTGGTAAATATATCAAATTTACCAAAATGAAAGGATTTTTCTGAACCGAAATCATTTGTATTGAAACTCAATTGCCATATTTTTTTCTAAGTTTATTTTTCAATGCTTATTTTCCGCATTTATTACGTCCGTGATCCAAATACGTAAAAGAAAACACAGAACACTTCAAATGCAAGGCGACAGGTTTAATTTTCCAAATGCCAACTAAATCTCAAAGTGAAGATTCCAAGTTGTTTTTTAGATGTTATTTTCACTCGAAACACATATACCACTCTTATGTGAGAAAGGGATAGCTATATTAGCTGTTAGAGTAATTTACTTAGCTTTTAACGCCGCCATCGTAAATCTTTCGCAGTCAATTCGCCACAGAGATGCGCCAGCGCAAATGTGAGAAGTGAAATCGGGATTCTACTTGGTGTTATCTGAGATAATAAATTATGGTTAAGTGGACGGGTTTGGGTATGTTTATGGCCTTGGTTAACTGTGTCTTAAGTAGTTAATTACAGAATAGATAATAAGTTTGAGTACTTTGATGATTCTCCCACAAGTTGATGGATAGTGTATATTTCACAATATAAAATCTTTAACTTATCTTGTGACATTTTACGGTGTAAAATCAAGTCTCATCTCTGATTTTATTTTTTAACTAGCCGAAACCCGCGACTTCGTTAGCGTGGACTTTATGTCTCTGGAATATGCTCATCAGGCTGAACAACTTTTAATAAGGCGGAATTTTTATATCTCTTATAGTTTAGCTGAACCATTATGGTTCTGCATCAGGCGTTCCATTTCCCAAAATCATTTATACCCTATATGTTGCCCAGGCTTAATAGTTATATAAAAAAAAAGTTTCGTTCGAATCCGTCCAGTATTTCCGGAGATTAGCGTGTACAAACAGACAAACAGACATACAGACAAACAGACAAACAGACAGACATTTTTTTTTAAATTCAACTATTACAACGTCTCCATCGCCTCCAATATTTTTTTTGGAAATATATTTAATGTACAGACACACTTTTTTACTGTTATTATATGTATAGATTAAAGAATCAAACTAAAAGAGTTTAAGTACATGCTTTTAATTAGTTTCACCTGTCTTGGTCCTGTCTTGCAAATTAAATTTGACCCACGTGCTGGTTTTCGATTGAGCTGAAATTTACAAGCATATCGCGTAACAATGCAAAATTTTTATGACATGGAGCTGAGCTGATGATGCTGAGCCGGAACCGGGAGGTGGCCATAGGAGCTATTTAATGAAACTACGCAACCCTATCGAGTTTTTCACATTTGATTCGTCATAAGGAGAACTTTAATTAAAAGCTTGTTTAGAAAAAAATACTCGTTAATATTAAATTTGATATGAAAATAGCACATTACATTATAGCCAAAAATTCAAGCGAATCTAGTAGCAGACACAAAATTAGCATAGATAAAGGTGCAAGGAAATAAAAGCTCGGGCTCAGAATGGATGTTATTGTGTACGTAGTTTTTAGTCTAAAACAAGCTTTTAGATTTTCTGATAGCGAGCTTTTCTGCCGGTAGCCAAGTTTCGATCTAGGTCAGTAAGTTAGGATAAAGAAAATTAAGTAAGATCGCTTTTCGGTATTGTTATACCTAAAAATACAAGTAAAATATAGTGTCTATTTTTCGTCGTCGATCGAGGATATTTTCAAAACTTTCGGCTAATCATGTCGTGGGCGATGCGACAGGCAACCCATCACTTTTGTGAGTACCTACTTAAGTAAAAAATATATTAGATGCATAGTTTAGATAGTAATCCAAAAGTCTGTGAGAGAGTATGAGTATTTATAAAAAATGTTATTAATAAAATAGAAGCGAACAATATAAACCCACTGAACTTAAAATTGAACAACCTGACGCAGAAAAATGAGAAGAACCTACTCCACCTAATGAAGAAGAAGAGAAAGACGAAAAAATATAGTAATATCAAAGCGAAGTATTTTTTTACATTACATTTTGACTTAGCTTTCTTGGACTCAATAAAATAGTGAAGATGTGAATGAGAGCAAAATTAATCTGCTCATTACAAAAGAAAGAGAAAATATAACTTCACTACAACAAATTAAACTCAAAGGAAACGTAAAAGATCGTATACAATGTAAATATCCCCAATCTCCAACCATAAAAACGAGCGCACATTTTATAACTCCGGTAGCGTTTTTTGTTATGAAATATTACATTTTTATTACAACGTATTAAAAAGCGGCAGTAAATTACAGAAACGATATATCACTTTGATTTCTACCATAACTCGAACACTTGATTACTTAACAGACAAATTATTGTATTTGGAAACCATCTTGATTCTTAAAATATTAAAATAGTTTTATGCACTTTTTTAGAATATACGCATACATACATTATCACGTCGTTACTTATGCTATGGATATCTAGCTAGGATCGAGGGGCCGTAAGACCCACAGGCCACGCTAAGTGTGATAGCGGACGTAAATATAGAAGAAGGGAATCAAAATTGTGACTGCGTCGCCTATTAATGTGATTAACATTTTCGCAAATTCCCTTGATCGGCTTTTACGATCTGCGTGGGATGAAAAGCAGCTGGTACATTAAAATTTAAGCTATTTTTCTCTTCTGCCAGACCACCAAGCATAATACAACGTATTTATGTAATGGAAGCCATCTTGATTTTAAAACGTTAAATTAAATATCTGCATGTGATGTAGGTACTTTGCGTCAGAATAATGTTATCAAGAATCTGTTCTCCCATGTGAAATACTTACGCAAATCCCAGCTCTGTTGGGCACTATTTAAAAGATTTGCAGTGTGAAATCGTAGGTATGCGAAAATACTTGTTATTCAAGATGAGAACGTGGCAACTGACTTTGAAAGGATTTAATTTCAAACGATTAAAATTGCAACTTCATTTAACACTATTATGCCAGTACAGTCGCTGTCAAAATTGACCTTTCAATACCTACTTCGGTTATAATTGTAATGAATGATGATTTCGCTTAACATTTTGCGTAATATTTGGTAACATCTTGTGTAAATGAGATAGCGCTTGGAATATGTAATTATAATGCAAATGATTTGACTGAAGTTATTTTGGTCACCTCTCTCTACAATTTAATGAAATAAGTACTTAATATTATTATTTAAGTTGTAAATTTTCTTAATTTTAAACTTATAGGAAAGTAAGTACCTGCAATAAGAATGGCTTTGATAAGCGATGATCGATCTGGTGTTAATAGATTTAAACCATTTAGCATGTATCGATTTGAAATACAAAGTAGGAAGACGATGCGTTTAGTCTAAAACTTTTGCATTGTCGACTAGGCTTTCAGACAACAAACAATTCAGCCAAAAAAATGATGGGAGTCAATAAAAGTTTAGATACCGTTGTTAATCCCAAAACAAACAACGATGTGCCGTGAAACTGATCGTCAACATTTTATGAGTCATCTACCAATTCCTGTAACAGGGCAACACGAGTGCGCCATGGAACATTGTGAAAGATAAAATACGTCGTAACGATCGGAACGAACGCTTTAGCCAAAGGTACTGGCACAATGGCGAGTGGACGGCGTCGTAAGGCGGCGCTGAATCAGCTGCGACAGCGCGCATCCGCCATTTTGAACTTTTATTTTTTTAGCCAGCATAGACAAACTGTGTTCCTTTTTCGATTTTTGTTTGCGTTGCACTGAGAATTTGATATGGAAACAAATCAAATGGTTTGAAAATGGAACCTGTGGAGTATGTGAACGTTTGGTTTATTTCGTTCCATTTTTTGCAGGGCTTTATCGATGTTTCTTGTTTTTTTTGTTTTGATACTTTGAATTGCTAGTTAGTCGGTTTAACATTTCAAGCTATCACGATCAATATATGTGCGATATTGAAAATGATTTCAAGTAAGTATGATATATTGAATCGACGTGACAAAGTGATTTGACTATTTAGTTTGGATTAACTGAAAATATTAAATTTAGGTAAAATGTAGATTCTTTATGTAATAAGTAGATAAAATGTATGGTTTGCTTACTTTGTTTATTTGGACTCAATGCGAATAATTTGAATTAATAAAATTCCATAAACTAAAATGTTAACAATGAGAGAATTAACAGAATTATTAAACTCATATCAAAAACACAGTACAATACAGACATGTGGTAGTTGGTTGGATCGCAATAAAATATTTCATCTGAATCGCTTTAGTTGTTGTGGTATCCGCAACTTTTTTATCACGAAGCCACGCGTGTACTCAACGAAATATAGACCATAAATCAAAGTTGACACGAAAAAGTCGATAAAAGCGCGCGAAAGCAAAACGATAAATTGTGAAAAAATTCGCGGGCATCCAGAGAAATGGCCGCGCGAATTACCCCGAGGTTGAGGAAACTTTTTTAATAACGCCAGAGATTCAATCTCAATCGAAAAATCCGTAACAAAAACCCAACAGAACAGTAAGAAAAATGTGTATAAACATGTCAGGGGACCCGTTTTACAGGTACGCCATTTTTTACTGAATTGAACACCTATGCATGAGCGGGATACGTATACAACCTCTTCGAGCATCAAGAGAAAGAGGGATGCCTGAGCGTGTGTTTCATTCTACGCTGCATTCATGAAGACAAAGAATAAGTAGTAATAAAGACGTGACATTCGTGCAGATGGTTGATAAAACTTAATACTTGGCAGTTTGTTCGTTCTTGTGCTATTAAAAGCCAACGAATAGATACGTCGTTACACGCTCTTTAGTTCCCGAGCCTCATGAAAACATTAAAGGAAATGGCTTCTCCACAGCGCTCGTACATTCCTCTATGTTGGTGGTATCGCCGCCTTTTTACTTTTGCTATTGGCGCGAAATTGGAAGGAAAGGAAAATGGCAAACATTCAATGTCTCAATTTAAATTCAGAGCAGAGATGGCGTTACATTTAAAGTCCTCAATGGAGATGCGAGAGAAATAAACGAGCGCAATCATTTTGAACACGCCTAATTTTTATTGCGAGTCATTTGAATTCCATTCTGATGTTTCCAATGATGAATGATCCATCTGTTTCGGTTTTGTAAGGCCAATCTTTAGGCCAATCAGAGCGAAAGAGAAAGGTATTCCCGTCTCAGAGGTAAGGGACAAGTTTGGGCTCTAATTTTTACCTGATGTTATTACTAGCGTTGACAGTGGCATTACAAGGGGTCCGAAAGTGTGCGACACTTCCCAAATATCCTATTTTATTATGCTTTGATGGAGCTTAATAGGATTTCGTGAATGGCATTTGGTTCTTAAGTGCAATTACATTTTGATAAATGGAACTATTCTTTTGATGGAATATTGTGAGATTGGCTTTCATGCGACTTATTCCCAGACGAATACTATCGAAATTGCTTTCATTGAAATAATATTAACGTACGGGTCTTTTACGCAATATATTTGCGAATATCAAGGATTGCGCGCATAAAGATTAGCTTCGCAGTTCGGGAGTATGGAAATTTAATGGCAGTGACTGCCAATTGTGATGACGACAAACTTCTCAAATGAGTTCGGGGGAACCTTCGGGGCAATATCGTAGTCATACGAAACTCGTAAAATCCAGCTGGTTAGGTCGCTATTACTTCTTGTAATCTCGTTGCATTAACGTGCGTGTAGGTTGTTATCATTACATTTCTCCATCCTTACGGGATTCGCCCGAAACTTTGGAAGAAAGAAGTCGATATAATAGCAAGTTTTCGTAGATGCGAACCGAGCGGATTTCTCCAGAGACCGGGATATAGGACTCGTAAAACGCTAGGTGAATCGATCATTTGTTCAGCTGATTGTGATTGGAAAGCTTTGGCATTGTAATCGTGCCATTTGATCCCGGCAAACATTTTAGATTAAGATCAGATGCTTCATTTGTTTTTTATTGTAACAAAGTACCTAGCGGGCATAGCCAAATTGGTTATTTTGAAATTGTTCCAAAAAATATTTTCAGTTAATGGTTTTTATAACAATAAACGTTACTTTTAGCGCCAAATGTAGTTTAAACGAACTGGGCCGTATTTCCGTACTGAATTTGGTAAAAAACATGGTAACATTTCTTAGATGATCAAACAAAATGATTAAAATTACCTTTTAAAACTAATTCTAATAACAAAAGATGTATAAATAGAATGTTACGACTTGGTCGTCATCACTGAATCTAGTTTTAGTTGCTATTGCTAACCATAGATGTCTAAAATAGAAATACTCGAGGAGTATTACAAAGACTTCTAAAGTAGATTACATCTTTCAAATGCAGAATCACATATCGACGCGATAGACAATGAACATTAGACTATAAGATCTGACGGCACCGAAATTATCCAAGGTGAGCCTACGTTACAATAAGACAATAAAATAGCATTCTTACAACCAACTGCTCCCGGGGTTAGCCCATAATGTTACTTCCTTACGCAACCGTGGGTCTACAATAAAGCTATAACATTGCCAACTGAGATTAAGGCAGTAGCAACAATTGTTAATAAACATAAAATAAAATATTTTATAGTTATTAGAAACAATTTCAATTTTGTCTACAGTGCTGTTGCTGTACAAGATATCAGACATTGGTACATTATGTATTTTGATGTACCAATGTTGGACATTTTGTTATATATGTAATCAAAATTGTATAAAATATGGTAAACTAGCTTTTAACCCCGGCTTCGTCTGCGTTTTTGAGTACTTTGTAATAAAGTTGATTCCCCAACAAAGTTCCACTCCCCTTTTCATTCCCTATAATGATTTATTTTTAGGATAAAGACTTAAACTATATATAAATATATCAAATTTCATCGGAATCGATTCAGTGGTTGAAGCGTGATGAGTTGACAGACAGACATACAGAATTACTTTCTCATTTATAAAACTTGAAAGGGACATACCCGTAATAAATCTAACCACAGGCTATACTAGATCACTATATTATAATGACATCAAAATAAAAAATAATAAGCGGCCAAGTGCGAGTCGGACTCGCCCATGAAGGGTTCCGTAGTAGCAAATAACAATATAAAAGTCTTGTAGTATGTTTTTTAGGGTTCCGTAGCCAAATGGCAAAAACGGAACCCTTATAGATTCGTCATGTCTGTCTGTCTGTCCGTCCGTATGTCACAGCCACTTTTTTCAGAAACTATAAGACCTATACTGTTGAAACTTGGTAAGTAGATGTATTATGTGAACCGCATTAAGGTTTTGACACAAAAATAGAAAAAAAACAGTAAATTTTTGGGGTTCCCCATACTTAGAACTAAAACTCAAAAATTTATTTTTCATCAAACCCATACGTGTGGGGTATCTATGGATAGGTCTTCAAAAATGATATTGAGGTTTCTAATAGCATTTTTTTCTAAACCGAACTCGCGCAAAGTATTGCGCGAGAGACACTTCCAAAGTGGAAAAAAGTGTGTCCCCCCCCCCCCCGTAACTTCTAAAATAAGAGAATGATAAAACTAAAAAAAATATATGATGTTCATTACCATAAAAACTACCAGCGAAAATTGGTTTGAACGAGATCTAGTAAGTAGTTTTTTTTTAATACGTCATCATCATAAACGGCAATTTACCTTTCATTCAATCAACTCAAATATAAAAAATCAAAAAAAAACATACTACAAGACTTTTATATTATGTTATTTGCTACTACGGAACCCTTCATGGGCGAGTCCGACTCGCACTTGGCCGCTTATATTTAATTTTTATATTTGAGTTGATTGAATGAAAGGTAAATTGCCGTTTACGATTTATGACGTATTAAAAAAAAACTACTTACTAGATCTCGTTCAAACCAATTTTCGCTGGTAGTTTTCATGGTAATGAACAACATATATTTTATTTAGTTTTATCATTCTCTTATTTTAGAAGTTACGGGGGGGGGGACACACTTTTTTCTACTTTGGAAGTGTCTCTCGCGCAAAGTATTCAGTTTAGAAAAAAATGCTATTAGAAACCTCAATATCATTTTTGAAGACCTATCCATAGATACGAGTACCCCACACGTATGGGTTTGATGAAAAATAAATTTTTGAGTTTCGGTTCTAAGTATGGGGAACCCCCAAAATTTACTGTTTTTTTTCTATTTTTGTGACAAAACCTTAATGCGGTTCACATAATACATCTACTTACCAAGTTTCAACAGTATAGGTCTTATAGTTTCGGAAAAAAGTGGCTGTGACATACGGACGGACAGACAGACAGACAGACATGACGAATCTATAAGGGTTCCGTTTTTGCCATTTGGCTACGGAACCCTAAAAATATGCAAATATTAGTAAGAATATAGCCCAATAAAAAGAAAACAATTGGTTTGCACAACGACGGCCGCTTATTGAATGAATAAACGGTATCAGACTACAAAGCAGTGAAACGTTAATTTAGAACAATTAAAAAGAAAACACCACAAAGGTCACAAAGGGACTTGTGTAATTATTTGTATTTTTTTTAAAACATAACAGATTAAGCATAAAGTTAAATTTGTTTGAGAGAGGGTCGTGCTCCTGCAGTGGAGACAAAAATACCTAATGATGATGACGATGCTATAAAAATTACTGACTTATTTGTGATGTAACCTTCAGATTCTAGTCATTTAATATACGTGATTGAAGATAGTTCACAAGCGGTTTTCTTAACATAAAAACAGGTGTTCAAATAGCTTTATATCTAGTTAAATTTATGCCAAGCTCTGAGAAATACTCAGAATTCACACTTCCCTCAAAGGTGCGAACTGATTTAAGGACCAGACCATTCGTTATTGGACTAATTGGCAGTTAATATCTTCCGCCGTGTATCATAGAGACGTAAACTATAATAATTATTAGTCGTATAGACGATTACTGAGAAGCAAACGCTTTATATACGGCTGAAGAGACTGTTCTGAGAAATCAATCTGAGATTACCTCAAGTGTAAATGTTGTTTATTTCAAAGTTTTAGCGATTCGGTAATACTGTTAATGTTTCTCTAAATCAGGTTTATTGATAGATAGTTTTATTGGCTTCTTTGGACAGATTTAAAGTACAACTTGCTTAGCATTGATTGTTGTAAGATGAAATACTGGTACGCATTAAAGGAAAATGATCACAAGTAAAACTTAAAATGAGATAAAAACATTGTCTGCTTTGACAAGAAATAAATGCTTTAAAAAAAAATAATAAAAAGAAATACGTACCAAAAGATCACGTACTTACAAAATTTATAAATTTCGAAAAGTTAATTTATTAAGTAAATATTATCGGGAGAAATTACACTGATTGAGCTAGCCCCAAAGTGGAAGTAAGCTAAAAGTTGTGTTATACAACTCAACGATACTATATTTTATAATAAATACATATATGTATAGATAAACACCCTAAACCCAGGACAATTTGAAAAAGGCCATTTTCCAACTTGCCCTGGCCGTGGATTGAACCCGGAACCTTCAAACGGCGGACTAAAAGCAGCATTATTATGTGGTAGAGTAATCAAAGCTTATCAAAGTTAAATAATTCTTAGAAAGAAAGAATCGAACCTCTACTATCTTACTTATGGGCTTCTTGGCTGTTCTTGTCATCACAGTTCCAAAAGTTTCAATGATTCACTATTCTTATCTTAATAGTTACAAGTAAATTCATAGTTGAAAGCTAGAAGTGGACTGTATCTGTCAAGTACGTCATTTTACGGCGCCAGAGATAGAAAGCATTTTAGTAATACCCCAGAATGCATTTAAGTAACTACATCACTAGGAATTTTTAATATAGTAGAAAATTGAGGAATAAATTTTAATACTTCTTAAATTACCCACAGAGAGTATTTTAAATAACAGCTCAGAGTGACGAAACAGAGTCACACCCGCTCACCATACGCTCTTGCCTCGAAATTAAACGCAATTAACGCTGTCTCATTTGTTTTTAAATTCTACTTTGGTACCAAACACTATACACAAAATTCGTAAAAGCAACATTGACACTTTAGGTAATGCTTCCAGTCAACTTAGAGAGATACATTTAGAGAATTTACCGGCATTTCCAAATTTTTATGTGTTCATGCTCTCATGTAATATTGTGGAGGAAAATAAACGTAAAATATTATATTATTAATGCAATCAATCTAAAACGCTAGTTGTTGTTTTGCATTAAAATTGTATTCCCTTTATCATCTCATTTCGAATCAATTTAAACAAAAAATCTTACTTTATCAAGTTTTACATAGTATTTATAGCTAATTTGCAATTTACTATATTATAAAACTCAATTTTCGTGTAGTGATTTTCATGCCGGGTCGTCAAGGCCTGATACGTCCTTTACCGAAACTTGTCATTTTGATTACTCTGTTTAAATTAATTCTTTATTTTTTTTGTGACCATTATTTGTCGCATTCGGATATGATGGTTTTTTAATTCAGAAAATCTAGGCATAGCAGTTTATCTTCACCCAGAGAATCTCCGCCTCGGCCCAGAACTAGCAATACAACGACGAATGGGTGTGAGCCCGCCTCAACATCAAAAGAGTACACTAAAAAACTAAAAGCTTCCATCCCGTTAGACATAGTTTTAGTAAAAACTCCAAACACCTTTTTATTGGTGTTTTGATAGTCTCGTTTTATCTTGACGTTTGTTTTGAAATTATTAGTTTCTATTTGAAAAATCGATGTTCTTTAACCCCCGTAAAAAAAGAGTGTAATAAATAATGAAGTTAACGTTTGCCTGTCTGTGTGTATCTGTGGCATCTTAGCTATTTGGACGAAATATCCTAGTAGTCCTACTGGTGGAACAAACTTGGTAGGACTACTTGGACTAGCTCGTAGCTGTAGAATGGATGGGCCAATTTCAATGCCGTTTTTAGGGTTCCGTACCCAAAGGGTAAAAACGGGACCCTATTACTAAGACTTCGCTGTCTGTCCGTCTGTCCGTCTATCCGTCTGTCTGTCACCAGGCTGTATCTCAAGAACCGCGATAGCTAGACAGTTGAAATGTTCACAAATTATGTATTTCCATTGCCGCTATAACACCAAGTACTAAAAACAAAATAAAATAAATATTTAAGGGGGGCTCCCGTACAACAAACGCGATTTTTTATAGATAATGGTACGGAACCCTTAGTGCGCGAAACCGATTCGCACTTGGCCGGTTTTTTTTAACATTAAAGCAAAATCCCTTGCGATGGTTCTTAGCTTTCTTTGTAATTGGTATCACTTGATAATTGTCAATTATTCTTTCAAATTTACAATAGTTGTTGATGTCAAATCATTTACTTACAGCTAAGTTTGATACCGCTTCCTAGGCGCAAGTGCAGAAGAAGCGGTAACAAACTGCATTGCAGCATAAACTAATACCTTACATATTACAATTGTAATGCAAATCATGTTAACAGGCGATGCGGCTAGCAACCCATCACTGTATTGATTGCTTTTCCATCTTCTCGCCCACCATGACGCTAAAAGTGGCTTTTGGGTCTTGCGGCCCTGGGCTCTGCATAGAACCGCAAGACCCAAAATGCTCTGTCTGCCCCATTAGGGATAAAGACGTGATAGTATGTATGTATGTATGTATATTACAATTGTAATCTTTTACATAGTAATTATATAGCCGATCACGATATTCTAGTACTCATCAATATTTACCATTGTTTTGCGAACTGCAAAGTTTGGAAGGAAAACTGTAAATAATAACGATATTGGAAACAAAACGCAATTCCTATTTAACTATTCGATTGTAAACAATTCAGTTCAATTTGATCCACTATTTTGTGGTTAGGGCTGGCGCTTTATAAATGTGGTAATGTAATATAACAACCAAACATGATACGCTTTTAACCGATTCATAAAGGAGGATATTATCAATTCGAATGTAGGTATATATGTTTTTTTATCATGTATGTTCTTCGATTATTAAAAGACGCTTTGACTAATTTAGTTTTTTTTTTTCGTTAGAAAGGGCATACATGTCTTGCTTGTGGGCCCCATAGAAATGGCCCAAATTTTATCAAATCTTCGGAATCTTCAAGTGGCGGACTAGAGCAGGTACCACTACGCCACGGAGGTCATCACGACGAAGACTCTGAGAAGCTTTATAAGTCTGAATTTAGTAACCTTTTCTGGCCAAGTTTTCTTCGTAATTTTTTTAACCATCAATTCGTCACGATAATTTTTTTAAGTATGTTCACCGATAGTTCGATAACACCTGGACGGACTTGGAAAATCCTTTTTGATCGAAAGGGTATACTTGCGAGGTAGTCCAATAGAAATTTTATCAAAATCGTTTGTGTAAGTTAGTTAAGTCGGTTTTTAGCTTCAAAAATTATTTTATTGTAAAGTTAGTTACCCAAGTAATTTTTCTCAGCAGGCAACCCTAGCCCGGATTGATTTGTCGCAGACAAAACTGGCACGGTTTGAATCGTTTTCTTTCACTGTAAACACGGCATAGCTTCGGAGTTGGAGGGCTAATAACATTCAAATCGCGAATGAATTATTTATCAGGCCTAATTACAATTCTGGGCCGCCACGACATTAGGTTGAGTATTAAAGCCTGGTTAAGTTTAGAGTCGATAGTTGTGAAAAGCTGGGTGAATTAATTTTTAAATTCTTTTTTTGCAGAACATCATTGAAGCTTTCTATTTTGCAGTAAGGAATTTTGTTTTCATCTGGTGTACCGAGGCACCCATGACCTTTTAAGGGTTCCATAGTAAACATCGTCATCATCATCATCAGGTCTTTTTTTGTCTCCTCTGCAGGAGCACGACCCTTTCTATACTACCAGAGCCATACTTGGCCAGAGCAGTCAGAGGATTTGGCCTACACTCTCCACGCTGGCTAGACGGATTGGAGAGGCCTCATTGATGTTTTAATGTTTTGTTTAGCTTGCTTCTACGACATCCACAGGAATACTTGGAGTGGGCCTATTATACTCTGCCGGATACCACACGGCAGTACACAGACCGTAGTACACAAGAAACACTTATAGGTTCGCCATGTCTGTATGTCTGTCCGCCGTTTTACTCATAAGTACTTAGACTGTAGTTTAGTATGGTTGTATGTATCTTTAAATTATTTAAACTCAAAAAATGGTAAAAAAATGTCTCCCACACAAGTTAAATGAGAATCAATTTTTTTGATTTCGATACCGGTTTTTTTCTGTATATGTTGAAAAAAGAAGTATTTTTGTCGATATTGGCAATATCTGCTTTTTGTGCGTCAAAATAACGGTTGCAAATTAAAAGCTTTGTCGGCCTTCACACCTCCAACGGTTCGTTGACCTTAAAAAGGTCCAACACGTTGTCAAATGAACCATCATTCACAACATGACCGGAGGCCACAATCGCTATGAAATTGCCTATTAAATTAATAGTTACCTTATAATGTCAGTTATACATAGATTTGTAAAATGAGCAAGAAGTTCGTAGTAAATACAAATCAATTTTTTGTTTACATTTTTACGTAGGTAAAGAAGTTATTTTTAGATTACCATAATCCCGAGCGATCTTAAAAAAGTTTATAAATTTGTGTTTTCAGGTATTTACTACAAACAAACATAGATAGCAATATATATGTATAAATCTGCAGCACAGTACAGTATGATATCTATATTGTGTCTGCAGTTCTTATCCAATCACCTATGTAGTTACTACGCTATGAATTCGAGGCGCGCTGAGTTTTCTATCAAATTCAGTAAATGTCTACACTATTTAAAATGGTATATTACTCTCTGTAGGACTGATTTTATAGGGCCAATTTTTTATCAATACCTATGGCGGTAAATAAGCAAAAAGTTGTTAATAATTATTGCCATTTTTGATCTAAGTATCATTCCCTAGTAAAGTTAGCTTAGATAAACCAACTCTAGATAAACAAACCAGTTATTTTTGTTTCTAAACACAGTTTGAGTTCACACTCAGGTGTGACTCGAACTCACGTTCGGTACACACCTAAGCCTAATATAAATATCAAGACACAAGTTTTAAAACTTACTTTACGGCTAGCAAAAACTGTCTCCGTGGTGTAGTGGTTAGAGCGTTCGGCTCAGGACGTCGCGGGTTCGATTCCCAGCGGGGGCAACGACTTTGCGTTGTTGTCCTAGTTTGGTTAGGACATTACAGGCTGATCACCTGATTGTCTGATAAGTAAGATGATCCGTGCTTCGGAGGGCACGTTAAGCCATCGGTCCCGGTCACTGTCCTTGACATTGGTCGTTACCTAAAACCATGTCAGAGGCCTTTGAGGCAACACACACGATAAGAAGAAGAAGACGGCTAGCTCAATCTATCGTCACACATGTTTAAAAACTCATTTTAGGGCTAGCTCAATCTATCGTGACAAGTATAAAACTTACTTTAGGGCTAGATCCATCTGTGCAATTTGTCTTTTTTGTTATCTGTACATAAAAAGAGCCAGAAAATGTTGAGGCTTGGCCGTATTTCCAATATTAGTATCCATACTGTGTCCATTGCTTTCAATATGCTAACTACAAAGGGCAATAATCTTTGAAGTACGCAACATACGACTTCTATTATTATACTAATTACAATATTATGATTCATCATCATCACTCAAAGTGCCAACTGTCCGTTTAGCAAATAAAGTTCAGCAAAAAATGTCTTGAAGACAAATTAAATTCAATCTAAAGTCGTGACAGTAAGGCGTAAAATTGAATGAAGTTCCCTTCTTGAATGTTCTAGCAAAAAATGTCACAAAGGAATGTGCTGAACGTACAATCTCGTTCCCGTTATTAAATATTTGCTTTTAAACGCAATTGATTGATTGTTAGTAGTGTTTTATTAATATTTTGATATGCAAACTTAACATAACATTTTTAGTATTTTCGTTTTTTCATGGACTTTAAACAGACGTAAATATCAAGATGGCGGATCAAGTGAAACCTAACTACATACAATAAATACATAGTGAACTTTTTTTACGAAAAGGGCGAAAGGACTCAAAATAGTCATTTCAATAATATATACATTCTTAGCTGTTTCTCCCCAAGGACTTTTAGGACTTGTCGGGTTTTAGTTTTTAAAACTAGTCTCTTTTTCAAAGTTATTTTTAAAATATTATATAAGTGTGACCACTGCTGGGAAGATTACGCCGAAAGAAACCCAGTTCAGTATCGGTCTCTGCCCAGCCTGATGGACTGTAGTTATTATAACTACAATTTTGTGTCCGCTATGGCGTTTAATTATCAGATTCGGTGTTATAATAATATGAATAAATAGTACAAAATGCAAGAAGGTATAGGAGTGAACGGTAAGTTGCTATCCGCTATGGATGTAGAAGGTACTCGTATTACGAGAAGTATCAAAACTTAGATAAATACGCAATAACTAAGTTTAACAAGTTCATTTGCCAGGCAAATTACAAAAAACCCCGACTTTCAAGATTGACCCCCATAACTTTCAAACCGCTAAACCGCTTTCCATCAAACATAGCTAAGAACCATCTTAATTAAGTCAGCGTTGAAACTAATAAATACGCATCAAAATCGGCCCATTCCTTTAGACGCTAAGATGCCACAGACAGACAAACAGATAACACGACAAACTTATAACACCCTTCTTTTCATCGGGGGTTAAAAATCATCAAATTGTAAAGACGACTTAAGAATAATAATAATTTTTCAAAACTAAAAACCGACTTCACCTCCAAACTACTCAACCAATTTTAGTAAAACATCTATGAAACCACCTGACAAGTATACCCTTTCTATCACAATCTTCGAATAATCAGTGACCATACTTAAAAAGCACGCAACGAAATGATAACCTCCTCCTTTTTTACTTCGGTTAAAAACAAAACAAAGCCTCTCTTGTCCAGCAAATGATCCGCTGAGACTATGACTCGATCTTATATCTAAATGTACCATCTTTAACAGTAAACAGATTCCGGCCAGTCCCGTTATCAGAGACCAATGTCTGTTTATCTTGAAGGATTAATTAAAATTGACAGTCCATTGTGACATTGCTTGACGAGTGTAACTGTTTGGTATGCTCGGGGTATGCTAATTGATGGTGACAAGCTGTAGCTATTTAGGTCGGGTCACAGAATAGGAGTATTACGTACAGAACGGTGTCCCCTAATGTCCCACGCAATATGCGTTCCCGTTCCTCTCCCTGTACCTCTCCCCTGTTCTTGCCTTGTCGAGGCGACCAGGCCGCCAGCCGACCGCTCAACACCTTCCACAAGGCGAATTAATATGAGTAGTACCTGGGTGACCGAGCTTTGCTCGGTCGGTTACATCTCAAACATTAACTAAATTTTTTTTAACTTGTCTATAAACAATGCAAAAAAAATTATATATAAACCTAAACATAAAAAAACAAAAGTGAGTCACCGAGTGGGATTTGAACCCGTAACTCTCTTTCTAGTTGCGGGTTCGATTCCCGGCGGGGGCAACGACTTTGTGTTGTTGTACTAGTTTGGTTAGGACATTGTAGACTGATCACCTAATTGTCCGATAAGTAAGATGAACCGTGCTCCGGAGGGCACGTTAAGCCGTCGGTCCCGGTCACTGTCTTTGCCATTAGTCGTTACCTAAAACCATGTCAATGGCCTTTAATTTAAGGCGGTTTAAAAAACTCTCACACTAGTGTTAGTCACTAACATACACGATAAGAAGAAGAATTTAGATAAAATAATACATCTATGTCATGATATGAAGGCTGCTCTTGCTTCTACGCAAGAGCAATCTATATTCTTTGACGTGCAATTAAGTGCATCTTTATAATTTTCTCTGTGGGATATAACATAACATCCCAGTATATGTTATTAAAAATAAATTACATAGAAGAACTTCCGTAATACGCTTGACAACATCTTTATTTAATGCTCAATAATTTAACTAGAAAATTACTTCGCATGCACTTATGTTGTTAATTATGTGACGTTATATTACAGTACCTGGGCGACCGAGCTTTGCTCGGTTACATCTCAAACATTAACTATTTTTTTTAAACTTGTTTAAAAACAATGTAAAATAAAAAATTATATATAAACTTAAACATAAAAAAATCAAAAGTAAGTCACCGAGTGGGATTCGAACCCGTAACACTTTTTCTAGCGGTCGATATCCCTAACCACTGAGCTAAAATCAAGGCGGTCGGCGCGACGAAATTAGCGACCATATTCTGCGTGGAAAGAAAAACGCATGAAAACTCGAAAACACGCGTTTTCCCAAACATAAAACTAATCTAGATCGATAGTTTACCCCCGAAAACCCCCACATACAAATTTTCAGCGAAATCGTTAGAGCCGTTTTCGAGATCACAGAAATTTATAAATAAATATATATATATATATATATATACATACAAGAATTGCTCGTTTAAAGGTATAAGATAATAATAATATAATAAGATTAGCTTGCTTGTAAGTAAAGCTTTAGAAACTTATAAAGTATCAATTAAGTTTTTTTTTTGGAATGTCTGAAGGCTCTTGATCGGTTAGTTTGGAAATCTTTGGCTGAGGCCTATGTCCAGCAGTGGACGTTGTGCCGCTGAAATAAAAGTTTTTTTTTCTTATTAACACCAGAGGGATAAGAGGAGGATGGCTCTTCTTTTCTGGTGTGGGAAAAGTCATAGCAGCAGCTGCTTTTCTTCCCGTGGAGATCGTTAAAGCCGATCAAGGGTATAGGCGAAAATTTTAATCATGTCAATAGGCGATGCGGCTAACTGCTCATCATTAATTTCATTCATTTTTCTACCTTGCCCATCTTACAATACAATGCAATGCAATACAATACATCTATAGGTTCTGTCTGAGCCTAACCGCAAGACTAAAAGGGCTCTGTCTATCCTATAAGGGATAGAGACGCGGTAGTGAATCTATGTAATGTATGTAAGTTAAAATAATTTCTTTCAAAAATGCTTCTCAATTATTATAAACTTTTAATCCTAAAACTTTTTAAATTTTAAATTTTCTTAAACTAAGTATGTTTAAAAAGTATGGTTAATTAGTCTTAGAATACACTATACATATAGAAAATGTCACATATAAAGTCAAAATCGTAAGAACAAATCTTCCGCTTCACATTTCGGAGTTTTTAAAACCAAAAGCAATATATCTGACAAACAGCCGGTTTTCTAAGATAAGATTGTTATCGTCACCCATAAAACACTGCCATACGCTACGTAACATATTGCAGGACCAGTTGTGATAGTTAAAAGTTTAAACGTCTTTGGACTTATTGGGAATTGAGTAGACACTGTTCGCAAAATGACCTGACTTGACGGATTTTCATTTATTCATGACATTATTAAACTTAGTTAACGGGTTACTCACGTATAGTGTCAGCTACTGCCGACATGTTTCGACCTCATCCGGAGGTCTTCATCAGGGCGAATCTGACTAAAGGCCCGTACATAGCACTGGGTCTATAAGTGAGTAACGTTAGCTAAGTTTAATAATGTCTGTGTCTCACGTTAGTTTTAATCAAAAAATTAATTGTATAATTAAGTGAAGCTTCAGATTTGGTGGGATAATAAATACCATCCTACTATCAAATCTCCCAGCCGCTGAGAAACTCGGATGGTGATCTCTCCTGGGCAGCTGGAATAGGCTCCGGGGTTTGCAAGTTGCCATCAAAACCGAGTCAAGTAAGGTTTCTCAAATAGCGACTGTTGTAACTGTGGAACTATTAGAACCATGTCCCACTTACTCTTAAGCCCGAACTGCCCAACATGTACATTGTACAATAGACGACTAACTCCGGTAATGATAGCGGAGTAAGTGTAGCCACACACTGGTCCACAATCATATAAAACACCATTCCGACTCGCTAAGAAGAAGAGATTGTATAATAATCGGTCTAAAAATACCTTGGAAATTAAACCAGAGCAAATCAGAAAAGAAAATATTTATTAGTGACTTACCTGTTTCATCCCACTGCTAAAGGTCTCACCCATTTCTAAACAAAAAACAATTACAAACGTTTCCTAAATGAAAAGTTAAAATATTTCTTGTCGCTAAGAATCTTTTTCAAATTTAGCATTGCAAAAACAAGGCATATTATATTTTTATTAAAATAGGTTTAGTTTGCATTTCTTTGTTTAGTTTTTTTAAAGGATAAAGTGACCTGAATAAATACATAAAGGGGATAGATAAGTCATTTTATACATATCAAAGGTCTTGTAAAAAAATGGAATGCCGACGAATCCTGAAAAAAATATTTGGGTCATCCCGAGAATAGAGATTAACTTGGAGATTGCAATGGGACGTTTTACGAATACTATAACTTCGGAATCTTAAGTTATCAATCGAGAAATTTGTGCACTAACTTAGTATCTACTCGCTCGTAAGTTACACGCCTTTGTTATCGAGCTCTGAGCTGAAACTTGAGGTATTTTGCTGCTTTTGAATGGGAATGTCTAAAGAGTAACGTACTTAGTACTTATAACGATATCTATTTTAGTCTATATCTTAACTCTAAGTTAGTTTTGTTAAATATCAGTGCTGCACTTTCGAACATTTGATTTATATATTTACACGTTCTATTGTCTATCTATATTAAGGATTTGGAAATAGTTTAAATTCATTAAATTTTTGAAATCCCATGAAAGTTCTCTTTCTTTTCTCCTTGCATTATTTTCATCCGACGAATAGTTAAATAAAATAATTCAAATTAATTTTTATATACTTATGGCCAATATTTTGAACTATCAATTTAAAAGCTTATTATTTTTCTAATATTTTAATTTTGCGTTTCAAAGATGTGAAGTGTATCAGCAAATGTAAGGTCTAACAAAATATACTAAAACTATTTTAAGAGTGAATTTAGTCCATAATACTGTACAACTTTCCCCAAGGAACACGTGTCGAAATATGAAAAGTAATTTTTGGCCTTGGAGTTTGTATAAAAAGCCAAAAATTGTTTTTCACATTTGGATATACGTTCCCTGGGGAAAGTAGTTTATATATCAGTATATTTTGTTAGACCTATAACAAAACAATCAGTTGCATACGTCCAAGGGGGTTGCAGAGATGGGGGGTGTTATCGGATCATGTTACTGACAACATCAGGGGCCTCTTTTGTTCCCAGTTGACAGTTCTCGGTACAGTAATAAGCTCAGCTTTACTACGGGCTTTGATAACGGAAGCGATCTGGTTACATCTTATTGACAGGTTCTCTATAAATGATAATCTTTTCTATGGAACGGGTCAATGGTTAGGTCAGATATTTTTGTGGGATATATATTTTTTTAACCGACTTCCAAAAAGGAGGGACGTTAAGAGTCCCCCGTACCCAAACCAAAATACAACTTTCCATACAAACGTAGTCTACGTTTTATTTCAAAACGACATGTCCGATTTGGGCAAAATTTTGTAATTTCAATATTGCAATTATCTAGGTTTATAACTGGTTTCCGACAGTAAAAATATGAACTTGAAATAGAATATAGTGTTTTATATCATTTTTGACTATTAGTATGGGAGACTTCTAAATCGTTATATTTTCTTTCCAGTTCATAATTTTACTATAGAAACCAGTTATAACCCTAGATAATTGCAATTTCTTTACAATTACCAATTTTTACCGGAATCTGACATGTGGTTTCAAATTAAACGTAGACTACGTTTGTATGGAGAAGTCTAGGGTAAGGGGATCCTTAACTCGTCATGATTAGGTATTTGAAGATCGATTTGTAAATATTTTTAGAGGGCTTTCTTTTCTGGCGATCACATAGATTTTTTTTGGAAATCGGTTGTGTAGTTTGGGGACAAAGCAGGTTATTCGTCATGAAAAATGTTATATTACTTAAATACCTCATATAATGGTAATAAATATTATTTAAGCCGAAAAGCTCTAACTCTGCATTGTTTATTTTGAAACCTAGCTTTAATTGATTCAACTACGAGTAAGCGTTATTTTTAGGACTGGCGAAACTAGGTTTGCATGTGTTTTAAATTATTTAGGATAGGCAGAAAAGGAAGGTTTTGCACAAATACAAAACTTAATTTTTCTTAAATATCTACACTAACTGCTTGGATTTTACGACTATGTCAAAATTACACAAATAGAATTGATGATTTCACAACTGAAAGTGCCTTTTTTTTAAACATAGTTTACTAAATAAATTTGTAGTTGTATCTGTAGTTGTACTTGAAATTTATCTAGTAATCAGTATGCTTTCAACGTCCCATCTCAATCTATAATGAGTCTCCGTGATTGACGGCGTGTCACAAGGGTGAAGAAATTTTGACGGCTGCCATCGGCTTAGGGCCCATAGACAATCGGATATGTCATGCGTTTGACGTTTCGTGTCCGGGTGATAAATATTGTTATACATAGTGGGTAGGTGCGCTGGTTACTTAGAATATAGAACAAACCAGAAGCCGCGAACGCGCCCTAAGCTGAAGCTACACAAACTACTCTCAAAGAGTGTAGTTTGATAATTGGTGGATTAGTCTATCTGTGGCCATCGACTGACGTACGCGGGAAAAATTCTCTCGGTTTTAATTAAATTATGCCGTGTTGTGCGGTTCTCACCTGCAAAAATGCAGTTGAAAAAATATAAAAATTAGATGGGATCACATTTCATGTGTAAGTAGCGCAAATACATTTCATTTTATTTGAATAATAATGTATTTTTACTCGTTCAAAATGTAAACAATTTGGGCGAGTCCATTTTGTCAATGTTGCCAGTTGTGCTAAAACGTTTTTCCTGCTTTCACTTGGTTATTTTCTAAAAGGTTAATAAAAAATAAATAAATGCATGAAAAATAATTTAACGTTTGACTTTAATACTTAGATAAAAAATTCAAATTAATTTATTTAGTGTCAAAGTATGACACTGTTTGAATTAAGACATTTTAGTATAAATAGAGTGACTTATGTATATAAGTAAATAAAATTATTACCTATTGTTTGACAGATACTAAATTGTATGAATAGTAGTGTTTTTAACCCCCGACAAAAAAGAGGGGTGTTATAAGTTTGACGCTAGTGTCTGTCTGTATGTCTATCTGTGGCATCATAGCGCTCGAACGGAAGAACTGATTTCGATTCGGTTTTTTATTTAAAATCAAGTTACCTTGCGGGATGTTTCTTAGCTATGTTTGATGAAAATCGGTTAAGCCTTTTAAAAGTTATGGGAGGTTACCAGGTGCTATTTTTCAAACGCGGAGTCACTAAACGAACGGTTTTTTGTATGGAAAAATCGTTTAGATGACTCCGCGTTTCAGAAACGGCACTTACCGTTTGAAAAACGGCTTTCCCTAAAATAAAACAGATCTATATTTTGTAACGTTATCAATTTAAGTCGTTTCTGTAGTTCCGCTACTCATCGCTAGACGGCGTTTTTGACCGTCGGGTTTTTTCCTATTTGCGTAAACTTGTTATAAGAATGTTAAAACTATTCTAATTATTAAAAGTGGAATTTCAGGTTTCCAGCTTATGAAATCATAAGAGTAAAGAGGACTCAAATTATAACACAAGCTCGGTTAGATGAAATATGAAAATCTACTACATACAATACATACTATCACGTCTTTATCCCTAATGGGGCAGACAGAGCATTTTGGGTCTTGCGGTTCTATGCAGAGCCCAGGGCCGCAAGACCCAAAAGCCACTTTTAGGTTACTTTTAGAAAATCTACTAGGCAGTGTTATTTGTTCGAAACATTTTGAAGATGAATATTTTTATGACACAAAGCGCGGTTTTATAAATTACACATGGAATTATCTATTCTTATCCATATATTATCCCACAGGAACAAATATCGGAATCAAAGTGTCGGAAAGACTATGTCCTTCCTTATCAAGAAAACTATCCCTATACCTAACTTCATTTAAAAAATATCATTTTTACAGTTGTTGTTATAATCTCATAAGGGCCGTTATAGAAAAATATTTACATATACAACTTCATCATTTGTCAATATGTAAAAATGTATTGATTGCCTCAGAATCAAAACGTCAATATTATTTAAAAAAATGTACAACAAAAAGGTATGTAAATAAAAGCATATTTTGTAAAAAATTACGTGTTTTATTCCTACTACTACTTAAGGTTTTTTTATTCAATATATTAATGAATATTTATTTATTAGGATAACTGTTATAGATCGATAATCGTATTATGTTGACATAAAACATTAAGTTTGGTTTGCATTATTTTGAAACATGATTTTTGATTTACCCTAAAAGATGCGAACTCTCTCTAAGCTAGCAACACTTTGCGGGTGTGAAGTATGAGGAATGCGGGGGGTAACGCATTATTTTTGGACACAGTGAGCTGCATACATTAACGGCTGTAGGCTACTTCTGGTTTGTTCTATATTCTAAGGCTGGTTAGGAACAATTTTAACCGTTCAGTGTTGTAGTTAAATATATTTTAAATCTTTTCGGTTTTAGCTGGTTTGTTATCTTAAAGATTAAAAATGTTCTTAATTTTAACGGGTCTAAATTATCTTCGACAGAATGAAGCGACCACATGAACATTCTGTATGTATGTTTGTTCGGCGAAATATGGAAGGCTTATAGATGTAGCCAATAAAGTTAATTCGAATATGAACCAAATCGGCTAAAGGTTTTCCGGGGTCGTGTGTTCACACTTCGGAACTACTACTACAAGTTATTGAAAGCAAATGACTATTATTATGGTATTTTTAATCTGTGAAAGTCCTTAAATTCTTGTGATTTAGTATATGGCAATCCTCTAAGTTCTAATGTGAAATACTTAGCAATCATTGGCTAATAATATTGCCGTGTGGTTTCCAGCACAGTAGAATATGACCACTCCAAGATCCACTTCCCGTGAATGTTTTAAAAGGCAACTTAGGAAACACAAGCTGAACACAGCTTATCATCATCATGAGACCTCTGCAACCCATCTGGCCAGCGTGGAGAATGTAGGCCAAATGCTCTGGCTGCTCTGTCCAAACTTAAGCAGTTCATAGAGGGTCATGCTCCTGCACTGGAGACTAAAAAGACCTGACGATACTGATGATTGTCTAATCAAATGGACGCTTGATTTAACGTAGTTAATTGATGTTGTCACTGTCAGAACTCAAGAGTGGAAAAAGTTAAATGGCGCGGATAAAGTTATGCAAAACTATTTATCGGGAATCGACATTCGAGTCGGTAGTAATTGTATTTTTATCATACGGTTCCAAGTGATTAAACACGAATGTAGAATGATCTGTCCGTATTGGATAACCTATCATTGGATTACCCTGGAGAACATAGCGGTTCAGCCTGAAATATTGGCGCGCTTTTATTATGAACCATGATGTATTCATGCCAAGACGTCTGGCAGCTCTGGCCAAGTTTGGCTCGGGTAGTACAGAGAGGGTCGTGCTCCTGCAGTGGAGACAAAAAGACCTGATGATAATGATGATCATGTATTCATGGGCTACGGTTGTAATTGATAAAACGCTTCATTTAATATACATACTCGTATAAATACAGTTCAATATTGAAGACATAATAAGTAATAGTATTTTCTAATCTTAACGCTTGCCTGACCCGTGTCGCTTATCGCAAACGCAAACATATCCAGAAGGATTTTATCAATACTTCAACATTTTGCTATAATCAAAACGTCGAGTAGAATATTTCTTATAAATATTTAATGGGATCTTTGAAACCCTTATGGGTCTATTGCTGGTCTAAGGCCTGGGCAGCCGGGCTGGTGATAGTGTTGTCGCTTGATAGTTAACTACCCATAGTGAAAACTATCGATAACATTGCTTCTGATAATGCATAAACTGTCGATACAATTGATAGTATCGATAGTACTGCAATATCGATAATTTATGCATTACGAAAAGCAATACTATCGATTATTAGCATTTTTCGATTGAAACTATCGATTGTAAAACTATGTTTTGTTGTTGCATAGAAGTAGCCGCTGCCTGTTCTTTTATCATTATTAAATTTAAGAACTACGTTCTTATCGTTGAAGTATTTTCTATGTCCCCCTATGTTCACTTCTACCTTATCTTTTACTTCATCCACGAATGGCCTCCTTGGTCTTCTTTTTCCTCTCTGACTTCCACCTCTTCTTTCTTGATCTTCTCTGTTATCTATTTAATGTTATTATGGTTCTTTTTCTATCTCACGTTAGTTTCACCAAATAAAAATATTCCATACTTACTAATCAAAGACCAGAAGAAATTGCTTACTTCTATTTCAAAGAAAATACCTTAGTTAGAAATCAAAGGCAACGTTTAGTAAATTGTCTATTTATTCAGAAACTTCGTAGTTTTGGCAAATTTGATGTTCACTTACTACAAACATTAGCTAATAGTATATATTTGCACAGTTGCAAAGCATATGTTTGTACAGTTGCAAACTCCCTCTGGCATTGGACAAACGGCTTGATGGTGCTCCCTCTTTAGGTAGAAGAGACATGTTTATATTCGTATCCTATTTTTAAACACAAAAATCAGATAAACCTTATTTAAATCAACCTTAAATTAGATAAATTAATAAGAGACAAAACTGGCAACCAATAAATCATTATTTCTAAACCAAGTTACATTGTAACACGATTTTCGAGCCTCCCCATTACCTAACATGATCGTTACACGGAAGTTATTACAGGAATCCACATATCTAACATACAACCAGCGATATACACCAAAATGTGCGCCATAAATTTAAAACTCTGCTGTAAATCAAACTTTGTAAACGCCCTACAGACGTAGAATGTAACATGTCAGAATCACCCATAGAATGTAAAGGCGGATACTCACGTAATGCGATTGACATGCATGAACGTGTGCTGGGCATGTAGGTACATAAGTTACGACTTTCTACGAGCTAAAAGCACAAGCAACAGGAATTATTGCATTGAAATGTGACTTGTCAAGATATATTAAGCGAAGCAAGCAGCCGAAGCTTTAGCGTATAAAAACATAATACATGAGATACAGGTTGGATAGTAAGTTTAGAAACGAAACTTTATTGGCTATGACATTAGTGGCAAAACTGTATTCATACAATGAACATTGAAAGAACAATTTTAGTAGGTATACTGTACTTCTTTTATACTTACTTATATTATCCAATCCAATGTGCGGTTTTTTACTTACCTTTAATTAAATCGTAGCAGTATAGCTGGAACTCGACATAAAATTCAAAACGAATAAAAAATTATAACTGCTATTAATTATCAATTGAGAAATAGAATAGTTTAATCATCATTTTCTTAGATTTTAAATTAACAATTGAATCACTAAAGATAGACTATTTATTTGTAGCTTTCGAAGCTTGAGACTGCTAATTAAGTAATCATCCAGGTAACCACAAGTTTTTCTAGTCAAGTTCACATTTTATACACTTTTCAAGAGTGTATTGATGTTTATTGGTCTATGGAAAAATTTAATTTCAACAAGATTTATCAGATATTAAGCGCGTTCAAAATCGCCATTCGTGTGAATAATTGAATATCGTGTAAGCGTACCTTTACCAGCAATTTTAGTCGTCAATTAGCAACGGGGCCTACGGCAACGGCGTCACTCTCCATACAGCCACGACACATGTCGACATGTGTTCGACTGTCAATGCTTCGCTTCCGTTTTCCGAGATTTTTTTGCTTGGTAAATTAACTTTTGAGTTCGACAAACCAATGCTACACGTCACACGTGCGCTGCGCAATCGAAATTGGCTTCTGTAATATTTTTTCTTAAGTGTTGTAAAGTAGGTATGTAATTGTAAATTGCTACCTAATAAAATCTAGTTAATTCGTCACTGTAACCATTCCAGAAGAAAGAATCAATTTCAAGTCAAATCTTGTAATTACTTTTGTACAGTAAAAATCTAATCTAAAGACGCATTGTCTTTTTTGGCTCTTTTTCCATTTTTTTATGTGGGTAATGGATTTTGGTCTCATTTATTAATCTAGCAGTTGTCTGAAGTACCGGTCTGTTTTCTTGACTTGATCATACAATCGCAATGTCTTACTTAACAAGTTTGACGTCGGCTGATTTGGGGACTTAGTAAATTCAGATTCTGAAGCCAAATGTTACATGTAAGTACTTTTGTGTCATAGCGATAATATCTCCATTTTATCATTACTTTCCGATTCAAACAGTTTTACTAACTGTAATATCGATCTTTTGTCTGTATGTTGAATTAAAGCTTCTAGAACAGGTATATGAGCATTTTGCTCAGCTCTGCCTGCCTCATTTCAAAGCCATTATCCACTTTGGAATAAGCTGGCTTTTCCTTTCCAGTTTTGTTCTTTTGGCCTTGCCTACAACAAGGTCCAGTTTCTAATCCAGGATTGTAACTACATTATTATCTACAACAAACTTCACTTACTACAAACATTAGCTAATAGTATATATTTGCACAGTTGCAAAGCATATGTTTGTACAGTTGCAAACTCCCTCTGGCATTGGACAAACGGCTTGATGGTGCTCCCTCTTTAGGTAGAAGAGACATGTTTATATTCGTATCCTATTTTTAAACACAAAAATCAGATAAACCTTATTTAAATCAACCTTAAATTAGATAAATTAATAAGAGACAAAACTGGCAACCAATAAATCATTATTTCTAAACCAAGTTACATTGTAACACGATTTTCGAGCCTCCCCATTACCTAACATGATCGTTACACGGAAGTTATTACAGGAATCCACATATCTAACATACAACCAGCGATATACACCAAAATGTGCGCCATAAATTTAAAACTCTGCTGTAAATCAAACTTTGTAAACGCCCTACAGACGTAGAATGTAACATGTCAGAATCACCCATAGAATGTAAAGGCGGATACTCACGTAATGCGATTGACATGCATGAACGTGTGCTGGGCATGTAGGTACATAAGTTACGACTTTCTACGAGCTAAAAGCACAAGCAACAGGAATTATTGCATTGAAATGTGACTTGTCAAGATATATTAAGCGAAGCAAGCAGCCGAAGCTTTAGCGTATAAAAACATAATACATGAGATACAGGTTGGATAGTAAGTTTAGAAACGAAACTTTATTGGCTATGACATTAGTGGCAAAACTGTATTCATACAATGAACATTGAAAGAACAATTTTAGTAGGTATACTGTACTTCTTTTATACTTACTTATATTATCCAATCCAATGTGCGGTTTTTTACTTACCTTTAATTAAATCGTAGCAGTATAGCTGGAACTCGACATAAAATTCAAAACGAATAAAAAATTATAACTGCTATTAATTATCAATTGAGAAATAGAATAGTTTAATCATCATTTTCTTAGATTTTAAATTAACAATTGAATCACTAAAGATAGACTATTTATTTGTAGCTTTCGAAGCTTGAGACTGCTAATTAAGTAATCATCCAGGTAACCACAAGTTTTTCTAGTCAAGTTCACATTTTATACACTTTTCAAGAGTGTATTGATGTTTATTGGTCTATGGAAAAATTTAATTTCAACAAGATTTATCAGATATTAAGCGCGTTCAAAATCGCCATTCGTGTGAATAATTGAATATCGTGTAAGCGTACCTTTACCAGCAATTTTAGTCGTCAATTAGCAACGGGGCCTACGGCAACGGCGTCACTCTCCATACAGCCACGACACATGTCGACATGTGTTCGACTGTCAATGCTTCGCTTCCGTTTTCCGAGATTTTTTTGCTTGGTAAATTAACTTTTGAGTTCGACAAACCAATGCTACACGTCACACGTGCGCTGCGCAATCGAAATTGGCTTCTGTAATATTTTTTCTTAAGTGTTGTAAAGTAGGTATGTAATTGTAAATTGCTACCTAATAAAATCTAGTTAATTCGTCACTGTAACCATTCCAGAAGAAAGAATCAATTTCAAGTCAAATCTTGTAATTACTTTTGTACAGTAAAAATCTAATCTAAAGACGCATTGTCTTTTTTGGCTCTTTTCCCATTTTTTTATGTGGGTAATGGATTTTGGTCTCATTTATTAATCTAGCAGTTGTCTGAAGTACCGGTCTGTTTTCTTGACTTGATCATACAATCGCAATGTCTTACTTAACAAGTTTGACGTCGGCTGATTTGGGGACTTAGTAAATTCAGATTCTGAAGCCAAATGTTACATGTAAGTACTTTTGTGTCATAGCGATAATATCTCCATTTTATCATTACTTTCCGATTCAAACAGTTTTACTAACTGTAATATCGATCTTTTGTCTGTATGTTGAATTAAAGCTTCTAGAACAGGTATATGAGCATTTTGCTCAGCTCTGCCTGCCTCATTTCAAAGCCATTATCCACTTTGGAATAAGCTGGCTTTTCCTTTCCAGTTTTGTTCTTTTGGCCTTGCCTACAACAAGGTCCAGTTTCTAATCCAGGATTGTAACTACATTATTATCTGTTTTTGCGCTCTGCTTTGTACTGCAACTGAAGAAAAATAAATATGTTTAACTTGTTTTTTTTTAGCCTAGTCGATTGTGTTACACTGGTTATCTTTTCCCATTTTCTTTTATTGGTTTGCCAGTTCCAGTAACACTGCCAAAATATATGTTATGCTGCTATGCTATTTAATTCCACATATTTCCATAAACTAATTTCTGAGAAATGTACTACATTATTGAATTATTGCCATATTTCATTATAATTTCCTGTAAAACATTTGCTTATTGGTATTTATTTTATTCCCTTTGTTGTTTTCATAACTTAAATTCCATCAATAATTTTTTGTAAAATTCAATGTTATGTAGATATACTGTTTTATTCCTTACGTATTTTTTTTACTTATTATTTTAACTACAGCGGTTTAAAATATGGGCTTGACGTTAATTGTCTGCTAATTAATCTTAAATAAATCAAGTAAATTTATTGCAAACTATTTTATACTTACGTCTAATGTTTCCTTTGTATTAAACTCTAGTAAAAAGCTTGATATTTATTCAAAATCTACAAGTTATCGCGGAATCCCCATCAAAATCGATTTTACGAGCCAGTTTACGACTAAATCTACGGTATCATCTTGTAACCCTTTAAATTGTCTATAAAATTAGAAATTTATCAGATCCAAGGGAACATGACATGTTTTGTCACAAAACATATTTGTTTTTGTTGTGAGTTTTTAGTTTTTATTTGATTACTAACTATGCCCGTGGGCTCCGCTTCTCGCGAGAATTTTGTAATAAAAACAATCCAATGTCCTTACCCAGGTCTTAAACTATATCCATAACAAATTCCATCTAAATCTGTCCAGTCGTTCTTGACTTATAAATAGTGTAACCAACATAACTTTGTTTTATTAAGATAATAAAATCGAGTCTTACAAAATTCATTTCCGTTCAATTATTTAATGATCAAAATGTAGATTCAATAACAATTTTTAAATACTTTTCGTTATAAATCAAATGATGTTTATTGTAAAAACACAGGTTACACAAGGTACTTGTATAATAATTATTGTACTTCCATTAAGGGCAAGTTGTCCCCTAATGGACGTATAATAATTTTTTGTTGTTATTTTTTTGGATAATAAAGAAGCATGATTTTAAATGTTACGTAAGTACTTCTTACAGGTTTTACTCAGTATAAGTAATAAACTATATACATCAGATTATAATTCCTGTTTCACTGTACAGGAACTACAAAGTATTTTATCTGTACTATTATGATAATTATTGAAGTCTTACAATTATTTACATTGTTGTCTGAATCCTTGGTGATTAATAATTTGGGAAACCAGGTTAACAATACTGTCAGTGCTTTGTGATTAGAATTGTAAATCTTAAACCGCATTTCGCGACTTTACCACAAGAAAACTGTGTAAAAGCTTTTGTTTTGTTACCCGTTACGCCATCTATCGGGTACCACCTCATGAACAAAGCTTTTATTTTGAATTTGCAATTCCAATCCAAAAATAAAAAATAAATCCAAATTCAAAATTAAACGTTTGAATCTTCGAATTGTGTTCCCACAGGCAGGACGATCCTTTGATTTAACGGCAAATAATAGATTTTACGCTTATTACCACGTGAAGATCGTTTAGATTGTCTTCTTAAAAAGAATTTGGTATCTTTACATCTTAATGCACTTAAGCTTTAACCAAACGCTTTTAGCCTTCCATTCTTGAAAGCTCGACGACCGAAGCTAATGCTATCTGTCGTGATCTCGCGATCAACTCCAACACGCGGCGAACAAAAAAAAATGTTATTAACTCAATTATATTCGAATCGTCGAAAGCTTTAACAAAAGTTATCAAAAGATAGTTAAGTGACCCGCGTACCCGCCGGTACCGTTACATCAACCTCTAATTAATACTCGCCCACTTGGATCCGAACTCGTTTAGGCAGTGTTTACTGCACTCTGCATCTACAATGCAAATCCATGGAATAGCGACGCATTACATCGCCTTGGTCGTAAACGAGAATCGGGACTATCGATTTAACTCCACACTAGGGTCGTAGAAAGAATTCCTTACAACAATGAACCGGTGTAACAATAAATACCTTAATGATATCCCGAGATCGGAGAAGCGTCCGACGGACCCGTCCAACTCTTACAAGAAATCCACTATAGCATACCGAAGCGGCAACATTACGAATGAAACGGCACAATCTCACACGACCACTGAATTGTAATCCACAGCACTTTAGTTTTGGTACAAAAGATGTTTTTCGTAACACAACGCGGCGTCAGCTTCTCTGTAGGGACGACCGATGCGCACGGGTGCCCGGCACTAACTGAACTGGTTTTACCGGGTGAAGGGAGGGGGAAGCGCGACGGGTGCGTTTGGTTGGTTCGGTTTTATGAAAATATTTCGTGAGTAATGCACGTGTTATGTCTTGAGTGCGTCGGCCTAGAGCGGCCTCGGATCGGATCTTTGATTGAAGTCCGCTGCACTGTCACAGATAAAGATAATGGAAAAGTGTCGCGCTCGAGATGTGGGGTCTTTACGTTGCCTTCTATGCAATCTAAAGCACGCTAGTAGGTGTTTTGGTATGCAATGCCTTAATCCGTAAAGCCTGGTTTACACAGTACAAGTGACAAGTGAGCGTGTGAACAGGCACTGAGAAGCGACAAGTGCATAGATATTTTCAATCACTTGTCAGTCGTCACTTGCAATATGTAAACCAGGCTTTATGAAAAGTAGGCGGTGTGCTTTTGGTAAAGGCTTATACATACATTAGTGAGCTATTGACTAAGTGACAAATAGATCTTAAAATCTAAAAATATACCATTTCTAGTTGGGGTCGGCTCTCCTAATCTTTCTTCTCCAAAGAGATATCTTTTGGATCGTCACTGGTTTTGTGTTGGCGTTCTTTAGGTCCTTATTTACAACATATATCCATGTTAGTCAAGGCCTGCCGATGCGTCTTGGGAACGACTTAAAGTCTGTTACTTTCCTGATCATGTGATCGGTTGGCCTCCTTATGACGTGACTTCGGTCGTCTGTGACCAAAAAAACAGAAATTAAAGCTCTTGTTAATAGGTGTTACAAAGTAAGTAAGTACCAAAATCGCGTGTATTATACCTTACCTATATCTTCATCTTCGCTTACACTTGATGTGGTGTTGGCGCAAAACAAAATTTTACACCACTCGAAAGTCCACCAATTTCACAATGTATTTACGGTTACGATATTGTTATGTATTGTATTTATGTATTTTTGACAATTATCATTACATAAATTCTAAATACTAAATTTAAAATCTTAACTACAATCTTAATTAATGTAATGATAATAATAATAATAATGTGTGTCCCCACGCAAGCCTCTCAAAGGACCGGGGTGAAAAGACTCGTGATTTTCAAAGGAGATACACAATAATGTAATTGTATATTATACAGTATCATTTTATTTATTTATTTATTAAAATCTTTATTGACCACAACGGTACAAAATTTTATAATGTGTAAGTATATTGTATTGCTTTTTGTGCCGCACAACTTTCTTTGTTTATCCCTATGGTTGACTGGGAGAGATTGCTTTTAGCATTAAGTCCGCCATTTGTTAAAAGTATATTTGTACCTTGAAACAATAAAGTTTGATAAAATAAAATGAAAACCAATTAAAATGTAATTAAAAATCTAAATATCGTTAATATACAGTTCAGTAACTACCGTAACGAATAATTTATTCTCAGTTGTAAGTAAAAACGTAATACCTTAACTGAGAGATTGCATTTATAGCGATAAGTCCGCCTTTGTGCCTATATTGTTTCTTGTTGTTGTTGTAATTTTTATGTATATCATGGTGCAATAAAGTTAATTTTTATTGTATTACTGTATTGTACCTTAACGACGTAAAAAAAAAGCCGTGATGATTTTTAGGTTAACAGAACAAACACACAATCAGAATTCCGTAAGCTTTTTTATTATTAAAAGGTCACCGCAAAAAAGTTAAATTTTCGTCTTCTAAAATTATCGACAAACAAATTAAATAGAATGTCAAATGTTTGTTTTAAAAACATACCTAATCAGTAACTAAAATGTTTTTAAAACATTCCATTATTTTATTACCATCAAAAAGGATTTGACAAAAAAATGGAGTTTGCGAAACGAAGAACATCAGTAAGTAAGAATGAATAAATTAAACGAACGCCCACAAGGTCTTAACTTGTTGAGGCGTTCGTAAATAAAATAGAAAAAAGAAGTCGATAAAATACTGAAATAAAGAAATGAAAATTATAAAAATATTGGCTATTGGCAGGTTAGACTGCTAAGAGTAAAACCTTTTTTATAAAAGCGTCGATATAATTAGTTTTCCGCACTGTTACTAACTGTATTATTTATATTTATATATATAAAATATATTGATTTACTATATGTTTGTCGACCTCCGTGGATTACTGGTCACCATGCTAGTCCGCCACCCAGAGGTTCCGGGTTCGATTCCCGAACAGGGCAAGTTGGAAAATGGCCTTTTTCAAATTGTCCTGGGTCTTGGATGTTTATCTATATATGTATTTGTTACAAAATATAGTATTGTTGAGTTAGTATCCCATTACACAAGTCTCGAACTTACTTTGGGGGTAGCTCAATATGTGTTATTTGTCCCTTTATGTATATTTATTTATTTGTATGTAAGTAAATAGAGAATATGCACGTTTTTTTTTGCCTAATAAAATCCTTATTAAACAAATATAAAAGAATTTATGAAATATCTTAATCAGCGACGAACTTGTGATACTTTAAAGTTTCAATTAGAAAGAGAAATCCGATGTGTACCGGTGACGTCAAAGTCCATATCATCTATGAATTTACCATAGAAAGTGACGTTTTCGCAAGAGAGATAGACATATTTTTGTAAAATGGATATATCTCGTTTCTTTTTTTAATCAATTTTTACTGTTAGTACTTTACTTTCGAATATTTATGGATAAACTGGTTAGATTGAATAAGCCTTTACTGGCTACTAACTTCTTAATGGACTGTATTATTTATTTGCTCTTCCTAAATACTAAATTAAACATATTTTATTGACTTATTTTCCATTTTATTCTTCACTTTTCTCTGATTGACATCTGACCACATTTCTTTTTGATAGATTTTATGGGTATATATACATTTTTTTTCATGAATATTCCCTTTTAACTCTATGTATAATTACTGCGCACACCTTATTGCAAATTATTTTTTCTCCACCAAGGCTTGACTGGAAGAGATTGCATTTATAGCGGTAAGTCCGCCTTTGAGCTTACATTGTTTCTTGTTGTTTTTGTAATTTATTTGTTTATCATGGAGCAATAAAGTGGATTTGTATTGTATTTGTGTATTTGTGAGGAGCTCGTTGCGCATTTCTAGCGCTTTAACAAGTAAAGCGGCACCGGGCGTGGTCCGCACTTGGATGGGTGTCCACAAGTGGCATAACCACTTCTCGAGCTCCTCCGTGCTTCTTAAGGCACGTATAAGCCGTTGGTCCCGGGTGTCATTTTATGGCAGTCGTCAAGCTACGTCAGATGCCTTTAGGCAGCCTGAAAAATCTGACACCAGTGCTGGCCACTTACACACATGGAAAAAAAACAAACATTGTATTTGTATTGTTAGTCCGCGTGGTTCCTTTGCATTTTGTGCAACCATACCATGTAAATTTTTTATAACATTCCCATACATACATACATACATACTATCACGTCTTTATCCCTAATGGGGCAGACAGAGCATTTTGGGTCTTGCGGTTCTATGCAGAGCCCAGGGCCGCAAGAACCAAAAGCCACTTTTAGCGTCATGGTGGGCGAGAAGATGGAAAAGCAATCAATACGGTTGCTAGCCGCATCGCCTGTTAACATGATTCGCATTTTTGCCCATTCCCTCGATCGGCTTTTACGATCTGCGTGGGAAGAGAAGCAGCTGGTACATTCTAAGTTTTTTTTATTTCTCCCAGACCAGCATGGGAACTTTTTCCCATGTGAAATGTCAATACAAGACTGTTATTAATATTACACAGGCTTAAGTTTTAAACACTGGCAACATTTTTGAAGCAAGTTCAGTCCAGAATACTAAATTATTTTCTATAAAATCATATGGAAGTATCATTCTTTTTCTTAGTTTTTGACTGTTTTTGTTAATTATACTATAGTGATTCCTTCCGCTAAGTTCTTAACCTCTTTATATGTTTTCACGTTTAATTTTTCTTTTATTTGGTCTATAAATTTTCTTCTGGGTTTTCCTACTCCTCTCTTTCCTTCTGTTTTTCCTTCCATTATTGTTTTAAAGAACGCATCGTGGCGTAGTAGGTGACCGAACATTTTCCCTCTTCTATTCTCTATAATTTGTATTATTTGTCTTTTCTCTCTCACACCCTCTAGTACCTTTTCATTTGTAATTTTTTCTGTCCAACTTATTTTTTTCATTCTCCTCCAGCACCACATTTCAAATGCTTCTAATCTATCTATATCTTATAGGAAGAGAGACATGGAAAGCACTTCACCGACAAGAGCCCAGCTCTTAAATATAAGAAGAAGACTATAGTGATTCAGTATAGCCCGTGGCTCGATTTATATCAGGTACGTTCCTTCCACGTTATTCAATATGTAATACTAATCAATATATCACTCTGTCATAATTATTTACACCACACTTCAAAAAATTTTGTTCTGTTTGTCATAAGTTTCGTCTTTGACCATTCGGAGGTAGATTCAATTCAATTCAAATATATCTTTATTATCATGGGATATTTATAAATATCTCTTAATAATCGTCATTATTTTGTTGCACAATTGTTGACGTCAAATGGTTACTTACAGCTAAGTTTACTACCGCTTCCAAAGCGCTAGTGCAGAAGAAGCAGTACCAAACTGTACTGCAGCATTTTCTCCAAGGACGTCAACTCACAATTAAATTAATACTTAAAGTTAATGTGGACAGAGAATACATTGTTTGTTATATCATATCATAATTTTAATTTAATTTTTAGAATGTCATGACAAATAGTAAGAGAAGAGGACAATCAAATGTTATCGGCGTATAATATTCGTATAACATAATATTCACAACAATACAATACAAGTAAGATTTATTTAATTACTCGACGACCTCTTTGGCGTAGTGGTCACCATGCTAGTCCGTCACCCAGAGGTCCCGGGTTCAATCCCCGGTCAGGGCGAGTTGAAAAATGGCCTTTTTCAAATTGGATGTAAATCAAAAAATATTGTACCGTTGAGTTAGTAACATTCAACACAAGTCTCGAACTTACTTTGGGGCTAGCTCGAATCAGTATGATTTATCCCTACATATTTATATATATTAAGTCCCTGTGTTATACAGGTATAAAACTAGTAATACTTTTACGATTTTAAAAGTGTATTTTTTTACATTTATTTGATATAGCAATGGAAAAGCTTTGAGGTAGTTGGTTGGATTATGTATGATAGTGCAGTTTTAAAATAAAATCTTTTACGTTAATCCAGTAAATGGATGCATGGAGTGCGTCCACCGATGGGCTTCATCGAACTGGAGTAGTGGACAATAGCTAATGGATCCCAAAATAAAATGGGAATAAAAATCCTATCAGAAAATAAAGGCTTTTACAGAACGATCACTAGCTGACTTGCCATGCCCGGGAAGTTTTAGGCGGTGCATTTTGTTTTCTTTTTCCACCTACACACCCAAAATAACAAGTTTTAGAGCTTCAGAAAAGTTGTAAACCAAAGTCAAAAATCAATTTATTTATTTAAATTTGAAATTAGGCATGTTATAATTATGCCAAATTTGAAATTTAATGTCAATTTCTAAATTTAGTACTTCACTTAAATTTAAATTATGACACCTATGAGTGTACAAATTACAACATTTTAAGAGGGACCCGCGCCAAACTCAAGCCCGACTTCTTTGTCTTTAAGGTAATCATTGGTCCCATAATAAAATAAACCAAAACCACACGGCGGATCGTATCTGTAACTATCTTTAACTTGCCTCCTCTTATCGAACTCCAGCGGAGATTAAACTCGTATAGCATCGGAATAATTTTTACGGTGAAATAAAATGTTTTATAGGCTTTTTGTAAAATTATACGATTCAAAATAACAGTAGGACGTTTGCAAGTCATCGTGTCGTCTGGGAAAATTCGTGACTGAAATATTTGTAAACTAGACGCTCTGCGAGCTGTAGACCACGAGGTTCCCCACTTTACTCGTTGAAATTTATCGGACAAAACAAGCCAAGCCAAAAATAGCCACTAAACTAATCTTAGTCCAAAAAATATTTTTTATCTCATCTATTCGAAAAACATGTAGAGCTAAAGTTACTTCTAATTCTCTCGGGGCTGAAAAAATAAAAAGATAATCTTTAGGGGTTAAAAGCAATCTGAAACTGAACACGAGTGTATTTACATAGAATCAAAAATAATGTTAGGAGTCCAAAAAAAAAAAAATTTAGTTTTTAAAGAATAAAAGGCACTGGCAACGTATTTTTTAAATTAATAGTTCTTTATAGCCATAAGTATTACAATTTTAGGAATTAGGTTGGGCCTTCCTTTTAAGACATATAAACCCGTGTTAGGAAGACCCGCTCTTAAATAACAAAACAAGCGTGTTTATATAAAATAAATAAATAAGCCTTTTATTTCCTTAACCAATTTTTACATATTTTACACTGCAATTTTTTTTCTCTGTTAAGGCCTCTTTCTGGATATAGGCCTCCTCCAGACGTCTCCACTCCGGTCTATCCTCTGCCTTTCTTTTCCAGCATTTTCCAGCGATTTTTTGTATGTCGTTCGCCCATCTCTCTCTAGGGCGCCCTCTACTTCGGCGGTTTTTCGGGCCTGCCCATGTAGTGACCCTCTTCGTCCATCTGTCATTTGGTGCGCGTGCCACATGGCCTGCCCATTTCCACTTCAGGTGTTGAGAGTGTTTATATACAGACAATTAAAGATTTTAAAAACGAGTATGTACTTACATGATACGTAGTTCATGTACTGAATTTAGATAAGTGAGTGGTAAACACTAGTGTATTATTGATAATATATATCGTCATCAAAGAGCATGAATGTAAGTTAACATTTTTATGTCGGTTGAATTCTTATTAAGTATTTAGGTGTTCTACTTTTCTTTATATTCTGTTTTGCATTTGCTAGTTTTCTCATAGATGGAGATGAAAAATAAAGCGTGCTACTCGGGTATGGTAATATTTTATACTATTTCGGGCAAAATGTATATGTTTCTATGAGAAAGTATTGTTTAAGTCCATGGACCGAATTTAGCATCAAAAAGTTTCAGTACATTTTTTTACATTATGCTAGCTGTATTTAAAATTGCCCAATATGGAAAACGGGAAGCAAAAATTTATAGGTCAAATTGGTAGCTCTTTAAGGAATATAACATAAATCGGCAAGATACTATTGTCTCCTAATATCGTAATATCAAAGGGGATTCACAGTGTCTTTGAAGTTTATTCCCATAAAGCAAAAGGCATATATCCTACATTCCGATGACCTGCCTTCCGAACAGGATAGAACCGGCTGAGCCGCGGAAATTCGCAAAATAGCTGACAGAATCTTGTCTTCAAAATAGCTGGCAGAATCTTTGTCGTCGAAGCGGGTATTTTATAAAAAAGCATATTCGGAATCGCGGTGCTCTTTGAAGTTAATCCGTGGATTTGGGACGTCGGATTTTTGTGCTTCGTATATGTAAATGACTTTATTTTTTTACCGTTTTGTTGGTGTATAAAAATTAATCGTGATATTAATCGGTTACTTGATACATTTTTGGAACGAAGTTCCTTTTCTTGAAGACTTGGCGGGTGGGGCTCGGCGAAGAAAAAAGGCCTGACATGCTTTGATAGAGCGAGATACTCTTATTACGACATTATGAAGAGTGCCGTGATAGATCCTTATCACCGACCGAACAGATTTTTTGTCGTATGTGCATACTTCAAATTGCATATACTTGAAGTGTACCTATATAGCCCGACTATGAAAAAAATATACGTAGTATCATTAATATGTCGTTCTCTTACCCCCGTTCGCTCGGTGGCAAATCTACACTACTTGTATATTCTAAATCTTTGGGGTCAACCATGTTTGGTCGGCGACACTAGCGCCACTAACGTGTTTGTAATTACACTATGCCGCCGGCAACGTCAAGTGGTCTGTCAAAAATCCGAAAATCGAACGCTAGTCTCGCACCCACAGTGCTTATGTAACTGGATCTTCTTAAATCGGAAAAGGCTAATTATCCGCTTTATAATTTGTAAAATTGTGACCTAGATTTTAAGTGTAAGTTATATAGGTAATGAAGTACAAATGATAATATAACATTTTTTTTTCCATATGATGTAGCTGTTTGTAGGAAATTGTGCCGTTTCGCAAAATTTTCCATAACCAACTAATTCATTGTTATTTAAAATTAGACTATCGCATGATAGGATACTATTTTTACATTTTAAAATTCATTTATAGGTAATTTTTAACCTCCGTGGTTTTTGAAACGTAATAAAAAATTATCGTGAGGAGAAGTCTGGACTACTACCTTTTTGAAGACTGGATACTCGCCTGCATTAAATGGGTTTTAAACAATTAGTACCTGGGCGACCGAGCTTTGCTCGGTTATATCCCAAACATTAACAAAAAAATTTTAAACTTGTCTAAAAACATTAAAAATTAAAAAAAAATACATAAACTTGCACATAAAACAAACAAAAGTAAGTCACCAAGTGGGATTCGAACCCGTAACACTCTTTCTAGCGGTCCGCGTAACCGCTGGGCCAGACGGAAAGAAAAACGCATGAAAACTCGAAAACACGCGTTTTCCCAATCATAAGACTAATCTAGATCGATTGTTTACCCCCGTAAACCAAATTTCAGCGAAATCGTTAGAGCCGTTTTGGAGATCACAGAAATGTATATACATATATAAATATATAAATAAATAAATATAAAAGAATTGCTCGTTTAAAGGTATAAGATAGTATGAATATAGTTATTTATTAACAGCATTAATTTTAACGGAATTCGTATAATAATTTGGAACTAACCTTTTTTGTTACTAACAAATCACATATTGAGTTATCCCCAAAGTAGTTCTAGTATAAAATATATATATTTTACAGGAAACTAACTCAACGATACTATATTTTATAAAAAACAAGTACTTATCTAGATAAACATCCCAGACCCAGGTCAATCTTAAAAGATTACTTTCCATTTTGACCTGATCGGTCATTAATTTATCAATTTATTTATTATTTAAAATCATTAATTTGAAGATAAAATTTGGGCCAAATTAACCGGATTAAAAGGAAGAGATACTAAAAACGATTGGGTGCGGAATTTCACGATTCCAATAGTTTGTTGGACGTTTCGATATTGAAAACGTCGCTTGTCGCGGCGTTATGCGTCAGACTGTCATATGCGCGAAGTAACTAGCCAGTATTTTACTGGCTTTTTGCACCGCGAATCAATCAATACATATTCCGATTTGATATAAGGCCAACAAAATTAAGGGTTTATAGTACCGATGACTACCTTAAGGACAAAAAAGTCTGGCTTGAGCTTGGCGCGGGTCCCTCTTAAAGTTTGTAATATAGGTACTCGCAAATGACATGTACATTTTGTACAAACTAAATCTACAACTTGACATTATTTAAAAATTTTGACATTTAAAAATTCAATTAAAATCATGATATTACATAACAAAACAATGTATTCTCAGTCCACATTAACTTTAAGTATTAATTTAATTGTGAGTTGACGTCCTTGGAGAAAAGGTGCAGTGCAGTTTGTTACCGCTTCTTCTGCACTAGCGCTTTGGAAGCGGTAGTAAACTTAGCTGTAAGTAACTATTTGACGTCAACAATTGTAAACAAAACAATGACGATTATTAAGAGATATTATAAATATCCTATGATAATAAAGATATATTTGAATTGAATTGAATTGGTAAAGTCATATCGAAATATGAAAAGTAATTTTTGACCTCAAATACAAATTGACCGATCAGCTGACCCGACTTTGTAAGGAAAGCCAAAAATGTTGGTCAGTGTCATGGACTTAACACACACTTAAAATAATTTCAGTATATTTTATTGCACCTTATATACAATGTCCTTTTTATTTAAGTACAAATATTTTAAGGGGTGGTTCAGTCCATCATTTTGAACAAATTTGCGTAATGAATGTATATCGAAATACGAAAAAAAATTTTTAGGTTCTCATATGAATTGTAGTCACGTGATATAATAACTATATAACTAACTAGCAGTCCATCCCGGCTTCGCCCGTGGTACATACATAGCCTATGTCACTCAGGAATAACATACCTATCCAACAGTGAAAGAATTTTTAAAATCGATCCAGTAGTTTCGGAGCCTATTCAATACAATCAAACAAACAAACAAACAAATCTTTCCTCTTTATAATATTAGTGTAGATGTAGACAATATACCTACATTTATTAGGAATAGTTGTTAGGAATGATGGACTGAATCACCTCTTAAAATATTTGTACTTAATTAAAAAGGACATTGTATATGCCAGGTCCGATTTGAATCTTTTTTTGTTTGAAAGGGTATACTTGTGAGGTGCTTCCAAAGATATTGTATTAAAATAGGTCGTGTAGTTTGGCTGTGAAGTCGGTTTTTAAGTTTTGAAAAATTATCTTGCGATCATACACTGAAAGTATACACTACTAAATTAATCGCACATATCATTTTATCTGTACACGCTAATCTTGGGATGTACTGGACGGATTCGAATTTTTTTTTTTTTTTGTTATATGGATGTTGAGCCTGCGCAACATATAGGGCATAATTGATTTTGGAAAATATAAAACATGATGCAGAACCATAGTGGCCCAGCTAAACTATAAGAAATATAAAGATGACGCCTTAGCAAAAGATGTTTAGCCTGATGATCATTTTCCGGAGACACAAAGTCCACGCGAACGAAGTCGCGGCCTTCGGCTAGGATTATGATAAGTGAGAAAATAAGTAGTCGGCTTTTACGACCTGCGCGCTGTAACATTGTAAATAAAATGAATTCATTCCTTTTTGAACTTTCAATTACAGCCTTCTTTTCAGTCCATTCAAGTCTCAAGTTATCGATAAATCTACAACACTTTCATGAAAAATATTTCACTTCTTTGGCATATTGACGCAAAATATGCAAAACTTGTGCCTCGTAAGTGGTTACTAGGCCTTCAAGTCACCCCGGTCTGACCCAGACGAAGATTCAAATGGCTTTTATAAACGTGTTTACGTGTCAGTAAAAAGTTTCTCCAAAACTTGGCTGCTAGTAGTAAATCAGTATAATTTTCTGTTATGAAGGTGAGCCAATGTTATTGACTGACAACTCACCTTTTACGTCTTTATGTCAGCATTCATGCGACTTTATGAATAAGTCATGCATTTATTATTTTTGTCTATTTGAAAAATTAAAAGATATTTTAAATATTGTCCTCTCTAACTTTATAGCTCATAATTTCTATTAACACATTGCAGGACACTCAGCCAGACCCAATAGAAATAACAATTGAATTACGTCTACAGCCATAAGTGTCCTGCAATGTGTTAAGTAATACATGTACAGTTCTATAGACGTCAGCGACGTCTCAGCTTTGCATTTGTGTAAGAGCATACAGAGAGGGTAGGTTTGACCTGACGCATGGCATGGCTCGCACCGTCTTATACTAGTTTTTAAAACTCGGCCTGAATCGCAGCACGATCCTCGCGCGTCATCTCCCTGCCACGCACTTTCCGCCGTCCCTTTTACCTTTGGTAGAGCTAGCACCGGTATGTATGTAAATATGGTATGAATTGTAAGTGAAATAAACTAACATAATATTGTATTTTTTAATCATCAAAATGGTTCATTTTTCTACTAATATGCAATTTTTTGACTGACTCTCCTTTTGAATAAGTGTGCACTTATTCAAAGCTGAGCTTACGCCAAAACGAATGTAGTTAGCATTTTTCTTTTAAAAAAATATTGCGAAGTGTCTGGATAAAAAAAATGAAAATTATTAAAATAAAATCAACACTTGAACCTATACCTGACAAGAAAAAATATATGTAACATAGTAGTTACATCATACCTCTATATAAGAAATAAATTCAAATTTTATTAGCTACCTGAAAATTCAAGCCAACTTAACAATTTACGTCGTCAAAGTCTTTCAAAGCTGAAAATTATAATATTAAAGATTCCACTTTTATTCGGAATTTTGAAGGTAGGCGACTCTCTGCGAAATTATATTAGATGTGAGGTTTCGACTGTTACGAGATTGTGGAGTAAAGGAATTATATATGGCGTCACAATTTCTGATTGCTTTTAAAAATGGTCTTTTTGATAAATTATTACCTAACTTTAGAGATGGCTGCTTCTGAATTTTATATGAATTTATAAAATCGTCTGAAATTAGTTATAGGTACTTACCTATTTAAATATTTACGAACATAAGAGCCATTTCAAGTTAGGTGTTTCATACGAAAACGAAAGAAAATTGGAAGTGCCAAATGGGCGTAGTGCGTGTCATAATCTGCTAGATGACAACAAGACAAATCAGACACTTTTTTTTAAACGTTAAAACAAAAATTTGCTATGGAATTTGCTGTTGTTGTTGTAAATTCTTTATTGTACATAAAAAGTCACAATTTAAATACATATGAAACACATTAGAACAAAGGCTTATCCCTGTTAGGGATCTCTTCCATTCAACCCTACAAGCAGAGGAGTTAATGACCAAAAGTGAGTAGGAACGTTGATCGTTTGTATTAAATGACCAACCGTGACGTCATAATTTTTTGAAGTCGAATAACTAATTTCTTAAATTAACTAATTCTTCTTCTTCTTATCGTGTATGTTAATGACTTAACACTAGTGTCAGAGTTTTTAAAGGCCTCTGAAATGGTTTTAGGTAACGACCAATGTCAAAGACAGTGACCGGGACCGACGGCTTAACGTGCCCTCCGAAGCACGGAACATCTTACTTATTAGACACTCAGGTGATCAGCCTGCAATGTCCTAACCAAACTAGGATAACAACACAAAGTCGTTGCCCCCGCCGGGAATCGAACCCGCGACCTCCGGGTATGAGCCGAACGCTCTAACCACTACACCACGGAGGCAGTTAAATTACTTTTACTTTTACGGAGGCAGTTAATTAACTAATTAAGAAAATGAATATCAGTTTTACTGCATTAATATTGTCAATATTTTCTGACGGTTTATGTTATTAACTGTACCGGAGGAATAATTTTCACCTAGTTCTTATCCCTTTTAAGCACAACTGCATTCAATTTCATTTCATTTCATTTCATTTCATTTATTTCGCCATTTGTAAATAATATACATACACATTCATTTTACAATAAGTGTTTTTAAAAACTATTTACAAAATTACCTATTCAGGCATTGAGAACTGTGTCCTGATTTTATTTTAATTTACAAGATACTTATAACTTAGGTAACAATTAAATTCATTTACAGGATTCTAATTTTTTTTGGTCATATCATAATTGATTTTAAATACAGTTACTCAATTTTAATATGTATTAAGCAATGTCATTGTAATCTAATGTCAAATTTAATAAAATGTCCATATATGCTAAAGTTTGTCCGTCCAATATTCCCTCATATTATAATAGCTTTTGTCAATCATCAGTTTTTTTAATTCAATGTCGAATTTATTCTTTAAGTTATGTTATGACTGCTTCTTCTGAAAATAAATCTATCTAGGGCAAAGTAGGTACCAGATTTTTTCATTCCACGGGGAGCGAAACCCACGGGCACAGCGAGTATTTACATAAAAACAATAAAGTCCATTGTATATATATATATATATGTTTAATCATTTTGTATCAAAAATCGCCTTATACAAATCATCACTCCGCCAAACGTAATTTGAATTAAAGGGCAAATTTTTTATCGATATTTACCTTTTTTTTTCATTTCGAACTTGGTTCAGTATAATAAACTTACACGAAAAAATTGTCTGGTGGTTAAAAAGTCATCTTGTTGATATAAAATAGAGTACCGTTGAGTTTCCCACTATACAAGTTTAAAACTAACTTTGTGTGAGATTCGACCTTGAAAAATAGTAATAATTACCTACAAACTGGTCAGAATATTGGTATTAGACAAGGGTAATTTCCATTCATAAAAACAAGTTTCAACATTCTAGGAAAATCGCTTCTATTTAATTCAATGTATTTTATGAAAACATACATATTTATAATAGGGTACTACCCAATTTCAATAAATAAAGTTTAAGCCTAGCGAATTTTATAATGCCCAATTCTCATAACTGATCTAAATATTTAGTACCTATATTCTGAAATAGTTATATATTTAGCTCGATGCAAAAATAGAGTAAGGTGTTCTTCTTATCTAGTGTGTTAACAGCTAACACCGGTGTCAGTTTTTACGAGCTGCCTTAAGGCATCCGATGTAGCTCAATAACTGACATCTAGTGACCAGCGACAGCGTGGTCCACACTTGCAAGCCTGGGAAGGACCCGCCTGTCATCATAATGTCGGATGCCTCTAGGCAGCTTGACAATCTGACTATTATGGGCATTGCATACACGGAAGGGAGAATAAAAAAACGATTTTGGTTTATAAATAACGACCAACATCAAAAAATACAACCTAGTTAAGAATCTTTTTATTTAAAGGAAGTAGATTAAAACTTTAAACACGCTGACTTTTCGTTGGTTTTGGAAAAAAAATATCGTATAGTCAATAAATTCCTCTATCTATATACCTACGTAATCCAAATTTGTGTACCTACTTATGACATAAGATAAAAAAACTTGCAAAAATGATTTTCAGTCGAAACCACGTAGTTACGCGCGTCCAAAACTGCCGCGTGACCCCGTTGAACTCTGGCCGGCTGGCTGGCGGCGCCCAGCGGCGGCACTAGGTACTAATTGATCTATTTAACTTTCGAGTTTTAGTCAACATTTTTTGTTTCACAATTTTTATTTTGACTATCTAATTACTAACGATCCTTATAAAGTGGCCTTCGGGTCCAAAACCAACGAAAAATCGCCGTGTATTCACAGAACTAAACGCTAAAGGAATACAATAAGAAAAAAACCTTCAAAGCTTGTCAATCAAAAACAAACTTTATTTAGTTAGGATATAGAAATAGTGACCGAAATAACGAAGTGGAATTTGGCGAAAATTAAATTAATCGACTTCACAGCGGCGGTGTCAGTGTTTTCAGATATTGAAAAAGTTTGTTGCACTGGCTCAGTTGTGGGCATTGCTATTTTTAGCCGCGGAATAAAAGTTTTTGAGGTCAATATGTGCTTCGTCAGAGAAAAAAAGCTCAATACAAACGTGGACCGAGGTAAAAACCTAGCATTATTCCCCTGGGAACTATTAATTTTGACTGATTGCTTTTTTTTTACTGTAAATTGATACAAATTGATCAAAAAAGAGTTTAGGTTTAGTTTTTAGTATTTTTTTAGTTTTATTTCATATTTATTTTTTATTTTATTATTTCCAAGAAATCTGTGAAAACATCATTTACGGGAAAGATTTTGATAAAAACTATTTCATATTAAGCAAACTTTTTAGATAACAGTAAAATATTTTGTACTGACAACATTATTTCAATAACAGTAATAATAAATAATTTAGATTTATTTATTTATTAAAACTTTATTGATCCACAATTAAATATATTTGCAAAAATATAATGGAATAGATTTTGGCGGGAGTACCACGTTACATCAACTTCTCCAAAAGGTATATCTACGTTACGGATCTGTATCCCCACGCAAGCGTCTCAAAGGATCGGGGTGAAAAGACCCGTGATACTCAATGGAGATACATAATAATATAATAAAGCAATAAACATAATAGCGTGTTTTTAAATTGTAATCAAAATAGTTCATTTCTTTATAATAAAACAGGGGGATTACTCCAAAAGCGGTATGCAAGACGGACGTTACTGTGTATCTATGTACGTATGTATATATGTATGTGTTCAGTGTCAAGCAACATTGAGCCCTAACGGATGATGATAAAGATAAATTTGGTTTGAAATATAAATAGGACGTCACTGTCTTACGACCAACATATTATTTTATGAAGTAACTTTTGGCATTTATTCACTCTAATGCAAAGCTAAGCTTACGCCTCGAGGACTATGCGTGCTGTCAATAGTCTCTGTTACCCCTGTGGGAAAAGGGCGTGATAGTTGCACTCCGCGGTGTTACCCGCGCCTAAAGTAGGTATGTGTTAATCCAGGGTGTCAGCTTCCTGTATACCAAATTTTATCAAAATTGGTCCAACCGTTTGCGTGTGAAGAATTAACAAACATATGTCGCAGTTGGATTGTATAATCCGCTGTTATTCAAAAACTCTAGCTATTTGGCATTACAGCTCGGTTTTGTAATATAGCTTAAATTGGTCAGCTAGATCGTCCAATGTGTTACGTTTAACAAACTAGCTAACGTAAGATTGTAGAACGATTAGTTCGGAATTCTGCCACTTGTGGCTTGTGAAGTGTCAGTGTCATAACAACAAATATGGCTTCCCATAAATTAAATTCTTTGCCGCGTTCCGGGACTAAGCTGTTTTTATCGAGAGACATCGGGGGCATCGTTTGTGATTTCGGAGTGCAAAAGATTGAAAAGAATAAAGCAGACCTTTAGCTTGGATCCCATATTGTTATTTCGACGCCCGCCTTCCGGCAAGATGGAAAATTCACGTGGATCATTTGGCCGTAAGAAATCGCTGCGCCATTGAGTTGCCAAACACCTAGAGTTTTTGAATAACAACGGATTATACAATACAACTGCGACACATACACACTCACACACAAACTTTTGCCTTAAAATATTAGTGTGATGTTCACACCGCGCGCAGGTTGCGCAGGTCTAATACTCTATGATTCGTGATTCGACCTAAATGCATAAGTTTCTTGAATAATGGCTAAGTACGTGAAGCGCCACGCGCATTGTAGGGTTCCGTAGTTGCGAATGTCAACTTTGAGTTCATGCCACTAAAAATGTGTAAAAATTAAGTTTCTATTGAATTTGTATGAAATTTTCCGTACATTTTATATGTTGTTTGACTATAACTTTTCAATTTGTAAAGTCTGCTTAGTTCTGATAGATTTTCTTTATTTATTTATATATACTACAGCTGTGAATAACCTTTTAGCCTAGCCAAACTTTGCACTTTAAAGCAAATATTTCAGAAACGGATCCTTCAATCAAAAAATGATGTTCACAAGCTCCCAATATCTTTGAAAGCTATTCAACGATACCCCACATAATGGGTTAGTCAAGAGAAAAAAAATTACTACCACTTTGCTTGTATGGGAGAAACCCAAAAATTTCTTTTCCATATTTTATTTTACCACTTTTTCCTAATTTAAATACGAACCCATGACAAATTACAACTTTCTAGTACTTAAAGTCTCTGAGTAAAACCGCGGACGGAGAGGCAGAGCGACATGGAAAACTATTAGGGGTCCTTGTTTACTATGGAACCCTAAAAAGGGCGTGAAAAGTCTTCGGGGTCGACAACCATTTTCATCTTGTTTGCCTACTTAGTATGAGAGTATTCTTATCAACATTAAACATGTTTTAATTATTAATTCATGTGAATGAATAATTCCAATATTGACTATATCTTAGCAAACATACTGTTGGTAAGTACCATCTCAATCCAGGGCTTTCACTTGACTAGGCCGCCGTATTGTTTAAGTAAACTCCAATCAAGTTTAAGATAATATTAACATATTGAGTGGTTGACTCACTCAGAATGTGGGCATTTTAGGTCTGTATGCTCGCGCAGAATCTAATTCTACAAAGTTACTCTTTTTTAGGGTTCCGTACCCAAAGGATAAAAACGGGACCCTATTCCTAAGACTTCGCTGTCTGTCCGTCTGTCTTTTACCAGGCTGTATCTCAAGAACCGCGATAGCTAGATGGTTGAAATTTTCACAAATTATGTATTTCTGTTGCTGCTATAGCAACAAATACTAAAAACAAAATGAAATAAATATTTTAGGGGGTCTCCCATACAACAAACGCGATTTTTATATATAATTAAATTTTAAAAATTATGCTCGAATCCGATTCGCACTTGGCCGGTTATTTTCCTTGTGGAGTAAACAGAGCACAGGGTCTCAAAATTGAAATTTAATGCTTGGAAAAATGATGCGCACATGTGGTTTTTTCAAACATAATCTATGCTGGTCTTGACATATCAGTAGATGATGATGATGATGATGATAGTAATGTCAGTAGAGTTGTATAATAACTAGCAATATATTAACCTGTAACACTCATGGGTCTTTTCAACACAGTGCTGCGACAAAAACAAAATTTAATTTACCGTAGACCGATAGGCAACGAATTGGCGGCGAGTCAACATATTTTAATAAAATGTTCGTCCCTCGAGGAAAATAAAGAGGATTAGATCCGACACTGGGGGTTTACTCCAAAAACAGAAAGCAAGACGGACGCTACTGTGTATCCGCGTTTGAGCATGAATGTTATTATACTAAGTACCTGGGCGACCGAGCTTTGCTCGGTTACATCTCAAACATTAACTACATTTTTTTAAACTTGTCTAAAAACAATGCAAAATAAAAAATTATATATAAACTTAAACATAAAAAAAAACAAAAGTAAGTCACCGAGTGGGATTCGAACCCGTAACACTCTTTCTAGCGGTCGGTATCCTTAACCGCTGAGCTAAAAACAAGGCGGTCGGCGCGATGAAATTATCGACCATATTCTGCGTGGAAAGAAAAACGCATGAAAACTCGGAAAACACGCGTTTTCCCAAACATAAGACTAATCTAGATCGATTGTTTACCCCCTAAAACCCCCATATATCAAATTTCAGCGAAATCGTTAGAGCCGTTTCCGAGATCACAGAAATATATTTTATACCTTTAAACGAGCAATTCTTGTATGTATATATATTTATTTATAAATTTCTGTGATCTCGAAAACGGCTCTAACGATTTCGCTGAAAATTTGTATATGGGGGTTTTCGGGGGTAAACTATCGATCTTGATTAGTTTTATGTTTGGGAAAACGCGTGTTTTCGAGTTTTCATGCGTTTTTCTTTCCACGCAGAATATGGTCACTAATTTCGTCGCGCCGCGACCGCCTTGATTTAGCTCAGTGGTTAAGGATAGCGACCGCTAAAAAGAGTGTTACGGGTTCGAATCCCACTCGGTGACTTACTTTTGTTTTTTTTTATGTTTAAGTTTATATATTTTTTTTTTTATTTTGCATTGTTTTTAGACAAGTTTAAAAAAACAATTGTTAATGTTTGAGATGTAACCGAGCTAAGCTCGGTCGCCCAGGTACTAAATATATATACAAATATATATACAAGAATTGCTCGTTTAAAGATATAAGATTTGGTTTGACATACAAAATTATACATTTGAAAGCTTTTTTTTCTGTGTATATTTATTTCACACACGATGAACGAATGCCTATGAAATTTTCGTAACGGTAGCAAACCGGCCAAACATCACGTTTTGACTTAATGTGAAGTTAGGCCTGGTAAAGTAAGGGCGCATAGATCAAGAATCTTGGCTTTACATGAGATCTGACAACTTTTTCACAGGGTAAGCTATGTAGACTCGTCTTGGCAACATTTTTAGATGAAAATGTTTTTGGTGGGATTTATTTTACTCGATATGACCTCGGTCTGACATTGTAATATTAAGGTGGTACAGGTAAATATATCTTATAATTATAAATGTCAGCAAATATGTACAATTATCAAGTGACAAAAATATCTAAAAAAAATGGTTTTCACTTTAAAATAAAAGAAAATACAATATAAACTACCCCCTTATATAGGTATGTTTATTTTAAACGTTAAAAATCACGCTTATGCTCGCCAATAGTAAGTACATATTATATTCTAAGATTATACTTCTGTTACTTGCCATATTTTGTATCCCCAGGGTGCCCTCAACAATTGTCATTAGGGGATAATTACTCATCTTCCTGACTTTAAAAATTATCATTTCAGCTTATTTCCCATTCTTCACGGAGCCAACCCTTCATGCAAATTAATTTTTTGATACTTACTTTTTGAAAATTATTTGTCATTAGAATATACCTATACTTATGTGACTTGGGAGTTTGTTTTATTTTTTAACTTTTCATGGTTTCGTACTCAAAGGGTAAAATGGGACCCTATTAGTAAGATTTCGTTGTCCGTCCGTCTATCTGTCTGTCGCCAGGCAGTATCTTATGAACAGTGATAGCTAGAGAGTTAATTTTTTTTACAGATGATGTACAGAATAAAATATATATATAAGTGGGGCTCCCATACAACAAACGTGATCTTTTATAGATAATGTGTTACGCGAGTCCGACTCGCACTTGGCCGGTCATTACTTATAGCAATTAGTCACATGGTTCAATATGAGTGATTTTTAACAAATTGGGAAAACCATTATGAGCAGAGGTATACAATAGACATACAAAAATGTTTAAACAACAAAGTTACTTACCGCATTCCTCAGAAAACCCAAGATATTTAATACGCGTAACTACAAACTATTGATAACCTGATTTAGCATTCCAAATAACAGACTATCAGCTCATTTGCATACATTATCTATAATTTGTGACCTTCTGCGTGCCCTGTAAGGTCACAGCTTTAACTGTAACTACAGCTGTAAGGTCACAGTAGAAACTACACCTGATATTGACACTTTGAGGTCAAAGGGAACATTTAGATCGGAATCATTTTAAGACCTACGTTCCAGGAGCTGAGAAACAAATGGAGTAGCCATAGCTAATGATACGTATGGTATAATAAATTAAGGTACTCTCTTTCCGTGACAGCTGATGACGTAGGTGAAACTTGACTACGTCATCAGTTTGATATGTTGCCACTGTGTGAAATTGAATTACCCGAACGTAATGCATTTTTGAACTTCATATACCAATTTCGAATTAATAATCCATTAATATCAATCTATAAAATATTGGTTGGAATTGGTGAATCACGCGAGAATCGCGAGATACTAAATAGCTAAGTTCTTTACTTAATATTTTATTTAATATTCATGAACTAATTGAGAAAGTCCTTAAATTTATTGTATAACATAATTAACGCGATTATGACCTTTATAAAAAATGCCAGTGTGCTTATCATTGATATTAGTAGTAACTATTGCGTTGCATAATGACAACATCACAAATAAAAATAGGGTAATTAAAAAAAGGGTTCCGTACCATTATCTTTAACAAACGTCGTTTGTTTTATGGGAGCCCCACTTAAATATTTAATTATTTTCTGTTTTGGTATTTAAGCGGAAACCGAAGTACATCATCTGTGATAATTTCAACTGTCTAGCTATCACAGTTCATGAGATACAGCCTGGTAACAGACATACCGACGGACAGACGGCCGGACAGACGAACAGGGGTGTCTTAGTAATAGGAACCTTTTTTACACTTTGGGATAGGTACGAAACGCTAAAAAGGTATATTTCGCGGTAAATCCCTAATACATTAATTAAGTAACAACTAAAGTTGCAAACTCTATTCAGTACAAAGCTCCTTAACTTAAAATAAGTCCGATTACCATAAATATTCCATGGTAGAATTGGTAGAAACACAGTTATTTATAAATTACCATTACGTTGATTTATATTTTAGGTTATTTTCGTTTAGTTCATGTAAAAGTTACAAACCATTACAAGATATTATGTTAATAAATGTTGACATATCAGTTTGGCACACTCTTGCATACATACTCGTATTTGATAACTAATATAATTTTAAGTAATATCCTTACCATTATTACAAATGCGAAAGTGGGTTTGAATATTTGTTTGTTACCACTTAACGTTGTACTGAACCTGTTGTTTGTGCCGATAGATTCTAGGGAAGGACATATGATAGTATATATCCCGAAATGCTCACGGGGAGAGAACCCCACGGGCACAGTTAGTATGTTATTTGTAAATGAACTAACTAGGCGACCGAAGCGAGCAAAGCTTCCAAGTTTCGAGATTGGTTAAAAAATCTTTTGTCCGACTGTCCGGCTGATCGTGCCTAAAATTTCAAGAAATCGGTTTTCATTTTTCTTGATTTGTGAGATGGCCAAAAATTATATAAAAATTTTTCGAAATATTTTTAAAGCCGGCAATATGGGGATTGAAAACATCAAATATGATGGACTGAATCCACCCTTAAAGTAGTTCCTATATATTTTGTTAAATCCTGTAAACGTGCTTATTAATTTCGTGTTTGTACTGACGGTATAAGTGTACTACGAGATCCTTAGCGGAGCTTGCATGTCCCAGAGCTTCTGGAAAGCTTCCAGAAGTCCATTCAGTTTCTCGAACTTGAATTAATCAATTGTTTTAATCCACTCGTAGAGGCAGCTGTTGACCGCTTGCTCTCCCCAGCCTGTGGTTTTAGTAGCAAACGAGAAGCGATATGTATAGAATGTACCCAAAGGTGATAGACAGAGGGACAGATGTCTGTCTGTCACCAGGCGGTATCTCATAACCATGATAGCTAGACAGTTAAAGCTTTTACAGATGATGTATTTCTGTTGCCAATATAACAGCAAATACTTAAATAATAAAATAGAAAAAACGTGATTTTATATAGATACAGATATAGTGGTACAAAACCTTTCGTGCGCGAGTCCGACTAGTACTTGCCCGGTTATTTTTTACTGATAAGGAAGCAGGTAACCATACGGTCTTTCTGTTAGTATGCATTCACCATTCTTTCTGCCATGCTGATTTGGGATCGAAAAACGATAGTATTTTACGCGAGCGGTGAGTTAGAAAACTACGCGTCTTGATTCCCTCAATAAAAATTAGAACTCCTAGACCCTTTCCAACGTGAGTGATCATCGAAAGAAAGAAATAGAGATACATGGAAGGAAATGAAAGAGCCCTTTGCCCAGCAGTGGGACGATTAGGTTAAAAAAAACCCGCACTTTAATCGCTATCCGCTACCGCTTATCAACACATCCTCCCACTCGTTGACAAGATCTATTTATTGTTGCGCCACGTGTTGTTCTATTTGACATAAACTGCATTCTCCATGCCTCTTTAGTGCCGATAGATCTTCACAGTTTAATGGTATGTATGTTTGTATCTCATAAACAAGGATCAAAAGTTTCCACCCGGCTTACGCCGCGCATAAGTTAGTTTAGAATATGGTATTTCTTTTTATATTTCCTCATGATAGCATTTTGTGGAATAAGTATAACTCATTGGATTCTCATATTTTGGTCTTTCGCTGTTGTAATACTTTTTAAATTTGCTGCATTTATGGTCCACTCAAAATTTTTGCTTGAGACGCAGCACTGACCTATATATAAAATTAACTGACATTCAAAACAAAAGGAGTTTACCAAAAGAAATTCTTTTTTGTTTGAAAGAATGTACTTGCGAGGTGAATCCATAGAAATTTTATCAAAATCGGTTGTGTAGTTTGAGGATGAAGTAGGATTTAATTTTGAAAAATTAATTTCCTGACCTGACCTGAAAGCATTATTCGCGTGCACATTGGAAGCACCTATTGTGTCAGTTATACTTATAGGCGCCGAATTATAAGGAGTAGCTCTTTGAGCTGTCGACATCACGAGTCACCTCTCCCCCCCCCCCCACTCTTTGAAGGTTAGCGAATAAAAATGTTGCTCTGACTAAAAAATTTGCGTAGGTATTGAAAAGGATAACAAAAAAGTTTAATGACATTAATTAATAATTTCTGACATGGCTGAAATATGATTTTATTATTTCGCAAAACTGGACCGACAAATAAATTCTGAAATTTCACATGAATGTGCCCTGTAGGCGAAAACAGCCGGGCAGACTGACAACCGGACAGCCGGACAAAAGGTTTTTTGGCCAACCTCGAAACTGAGACGCTTCGCCCATCAATAGATGTAGGCAAAGATAATATAATTACTAACGTTACAGATTACAGATATCCAACGCCATAGAAACTAAGGGAGGTAAGTAGGCAAACCGGAGTTGCGGGTAGGTACACAGAGATGGCAGCACACATGACTAGCAAAAAAGTGACAAAGAAAGTGTTAAATATACATTAAAAATATGTATTGCATGTCATATAAGTCAAATTTAATTAATTACAGTACTACTTTATTTAAATAATAGTGATAAAAGATTTTAATGTTTAAATTATTACCTTATAGCGCCATCTAGTGACAAGGAAGAGAAATAATTATGTTTATAAGGCAATGGGTAGTTTTAGAATATATGTATGGCAAACCAATCATCATAATACTTATTGCCTTCCTTAGACACGCAATATTAATTATTTTATAGCTTTGTTTTAAAAGACAAGTTATTAAATGTCTTACTCGAATGACGTTTATTGCTTTCTGAATTTATCTCCGATTTGAGGATTCTATTACCGATTTATCGATAAAATCGATGATTAAGATGTCTTTTAACAAATGAACACTATGTATGTACAACTTTATAAGTTTCATAACAGGTACGTTAGCAATCTATTTGCAGCTCTAAAATGCGGCTTATGCTGCGCAAAAGTTAGATTAGATTGTTTTTTTTTTCTCATGATAGCACTTTACAATATTAAATTGTTTCTTTTTTGTGGAATAAGTTTAACTCATTGTCAGCTACGGATTCTTATGTTTTGGTCTTTCGCAGTTATTATGCACTTTTTTGATGCATTTATGGTCCACCCAAATTTTTTGTTTTGGAACGCAGCACCGACCAAGATATAAAATTAACTGATAAAAAAAGAGGAGGTAATCGATTCGCCGCGATATTTTTTTTCGAAAATTCCTGGATTGGTTCGGAAAACTATTTTTTTTAAGTGTATACTTGCGAGTTGGTGTTATTGCATTACTTGCACATTACACAGCAGTTCTTCAGTCTCACAGCGACCAGTCACTGAAATATCTGGCTCTAAATTAAATCACCGCGATGAGACCCGTAAGTGTGAATGTCTGATAAATTATTTATCGTCAAAGAATATCATCCGAGAAAATGATACGGTGACGAACATGACCTATTTGTTATCAGTATTGACATTCGTTCGTGGGAATCGATAGCACTAGTAATTGGGTGGTGATAGTTTCTTTATTTATGCTTTATTGTACAAAATACTATATATATAACCTTTTTTTTTATAAGTAATAGCGTTTTAGGCCAACTACCAGTGTTGACTGACACGAAAAAAAATATGGTCCTAAATTAAAACAAAACATGGTCTGGCTGCCATTTAAAAAGATATAATTATAAAATTCATTTAAGGATTCACATAATATATATATGGCATATCGCAAAAAATATATTTCTGTTTTTCCTAGAGGCGGACTGGTAGAGAATGCTTTAGCATTACCATAATTTGAACCATAAAAAATATATACATAAAAAACTATCTGAAAATATTATCAAAAAATATTTGATGCGATGGACACATAGTAATAACGTAAGAATTTAAAAAAATGTCTGTCTGTTAGTCTGTTTGTACACGCTATTTCCGAAAATACTGGACGGATTCAAATGTTTTTTTTCTACTATATAGCTGCTAAGCCTATGCAACATTAGGGTACAATTGGTTTTAGAAAATAGAACCCTGATGCAGAACCACATAGTCCAGCTTAACTATAAGAAACATAAAAATGACGCCTTTGCAAAAGTTATTCTGCCTGATGGGTATTTCTTTATAGCCTACGCAAACAAAGTCGCGGGCTTCGGCTAGTAGCTAATAAATTGATTTCTGTTTTTCCCAAAGGCATTGGTACAGAATGCATTAGCAATAAGTCCATCTTTTGAACCATTATGTTCTATAAACGTTGAATAAAATAAATACATCAAACTACCCCAAGCATTTACTTTAACATGTGTTTATTAGGATTACATATTATAATACCTTTAGTACCCTTTTGATTACGCCCAAAATCAGTACACTATAAAATCGGAAAGTCCCTTCCATTACTTTACAGCTCCGTCGAATGAATGAGTTGAATTTCAGTTGAATGGACGAGTGAGTTTCCTGCCCAAAACTATTTACCCTTAAATGGGGGCTTTTTAGGATAATTGTTACCCCGATTAGTTTTGAGTTAATGGTAGTGTTAATTTTGATGGAATGTAAGTTGGGAAATTACGTGGTAAAGGTATTTTATTGTGAATATGTTTGTTGGAGGGGAAATGGTGGATGTAGGTCGCATTCCGTTTCATCCTCATTTAATATGTTATATAACATAATTAGCCTTTATATATTATTACTGTAAATATGTATTGTATATTTTTATTGTATTTGTGTTTAATGTGTTATAATATAACTACAAGTGTTTCTTTTATTACTATAGCTACATATATTTGTACCTATTATTTGTTTGTACGCCAACCAACAGATTTCTCTATTGCCGAAGGTTGATAGGTATAGAATGCTATTAGTATTAAGGCCGCCTTTTGTACCATGTTATTTTGGTAAATTTAGTTTAAATTACAAAAATATAAGCAAAAAGTTGCCCTGTATTTTAACTTTAAAAACTTTTTTGTATGTTTGTAAGTATACAACGTGAATGGGATATACCCGTAATAATATTATTGACTGTCATTTTATTATCAGTACCTGGGTGACCGAGCTTTGCTCAGTTACATCTCAAACATCAACTACATTTTTTAAACTTGTCTGAAAACAATACAAAATAAAGGATTATATATAAACTTGAACATAAAAAAACAAAAGTAAGTCACCGAGTGGGATTCGAACCCGTAACACTCTTTCTAGCGGTCCGCATCCTTAACCGCTGAGCCAAACGGATGGGGGCCGGCGCGAAAAAATTTGCAACCATATTCTGCGTGGAAAGAAAAACGCATGAAAACTTGAAAACACGAGTTTTCCTAAACATAAGACTAATCTAGATCGATTATTTACCCCCGACAACCCCTATATACCAATTTTCAGCGAAATCGTTAGAGCCGTTTTTGAGATCACAGAAATTATATATTTATAAATTTCTGCTCGGATTGCTCGTTTAAAGGCATAAGATAAGATTACATGACTAGTGATACTAGTATAGCCTGTGGTCCGATTTGATACATATAGTTCCTTCCACGTTCAAATTGTGAATTGACTTCTTTCCTACAAATCAAATCAAATACTTTTTTCTAAATGTCATAACAAACGTTTTCTATAGGATTTGTATGAAAATAGGTTAATGACGTAACAGTTTCTTGGAGTCAAATAGCGTTCTTAATATCAGTTTTTCTGCAATAATAAATCTAAAATCATATTGAAATGGATGTGCTCATGCAAAAGTGACTTTATTTTGTGACATTTTATTTTTTAGCAGTACCAGATTTAAAAAAAAATTACACAGGTGAATACCCAATTTTAGTAGATAAGTATTCCACCCTGAGGTTTAGGATTCGATCCCCGGTCAGGGCAACTTGGAAAATGGTCTTATTCAAATTGTCCTGGGTGTTGGATGTTTATCTATATATTTTATTTATTTAATTACTTATTTAATTCCTTCCATGCTGGTCTGGGAGAAAAGAAAAAACGTAGAATGTACTAGCTGCTTCTCTTCCCGCGCAGATCGTAGGAGCCGATCGAGGGTGAGATTGAGCGAGATTTGCATCATGGTAATAGGCGATGCGGCTAGCAACCCATCTCTATTTTGATTCCTTTTACATCTTAACGTCCATCACCACGCTAAGCGTGGCCTTCGGGCCTTACGGCCCTGGGCTCTGTCTACCCCGACGGATATAGGTAGACGTAAAAATGTATCTGTATATGTATAATTACTTATAAAATTAAAACTCAAAACATGCATTTTAACAAAACTATTGAAAAAACTGTCCACAGTCCCGTCCGTACCAGCAATCCAATCGTAAGATATACATCACATCTACACAATAATTAAACCGACTACAATGCTTAATGACCGTAACAAAAAATGTCTGAATGCTATCCGAGCTACAAAAAGTGGTCATGGGCAAAGAGTATTGTAGAGCTTTGCTTAGTCGATGCCTATTTGTTTGGAGCATCTGTTAATTCAACTCAACATATTCTATGGTGAACCTATTTCAGTTGTAGATTTGTCTTTATCTCTTTATCATGGTAAAAACGAACAACTGCGTCCGTGGTGTAGTGGTTAGAGCGTTTGGCTCATACCCGGAGGTTGCGGGTTCGATTCCCGGCGGGGACAACGACTTTGTGTTGTTGTCTTAGTTTGGTTAACACATTGTAGGTTGATCACCTGATTGTCTGATAAGTGAGATGATCCGTGCTTCGGAGGGCACGTTAAGCCGTCGGTCCCGGTCACTGTCTTTGACATTGGTCGTTACCTAAAACCATGTCAGAGGCCTTTAAGGCGGTTTAAAAACTCTGACACTAGTGTTAGTCACTAACACACACGATAAGAAGAAGGTAAAAACGATACAAAACCGTTTTACATCAAATCATCATCATCAGGTCTTTTGTTTCCATTGCAGGACTCTCCCTGTACTACCAGAGCCATGCTTGGCCAGAGCAGCCAGAGGACTTGGCCTACAGTCTTCACGCTGGCCAAACGGGTTGGAGAGGTCTCATTGATGTTTATAAGCTTTGTTTAGCTTGTAATTTCTATTTTTTATTTATTAAAATTAGCTTTTGTAACGTTTCTAGGAGAATTTTTGATTGAATTTTTTGATATCTAATTTTAGATTTTGTTGATCCAATACTATCAAATTACGTCTAAATGGGTTCAATGGTTGAAGCATGAAGTGGTAACAAATATACAAACTCACTTTCGCATGTATAATATTATACTAAGGATTTTAAGTAATAACATAGTCTATGACAAGTCGTGAACATAAAAAGTTGAAATTAAGTACTGTAGATGTGTTGCGAACGAGATGATTCGGCCAGTTACCTGTTCTTGTAAAGATATTCCTTACAGTCACACTATTACGGGGTTAACGACAATTTATTAATATTTTTTTGATTTTAAATATGTATCCTTAAAGTCTTGTAACGATGTTGCAATAAGCTTATATTTTTTTAGTATTATAATATATCTATTTTATTTTCCTTGGACTTGGGTGGGCTTGTCGCCCACCATCATGCTAAGGGTTGGGACTCATTTAGCAGTACAGAACAGCGCTTTTCTATGCTGCTATCATTTTCTGCCACTCAGAAGCATCATTTGCTAGAGCGAGAGAGAGAGAGTGACGGAACGCTTCAGCACCTTTCTGACACTCAGAAGCATCATTTGCTAGAGCGAGAGAGGGCAACGGAACGCTTCAGTACCTTTCTGTCGCTCAGAAGCATCATTTGCTAGAGCGAGAGAGTGAGAGAGCGACGGAACGCCTTAGCACCTTCCTGACGCTTAGAAGCATTATTTGCTAAAGCGAGAGAGAGCAACGGAACGCTTCAGCACCTTTCTGTCGCTCAGAAGCTTATTTGCTAGAGCAAGAGAGGGCAACGGAACGCTTCAGCACCTTTCTGTCACTCAGAAGCTTATTTGCTAGAGCAAGAGAGGGCAACGGAACGCTTCAGCACCTTTCTGTCGCTCAGAAGCTCATTTGCTAGAGCAAGAGAGGGCAACGGAACGCTTCAGCACCTTTCGCAGGTCGCAAACCCCATCGCCTGTTATTAACATTAATCAAATTTGCCCAATTCTTCGAACGGGTTTTACGATCTGAGAAAAGAGAAGCAGCTGGTACATTCTAAGTTTTTTTCATTCTCCCATACTAGCATGGTAGAGGCGTGTGTGTTATTAATGTATATATAAGGTCTAACGAAATATACTAAAACTATTTAAAAGGTGAATTTAGTCAGTGATAGTGAACAACTTTCTCCAAGAAACATACTTATGTCGAAATATGAAAAATAATTTTTAGTTTTTCATACAAACCCGGATCGTCGGTCAACTTGTATGGGCGTTCAAAATTTACTTTTCATATTTCGGGGAAAGTGGTTCAGTATCATGGACTAATTCCAGTATATTTTATATATACGGGGCTTAGCACGAACCTTTTTTGTTACGTCTAACATTTCGAATGGGAGTTACTTCAAATAGGACTGGCTAGATTGCAACGGGTTTCCTTTGATGGTGAATACAGATTTTGATATTTTTCTGTGTCCAAAGCGCGATAGTTTAAAAACCAATACCGGTGTATGTTTGTTTGTGAAAATGAGTGTACAGGAGTTTGATAGACGTAGGACTTACATACAAAATGCAAACAAAATCAAAAAAATTGTCTTTTCAGTAACTAGATCTTAACCTGAACTTTAACACATAAAAAAATATAATTTACATTATGTATAATTCGTACAATGAGCTGTTCTGATGATGGAGCAGGGAGATTCGACGGAACTCAGTTATAAAACAACATAACCTCATTGCGTAACACTCGTTAGATTTTTCTTGAGGAGCACTTTATGGTAGACGATGCCTAGGCTCTGATCACGGAGACGGGAGGTGATCGTTGGACTTCAGTAATAAAACAACGCAACCCCGTCGAGTTGGGGTTTATTTCATTTGTTTTAGTTGGTACTTTGGCCTCACAACAAAAGCTATTGTTTTCAAAAAACTTTTAATTTTTGCAATATTATTTTATAAAAAATAATGTGACTGTAAATTGAATATATTTCCAAAAAAAACATTACGGCGATTCAGAAATAGAAATAAAGTAAGAATTCAAAAAAAGTCTGTCTGTTTGTCTGTTTCTACACGCTAATATCCGGAAATACTAGACGGATCCGAATGAAACTGTTTTTTTGTTATATAGCTTCTAAGCCTGGACAACATATAGGGTATAATTGATTTTTAAAGAAAAATGGAAAACCTTATGCAGAACCCTAATGTTCCAGCTTATTTATAAGAAATATAAAAATGACGCTTTAGCAAAAGTTGTTCAGCCTGATGAGCATTTTCCGGAATAATAAAGTCCACGCGAAAGAAGTCGCGGGCTTCGGCTAGTATGTAATAAAAAAAATTGCCAAGTCTGTTCTACTGCCTTCAGTGAGCCAGGTCAGGTGTTTTTTTGTTGACTGTACACAGGTACAGTGTGAGTTTGTTGGCTGCGTCGGAGGTATCAAGTTTTTTAATTAAATTTCTAGTTAGTTAAATATTTTACATGGCCAAGTGTACGGAAACAACGTTTGCTTTAACTTGCTTATCTTTATTTTTAGTGAAAAAATATTTTTTATTATTTATTTTAAATCTTCTAAGCCTTTCACTGACTCTTTTAATATTATATATCCATTTTAACCGACTTCCAAAAAGGTGTACAACTTACTATTATATTATAATTAAACTACGAGATCTTTTTTTTGTGTGTGTTATCACCGATTATTTCAAAGACGCCCAAACCGATTTGGAAAATTCTTTTATTTGAGAGGGTATGCTTGTCTAGTGGTCTACTAGAAATTACACCAAAATTCTTAGTGTAGTTTGGGGATGAAGTTCGTTTTTAATTTTGAAAAATTATAATTAACAGCTAGGTACGATTTTCACTTAGCGGTGACATCGTAAGCCCACTCTGGGACTTTGATGTTCCTATCTTTGTGAATTTTTACTTTTTTGGTTAAATAAAAAACATGGGTCCATTATTTTTGGATAATCTAAAAGACTGACTAATTAAGATAATATTTTTTTGATCTTGTCGTCAGCCTTATAAAAAAAAAAGATAGAGCCAACCCAGGTATCTCCTTGGCCCACACATCTTTTGCGATCATTAACTCGTCTATCCATCTTAAGGATTTTGAGGAAATTCTTCTTTAAGTAGCAGAAGCCTATAGTCCAGCAGTAGACTGTCATATATAGTCTTCATCATCATAAAAATCAGTTATTTTTGTCTCCACTACAGGAATCGACCCACTGTACTACCAGAGCCACACATGGCCAGTGCAGCCAGAGGGCTTTAGCCTACACTCTCCACGCTGGCCAGACGGGTTGGAGAGGTCACATCGATGTTTATAAGCTTTGTTTAGCTTGTATTTCTTAAGTCGCCTTCTACGACAGCTAAGGGAGGACTTGGATGGCCCTATTCTACTCTTAAGAAAACCACACGGCAAATATATAGATTGACTGATCATAATTGGAAAAAAGTCTAAAACTGGAGCGCAGGCACCTAAACAAAAGACATTCTCTTCATATTTTTGCCATCCAATCAATATTCCGACATTTCAGTCTAGTCTAGCAATTTCCAGAGCTTAGACGCAGCCCCAAGACAAACACCAGGCCACTTTTATCTAGGAATCTAGGCCACAGCCGCACTGGAGAGCTAGGCAAACGGTCGCTTACAATTGTTATATACACCGGCGCAATTGAAATTTATGTGTAGCTAAGAAAATACAAGAGAAATATGGCGCGTGGGTGGCATTTGTAATTTGAAAGTGGGATTTTTATTACTTTTTGTAAGAAAATATTAAATAAAATTTTATTGTTACTATATTTACAAATGGGTGAAAATGCGAACCATCGCTATTTTTATTCTTTTTTAGGACTATGTAGATACTAAACAAGGAGCGCTTATAGTTTCGCCATGTCTGTCAGCTGTCTGTCTGTCCGTCCGCGGTTTTACTCAGAGACTATCAGTACTTACTAGAAATTCCATACAAATTCTGTAGAAAATTAGTCTTTACACTTCTTTTTGTGGCATGAACTCAAAGTTGGTCAATCGCAACAACGGATACACTGCGCTTATCCCGACACGCTTTTTTTTCAAAATTCTCTGTCTATCCTACACGATTTGTCCTTCAAACATACAAGACACATAGCAAATTAAATAAAAGCTTGTAAAACTATAATAACATGTTTGCAATCTGAGCTTATTAAAAAAACAAGTTTTAACCTACAAAAATATGTTAGTACACCAAATATACCTAAAAAATAACCTATCTACTATTAAAGTTGGTGAACAACACAGCAAATCTGAAACAGACCGTTTTCCATTATTAGTAACAGTATCATCTTAAATTAAATAGAAACATTTTTTAGTGATCTGACCGTTACTTAACCTAATCATGAACTTAAACCGATTAATTTCATTGTACAGTCGCCGATAAAAATCTTTGATTAAAACGGATAATAGATTTCTATAATCTTTCGACCACGATGCGCGACTCTCTGTTTCCCTTTAGGCCTCTAGAATTTATTTTAGGAAAGAATCTAATCACTAAGCGTCCTGTCATACAGGGAAGTAAAGCAGCTGGCAGAATTCATACTCCTCCAAGGGTTTAGCATAGCTCGTAAATATAAATAGATAGATCTAATCTCAATTTCATTCAACAATTACCCTAAATGATACCTTATAGATTTTTTACATAGCACTTTTAAAATGCTATTATAGAGTATAATTTACTATTTTAAAAAGAAAACCTTGTGTACACGTTAGAAAAAGCAGCAATAGCATCTTTTGGTTTTTGTTTGGTCAAGCACGAAAAACCAAGGCCCTTACGGCGTAAATTAGGTACCTACATGAATCCTAAGATGTTCACTCATTTCTTCGATCGAATTTTACGATCTGCGTAGAAAGAGAAGAAGGTGGTTACACTATGCTTTTTCTTTTCTATCAGACCAGCACAGAAGTTTTGATTTTAACGGACTTTAAAAAAAGTTATGCTTCATCGGTATCTTTTTTATATGTATGTTCCTAGATTACCCGAAGACGTAAGGATCAATTTGGAAAATTCTTTTTTTTAAATTGCATACTTGTCAGGGGACCACCAAGCAATATTATTGTTGTGTTGTAGTTGGGTGTTGAAGTTGGTTTTAAGTTAGTATATAAATTTTATTTTATTAAGAAGTTTGTTAGTGACTGTACATTAATGATTTATAGATGACTCGGTCACGGTTCCAATGCGGAGCTATTGATACTCTATCAATTTTTAGCTCACTTTTAATGCGGGATCACGAATCGGGCGTCATTAGTGATTCGATGACCTGGTCCTAGGTTCGATTCCCAGGCAGAGATGTTTGTAGAAGATTTAGCGCTGCCTATCGTGCAAAATTGTGTTACAGTTTCTTCAATTCAGGTCTGGGAGAAAAAGAAAAACTTAGAATGTTCCAGCAGCTTCTCTTTCAGCGCAGATCGTAGAGGTCGGTCGAAGGAACGGTCGAGATGAGGATTAGAGCATTCCTGTTTCTTCTCCCATAAATCCCATGCTGGTCTGGGAGAAATGAAAAAAATTTAGAATGTACCAGCTGCTTCTCTTCCCGCGCAGATTGTAAAAGCCGATCGAGGGAATGGGCAAAAATGCGAATCATATTAACAGGCGATGCGGCTAGCAACCCATCACTGTATTGATTGCTTTTCCATCGTCTCGCCCACCATGACGCTAAAAGTGGCTTTTTGGTCTTGCGGCCCTGGGCTGTGCATAGAGCCGCAAGACCCAAAACGCTCTGTCTGCCCCATTAGGGATATAGACGTGATAGTATGTATGTATGTATTTCTTCTCGCTCTTCGTGACGATAAATTAAGTGGCCTTTGGGTCTTGCAGCCCTGGGCTCTACTTAAATTAGAGGCGCAAGACCCAAAATGCTCTGTCTACTCCATTAGAGATAAAGACGTGACAGTGCATGTATGTACAGGTATGTCTTTTTATAGTAACCAAGAATCTTTTTTCAAGTCACTAAAAGAACTCAGATTCCTAATGGCTATATTTTACGCCTAGTTCATAAAGTATAGGTATATTAGCACTGCGTTTATTAGACGAGCTTTCAGTACAAACTATGCTGACCTACGGTTACCTAGTTGAATAGGGTAACCATACTTTAGTACACTCAGTTAATTGTATAAAGTTGGTCGCGACTGCTTATGATTACTTTTTATCCATTTGCACCTTAGGTGACTATACATAAAAAGCTTAGATGTCTTTTTAAAGACAATTAATAGGCATGATGGATTTAGTATAGGACTAAATCTGCATGGCGCTGAAGTAGGGTTTACAAAGAGTTACAGGCGACTTACATACAAAATGTACTCGGAAAAACTAAATTTCATACAAATTACAGGAAATTAGTTTTTGACATATTTAATCCCATAAACACAAAGTCAGCATTCACAATACTACGGAACCTTAACTTCGCGCGACACGCACTTGGCCTTTTTAAACCTCGCATACCGCGCGTTCGTAATAAAATATTTAAGCAAAATATTTTGTCCTAACGCTTGGAGCACACCGTAACGTAGGCGTAGCGTAGGCAGCCGGGTGAGTGACGAGGTGTCCATACTAATGATACACACTGGATAGCCCAGTGTCGTCATTCCAGAGGCTATTTACCGGTACATCTACTGGTTTGAAGTCTAGGCATGCGCTGGAAGTCTTAGCGCGACCCGGTGCCTACTTCTTACGCTGCTTCGAGAGGGGTGTGCTTTTTTGAAGTGAAAACTTATTTAGCGGCGTTGTGCACTTTTTTTGGAATGGGTAAAAAATGTTAAACTCGCGTCAGGACATGTGACTTGATCGAAAATTCGTAAGACGGATGGAGAGTAGACAGCTGGCGCGGCGTAGGAGAGGGAGTATCCCCCTCTCTTTCTACGGCGCGGCGAAAACGTATGCCTGCGCCTGCTGTTTCGTATATCAAAAATGCACAACGTTAATATTCAAGTTTTCACTTCTGCCGGCACTCCCAGAGTGCAACCCGTCGTTTTTTTTATTATTAGGGGTAACGACGGGGTCAGAAAAGTGTGATTGTAATTAGTCCGTCTTTTAGATTGTCTAATGGACTTATATTTCTCAGTTTACCAAAAAGGTAAAAATTCACAAAGATTCGAAGCATCAAAGTTTCGAAGTCCCCACTTCGAAACTTTGATGCTTCGTATCTTTGTGATTCTTGCTTGCTGCCTGCGACGTCACCGCTAAGTAAAAATCGTACCCAGCCGTGATGTCATGCGAAATTTAAATGCGCTGTATTCAAGTCAATTTTTTTATTTCTTAGAGAAAAAAAATACGTGTGTTTATTAAAAAATACGAATATTTTTTAATAAACTCCCCGGTCGGCCATCAGTATTTTTTCGTTCGTAATGTATATTGTGGAGGGAAATTTATTCTGAAATTCATTTGTATACCATATAGGAGTAACTCACGTAAAAGGCAGCTACTGGTAGGCATATTTCGACCTCTATTGGAGGTCTTCCTCAGGACGAATAAGATTAGAGGCGCGCGCACTATATTGTCCCAACACGCCTATCAGGCTTAAGCTTAGGTCTAGATTTTCGGAATTTAAGCAAATTATTTCGGATTGAAATCCACAGCTAACGGTCTGAGGAGGGTCTATGTATAGTCTCGAGGGTAAAGTCTACCTACAGCGTGAAATTTTGACTCAGGAGGATTATGTCCTATACCAATGCTTGAAATTATAGTCCAATAAAAATATTTATACTTTTCTTCATTAAAATTTCTTACTTATTTGTATGTACCTAAGAATAGCAATATGTAAAGATATTTATTTTAATTGAACTGCATGTTTAGATTAATTTATGAGTAAATTATATTTTAAATTTAACTCATGCTCATTCCCTAGATCGACTCTTACGACCTTCGTGGGAGGAACAGCTGGTACATTTTAAATTTCTTTTTTCAAGACCAGGACATAGATATAAATAGATATAATATACGGACAAATCACACAGATTGAGCTAGCCCCGAGGTAAGTTCGAGACTTGTGTAACTCAACGATTTCCTGAGCTCCTACGTACTTTGGATTTTTCTTCATTGTATGACAATCGTCAAGCTATGTCAGATGTCTTTACGAGTACACAGCCTGAAAAATCTGACACCAGTGAAAGGTACTTACACACACGAAAAACAAACCAACTCAACGATACTATAACACATGTATAGATAAACATCCAAGTCCTAGGTAAATCTGAAAAAGATCATTTTCTATCTTGACCTGACAGGGAATCGAACCTGGGATCTCCGATATGATAGCGTGGCATAATGACCACTGAGTCGATAGTGTTACAAAGTCAAGATTGAATAAAATGATTAATTACATTGGTTGGCCAATCGCAGTGAGTGTCAGCTAATGATGTCTGTAACTTTAGCTAATAATAACAAGCCGCCCTCGGACATTCGACACTAATGTCCCGGGGTCGACGACCTACCTGATGTCTTGCCAGGTTGCACGGGATTCATCAGAATGTGCATTTTATCATAAAATTGACGTAAGAGTTGCTATAAAGATTTCTTTGTCTTTGTAGACTTCGATGAAACAAAAATATTTCACATAAGAGCTACTTACTTTAAAGATTTATATGTTTTAGATTTCGATGAAACAAAAAGGTTCTCGTAATCAGGCAAGCGAAGTGTAGGACACTTATCTACAAGGTGGTGAGACGACCTGATCAATGGCACTGAAAAGCGCTGGTTGCAGGCCACCCTAGACGGTCATTTTGACAATCCTTGGTAAAGGCCTATGTTCAGCAGTGGACTTTATAAGACTGGCATGATGATGATGAAATGACCAAATGAAGCATATATGCTTCACTTGGTCATTGTGTATACACAAAGGAAGCACCACATTGTGGTTAAGAAAAGCACTCTTCGTTATTGTATAAAAATAAGATACCTAGAGATAATTTGTAAAAAACAAAAGTTGCTCAATGGATAAATAACAAAAACTAGAACAAACACAGCATTCTAGAAAAGATAACATAAAATTATTGTATAATTCATACATATTCTATTTTTTTTTTTTTTGATCAAAACTTTAACATTTTGGCCATCGTCTACGATCACATTGGAGGGTGCCGAATAAAAAATTATAAAAAAAGATGATGATGATGATGTCTTAGGTATTATATCTGTATTACTTTTATAAAGATCTCGGTAACATAATGTTCTTATTAGAAGATCCAACCGCATTACGTCTGCACGCACATCATTCTTTTGTTAGAAACCCTGAAGATATCTCTATTACACTATAATCCCCGATAGGGAAGGATTAGCCCTTATTTGCACTTGTAGGTGATCTATCTCATTCAAATAACAGGATTAAGGTAATGATATTACGTCTTGGCCTTACTAAATAAGGACGAATATATCTATTACGAGTAGATAAAAGACAAAATGCCTAAAATTTAAGTCTTTTATCGCCTTATCAATAACGAGATGAATATGAATCTATATAAAACCTACGACGATAAACTTGTTAACCTTTATTTAGAGAAAATTTAATTTAAGACTAAGCTAAACTTATTAAAACTTATTAAGAAATAAAATTAATCTACTAAAATATCACCAAAATATCACCCCTCGGCAACGTGGCTAAAAGACTGTCAGCATTGCCACGTTATATGGCAATGCTGATTCTTTGAGCCAGATAGTTACCAGCCCTTTCGTCACGGAATACATCGAAAAGACATTTAGAAATAAATTTTAATAAATTATGGACTGAAGGACCCCATGGACCAAAAGTATCTACCCTAAAAGGCTCAAATATGGAGTTTTCTCCAATGTCCACATATTTGCGCCTTTGACTTGGTGACCTGAAGATGAGACGCTGCGATATAGGCTTATATTAGGATTTTTAGAAAAAAAGTAATCGTCTACGTCTAAGATGTATACTCTAAAAACGTATAATGTTACGTTAACCTGGCCACCGTTTCATACAGACAGATACTTACCTAATTGCCACAAAATTAACTTCTAAGGGTTTTGGAAGTTAGTAATTTCTAAATATTATGAACTCAATAAACTGTTAAAACAGGCCAAAATAACCTTGAAATGAATATTAAGGGGCCCTCGAGAAAACATCATCAAAACTCATTTCAAAGATTAAGTAATCCTTGTACGAACATTTATCACGTGAGCCGTGTGCTGTACATAAAGATATGCTATAGCAAAGCTACGTAATGAGGCGGCAAATATGCAGAGTGCGTCCCTCAAGTAAATACGGTGACCACGTGTGTTCACGTGCTTCAGGAATAAAGATGGTGGTACATGACAAAGCTAGGCGATAGCTTACGACTTACGAGAAGTACCTAATATACATTTGTAGTAACTTTCTTTTTTTGATGCTACTCAGCAATTTATTCGTATCTAGCTCATTTTATGTACAACTATGATAACTTGTTAGTATGTTTTAGACACGGGTTTCAGACATATGGAAATTAAACTACGTAAGTAGTCATTGGTTCTTTCATAATATATGGTTTAACATTATACTAAGGCATAAGCTAATGCTTTTAGACATCATTATCATGACATCACGATGATGATGATGATAATCATCATGCTTTTAAGGCGTAACTAGTAAGCAAATGTACCTCTATACATGTAGACTAAGAATCATAGAAAAATCTCAAAATTTTGACACTAATTAAACGTACTGTACACGGACCTAATATTTAGGTTCGTAGTACTGTTGAAGAAAGTATCTACTTACCTACATATATTATAATATTTATTTCTCTCGATACGTCCATAAATAATCGTATTTCTTCTTCTCGTGTCAAATGGATATTTGGATAGCTGTCAATTGCTTAAAAAATCACATTGGTCGTTATCATGGAATTGCATGTCGTTATTAACAGCGCAGCTTCGCTCAGCTCCAGTGGAGTCGCGCCCTAACGAAATAATAAAGTCGTCGCGTCACGCGCACGCGGCATCTCATTACGCAAACTGTTTCTGTAAGGATTTATACTTTGTATCATATTTATTGTTTGTTTACCTTCAATGTTTTGTTAATTATTTCTTTCACCGTCACAATTTTATTGTTTGTGTACCTTCAATGTTTTGTTAATTATTTCTTTCATGGTCGTCATTTAGCCGCGTAACGTCCATTGTTGGACAAAGGCTATTTGTTATACACATAGTGCTATGACACATTTCTGTTTAAGTATATTGTATAAGAACTACTTTCTTGTCGGTGGAGTGGTTTCCATATCTTCATGTATTGAGCCATCCTTTTGACCTCTACTGTGTCAATTTTTTCTTTACTTGATCTAAATTCTAATAAGTACTTATGTGCTCTTTTTGGTCTTTCCTTACAAATTCTACTTCGATTTTTGCTAAATTGATTACTTTAATTTTTCCTTATTGGTAGCGACTTCTCCCATGCTGGTCTGGGAGAAATAAAAAAAAACTTAGAATGTACCAGCTGCTTCTCTTCCCACGCAGATCGTAAAAGCCGATCGAGGGAATGGGCAAAAATGCAAATCATGTTAACAGGCGATGCGGCTAGCAACCCATCACTGTATTGATTGCTTTTCCATCTTCTCGCCCACCATGACGCTAAAAGTGGCTTTTGGGTCTTGTGGCCCTGGGCTCTGCATAGAACCGCAAGACCCAAAATGCTCTGTCTGCCCCATTAGGGATAAAGACGTGATAATATGTATGTGTGTATGGTAGCGACTTCAATTTCTTATTCACTTCATCATTTTCATTTCTGTTTATTTTCTGAATGCAAATGCTTGATTAACTAACATAAACATCAAAATCACTAACTATGTGCTGAGAATGTTTGAGGTCACGCCTGGGGTTGCTTAACTTGTGAAAGCGCTAGCCTCTCTTTTCCAGACTATTTTTAACTGACTTCCAAAAATGAAGGAGATTATCAATTCATCGTGATCTTTTTTTTGTTGTTATATACCTGTCAGGCGGTCCCATAGAATTTTAACAAAATTAGGTGTGTAATATGATGGTATTTAGTTTTGAAAATTTACACGATTAAAGAATATAATTAGATCATTGGCAAAAGCAATAGGGTTAAGATTCATATGCGTTAGAACTGGCCATGGGTGGGATGGGAACTGGGTGGTTTTGGGATGAACCTCTGTAACCCGTACTCCCACCGAGCACCTCAAAGTTCCTCAAAATACAGAACCTTTCCCTTCTTCATCCCCACATCCTATTTTTCAGTAAAAGGAATGACAGCCACATATAGGTACGTACCTACCCTACATTTTAACTAACAACTCATCAAAATTAGTGGAAGTAAGGTCAACACACTCTTAACAATGAATGATCTGCTTTACGAGTGTTTACGTCAATTTACGACCACTACGCTTATTGGGCGAGGAGTTATACGGATTAAATGTAGTTTTTATGGCCGATATATGACGGCGGTGTTGAAATGATATATTACAGAGGCTTAATATTATGTGTATGATGCTAAAAACACATGCTGCTTCCCAAAAAATACTCCCGAAGGCCTACAACAGTCTATTGATAGACGATTTCTATTTTTTAGGGTTACCGGTTACCGTAAACAAAAGGTAAAAACGGGGACACATTACTAAGACTCCGCTGTCCGTCTGACTATCTGTCTGTCACCAGGCTGTATTCATAAACCGTGATAACTAAACAGTTGATATTTTTACAAATGATGTATAACCGTTGCTGCTATACCAACAAATACTAATATTTATAAATAATAATGAGGACCGGAGTGAAAAGACCCGTGATTCTATATACAAATATAAATAAATATAGGGACCAATTACACTAAGCCACAAAGTAAGTTCGAGACTTGTGTTATGGGATACTAACTCAACGATACTAGATTTTATAACAAATACTCAAATAGATAAACATCCAAGACTCAGGACAGTTTGAAAAAGGCAATTTTTCAACTTGCCCTGACCGGGGTTCGAACCTGGAACCTCTGGGTGGCGGACTAGTATGGTGATCATAACGGAGGTCGTCAAATAGAAAAAAATTATAATAAGGGCTCATAAAATAAACGTGATTTTCTATTGATAATACGAAACCTTTCATACGCGACTCCGACCCTCACTTGGCCGATTATACAATATATTATTTCATTGATAAAAAAAATTTGTTTGACATGATGGACTCAATCACTCCTTAAAATATTTGAGCCATCTTTCTCATTGCTAAATTGGTACATTGGCCATCACCGCAAAATTAGTTGAAACGATGACTAAGTGTACTGAAGTATTTAGGCAGAGGAAACTGCGAAGCCTGCTGACTGAATTTTTCAAATCATTATTTAAAATCTAATGAACTACAAGTTGTGTGGTTTCTGAGTTCGCTATGTAGTTTCCGGTAGAGAAGAATAGGACCACTCCAAGTCTTTCCGTAGATGTCGTAAAAGGTGACTAAGGAAACACCTACAAGCTAAACAAAGCTCTTCAACCCGTCTGGCCAGCGTGGAGAGTGAAGGCTAAATCCTCTAGCTGCTCTGGCCAAGTTTGGCTTTGGTAGTACAGAGAGGGTCGTAGTCCTGCAGTGGAGACTAAAAAGACCTGATGATGATACGTTGAGTCAACTCTTGTCTCTGCTGAGTCGGTATATTACAATTACCGCAAAATTTGCGGCAACGATGTGTTCTGAAGTATTATGTAAGAGGACACTGGTAGCATCCCTAATGCTTAAATTAATTCAAATCATTATTTGAGATCCAATCAGTTATTCGCTGATACAACCCTGGTCTTTGCTGAGTCGGTATGTTGGCCGTTACCACAAAATTAGCGCCCAACCCTAGGGCTGCCCACTAATTGTTAATATTGTTTGCTCACCTGTGCCTTGAATGCAGTCCTTTTGGGACCTGTCCATTTGAATCTTATCTTGGTGCTTAGAGGAAAATAGTTTTTAATTTATACAAGATTTTGTCCTAAGGCTTCATCATCTTTTTGTCTCCACTGCAGGAGCACGACCCTCTTTGTACTAATAGAGCCATATTTAGTCAGAGCAGCCAGAGAATTTGGCCTACACTCTTCACGCTGGCCAGACGGGTTGGAGAGGTCTCTTTGATATGAATAAGCTTTTTTTAGCTTGTATTTCCTTAGTCGCCTTCTACGACATCCATGGGAGGACTTGGAGTGGCCCTTTTGTAGAATAGGGCCACTTCAAGTCCTGCCGGAAACCACACGGCGTGCAATGTGAGGCTTAGACAAAAGTTATATGCCCAAACTCGATAGGACTGCGTAGTTTTATTATAAAGTTCCTATGGCCACCTTTCGGCATATCAGATCAGCTTCTTGTCACAATAGTATTACATTTTCATCTGATTTACATTAGCATACAAAACTTCAACTCAATCGGAAATCAGGAAGTGGCTCAAAATTAACTTCCAAGATTTGACCCAAACAAGAAACAACAAGTTAAATAAATTTGTAAAAAGAAACTTTTCTTCGAATTCTTTTCTTTCTTCTGTTAACTGTTGAAATGGAGCAGATCTTCAGTTCCATTATGAATTGTTATATTAAAAGTTAAGTTAGGAAAAACATATCAATATTTTTTCACTAAGCCTCTTGACCTTTCCGTTTTTTCCGTTATTGTAAAACGAGGACTTATTTCAAAACTTGAATTATTGTATATAAGTGTGTATTTTGGTGTACAATAAAGTATACACCGTTTTATAATAATACTGACTATGCCGTAGATTGGTTAAAAGACAAAGTCTTATTATCTTCTCCTTCTCATCGTGTGTGTTAGTGACTAACACTAGTGTCAGAGTTTTTAAACCACCTTAAAGGCCTCTGACATGGTTTTAGGTAACGACCAATGACGGCCTAACGTGCCCTCCGAAGCACGGATCATCTTACTTATCAGACAATCAGGTGATCAGCCTGCAATGTCCTAACCAAACTAGGACAACAACACAAAGTCGTTGCCCCCGCTGGGAATCGAACCCACGCTCCGGGTATGAGCCAAACGCTCCAACCATTACACCACGGAGGCAGTTAGTCTTATTATAAAACACGGTTTAACTTTAGTACTTAGTTTATCTGCCCAAAACAATAAGGTGAGTAATGGTTTAACCCAGGTCCTCAAGAGACTAATATTCCTTTTTATAATAAGACTGTAACAGTCTTATTATAAAAGGACTGACTTTGTTGCTAGGCTTAAACCATCATCCATCCGCCCAAATCAAGTAAAGTGGCAATATCTCATTTGTCAATGTCAACTTGATTTTTGTGGATATGGTTTTAAACCAAGTAACAAATTTATTTATTTATTAAACTTTGTTGCACATGAAATAAGTGTACAAATGGCAGACTTAACGCCATATGGCTATAAATTAAGTCCTCGATTTATACTAAGACGGTAAGGGTCAAACCACAAGCCCCAAGCGGCAACCACCTTGCCTTTCAGGAATGCCACGTATGTAATCCAAGCGTCGTTTATTCAACGAATTAGCGCAACTGTAATTTCAGTTATGCGATTACAAATTATGGCGGTTAGCGCGAGTTTTCAGGGAAATTAATTGTTAAGATTTAACTGAAAGAGCCTTGGAACATACGGATGATGTTTTGGCGTTGGTTGACTATTGTTTGTGGGAAAGAGACAAAGTGCGAGTCGGACTCGGGCACAAAAGGTTTCGTACCATCACACTAATATTAGAAATGTGAGGGTTTGTAAGTGTGTGTGTGTGTGTTTTTGTTACTTCTTCATGCGCAAACTAACCTGGACCAATTTCAATAAAATTTGGTATGTGGGAAGCTGACAACCTGGATTAACACATAGTTTATAACATCGCGTAGCGCCAGTATTATTCCTAGAATTAAAAATTGATTCAGGCGTTTTTGATATTTACATCCCTTCCCCGTTCTAAAGCATTCTTTGTAAAGAAAAGTCCTCGTTATTTTATATTGTACAGGTTACAAATAAAATGTCTTATATAAGTATATAACAAGCACAAATAATTTAAAAATATGTAAGTTAAAAAATATAAAAAGGCAGCTAAATAAACTTTAGTCATTAAACTTCGGTCGATTCAAATCTCCGATTAACAAGCCCTTAAATATCTAGGATTTAAATCAAACCTTTCATTTTGGTAGAAATACAAGGAAAACAAAAAGTTAATCATGGCCGACCAATCTTGGCAAGACAATGGATCTGGGCCCACCGGGACGTGGTAATAAAGTATTGAAAACAGCGGAAAACTCCAATCAATATACATATCCTCCAGGGAGAGCCTGAATGAGTGTTTTTGTTGCGAGATATGAGTGTTATGACTTTCCAGATTATGAAGAAATAACGGACGTAAGGAATCTTATGATGATAAACATATTGCGTGATATTTTGCGATACATAACGTCCCATTTCGAATATAACAAAACAAACAAAAATATTCGAACTTCTCTCCTGGTATGTGTTGGGGCTTGACAAATTAAATAAAATAAGGAACTCGTCGAGAAAAAAAAAAGGAAAGAAAATAACTGGCCAAGTGCGTGTTGTGCCACGCGCGTAGGGTTCCGTAGTTACGAATACCGACTGTGAGTACACGGGACTAAAAACTTAACTAATTTTCTGGGTTTGTACGAGCTAGCGTACAGCTTAAGTCTATGACACTTTGACGTCACCCACCTGACATCTGCATCATCTACGTGTACTGAGACCAATCTCTCCAGTACATATTGGTCCTTCGAGCCGGATCAGGTGGACACGGTGTGTTCGGGATGTTTGATGCAAGGTGTCAAGGAAGGCAATAATTAAAACCCGACCGATACCACGGAATGCGTATATTAAACTAGTACGACATACATTATAAAAAATGCAGTATGTAGGTTACACGCGCCGGCCTGCGTGACGTCAAAGTGTCATAGACCTAAACTGTACGCTAGCTCGTACAGGGTTAGTGGAGAAAAAACCAATGAACTCGCACTTTAAATGTATGGGAGCAACCCTAAAAAAAATATTTTATCGTTGTTTCATTTTATCACTATTTCGGTATTATTAAAAATTAAAATATCCATGCTTAATTACAGTTTTCTAGTACCTTTAGTCTCTTGAGTAGAACCGCGGACGGACAGACAAACATGGTGAAACTATAACCGTCTTATAACAAAACGCAGGCTAATTTGGTTACTAAGTTTAAACCATTATCCGACCAAATTTAGTAGACATCTAGTAATATGCCATTGACTTGTCTAAAAATGTCGACTTAATTTAAATAAATTATAGTTAGCCAGAGTTTTATAATAAAGCGTTCCTTGTTTACTACGGAAAAGGTATTATATGTACTACTATTTTCTTTTACGTAAAGAGCACTGAAAAAAGTGATAGCTGAACCAGTTTGCTACAAGCAATTTGTTTATTAGATACCAAACTTTGTTGTTTTATTGTTAAAATATCAGAACAATGTGGTTTTAATTATAACACATTTTAACTAATAGTAGAGCCCTGAGTTCAGTCACTCGATTTTGGTAACGTGTGTCAAACATTATGCTACTAGCAACCATTCTTTTTTTTAATGGACCTCTAATATTGTCCCCACATATACCTCATTAGCATGAATTAAATGGAATACTCACTTAAAGGCGCAGACGACAGACTTATCCGAGCCGCACTTTTTGCATGCGCATAATTCCATAGGTTCTATTTTCACAGACTAAAAAGTGCGTCACGGATAGTCTGTCGTCTGCGTTGGGCCAAATAGTGTTGTCGCCCTGATAGGCCTCCGGATGAGGTTTAAACATGGCCAGTAACTCGCTACGTGTGTAACCCGCTTAATTTGTGCTAATGATGTCTTAAGTCTCTCGTTAGCTTTAATCAATAATTTTGCCGTGTGGTTTCCGGTAGAATAGAATAGGGCCAATCCAAGGCCTCCCGTGGATGTCGTTGAAGGCGACTTAGGGAATACAAACAAAGCTTATAAACATCAATGATACTTCTCCAACCCGTCTGGACAGCGTGGAGAGTGAACGCCACATGCTCTGCTGGTAGAGAGGGAGTCGTGCTTCTGCAGTGGAGATAAAAAGACCTGATAATGATGATGAACAATGTTTGTTATTTATAAAATTTACCTGACGTCAACGATTTGGAAAATTATTTTTTGTTTGAAATATATTTTTATCTTATAGGGTATACTTGTCAGGTGGTCCCATAGAATTTTCATCTATATCGGCTGTGTAATTTGGAGGCGAAGGCGGGTTTTAGTTTAAATAAATTATAACTATTCCTATTTTTATACTCGTCCCGTGGAAAGCCCGGGATGCTCTTTCTTGCTTTCGTTTTAATATTTACACACGTTATTTTAGTTTATATTTAACAAACACGTAACTATAGTTAAACTTTCAATTTATAATAAATATTAATGACTTTGCAGGAGCGTTTTCGTTTCCTGCCCAATGAGTGAGAAATCATTTACCTACCTAATTGTTTTTAATTAATTTACTTAATCGAATGGAAGCATGCACTATTACGATAAAAAGATAAAGTTAAAATATACTCACGAGAGCATAAAAGCTATTTAAATTAAAATATATCTTTATTATCTATCATTTTTAAATCAAACCACGGGCTAATACTAGATCACTTTATTGTAATGATATTGAAATAACAGACAAAAACAAAAAAAAAACGACATTACCATACACATTGCCCGGGTGGCTACAAACTTCCATATCGCTTTTTAAATGTTTCTAAACATATACCAATAGGCTTGCCGTTAAAAATATTATCATGGAAATTACTATTTAAATATTAAAAAATATATCTTTCCTTTTCATCAAATTTACTGACTTGCTAGTTGAACGAACTTAGTTCCAAAGGGAAGGCATACGTAATAAGCAACAGTAAGGTTATTTGATATAAATAATTTTCATCTGGTTGGCAGATGGATGAAGGTCGACCCCTTTCAGAACCTATACGAGAACTAAGAATAGTTCCTATGTTCAAGTACTGTTTCACTCAGTTGTAATGAATGATAAATGTGTTTCTCGTCTGTAAATGCCCTTCATCTTAAGCAACTTAACTGCCTCCGTGGTGTAGTGGTTAGAGCGTTTGGCTCATACCCTTTTTGTTGTTGTCCTAGTTTGGTTAGGACATTGCAGGCTGATCACCTGATTGTCTGATAAGTAAGATGATCCGTGCTTCGGAGGGCACGTTAAGCTGTCGGTCCCGGTCACTGTCTTTGACATTGGTCGTTACCTTAAACCATGTCAGAGGCCTTTAAGGCGGTTTAAAAACTCTGACACTAGTGTTAGTCACTAACACACACGATAAGAAAAGAGATCTTAAGCAGACTTCTCTTAGGCTTGATTTAAACAAAATCGTATTCTAAGAATCCCACCAAAAACATACCTGTTAAAAAGGGGGCCATGTTCCTATCGGCTAATTGTTCGCCAAAAAAAGAGTTGAAAACCAGTCCAATGCCAAGTTTAGATGTATTATCATTCTAAATTTGAACTTGGCAGGTTTTCGTGCTGTACGTAACACTTGATTAAATTTATTAACTTTATGTATCTTGATTATATGTTTGTTTAGGTCACATCTTGCAACTGAATTTTCAACCAGTTATCCTCAAGTTCCTAAACTGATTGAGCTAAAATTTTGCATAATTGTGCAAGTCGGATAACAATATAATAATTATGGAGTTAATAAGCTGTTCTGATGATGGAGCCGGGAGATATTCGACGAGACTCTTGTATAAAACAATATAACCTCATTGAATAGGAGTCGTTTGATTTGTCTTGACGAGCCCTTTAAGTTAGATGAAACCCAGGTTTTAATGGAGATGGAAGGTGGTTGATGGAACTCGGAAATAAAACGACGCAACTCCATTAAGTTTGGGCTTTTTTTACTATATACTTTGGCCACACATTAAAAGCTTGTACAGAAAATGTGATTTTTTTTCTAAAACTTACATCATTACAAATTCAGTTGGTATGCATCGAAACGTGCATTTCTGGGCAACTTGCTAGTTGTACTTTCTAGTTAGTCCTTAGGAATTTGCAGTCCATGGGTTGTGGTCTAAAGTTAGCCTTTACCAATTATCCTGCGATGTTACTACGAATACGACTGATTCATTTCAACAAAGCAGTTTGACGGAGCATGTTGCGGATTACTTGTACTTAACTTGTAATAGACGAAATAGATTGCTTCCCCTTTTGATATTTGCCGATTTTATATTTTTATTTAGTCTAACAAAATGTTCTGAAACTATTTTAAGGGTGAGTTCAGTTGATGATACTGAACAACTTTCCACAAGGAAATACCAAAATATGCATGGACGATTTACTCTTAAAATAGTTTTAGTATATTTTGTTATACCTTTTGTTCCTAAATATTTTATGACGTATTATTTTAATTTTGCATTTTTAAGGTTCCTACCCAAAGCTAGCTATAACTAAGATATATACTATAAAAGGAGTCTTAGTAATAAGCTATTACTAAGACTCCTCTGCCCGTCTGTATTTCTGTCTGTCTGTCTGTTACCAGGCTTTCACAGATGATGTATTTCTGTTGCCGCTATAACAACAAATACTAAAAAAAATACGAATTTTGTGCAGTTTGCCCGAACAGGGACAAATGCGTGATAGAACGTATGCATGTCACAACAGTAAAAAATTCTATGTCTATGGTCACAGCGCTGGCATCTCTTTCTCACATAGTTACTCTCGGGCGTTTGTGTCATGTATGCTCTTGTCATCTGCGTTTCTTTCATTCTATTATATTTCCCGCCAACCTCTTGGCATCTTGATACCTCGATCCTGGCACCTTTTCCTTGACTTGCTACATAAAGTGTCTGTGCTTTCTTCTTCCCTTTATTCTATTATTATGCACATGAAATTGTCATGCCTTATTGAGTGTCCCAACACATTGCCTCGCCTATTTCCAATGACCTTTAGTATGTGTTTTTTTTTCACTCTATTAAGAATCTCTGTTTGTTACTTTATTCTTTCACTTAACTTTCTCTAGTGTTTGTATGGAAAGTCGTGATCTTATATCAAGCATGGAAAGAAAATTTACTGATGCTGAAAAATTTTTATCACGCATTTTTATCTAACTATAAAAAAATCACTGAGGTTTCCCAACACTGGGATTTTAAAATAATAAATTACTTCCCTCGACGCTAGCGGGCAGATAGGTGAGGTTCTTATAATGTGTATATATTTTGCAGTATTTTATCTATTACTTTTTATAGATAAATACAATCAATAATCTTATCTAAGAACCTAAATAAATAAAGTGAATAATAATTAAATTATAATTTATTTTATTTATTTAGGTTCTTAGATAAGATTATTTATTGTATATATAAAGAATCAGACACTACCGGGCAGATAGGTGAGGTGTCTTATAATGTATGTATTTTGCAGTATATTTTATATATTACTTTTTATAGATAAAGAACCTAAATAAATAAAGTGAGTAACAATAAAATTATAATTTATTTATTCAGACTACATGATTTACTTCAAAAGAATATATAAAACGTGGAAGGGACATACCCGTAATAAAATCAAACCTTGGGCTATAATACATCAATAGAGCCTAATAAAATTAAAATAACAGTCATGAAAAAAAAAGTTGACATTCCCATACAAATTGCCCAGGTATGCACACACAGACATAGATATAGATAGACGACTTAAATGCACCTACTTCGCGTGTAAGTTCTCAGACAAAGCGTCGAGGTTGGCCGCCGCTACTGACAGTCCGCGCGTGTCTGTGATTGCAGCCGGACGGCAGCGAAAAATAAGATAATGCCTCGTTGCGTGATAATAAACTGCAACAGCCCAAAAATTGCAAGCGCTTATAGTCAAGGACATATTTCCTACCACAGCTAAATTATTTAAAAAAAAATTATGCGTAAATTCATTTTAAAACAATTTTTTAAGCATTCCAAGCGGTGATTCCAAGATTATACCTAAATAAGTATAGATTAAGGTTTAAAAACTATATTCACATTACATTGCCGCGTTTGCTTTGAGCGTTTGATCCGACGTTGTGTGTTAAGAAGCAATGAATATCGAAACAAGCGATACTGTCGCGCATCGCTACGACGTCGTGGTACCGGCAATTTCTCATTCGTCAGTAAAATTTAGCGACTAGTGTAGTTCGTTCTACAACATATACCAATAATCGATTTTAATCGATATCGGACTGACGAATGATATTAACTATTATTAAAGAGCCAATTTAATAGATTATAAACAAGCTTAGCTTAGCTTAGCTCCCATGCTGGTCCGGAAGAAATAAAAAAAAAACTTAGAATGTACCAGCTGCTTCTCTTCCCACGCAGATCGTAAAAGCCGATCGAGGGAATGGGCAAAAATGCAAATCATGTTAACAGGCGATGCGGCTAGCAACCCATCACTGTATTGATTGCTTTTCCATCTTCTCGCCCACCATGACGCTAAAAGTGGCTTTTGGGTCTTGCGGCCCTGGGCTCTGCATAGAACCGTAAGACCCAAAATGCTCTGTCTTCCCCATTAGGAATAAAGACGTGATAGTATGTATGTATGTATGTATGTATGTATAAACAAGCTCATTTCCTAATTTACACTTTAGAAAACGAGGGTAATATTTTCAGAGTTCATGTACATACATGTAATATAGTCGCTCTTTGAACATATACTACTGGTCACACGTTGGTGAACAAAACCGCGCGTGCGTCACTGCTCACTGCTCGTTAGTGAGTCGTCCCTACTGAATTTCCCCCATTGAAGCGGTATATTTTCGATACCTCTACGCGGAGTGAGACAAGCCTGACATGGCTAAGAACGACCGCAAGGGAAGTTGCTTCAACGTTAAAAAAACGCATTGAAATCGGTAAAAACGTGTTTTTTTATAGATAATAGTACGCAACCCTTCGTTTGCGAATTCGACTCGCACTTGGCCGATTATTTAAGAATAATAATAGTTTATTTTTAAAGTTCAATTGAAATATTTACATTATTTGTAATTTTTGTTTTTATTTAAATTTTAATAAGTTGGTATAGTTTGAATTTCAGTTAAATTGAAATAATTTGAGTACAAATATTTATTCTTTATTATCAAACAATTTTCCGTTTAGAATCATTTGTTTATCCAATTTCATATCATTCGTCAATCAGAAAATCGATTGTGATTTTTATCACAAATCGATTAACTTGAAAGTTAATCGATCGTATGGTTAGCGAGCGCGGAGTGAGCGAGCGAGACCACAGATATAAAATCTATGAGTATGAGCGAGACGATCAGGGCGGCGGCGTGCGTCTTCAATAAATCGTTTAAATCGTAGTGAGCGCTTTCTTTGAATCGGTTTGAATTTCCCGTCACTAAAATTGCCTGTGACGTCACAGTAGGCATTTAAAAAGTTGGCACGCTTGGTTTCCATACAAATCTTGATACGTGCGTTATCTATTACATCTATATCTGTGTATGCACACTTAAGTATGCAAATGCCAAAATTTGTTTTCGATCTTTTACCGTTATTTTAGTTTCATTATACTATAGTGATCTAGTATAGCCCGTGGTTCGATTTATTACGGGTATGTCCTTCCACGTTGTATAATGTAAAGCCGCCAAGGATGATAATTCAATCATTTTCAGCCAACTTTCATTTGGGTGACCTACTTTGCGAGCGCGGCGATTTGGGGTCCAATTTGAACCCTCGACGAAAAAGATAAGTTATAAGCTTGACGTGTCTTTATGATTTTGTTTCTCTATGTGACGTTTTTAGTTTTTTTTTTTTATGTTACGACTTCAGCTTCGAGGAAGACAGGAGCTCTTCAGTAATTTGTATTTATTTTTAATCATAAGAAAAATCTTTGTTTCGATATAAAGTTACAACCAGTAAGTATGTATGAAAGAAGTTGACATAGCTAAGAACCATTTAGTGTTGCGTACAACGCCGCGCTGAAATTGGTACCTTTTTATGCAGTAAACAATTTCTATTTTTCTTCAAAGCGCGCACTACGTCGCGTCGCAGTCTGAACTGACCTTTAGTCGCATAAAGTCCACTATATCAAAATTTCTACTGTTATAAGTCTTCTTCTTATATTTAAGAGCTGGGCTCTTGTCGGTGGAGTCCTTTTCATGTCTCTCTTCCTTCCGCTAAGTTCTTAACCTCTTTATATGTCTTACGGGACTTATACCGTTTTTGCCAGATATTTCGACTGCCCTTCTGCCATCATGGTCATATAAAATCATCGTCATCATCATCATCATCATCTAAAATTATATATGTTCTAGGGCATCAAAATTACCACAATATCAAAATTACCATAGTATCACTTTAAAATGTATCAAAAATATTGCACCAATTAGTCCAATTCACCAAAATGCAGACTGTACCAGAACAATATTCGTCATGTACTCAATTCTGATCATACAGGTGTGAATTTCCTTACATGCAATATTCCCAGGATCGAATAAAGGTATCGACACATGTACGGTATACATACCTGTTATCTTTACTAACTAACCACTGTGATTGAATACCAGAGATGCCGACCGATGTATGCGGTCACGTGCCGAGTGACGACAGTGCCGTCTATAGAACCGGCACTGGTGACGTCACTGATACTTGCCTTTATAGATCTGTTTCGTAATTGGCCACTTTCCTGGGTCAAGTCAATTTGCCAAAAATAAAATCCCCGACTTTCAAGCGTGCACACTTGATCTATCTAGCTAACTGTAGCGCCATCTATTATATGCCAGGCAAATTAAAAGAAGTTTTTTAATTGGTAACCCCCAAAGTTTTTTAATAAATTTTAAATGGCTGAAGCATAGCTGAGAACTACCGCAAGGGAACTTGCTTTCACGTAAAAAGAACCGCATCCAAATCGGTATCTTCGTTCGAGTTCAACGATGCCACACATAGATACACAGAAAGACAAACAAACATACAGACACACACCGACAGGCGTTAGCGTCAAACTTACAACACCCCTTTTTGTCAGGGGTTAAAAATAAATTGTTTGGAACTGTTAGGAAATAAAACGTCACAATATAATGTCACTTATCATGATCATATCCATTTTCAGCGGGATTTTAGAAATATTATACTGTATTTTCCAACAAGTCAAATCAGATACTTTTTTCAAAACGTCAAAACAAACAGTTTCTATGGGATTTTGTATGAAATACAGGCAGATGACGTCACAGTTTTTTGGAGTCAAATAGCGCTCTTAATATCAGTTTTTCTGCAATAGTAAATTTAAAATCACGTTAAAATGGATATGTTCAAAGACTAGTGACATTATTTTGCGACGTTTTATTTTGTTATCAGTACAAAAGAATTTATTTTTGGCTTAGGAAAATACCCAATTGCAGAAAAACCTATTTGACCCCAGAAACTATGGCGTCATTTGCCTGTTTTTTATATAAATTCCAGAATGTTTGTTTTGACGTTTAGAAAAAAATTGAGTTGTTGGAAAATACCGAATTTGATTACAAATAAATCCTGGTTTACATATTTTCAAGTGACAAGTGCGAGTGACCAGTAATATATATGCACTTGTCACTTGTCAGTACCTGTTCCCACGCTCACTTGTCACTTGTCAATGTGTGAACCAGTCTTTAAGTGAGATTACATTGTAAATATTTAAAATGGATAACTGACGTCTAGTCAACTCGGGCCAACCAGGTAGCAATATCTCTAGGATTCCATCTCAGAGATTACTTAGAGAACTACGTTCTGGTATTAAGCTTTGATAAATATTTTTCTTTCTTTCTTTTTACTGTGTCTTTGAATAGAATTAAAGGCCTCGATTTCTTCCTTTCATTTTAAATTCTGTAGAAACAGTTGGCTGGCACGATAATATAATACAGAACAGCCATAATATTTACTGATTCTGTTTAGATATTTATTTTACAAATATTGTCAATAAAATATTTAGATACCAATATTTTAAGAGAATAGCATCATCATCATCATCATCATCAGCCGCATAACGTCCACTGCTGGACATAAGCCTCTCACAAAGAATTCCAAAATAAAAAAAATTAAAAGAATGCGTCGTTCTTTTAAAATCATTGAAATAAAAAAGGAGTGTTAAAATGAACGAACGTAACGTATGAACCAAATATAATCCTACTTTATATAATATTATAAATGTGAATGTGTTTTTGTATATTTCTTTGTTTGTTACCTCTTCCCGCTTAAACTACTGAACCGGTTTGGATGAAATTTGGTTTGGATGTAGTTTGAGACTCGGGGAAGGACATAGGGTACTCTTTATCCCGAAATTCCCTCGGGGAGCGAAGCCCGCGGGTTCAGTTAGTAGAAGATAAAAGACAATCTTCGTGGCGTAGTAGTCACCATGCTAGTCCGCCACCCAGAGGTCCCGGGTTTAATCCCCGGTCGGAGCATGGACCCTGTCTTGGATGTTTATCTATTTATGTATTTGTTATAAAAATTAGGTATCGTTGAGTTCGTCTTAGTGGATTCAAGCCTGCAATATCCTAACCAGACTGGAAACAATTCTACAAAACAAACAAAACAAAGTACGCTTTCTAGTGGGATTCTAACCCACGAACTCCTGATCACAAGGCGGATGCCTTCACCATGGACCATAGAAACAATATTCAATCTCTCCATGTGATGTATCTTCATATTACATATCATAGGTTGCAGTAACTCCGTCTTTAGAGTCTGCGGTTTTGGGCTAATCCCATATTGTGTATGGAATCCGGAAACCTATAATACACACATACATATAGGTATACTCGTATAGGAAGTGGTACCTACGCGACAATTCTGCGCCGTGAAGTTTCTAATCCTATTAATAGTGTTGTATCAGTCGTAGATTTAACCTTATATAAATGGTTAGGTATTAAGGGCAGCAAAAACACTTTATGTTACCTACCCCCGGTTCGTTTCTCGTGCAAAGGATAGCCATTGCGATCCAGCGCGGCAATGCTGCCAGCATTTTGGGCACCTTTGCACGGGAAACGATGCAGGGCGGTTTATATGACTGATACTTGTATGTACTTACGAAATAGTTTTGACTTACTGTGTTTATATGACATATTGTATTTTACGAAAAACTTAAAAGAACATAAATAAAAATTAAGTATTTGTCCAAAAAATTGCTTACTTAGAAATAAACAATAGTATACTTGCCTACCCCCTGGCAGAAATAACTTTTTTTTTTGTTTTTAATTAATCGAAAATTCTTAAACTTTATAGTTAAGATTCCGTACCCAATGGGTAACGGGACCCTAATACTAAGACTTCTTCTTCGACACACTATCTCTCGTATTTTAATAATTTAATACATTTTCATCAAACATAGCTAAGAATCTCCGAAAGGGAACTTGCTTTTATGTAAAAAAACCGCATCAAAATTGGTCGATCTCTTTGAGCGCTGCGATTCTACAGACACAGATTAGCTACAAAATTAAAACATCCTGTATCGATGTTGCAAAAAGCTCTATCCTTTATATTCCTGCCCACCTCATTTCTACCATTTCTTAATTTTCGAAATTTCTACATTCCTTGCTCATCATTCTGACTTGTTTCTCTTTCACTTCTGATACGAATAACAACTAAGCACTTGTAATTTCTTGTATCAGTTCTATTGTTTAATGAATACATTTATTCTCTTCTATTAGTCTCTTGCTCTACGACCTCTAGAAATTTCATGTGGGAAAACACCTTTTCTGAGCTGGGACAGGTAAAATATGCTATTTTTCAACAAGTCAAATCAGATACTTTTTTCTAAACGTCAAAACAAACAGTTTCTATGGGATTTTGTATGAAGTACAGGCAGATGACGTCATAGTTTTTGGAGTTAAATAGCGCTCATATTATCAGTTTTTCTGCAATAATAAATTTTTAAATCTCGTTGAAATGGATATGTTCAAAGACAAGTGACAATATTTTGAGACGTTTTATTTTGTTATCACTACAACATAATTAGTTTTTGGCTTAGGAAAATACCCAATTCCCTCAACCCCTCTTTTTTGACGGGGGTCAAAAAACAAATCTGTGTTTGACTGCAGTAACTAGGGTTTGACTGCAGTAACTACGAAACACAAAAACGATACTGGTACGACCTTATGATGTAGCCTAGTAAGGTTGATGATGTAACCTTAGCAAGGCTACATCATCAACCTTATGATGTAGTCTTAGCTAGGCTACATCATAAGGTCGTACCAGTATCGTAAGGTTGATGATGTAGCCTTAGCAAGGCTACATCATCAACCTTATGATGTAGCCTTAGCAAGGCTACATCATCAACCTCATGATGTAGCCTTAGCTAGGCTACATCATAAGGTCGTAGTATCCGCTCATTACACATAGACTGGGAACTAACATATTTTTCCAACTTTGAGCAGTAGTTAATTACGCTGTTAAGATTTATTTCAGTTTCCTCGCAACTCGTAACTCCAGTTTCATCGCTGTTCGCAACTTCGCAACTCGCCCTGGCCGGTTGCCAATCTAGCGAGTAGTTGCGAGACATAACTCGCGGAGAGATGGAAAAATGTTTTACTGTTATAGGCATTTGGATTTACTTAGTGCGTTAAATCAAATTGCTCTTGGCATATATTTTTTGAATTAAGCTTCTCGAAAAATGACTTTGGTATTGTTTATATAATACAACGTGGAAGGGACATGCCCGTAATAAATCGAATGGTCTAAACAAGAATCGTTATAGTATAGTGAAATTTAAAAAACAAAATACAATTAGCATATCCATACTAAAGTGTGCAGCCGCCCGGGCAATTCATATGGGAATGTCGTTTTTTTTTTGTTTTTCCTCGCTGCTATTTTATTTTTATTATATTCCCGTCGCCTGTGGTTCGATTTATTACGGGTAGGGCCCTTCCACGTTTGTAAATATAGAAAACTTCACACACAAAAAATACATGTACTACTGGACTGCAAAAGTAACAAAAGATCGTAGCCCCAGCGAAAATATTGCTAAAAGAACAATGCGCTATTTTCGGCTATAATCTTACGTAGCTGCAAGTGCGAAGTATAAACTATTAGATAGACAGATAGAGATAGATATTATGAAAAAAGTGATCAATTAGACAGTATAATAAATGTCTATCAATGTGAAAAATGCCCAAAATTAGGGAGAGAGTGTGATAAAAAAATTCCAACTGTCCGGGCACTTAAAAAACTTATACAGATATTATAGGTAGATGTAACTAAAGTGTCTGATAAGTTGTAAAAAAGGAACGCAAAGGACAGAGATGGACAGAAAGGACCGAGGCCTACGTCCAATTTTGGACTAGAAGTGGCTGATTATGATAATGACAGAAATAAAATACTTCACAAATGTGATTCTTCGTAAAAAAAAGTGGCCAAGTGCGAGTCGGACTCGCCCATGAAGGGTTCCGTAGTAGCAAATAACATAATATAAAAGTCTTGTAGTATGTTTTTTTAATTTTTATATTTGAGTTGATTGAATGAAAGGTAAATTGCCGTTTACGATTTATGACGTGTTAAAAAAAAACTACTAACTAGATCTCGTTCAAACCAATTTTCGCTGGTAGTTTTCATGGTAATTAACAACATATATTTTATTTAGTTTTATCATTCTCTTATTTTAGAAGTTACGGGGGGGGGGGACACACTTTTTTCCACTTTGGAAGTGTCTCTCGCGCAAAGTATTCGGTTTAGGAAAAAATGCTATTAGAAACCTCAATATCATTTTTGAAGACCTATCCATAGATACCCCACACGTATGGGTTTGATGAAAAATAAATTTCTGAGTTTCAGTTCTAAGTATGGGGAACCCCCAAAATTTACTGTTTTTTTTCTATTTTTGTGTCAAAACCTTTATGCGGTTCACATAATACATCTACTTACGAAGTTTCAACAGTATGGGTCTTATAGTTTCGGAAAAAAGTGGCTGTGACATACGGACGGACAGACAGACAGACAGACATGACCAATCTATAAGGGTTCCGTTTTTGCCATTTGGCTACGGAACCCTAAAAATTGTATGTCTTGGTTTTCGTTGTAAGATATCACAAATATTCTTAACACCAATAATAATTTTCAAAAAAGCTGCGAAGATTGCACGCAGACAGAGAAGCGTGTTTGTTTTGTTTATTTTCCTTGTGTGTAAGTGGCCAACACTGCAATCAGATTTTTGTGCTGCTTACAAACATCTGACATAGCTTGACGACCGCGATACAATGACGACAGCCGGAACCAAAGGCTTATACGTGCCTTCCGAAGCACGGAGGAGTCGCAGGTAAATGCCGGTAATCGTAATTTCTTTAATGCAGATCTTAAAAGCTTAACAATTAACTAACCTAACAACTCTATATACATTTGAATGAATTGTCTCAACTTGAAAAAAGTACAAATTGTTTAGCTCGTACTTTTCAAAACGCTAAAAAAGTGTATAATTGAAACTTAATTCTTCTGAATGCCTGAAAGCAATTGTACTAACTTACTCGTGGTATTCGTCTAAACTTTTTACCAAGCCAGTCTCACGCCAAAGTCAAAAACTTTTTGTTTTCTCTAATTCTATTTATTAACTAATTCAAGATGTTTAGTAAAGTTGGCGAAAAGAAAAATATAGGAGAGAATTGGGTAAATTTATTTTGCCGTAATTGATTTTCTGCAGCAAACTGTATTTTACAAATTTTCTTTTCTGCGAAAAGAAATAAACATAGGCACATTTTTACAAGCTTTTATTTTTTAGTTTCACCTGTCTCGTCTATCGTTCTGTCTGTAATCAAATCTTGTGAGTTAAATTAGACCCACTTCCCGGTTTCCGATTGAGCTGAATTTTTGCACGCATACGTATATCGCGTGACAATTCATTATTATAATTTCTTTATTTTATTTCTTTATTTATCGCTTACATGCACTCATACAGAAGATAGTAAGTAGGTAACTACATGAACCCTGGCAGGGTGTTGCGACTTATAGGAACATAGAGTTTATATAATATTAATAGTATATAGTAGTAGTATATGTATATAGTAATGACATTGAGCTGATCTCATGATGGAGCTGGAGTCAGTTTATGCTCGTTTGACTCGTCTTGAGGAGAGTGATTAGTTATAAGCAGGTTTAAAAAAAATATTAAAATTTCTTGTTTTGCCTAATGTAAGCAAAATCATCTGTGTGTTAGCTTTGATCAGAGGCAGTACCTACTTAATTTCAAAACTTGATGAAAGTCAAAATGGGAGTTTTTGGCTTACAATTTCTGAGTTATGCCACCATCTATCGGTAAATGATACTGAACTACATTTGCTAAAAAAATTTTTGTAAATAAATAAAAAAAACACTATCAAGATTACTCTGTCTGCTTCATTAGGGATTAAGACGTGATTATATTCAGATATAAATGACCCCGGGAAAGCTGAAAATCGTCAGTGTTAAAACTGACTCGAAGTTTCCATACGAGACAGTCTCTTAGCCGTCCGAACTTTATTGAATAACTGATAACCCTAGACTTGTTAACTAGAAGCATTTCAGGACGTCCAAAGATTTACTAAAAATGGAGGTGGGACGGAGAGACAAAAACCTCCTACTTATAAATAGATACAGATACAGATACATTTTCACGTCTATATCCCTGACGAGGTAGACAGAGCCCAGGGCCGTAAGGCCCAAAGGCCACGCTTAGCATGATGGTGGGCATTAAGATGGAACAGAGATCAAAATAGTGATGGGTTGCTAGCCGCATCGCCTATTACCATGATTCAAATCTCGCCCATTCCCTCGATCGGCTCTTACGATCTGCGCGGGAAGAGAAGCAGCTGGTACATTCTACGTTTTTTCTGTTCTCCCAGACCAGCATGGAAGTACTTATAAATAGTTTCCTAAGAAACGCCATCTAGTGATGTGCGGATAAACTAAATAGCAAAATTAATCTATATCGCCAACGTATTGTAACCGTAGCGCCATCTGTTATCTGATATGCAAACTACCCCAACTTTCAAACGATAACTTAATAACTGTCGAACCGATTTACGTCAAACATACCACAAAATCAGTCCAACCGTTCGAGCGGTATGATATACGATATAGACAGACATTAACGTCAAACTTGTAACACCCTGCCTTTATGTATGAATGAATGAATGAAAAACTCTTTATTGCACCAATACACAAAAGAAAAAGTACAGTAGAAAATACTTATACAAAAAAAATTGGTACAATGGGCGGTCTTATCGCTTAGAGCGATCTCTTCCAAACAACCGATGGATATGTAGGAGGTTAAAAATAAGATTTTTTTCATTAAGGCCATACCCAAATTTTCCGGGGTCCAGTGGCGCCGCCATTTAAAATAAATCATTTAAAAGGAAACGGAGATATCATTCAAAATTGTGTCTGGGAATACCAGTAACATGAACTTAATAATAGAGTATTTTGTTTTGATCTACAAGAAAGGGTATTTTTGTTTTTTTTTTTTAATGAACAATTACCTGTTTGTGAAATAAATATAGCACCTCCATCCTTTCTTCGCTCGTACTCTTGAAGTAGTGAAAGTTCGCGGAGTAATGAGAATCGCTTACAGGTCTTTCGTGACTCGTGAAATAAATATACAGCATTTGTTTATTTATCCATGTTCTGACTTGTATTTGAACTGTGGTCTATTGGATTACTTTTGGCTGCTTTTTCTTTTATTTCTACGACAAGCTTACTTTTTAATCCCCGAAAAAAAAAGAGGTGTTCTAAGTTTGACGCTCACATCTATCTGTCTGTGGCATCGTAGATCTCGAACGGCTAAACCATATTTCGTGAATAGTTCCGCTACTCATCACAAGATGGCGATCTTGAAAGTTAGTTTTTTAATTTGCCTACCAAATAAACTTATCTTATTTATTAATAAGTACTATATGTACTGTACAGATTGATTTTGCTATATTTCTATTCTCACTCCGATATTCATTAAAGTTAACAAAGGTTTGCTAAAGCTTTACTTAACATGTGTTTTGTCTTGTTTTTACTAAGTCAAATATTAAAAAGAGGAAAAGAGACCAAAGATGTTTTAACTAAAACAGGTTTAGTAAACGGCTGTTATTTTTATTAAATTGGGATAGTTAGTCTTAATTCTAATTCCTAATGTTCTAATTCTAAGTGTAGTCTCTAATTACTAGTGATTTGTGATTCTAAAAACGCAAAACCGTATCTAAGAAAACGACTTATTTTTGAACAAAGGAAGCCAAATTATTTAGAAATCGTGAATTGAACTTGTTCGGGGAATAATTGCATTGCAAAAAAGTCTCCGTCTTTTTTGCTATTTGACCAAAAATGCATAATTACTGAAAAACACTTGTGTTGGAGCTGAAACTTAATAAGTAATCCCTAAGTACGTCACAAGCTTTAGTTTAACCCGTCTTCTTATCGTGTGTGTTAGTGACTAACACTAGTGTCTGAGTTTTTAAACCGCCTTAAAGGCCTCTGACATGGTTTCAGGTAACGACCAATGTCAATCACAGTGACCGGGACCGACGGCTTAACGTGCCCTCCGAAGCACGGGTCATCTTACTTATCAGACAATCAGGTGATCAGCCTACAATGTCCTAACCAAACTAGGACAACCAACACAAAGTCATTGCCCCCGCTGGGAATCGAACCCGCGACCTCCTGGTATGAGCCGAACGCTCTAACCACTACGCCACGGAGGCAACCCGTAAGCGCACTTAACAGATAGTTGAGAGGGACTGCGCTCTTAAGTGATAAAGATGACACTTGTCAACGATTTATCTTCTGTTTACTGTCCTGTACTGAGCTAATCCAGGCGGCAATTATAGGGTAGTCTGAAACCTAGCCCAGATCTATGGAGTTCTCAGAATCTTAACAGAACTTTTTGATGAATTTTATTTTGTGTATCCAAGAATATCTTAATAACCGGCCAAGTGCGAGTCGGACTCGCGCACGAAGGGTTCCGTACCATTATCGATAAAAATCAAGTTTTTTGTATGGGAGTACCCCTTAAATATGTATTTTTTTTTTTTTAACTTATTATCAAAATAAAAATACAACTGAGTATTTTGTAAATATTTAAAGTTCCTACTTGTTGCCAATATTGATATCGAGCAAAAAAGGGCAGAAAAAATCGCGTTTGTTGTATGGGATTCAAAATTTATTTTATTTTGTTTTTAGTATTTGTTGTTATAGCGTTAACAAAAATACATAATTTGTGAAAATTTTAAATATCTAACTGTCGCGTTTCTTTAGATACAGCCTGGTGAAAGACAGACAGACAGACGGACAGACGGACAGACGGACAGAAGGACCGACGGACAGACAGCGAATCTCAGTAATAGAGTCTCGTTTTTACCCTTTAGGTACGGAACCCTAAAAAAGTAAGAGTACCAGCTGCTTTTTTCCGGAACAGATTAGAGAAGTCGATTAAGTGAATGGGCTCTTATTTTATTCACACATAAATTTGTAGATCTATTTCTTCAGTTTCTTAGTCTGTCTGACTGTTCTCGCCTACAGGTCGCATTTTCAACCGATTCTAGTGAAATTTTGTACATATAAAGATTGGATTGTTATATAAAATTTCTTTCCCGATTCAGTTTTTCAAAATGGCGGAAATGAGGGGGTTAAAAATTTAAAAGAAAAAATATATTTTTGCCATTTAGAAAAATATACAATGATGTACTTGTATAACTTTATTATTACCCGTATGAAGCTCCTTTTTAGGGTTCCGTAGTAAACAAGGAACCCTTATAGTTTCGCCATGTCTGTCTGTCTGTCTGTCTGTCTGTCCGCGGTCCTACTCAGAAACTACAAATACTAGAAAGCTGTAATTTGGCATGGATATGTATATTAATCATGGCGAAAAAGTCGTAAAATAAAATCTGGAAAAATATTTTTTTTTAGGTTAGCTGCCATACAAGTAAAGAGGTAGTCAATATTTTTTTTCTCGACAAACACATTGTGTGGGGTGTCTTTGAATAGGTCTTTCAAAAAAATTGTGAGCTTGTTAACACCATTTTTGGATTTAGGGATCCGTTTCTGAAATATTTGGGTTTAAAGTGAAAATTTTTGTTGGAGGCAAGTGTGCCCCCCCCTCTATCTGCTAAACGGTTTTATATGGCCACGTGAAAAAATTCACAGCTATAGTATATATAATGTAGTTTAAAGGAAAACTATCAAAGCTAAGTAGGGTATACAAATTTTTAATTTGTATACCCGTTATAGGCGATCAACTTATAAAATGTACTCGGAAAAAAAAATCATACGAATTCAATAGATAATTAGTTTTTAAACGTTTTTAGTGGCATAAACTCAAAGTTGGTATTCGGAACTACGGAACCCTACACTGCGCGTGGCCCGACATTCACTTGGCCAATTTTTTTTTTTTTGGACAACTTTTTTATCCGATAAACTATTGTAGATAGACTCGCGATCTCTCACAGGGCCACTTGTATAAAACTATTTCTGTGCCAAGTCTCGAATGTCTACAAATTGTTTACCGTTAGGTCCAATCAAGAACCCATCAAAGTTCTAGACCATTCCATAGACCCACAAAACAATCTCAAACCTAATAAAAGCGAGTAATTTTCTCGAAAATTGAACATTTTCTAAAGTAACTGCCTAACAAAAGGGGTCTTGTAGACGTGTATTCGTCTTTTCTAATGTCCTATAAATAAACATCGCGAGAGGGTTAAGGCTGGGACATACAGGGTATCACTATATTTTAACGGTAAAATAATAAAACTATTTATAAATGAAATTGGGATATTTTTTCCTTATCGGAGTTAAAACTCCTTCTTTAAACTATATTTTTCGATAAAGTCAAATATTTTGCACCTTACACGTCTTTGTGTCTTACGAGGAAGTCAACAACAAAAGTCACTAAAGCTGTAAATTGAGGTAAATAATGGGTTTAGAGGGGTGAGATGATCACAGGATACCAGTTTATCGGCAATTTAGCTTGTTGATACTATCCACACTTATTCATTTACACTGATCTTTATTACTTCAATAAAATTAAAATAACAGTTTAATCTTCTTAATTAACAACTAAATTAAAAACTAAATTAAAAACTAAATTAAAATCTAAATTATACTCTAAATTAAACTAAACAAATAATAATAATAAAAAAGAAAAACCTTACAAATAGAAAACGTCTTCCAGATCATTGCCCTGCGGTAGAGTGCCCAAAAGGCTGGCAGCATTGCCACGATGGATGGCAATGCTTATTCGTTGGGCGAAATAATTGCCAGCCCTTGGGTCACCCGACACCTCGACTAATTTTTTGTTAAAAAAATTAAAAAGTTTGTGAGTTGATGGTCCCCACGGACCTAAAGTCTCAACCCCAAACGGCTCAAATATGAAGCCATTCCCTAAGCATTCATATTTGCGCCGTTTTAGGGTTTCCGCAGCGGCTGCAGCTGCGCCAGCCTTAGAGCTTGTGCCGTGAAGATGGGAGGCCGCCAGAGTGTCGACACACGTAGCGTCCCACACCAACGGCTTTCCCAACCTCCACGGCACAAGCGTCATACCATCCGGTCTCTTGCCATCATCGCGGGCCAAACCATTTGGTTCTAAAATTGCTGGCAACCCGATGGTGACAAGAGCGCGGTGTACTATATGTTCATTTACATATATTTTAATTTGCCTCCATATTAGCAGGAAAGGTATCATTTTTTAAAACTAAAAACCGACTTCACTCTCAAACTGCACAATCAATTTTGACATTTCTATAGAATTTTTAAAATCGGTCCAGGCGTCTTTGAATAATTCGAAAGTATATTTATCTTTAAATAAATACTTACTGAACTAAATATAAAAACTAAATTAAAAATCTAAATTAATATCTAAATTACAATCTAAATTAAAATCTAAGTTAAAAATCTAAATGTTAATCATGTGGCATGGTGCCAAGAACACTGGCTGCATTCCCGCACTGAATAGCTACTGCAATCCTCTGCGCGAGATATGAGCCAGCCCTCTTGTCACCAGCGGCGTCGCAAGCCGAGGGGTTATTTTTTTTAATAAATTTTTTAGTACTTGCATAATTGGTGAAAAAAAAAATATCGCGACTAATTATTATTGATAACCGCCTGGGTTAAAAAGACACTGTTACCTAAAATACGTAAAATAAATAATCTACATTTGAAAGTTAAATCAAATACTTGATAATGAAAGATCTATGATAAGAAAGATATTTAAAATACGGCAAAATAAATTATTTATCTACTTTCGCGGTACCGATATAGCTATAACGATACTTTTAACCGTTATTTGTTAAACACACTAAATAAATCACAATCATAAAGTTTCAATTAACGTTTCTTTTGACATTAGTATGGCTACTATTTTTATCGGTATTTCGGTATTTTGGTTCCTGCGTTTACACATGAGATTAAAGAATCGATCGAACGCTTCAAAGAGATTTAATAGAGTCAGAAATAGAAGGTAATGTGTTATGGTAATGTTTTCTTTTGATGGATTCTAATAGGGATTGTAATGGACTTTTATGGTTTATAATGTTCAGAATCGTCCGATGTCTCGTTAGTTTTATTTTTGCTTTATGTAAAAGATAAATTAATAATAATTACTTAAGTACTTTTAAAGTGAAGCGCAACTTAAAACCGAAAGACCCCAGACTCCGAAAAAAAATACGTTAGTCGACCGATAAAGAGGTTCTATTTCTACGTCAAACCAAATCAGACTTTATCATTATACGTTAGTGCTCAATGTTGCTTAACACTGAAACGAGGATACGCAGTAACGTCCGTATTACGTTAAGTTTTTGGAGTAACCCCTAAGGCTTGATCTCTTCTCGTCCTGACTTGTTCCTAGTCTATAACAGTCTTACTCATGTGCAGTCATTTTCATTGACCACTACTTTCTTCTGGTAAAGAAAAACATAATGAGGAAACCTACACACTAGTTCACTAATGTATAAATGACTGTATTCACTAGATGACAGTCACTAGGCTTAATCAGCTGTCTCTCAGTTGATATTAAATTAATTAATAACAAGTAAACTCAAACACTCAATTAAAACACTATTTGCTAGGCTTTTTCATTAAAGCCATCTATTGATGGGCAGAGGAACTAAATAGTAGAATTCGAAGTATCCGTAGCGCCACCTATTATTTGACAGTCAACATTGACTACGAAACCTCCTACTTTCAAGGGATAACTTAATAAATTTTAAACGGCCGGACCTATTTTCATTAAACATAGCATAATAACTACCGCTGGGGAACTAGCTTTCACGTAAAAAAGCCGCATTGAATTCGGTCTGTGTGTAGTAGTGTGACGGAGTAAGACAGACTTATGCGTGACACTTTTAACTAGTCTTTTTTGTCGATAGTTGAACTTACACTATCACGTCTTTATCCCTAAAGGGACGACAAAGCATTTTGAGTCTTGCGGCTTTTAGCAGACAAAGCAAAGGCCCAAATACCACGTTGAGCATTTATTTTGAATATCAAAAATATCTGATGTTTTTCCCTGAAAATAAACACGACCTTTTGTTTTTAAATGTAGGTGGTATTTGGAATTTCGTTTCCAACTTAATTATTGTTCGTTCTGTTTACGCAAAATTAATACGCCTGTTTTGTGTCCTTCCACGAACTTCTGTGAAAAACATACTTATGGAAAGTTTCTTTAGAATCTGGTTTGTTTATCAAGGAAAATTCTTTAGCATGAATTTGTCATTCGAATTTTATTTTATACAGAGGTATATTTATACTTTAAGTATTCTAAGTATTTACTTTTTCTTGTGTTGTTCTGGCTATTTTGCATGATGGTCTAAATGAAAAGAAAAAACTTAGAATGTAAAATTTATAATATTAGTAAGGATTAAAATTTGATATTTGATATTAATAATTTTAGCTGACTGTCGGAAGAGGCTAAAGTATTTTAATGGATATGTAAAAATCTAACACAATTAAATTTTTAACAAAAAAAAAAAAAACAACCAACTTTAATTATTCAGGAGTTTCTTCCATATCTCCAAAGTTCTTCATCGTGACTTCAACAAATTAATATGGGACCATCTTAAAGTAAAGGCTTTCAAATATAAAAAAAAACATCAAAATCGGTCCACGGTAGACAAAACTATCGCGTAACATACATACAAAAAAAACATACAGTCGAATTGATAACCTCCTTTTTTAAAGTCGGTTAAAAACGATCTGTGTTAAAAAACAATTGCTATCCTACAGTGTAACCCCGCCTAACGGCTCCCCAGAATGGCTTATTGATGTAGTGAGCCTATCGCCGGAACAGCTGCGGCTGAGTACTGAGCCGATAAAAAATCGCACAACTACCAATCCAAAAAGTATTTGTACTTACAATCAAAACTTCTGGATGTCATCGGAACCCTTGAAATACGCTATTTTCCAACAAATCAAATCAGATACTTTTTTCTAAACGTCAAAACAAACAGTTTTTTGTATGAAATACAGGCAGATGACGTCATAGTTTTTTGGAGTAAAACAGCGCTCTTACTGTTTTTCTGCAATAATAAATTTAAAATCACGTTAAAATGGATATGTGAAAAGACAAGTGACATTATTTTGCGACGTTTTATTTTGTTATCAGTACAAAATAATTTATTTTTGCTTAGGAAAATACCCAATTGTTTGTTTTTCGTATGTGTGTGTATGTGGCCAACACTGGTGTCTGATTAAAGGCATCTGACGTACCTTGACGACCTGCCGTACAATGATGACAGCCGGGAGCAACAGCTTATACGTGCCTTCCGAAGCACGGATTATCTCGGTAAATTTGAATGCCTTTTGTGGTAACCCATCCAAGTGCGGACCTCGCACGATGTCGTTCTAAGTACGCAATGTTTGGTTTGCTTCCCTTTGTACATCTGTGTTCAAATCCCACTGCTGGGCCACAGAATTAATATGTTGTTTATCGTGTGTGTAAGTAGCCGACACTGGTGCCAGATTTTTCAAACTGCCTAAGGGCATCTGATATAGCTTGACGACTACAAGCTCGGTCAGATACCTTGTGGAGTTGTTAAGCGGGCGGCCGCAGCAGCCTCGACAAAGCGAGAACGGGGGATAGGTGCGGGGACGGGGGACGGGGGACGGGAGACGGGAGACGGGGGACGGGGGACGGGGGACGGGGGACGGGGGACGGGGGACGGGGGACGGGGGACCTATTGCGCGAGACCTTAGGAAATTCTGTTCTGTATGTAATACTCATATTAATTCAGAGACTCGGCATAAGCCTCCCTTTGTCTGCAACATCCCGCTCCGTCCCAGGCCGTTGCTACCCAGTTCTTTCCGAACCGCTTGATATTAAAACGTAAAATAAAATAAATAAATATATACTTACGGATAATCCGATTGATTATGCATGCACGGTGATGTTACACTGGATTTGGTGCCGAAGGCCACTTTATAAGGATCTTTAGTAACCTTTCAGTCAGTCAAAATAAAAATTCTGAAACAAAAAATGTTGACTAAAACTCTAAGGTACCTATAATCGTGAGATCAATTAGTACTACCACCTTAAACAAATTTCTACCAGCCAATAAATAAATATCTGGATAAAAACAGTTTTGTGTGTGTGTTTTTATTTCTTTCAAAGTATACCTATAGTTGGAAGTTTCTTTCTTAACAATTTTTTCTTCATTGGTCTGAAAACATTAAAATTAAAATAGTATCAATTCGGACAGTGTGTCCGAATATATTGTGTCCGAGTCGTCAACAAGGCTCTTCGACCTACCTAGTCACTGGACGGTACCTATTTATTCCACAATAACATAAATGTGAAAATGGGAGCCAAGTTCAAAATCCAATGTTAAGTCTTGTTAAGTCTCTACAGAACTTGGCGGCCATTTAGATCTTATTTCTTTTGTTGGATGTTGAACTTGGCTCCCATTTTCACATTTATGCATTTGGTGATATATCACTCCTTTTTGCACAGCAGTATCAGAAAGGAGAAATTTTTGCTTGTATAATGTTTTTTTTTTTAATTTTTCCTTTGTATACGCATAAAAGTCTACTTAGATGCCAAACTTATCCATGATCAAAAAGATTACCAACTTCCATATGACTAGGAAAGTCATATGGAAGTTGGTAATCTTTTTGATCATGGTTATGTGTCCATTATATTTTTCAGGTTTTGTAATCGCTATTATATTAATAACTGTTTGAGCTACATTATTGAAATTTTGGAATTAATATGAGCTAGAGGACTTTAATGTATGTGAATAAAAACTAAATTTCATGTATTTACATTAGGTTACAAAGTTTTCAAGTTGTGAAAGGGTCAAAAGATACTCGAAATGGTTCGTGTACTTAATACGCATTGCTGCTGCGTCGTCAGTTCCTGTCTTTGAACTTGGCTCTGATGCGCTGCCGCGTGTCTAGATTATGATACAATGTTTCTATAATCTAAAAACATACAAAACCAATACTGCCTAATGAAATAACAAAAACACATGTAAAATCGGTAGGTACCGGAGAGAAAGTGGAAAATCTATCGATTTATTTTTAAGGTGACTGCTTGCTGAGGAGCGTTGAAACAGAGGACGAAAATTCCACAAATTCATATAAAGAGTGTACATACAATTAAGACATATTGTGGCGGCTAATTGAATCACTGAAAACGATGCTTTATAGCATCTCGAAACATAAGCATAGAATTAATGAGGTCCTGCGCAATATGCGTCATCTTCCCCCGTCCTCGCACCTCTCTTCCGTTTTCGCCTTGTAGAGGGTTTTGAATGCGGCTTCGGGCGCCTGGCCGCCTTGATAAGACGAGAACGGGGGAGAAGTGCAGGGACGGGGAAAGGGGGACCTTACGAGATCCCGTTATGTATGCTATACTTATATTAATAATGGGAAACAAGCTCAGCTTTGAATTTATCTGAGTGCGCACAGATAGTGTTGGTGTCGGTTTGAGGCACGGCACGGCCCGCACCAATTTAAACTGGTTTTTGAAGCGCGACGGTCGCTGATAGTCGCTGATTGTCGCCGACAGGTGTTGCTCGCCTGTAAGAGCCCTTAGATTTTAACAATGATACAGTACGACGAGTTATCTCCATGGCAAAAAACAAAAGGGCAAGAAAGGAAAAGCGGACTTTTCCAGTTTTCTTCGTTCAAGGAAGAACTTGTCAATTATTTGAAGGGCCCTCTAGTACGTCGTTAATTTTCGTCTCGAGAGCGATGTTCTGCAAGTCGGCGCCAACTAAGCCGGGAACAATACATTTGTCCAATTAGTTGTACAAGGCGATTGGATAGTCGAGATGCAATGCTGTTAACGCATGTAGGTGAGCGTTGGGTTGTTTGTTAGCAGTACATTCGGTGCTTCGGCCTTTGCCCGACTAAGGCAAACAAAAGGAGGGTTATATAATCTATATGTATGTTCATCTGTTCCCACATATCTTCAATGAAATCCACTCATATCTTCTATGCTGTGCTTGCATTAACGGTCCTTTTATAGTCGGTTTTTAGATATATTTTTCTGCCTGGTCTACGTTTCACTCTTATATATGTTTCAGTGTATGTTAGATCTTTTATACATATATATACATGTAATGTAACTTTCAGCGAAACATTGATACCAGCTGGTTGTGAACAGCTCAATTTCGTCTAACACCAGTACACTGACCTTCTCACTCAAACGATGGCTATATCTCCAACCTTTAGCAAAATAGTCGAAATATAAGTCCATCTCAAACGCCTACACATCTGGTACACATTAGGACAATGAACGACATCAATAACCTACCCACTATAAAGCTTTCCCCTTTAAGTGTCGGACCACACGGAGCGTAATATGCGCGACGGAATTTGCGTTGCGTTAAGCCGAATCCACATGTCTTGATCCGGATTGTGTATTATAATGTAACGAGTAAGGTAATAAGAATTCTACGTGTGGACGGCACTATGAGCTATACATGTAATGTTCGCGCTGATCGTGAGGCGTTTTTTCCGAACACAAAACCACTCGCAGTGCTCGTTTAGAAGACGTCCGAACGGTTGTGTGGTGTAGACGTTACCAGCACACAACTTTCCTGTTCAATGTATAAATAATAGTAGCAACCGTAGATAAGAATATGTATGAAGCAACTGATTGGAACAAGCAACAGCTCAAAAAACGATATTCTCGTACATGATTCGCACTGAGTTCGCTTGCCTTATGCCTATCTTACATAAGTTAAAGTTGCGTCGCGCATCTTACGCTGCGTGTGGTTCAACCCTAATACGAACTCACAACATGCAGCTATCTCTTTTCTACATTAGTGTATATTATCCCTATCTCTTTCTAAGGTCGGGTTAAATTTTTCCGAGCCGTTTAACGGAACGCTTTGTGAAAATGAGTAGAATATATTTAGCGTCAAATGAAATAATTTATTTTGATCTACACGAAGGAAGGGTTACGGAATATAAGTTGTGCTTGAATTACTTATTTATTGGTAAAATATTAGCACCCTTTATAGGCATAAACACAACTACTGCTACAGCCCGAAAATCATCTAATTGAGTAGGTACTACAATTTTTACAAACATTGAAAATCGTAAATTGGAACATTTATAGTTTCGTTCATAGATAACTCTCATTTAATAACACTAATACTCCATTTGGTTAGGTATTTAAAAAAATGAAAACAATCTTGACATGTCTTTTTATTGAAATATACACTTTATAAATCTATAATTTTGCTAATTACAAAGTAATTATGTTATAAGTTATAAATTATATAATTACTTTGTAATTTGCAAAGGTATTGATTTATAAAGTGTATATTTCAATAAAAATACATGTCAAGATTGTTTACATTTATTTAAATACCTAACCAAATGAAGTATAATTATGATAAATCAGAACGAATATTGAAAAAAAAAGGTGAAATTAAAAAGAAGGTTTGTTTCAATATATAAGGTGAGTCAAGGTTAGGTTTTTAATTGAACTAAAAATCAAAACTAATATTTATTAGGAAAAACTTTTATATCAAAAACAGTTAGAATTAATAAGGATTTCGATCTTTATTTTTACACGCACACAAATAGTGTAATTGGAATGCTACAGTGAATTCATATGGTATGGTTATAGGCATACTTACAGGTATGTAGCAGGAAAAAATATTTTGACCCATCAGGAAACTTATTAAATAATATTGTACAAGCATTTTTTGGAGCATTTCAGTGGTTCGAGGAGATTTCCGCACATGTCATGGAGACCCAAATAATGGCGCGCATTTCAGCCAAAGGTTGAGCCTGGCCATTCAGCGGGGAAATACCGCCAGCTCCTTACCCTGCGAGCGCAGCGATGTTGGGTTAATTTTTTATATCATTTAATTTTATTTTTATTTTTGTACTTATATTTAGTTGAGTTACTAGTTTTAGTTTAATAATTATCTCGTAGTTTTAAAATTTTAATTTTACTTATAAAAATACTTATAAGTATATTTAATTTAAGTAAACTGTGTACATCATTTTATTTTTAACATTATTAATTCATCCTACAGTCATTTGCATATTAGTTGCTGCAACGTCAAGAACAAATCTAACACCAACTGTACTTACATAAATCAGTGTACAGACCCCTTAAATCTTAACAAGCCATTCGCCAAAATTAATTAAAGGCAAGTACCCACATGCAACTCACATTAGTCTAACTAAATTCCGCCTGTTCATTGCAAACTAAATAGACATGTTACAAATTTGAATTTGGAACTAAACTAAAACTCGAATCAGTTTCGCCGGCGGCGGGCCCGGATTGGCGCGTTGACTGATGACGTCATCAATTTGCGTCTAGCGACCAACCACAGCAGTCCGTCAAGCGCATCATCGCGTTGTTTAGTTAGTCGGTAATGAAGCTTGACTTTACTACCTAGACAGGGTAAATAAGTTGATCTTTTTACCGATTATTAACTAATAAGTGCAACAGTATTTAATGAATTTATTTATAATGAAACTATAAATAAACTTAAATTTAATAAAAAAATTAAATAATCTTAGACTTATATGTACATATTATATTTATTTATTCAAATAAGTATTTTTTTTTTAATTAATTTTATTTACAAAAAAGAAAGACTACAAAATTTAGAATACTATTAAAAATCGTGTCTATGGAGGTGGTGTGGAGCCAAGAACCCTGGCTGTATTTTTTATTAAACACATATACTCAAGTCGATTCAGGATAAAACACCTTTACTTTTTTTGCTGTTTAGCAACTTTTATATTTATGTAGTAAAAATAACATCTTTTTTTTTGTTTTTTTTTTCAGCCGCATAACGATTTCAATGAGATTTTCAGGTCATTCTGATTAATATATATAAGTACGGCCGTTGAAAGGAAACGAAAATATTATTTAAAATGTTGTCTTGAACAAGCCCTAGATAACCCTTCAAACTAATAATTATCGAAATAGTTTATTGTTTCTAGACTGTTATTTTAATTTTATTATGCTATAGGGATCTAGTATTATAGCTCGTGGTTTGATTTATTACGGGTATGCCCCTTTTACGTTGTATAAGGTCTAACAAAATATAATTTTAAGTGTAATTTCAGTCCATGATGGAAACCCAAAAATTAAGTAAGGAAAAGTTGTTCACTTTCACAAACTGAATTCACCCTTAAAATCGTTTCAGTATATTTTGTTACACTATGTTTCGTTGAGTTACTATCTTATAATACAAGTTCAAACTTATATATTAACTAGTTTTTTGGGCGCTGCGCGGGCTGCAAGCAGCCCGCGGTTTCTCGTGCGGCTGTTGAGGTAGGCTAAGACATGTTTTCAGTTCAGAAAATGAGTAAGGTTGTATGGAGGTCAATGGTCCATGTATGGCGGCCATCTTGGATTTTGAAAAAAATCAAAAAACAAATGACGCTCGTCAATTTGCTTACAACGCCTCACATTTTGAAAAGAAAAAACACATCCCTAATCCCAACCGTTTTTGCAGGCACCCCTTTCACATCAGGTTTTCGCAGATCCTCAAATGTCAGATTTTTCTGGTACTCCATTAGCACCCTCTATACAACCATACATCAACCTAAACCCCACCAACCCCGCAACAGGGCAAACAACTATGTCAATGAGTCAGTCAGTCAGTGGTAATGTAGGTTTAAATTCAAACTTATATATTAACTAGACATGCTCGTGGGCTTAGCTCCTGTGGGAATTTCGGGATAAAAACTATCTTATGTCCTTTCCTGAGTATCAAACTATATCCATATCATATTTCATCTAAATAGGTTCAGTGGTTGAAGCGTGAAGTGACAACAGACAAATCAATATTGCAGTTATAATATTTGATGAGTAAAAGATTTTTTATTTTTTAATACCCGGAGGTCGCGGGTTCGATTCCTGGCGGGGGCAACGACTTTGTGTTGTCTTAGTTTGGTTAGGACATTGTAGGCTGATCACCTGATTGTCTTATAAGTAAGTTGATCCGTGCTTCGGAGGGCACATTAAGCCATCGGTCCCGGTCACTGTCTTTGACATTGGTCGCTACCTAAAACCATGTCAGAGGCCTTTGAAAGGTTTAAAAACTCTGGCACTAGTGTTAGTCACTAACAAACATGATAAGAAGAAGAAGATTTATTAAATTCAGCCATTATCCAGCCACAAATGCCACAAGCACGCACTGGTGCATTCCGTCAAAGTTAAGATAAAGCCCGAGACACATTTCTCGTCGCATCTCATTAGCGCCGCGTCGCGAAAAGCTCTCGCAATGCGATTGAGACTGCGCTGAGCCGTAAACTACAGAGAATACAGAAGAACACTTCAACTACACGATGGAATACATTTGCAGATTTAAAAAAATAATAAAGTAACGTTCTGTAACGTTCTCTCGCGACACACTGATGTTAGGCGATTAACACACCGCACCGCGCCCCGGTGCGTAGTGCGGCCGCCGCGCCATACAAAAACGATGTGCGTAGACGCGGTGTTAGTGTGTTATACTATGCGTGTTTTCTTTGCATACATCGGGGCGCGTTGCAGTGTGTTAATCACCTTAGTTGGGCGTCGCGCGGCGAGCACAAGCGGCGCGGGCGATTGCCCGTGGTTCCCGCAGCGTCAGTTCGGTGGATGGTGGGGGTGGCTGATTTTCTGCGTCGACCTTCTACAGGGAGCCATCATTTCCTCTTTTTCATCGACGGTGGCTGATTATAGTGCCAGTGCGTAAAAAATCCTCACTGTGTCAGTTTGCAGTAGTCTGTAGGTCTCATGCAAGACTCGGCCCATTTAGACGACGCAAGTCTCTCGCCTGTTTTTAGTTTTGAAAATTATTATCGTTGCAAGTATCGGTATATCAAGTACACGAGACAGTGCGTATACACGTATCTTTGTATCAAATGTCATTTCTGTTATATCTTTATTCTGTAACTAAATACTGTCACCGAATACCGTAACTTGAAACTAAATTATTATGTCTTCAGATAACTAACAAGCTATTGTTTTGTTGAGATGGCTTTTAATCAATATTTATAGTTCACAGTCCACTATTTGGCAATACTAATGAACATTTTTAACCCCCCCCCAAAAAAGAGGGGTGTTATTATAGGTTAACGCTAATGTCTGTCTGTCTGTGTCATAGTAACGCTCGAACGGATGGACCAATTTCGATCTGGTTTCTTTTATGTGGAAGCAAGTTCCTTTGTGGTGGTTCTTAGCTACGTTTGATGAAATCGGTTCAGCGTTTAAAAAGTTAATTACTTATCGCTTGAAAGTCGGGGTAGTTGACCTGTCTAGTCTAATAATAGATGGCGTTACGGATACGTTACTTTGGCGATACGGGTTAATTCTACTATTTAGTTCCTCCGCCTCTCACTAGATGGCCTTTATATATGAAACTATTTTAAAGTCGGGGTTCTTTTCCAATATGCCGCTAGGTGCCGCTAGAAGAACAAACTTCGGCTTCGAAGCTCCTGGCCTAGAATGAGGACCTCCATCTTTTCTTGTAAATGTCGTTAGTAGTGTAAGTAGTACCTTTTAAAACTAACCTTTTGAAAACTACCGACATAATTTTTCAAATATTAAATTCGACTTTGCCTACAAACTATTCACAACCGATTTTAATAAAATTTATATGGGACTAAATCACCCTTTAAAAAAAAGAATTTTTCAAATGTGTCCAGCCAGAGGTTTTTAAATAATCAGTGAAGATACATAATAAAAAGATCGCGATAAATTGATAACCTCCCTTTTATAAAAGTCGGTTAAAAACACACATGTCGCCAAAATAAGGAAAATATATTTTTTTAACTACATAACATAAATTGAAATTACTTATTTGCACAGTTATTTCAGTTTGCATCAGAATGCATAACGGAGTAACATATAATTATATTTATGCATAAATAAAATCCATTTGTGGCGAAAATGTATTAAAGGTGAACTCTCACCACAAACATTTGGTTGCGCCATCCATTCCAGGTGCACTAACTAAGTTATAGAATTGGAACATTAATATACCGGGTCTTACGACGTATACTGAAACTATTTCAAAGGCTGAATTCAGTCCATGATACTGAACCTATTCCCAAGGAACATATACAAATATATATAGGATAGGAAGGGACATACCCGGGCTATACTAGGCCACTATAGTTTTCCGATTGTTATTTTTTTATCATTGTAATATAGTGATTTACTTAGTATAAATCCTGTAGATCGATTTATATCGGGTATGTCTCTTTCACGTTGTATATATCGAAATTTAAAAAATAATAGAGTATTTTCCTAGATCAAAAATGAATTATTTAGTACTGTTAAGAAGATAAAACGTTACAAAATAATGTCACTTGTCATGATAATGTCCGTTTTCCACGTGGTTTTAGATTTATTATTGCAGAAACACTGGCGCTATTTAGGAAACGATGACATCATTAGCACGTATTTCATACAAATCCCATAGCTCTTGTCGATGGAGCATGTTTTTTTTTCCATTTTTCTCTCGTCCGATAGCCGTATTTACTTCGCTGTACGACACGTCGTTTACTTTCTTCACCCGTTTCATATAGCTATGCCTCAGTCTTCCTGGTTATAATATATTCAGTCTGCCTAAACTCAATTAACCCCGAAACCACAGCGCAATTTTGACGCGGTTTTCATCGACATGCAGATAATTTCTCTGAAAATATTTACACGAATATACGTACCTATGCGAATCAGGGAAGGGCTGCTAGATATGAATAGACCTCAATACAGTATGTTTTTGGTAGCGCCATATTTTAATGTATTTTTCTATAAACTCAGTCCTCTGGCTGCTCTGGAGACAAAAACACCTAATGACGATGATGATAATTTTCTATAAACTGTCATTTTACATGCGAATGTTCACGGTAAGAAACCACCTTAAAATTCACAATAGACATGTGACGCGGCAATTTCCGTGAAATAACAATATCATGGCCGCTTACCGATTCATTCCAAATTCAAAATTTATGCGCCATGTTGGAACAAGCGACGATTCATCAGAATTAGCGCGAGTGGCGGGGAGAGTGATGACGTCATCAATATGCAGCTGACCGATAATACAGATTCGAAATTTGAAAATTAATCCCCGAATTATGTATGCTATGCAATTAGCAGATTAAAAATGTAAAATTGTATGTATCGAGTACTTACTTCCTTTTACATTCCCTTCTTCGCAAAAAGGTAAGTTTATCTTGTTGTCTTTGATAGATACTACACCCATTGCCGTAAATAGACGAAGGAAACAAAGCGAAACGTTTCATCGCTGGAAAATGATCAGACTAAAGCTTTGTCTGTTGACATCAGATTCGTTTTTACTAAATTCTTTTTGAAGTGAAAACTTCTTTAGCGGCGTTGTGCACTTTTTTTGGAATGGGTAAAAAATTATAAACTCGCGTCAGGACACGTGGCCTGATCGAAAATTCGTAAGACGGCGCAGGGCGCTTGGGCGAATTTGTTGAAAATGAATTTGGTCATGCTTGTGACATTTGTGACAGACTGTGGTTCAGAAAAGATTTGAAATATTTTATACTGATAATTAAAGCAATTCGTGCAAAATTATTCCCTAACCATTCCAAAATATCAAAAAAGCACAACGTTAATATTCAAATTTTCGCTTCTACCGGCACTCCCAGAGTGCAACCCGTCGTTTTTTTTTAAAGAAAGTTTGCGCTTATTTTTTAAACTCTCTTACTTCATTATTTAGTTCTTCTCTTCATAGCTATTTATATATTAGTATAAGTAGATGTATATGTGTGAATTGTATAAGTAGATATTTATTCCGATACACATATATATATTATCACGCCTGTTTTCCACAGGGGCAGGCAAAGACTATCCAGACTCCATTTGCTACAATCCTGAGAGTCTTCTATCGCTTCATCTACACTCATCACTCTCTTCATTCTGAGATATAATGTTATTTAATTTTATAAAGAAATATTGTATAATGTAAATAAGTATATTGTATTGCTTTTATGTGCCGCATAATTTAGTAAATGTTCGAAAATTTCGCTGTTTATCTGAAAATGCTCTTTAGCATTAAGTCCGCCATCTGTTAAAATTATATTTGTTCTTTGGAACAAAACAGTTTGATAAAATAAAATAAACAGAGCTACTTCGACCCCACCACGCTGAGAAGCCATGTCATGCCAAAGTTTGTTAAAACACAAAAAAAAGGAACTAAAAATCATGAGAATGCATGAAGTTAGACTAACTTCATGCAAAACCCAATAAATATAAAAGTCTTGTCACACTTACTCGCCATGAGTAAACCCTAGTGATGGGTGGCTAGCCGCATCGCTTAGATTCGCCGATCAACCAATCAGCTTTTACAATCTGCACGGGATGAGAAGCAGCTGTTACAACATTCCAAAAAGTAAAAATTACATTTAAAAAAAATATATACAAGAATATAAAACGTCTCGTACATGCTAATACTCGACATTCGTCAACCAACCCCATCCCACTCTAAATAAGTTAACAAATTTTATTTTGCACTCGAACAAATGAACGCGTGTTTTTATCATTTCGCTAAACGTTTGTTGCCATGATTAACGATAAAAGAGAACATTAATTTGCTGTCTAGACTCTGTGCCGGTTAATCGGCCATTTTGAAAAACTCCAATTTGAAAGTGGAAACTAGGCGAGAGGACTTGCACGCGAATACTTGCAAGTCTACTCGCCCACTTGGGAACTCGGCCGTTATGCAAGAACAGCCAATTGAGAGAGCCTTAAAAATAATCTTAAATAGACTTTACTGTTTTAAATTGAAATGCTTTTAATTGAAGACTAGATACAAGTAGACGATTATGATTGCCTGAAAGATTCAATAACTCAAACCTGACAGTGAGAGTGGCAGAGGAAATAAGGTATAAAGTACTTTAATACAGTAAAAAAATTGTGTATAGTTCTATGATATGCCTGTATGGCCTGATGAAAAAAACAACCTACTATTTCTGAATTTACTCTTTCTACTAGAGCGTTATCTAAACTGATCTATTTAAGCTTGGAAGAGCCGAAAGCATGCTGGCAAAATGCTCGCCATTAAACTCAAATCAATGTGAACTCTGACCTGTGCACTGGCTGAGCGTCACATAAAATTGTTTGACAAGCTCTCACCCTACAAACGTAAAATTACACCACTACTATTGGTTTTCGAAAATCTTTCTAGAAAGGTGCTAGAGATTTAGAAGTTAGTAAGATTTTTGAAGATGATGCAGGCGTAGAGCACGAGTAGATACTCGTAGATACTTTAGTGCTCTTACAGACGCGACAGTATGTATCCCTACTTGTCGTTAATCCAGGGTGTCAGCTTCCTGCACATCAAATTTTATCCAAAATGGTCCACCTGTTTGCGCGTGAAAAAGTAACAAACATAAACACATTCACAAACTTTCGCCTTTGATGATGATGTGATAGGACCGGCAGGTATAAACTGTATAAGGTCTAACAAAATATACTGACACTAAGGATGAATTCAGTCCGTGATACTGAACAACTATCCCCGAGAAACGTTCGAAACATGAAAAATAATTTTCGGCTTAATTTAGAGGCCAATAATAACTTTTCATATTACGATACGTGTTCTTTGGGGAAAGTTGTTCAGTATCACTGACTGAAATCGTCCTTAGTGTCAGTATATTTTGTTGCACCTTATTTATGAACCTCCACAACTACGATCCTGACAGACCTCTCTCGCTTCATCTACATTTATTCCTCTCTCATTTGAAAACTTAAAACTTGAACGTAGTCTACGTTTTTCGGCAAAATTTTGTAATTTCAAAGGTATTGCAATTATCTAGGGTTATAATTGGCTTCCGACAATATATATAACTGCATTTTTTTTAAATTACAGTTTGTACCGAAATTGTGGTTTCAAAATAAAACGTAGACTAAGTTTGTATGGAATAGCCTAGGGTACGGGATTATATTTTTATTATATTGTTTTGATAGTTTTAATAGATAAGTATTTACTAATTAGTATTGTAAGGGGATTCTTTAGTAACGAAATTTCGCAGTAACACCCAATATTAGCTGAAGTCTCACTAGTAGTGCCCTACGCACAGCCCCACTGGCGTCTCGCCAGCCACTATTCATCTCCATTACTGCTATTGAATTGCAGATACGCAAAAACTTAGCACGTAATGCATTTAAAACGCAAATAAATCCAATTACTGCTTGGATCCATTGATGTGAATGAAAAGAACTAGTAAGTAGTACTTGTATTCGTTTATGTTTCAATGTTATTTATTTTTAAACAGTATTTAAATTTATTTAAGTCAATTAGTTTTAGTTTACCTTTAGTATAGTTGTTACTTTATTTTTTAGTTTGAATTATTTTACTGGTAATATGTGCATTCATTTTAGTGTCAGAAACCAATTATTACCCTAGATAATTGCAATTTATTTAAAATTACAAATTTTTACACAAATCTGTGGTTTTAAAATAAAACGTAGACTACGTTTGTTTGGAAAAGACTAGGGTAAGGGGATTCTTTAGTAACGAAATTTCGCAGTAACACCCAATATTAGCTGAAGTGTCACTAGTAGTGCCCTACGCACAGCCCCACTGGCGTCTCGCCAGCCACTATTCATCTCCATTACTGCTATTGAATTGCAGATACGCAAAAACTTAGCACGTAATGCATTTAAAACGCAAATAAATCCAATTACTGCTTGGATCCATTGATGTGAATGAAAAGAACTAGTAAGTAGTACTTGTATTCGTTTCTGTTTTAATGTTATATTTTATATTTAAGTAGTGTATTTAAGTTTATTTTAGTTAATTAGTTTTAGTATCAAAAACTCTAACACTTATAACTTATAATTCTGACACTAGTGTTAGTCACTAACACACACGATAAGAAGAAGAAGTATCAAAAAAGTCCGCTCTTCTTAAATTAGTTATTTTAGTATCTTCAAGGTGTGCTGATCTCTTTAATCAATTTCACAAAAATATTGTAAAGATGTGTAAGTAGTGAAATCGTAGTTTAGTTTTCTGTGATGTTTCGAGTATGTTGTTCTGTGTATCAATTAATAGTACCTGGGCGACCGAGCTTTGCTTGGTTACATCTCAAACATCGAAAATACGCGTTTTCCCAAACAAGACTAATCTAGATCGATTGTTTACCCCCGAAAACCCTCATATACCAATTTTCAGCGAAATCGTTAGAGCCGTTTTCAAGATCACAGAAAGATATAAATAAATATACAAGAATTGCTCGTTTTAAGGTATAAGATTTATACTCTGGCCAAGAACCATTGATTTGTTTACGTAGACTATGGAGCATTATTCATAGTTTCCGATGCATAAATTAATTAGGATATGTTATTTCTTAACAAATATAATTTGTGTTGATTTTCGCTTGTCGTCTCCATGCAAATTAAATCAATACAAACTACGAATTTGATTTTGCGATATCATATGACTTGTTTACTAAAAAATATAGCAAATTGTGTTAAATTTATTTTCATGCTCGTTAGATGATAGTGCGGGAAGTAGTGTCACCCAATGTATGGAAGGTGCAAATTTTGGTATCGGAAGAATTCACTTGGCACAGATGTAATATACGTAAAGTTAAGCTAATTTAGCCCGGTAGCCATCCCCCACCCCCTGGGGGGTAGGTAGGGGGGGCATTCGAAGTTACTCGCCGCCGCGCTTCAGAAAAAAAATCATATCCACTTCTATTTACCTAACACCTAAAGTTTGGTATCATTTTCTGATAAATCAGGCATGAGGAATTTAATTTTGAGTACAATTTCACATTTAATGTAAAGATTAATAGTAAAAAAGGGAAAATATTGACGAAAATATTAAAATCGGATCGCATTTTTTTTTATTTCAACTGACTTATTTTACCAGAAATCCTATATTGTGTGCAACAAAAATTACTATCTTAAAGAATATTTATCTAGCTTTTAAAAAATGTATACTTTATTATATATAGCTGTCATACATCTATCTGAAAAAAATCGAACATGGCACGCGGCGGTGCCTAGGAACTATTCCAACCGTCTCGTCTCACATAATTTGTTGCAAGTATTAAGTTGTTTTTTAATTCAAAATATATAGAATACATACTTTACTTAATTATTGACTGTCTCTTAGGGTCTAATGTATCAATAGTAGTATTTTTATATTTATATTAGTTAATTTTTTCATAACATTTTTCACCATATTGTCATAATTCGGTACATTTTAATAGTTTTCTTAGACAGTTGCACCAAACACTGCACCGTGACTTCCACTTGCACCGAATCAGTTGTTCACGACAAGCGGTAGCAGCCACTGGTGCAGTAGTCCACTTCGGTTTCCAATTATTTGGTTCAATTTCCTATCCCTAATCCGCTGGGTCGATTTTGAATCTGCCCCATACGTGCAGTGCACCCCATGGTAAACAAGCACCATTATTATACAAGCTCTTAGAAGATGCTGCCGAAAATTCTCTAGCTGTCGGTCTTTTTTTAGAGAAAAGCTCCCTCCTGCACTCGTTTACCGTTGTGCACTGACTGGACCTGAAATGAAAATCAGGTAGATAGGTATTGCAGTATTATTTTGGTCAAAATAAAATACAGTCATTTATAACCCACGTAGATACAATTTTATTTTGTGATCATTTATTATACATCATACATCGTTATGACAAATTTTTAAATAATTTGGTTAGAGTATCGTTATGACAATTTTTTAAATAATTTGGTTAGAGTTTTCTACGTCTCTGTCAGTTAGCATATTAAATTCACTAGTTGCTGATGAAAAAGTATTCCATGCTTCATAAATGTCAAAATCATGCTGCTTAGAACAGTCATACGACTGTTCTTAGCTGCAGCGATCGTTGAAAAAATAACATCGACCCCTGCAACGACGAAGAAGCTGAATGCTGATACGAGAATAATGATGTATGTTGCTGACGATACATGGAATACTTTACCATCAGCAACTAGTGAACTAATATGCTCGCTAACAGAAAAGTAGAAAACTCTAACCAAATTATTTAAAATATTGTCATAACGAGGTATGATAAAATTGATAAATGAGCACAGAAAAAAAATCGTATCTACGTGGCTTTAAATGACAGGTATATATGTAGTTGTATTTTATTTTGACCAAAATAATACCGCAATACCTTTTTACCGATTTTCATTTTAGGTCCAGTCAGTGCACATCGCCAAACGAGTGCAGGAGGGAGCTGTTCTCTAAAAAAAGACCGACAGCCAAAGAATTTTCGGCAGCATCTTCTACGAGACACTGAACTGCGCTCCAGGACGAAATTGTCGATGTGGGTGTCAAAACGGCAAAATTAAAGTGGGAGTGGGCCGGACATCTTTGTCGTATGAGACCGGAAAGATGGGCAAGAAAGGCGACGTTATGGGTTCCAGAAGGACGCCCGCGTAGGGGAAGGCCGAGGAAAAGATTGAGGGACGATATTGAAAGCTACATGAGTGGATGGCAGCAAGTTGCCTTGGATCGTGTATCATGGAAGCAAAAAGGGGAGGCCTTTGCCCAACAATGGGACACAATATAGGCTATTAAAAAAAATCTACTACGAGCTGTTTACCATGGGGTGCACGTATGGGGCAGATTCAAAATCGTCCCAGTCCGGCGGATTAGGGATAGGAAATTTGACCAAATAATTGGAAACCGAAGTGGACTACTGCACCAGTGGCTGCTACCGCTTGTCATGAACAACTGATTCGGTGCTAGTGCAAGTCACGATGCAGTGTAAGGTGCAACTGTCTAAGAAAACTATTAAAATGTACCGAATTATGACAATGTGGTGGAATATGTTATGAAAAAATGAACTAATATAAATATAAAAATACTACTATTGATACATCAGACCATAAGAGACAGTCAATAATTAAGTAAAGTAAATATTCTATATATTTTGAATTAATAAACAACTTTATACTTGCAACAACTTATGTGAGACGAGACGGTTGGAATAGTTCCTAGGCACCGCCGCGTGCCATGTTCGATTTTTTTCAGATAGATGTATGACAGCTATGTATAATAAAGTATATATTTTTTAAAAGCTAGATAAATATTCTTTAAGAGTATTTTTTGTTGTACAAAATACAGGATTGCTAGTAAAATAAATCACTTAAAATAAAGAAAAATGCAATCTGATTTAAATATTTTCGTCAATATTTTCCCTTTTTTACTATTAATCTTTACATTAAATGTAAAATTGTACTCAAAATTGAATTCAATAATTAGGTAAAGTATGTATTCCATATATTTTGAATTAAAAAACAACTTAATACTTACAACAAATTATGTGAGAAGAGACGGTTGGAATAGTTCCTAGGCACCGCCGCGTGCCATGTTCGATTTTTTTCAGATAGATGTATGACAGCTATATATAATAAAGTTTACATTTTTTAAAAGCTAGATAAATATTCTTTAAGATAGTAATTTTTGTTGCACACAATATAGGATTTCTGGTAAAATAAATCAGTTGAAATAAAAAAAAATGCGATCCGATTTTAATATTTTCGTCAATATTTTCCCTTTTTTACTATTAATCTTTACATTAAATGTGAAATTGTACTCAAAATTGAATTTCTCATGCCTGATTTATCAGAAAATGATACCAAACTTGAGGTGTTAGGTAAATAGAAGCTGATATGATTTTTTTTCTGAAGCGCGGCGGCGAGTAACTTCGAATGCCCCCCCTACCTACCCCCCAGGGGGTGGGGGATGGCTACCGGGCTAAATTAGCTTAACTTTACGTATATTACATCTGTGCCAAGTGAATTCTTCCGATACCAAAATTTGCACCTTATGACACTACTTCCCGCACTATGACTAGACATGACTTCGTTTACACGTATGAATGGTTATATTTAACTTTTGTATCAAAGTAGTCATAACATAATTAAACTTTTATTATATAAGTACTGAATAAAATTAGAAAAGACTGTATTACAGGTGAAATATAAGGTCCAAAGATGTGAACTATACGTTCTGCCATGAACCAGACAGACAAAGAAAAAACCACAGATTACATAGACAATAATAGGTGAAGTAAGTACCACAGATAAAATATAACATTATATAGATACAACAAAATGTTGGTGTAACTTACATGTACATGATATACCTATAACTAATGTGTAGTATTAGGTATATTTAATGTACAGGATAGCTTTTAGTTTAATTTAATTATTATTCTGTTTAAAAGATTCTCGAACGGCGACCGCGTACTGGCAAGCGAAGCGTAAGACACCCACCCACAAGGTGGTCAGATCAGACGACCTTACCAAGGTCGCTGGAAAGTACTGGATGTAGGCCGCTCTTGAACGGTCATTCGGCTGTTATTTTAATTTTATTATACTACTACTAGATCACTATATCTAGTATAGCCCGTTGTTCAATTATTTATGGTATGTCCCTTCCACGTTGTATAGGCTATATACCCACTGCATTTCTGGCACAGAATTAATATAAGTATTACATACACTCATACAGAACGGAATCTCCTTAAGTCCCGCGTAATATGCGTCCCCGTAATAGATAAACATCTGAAAAATTCAATCGAGAAATCTGTCAAATTGGAAAAGATCCTTTTCCATCTTAACCTGACCGGGGATCGAACCCGGGACCTCCGGAATGGCAGCCTGGCATGGTGACCACAGAGTTCGACTAATATACATGAATAGAGATTCTTTTCCATCTTAACCTGACCGGGGATCGAGCCTGGGACCTCCAGAGTGGCAGCCTGGCTTGGTGACTCTAGGTCTCAGAGTTCGATAAGGATAGTTTGACAACTGCCAAATAATGATGACAGTATAGACTATAGACCAACCCCTTTATTCATAAAACAATAGGTACAAAGATTTGTCTCGTTCTTTCAACGTCAAATATTCAAAAGAAGGAAAGAGACAAAACATGTTTTGAAAAGGGTTTCGCAAGTTTAACAAGCCTTTCCAAACACGAAGCTCTAGCTAGGGTCACCAATCCAAGCATCAACAACGCAATGTTGCTTGACCCGCATCGAAACTCTTGTGTTCCTCTTTACTTTATTTTATTTTATTTATTGACACACACAACAGATTACAACCATTTCGAAAACAATATAAACAAATCAGAAGTGTTACAGCCTAGGTTGCATTCCACAAAAGTGTGATTACATAGGAACTAACTTGAGGAGTTACAAACAAGTGATAATTAAACTATATAAATACTTAGTATTAAGAAACTAATAAGTATATTTTACTACACTACACAAACCGAGAGTACTAGTGTTTGACTGTCGGTTTATGATATATCCTTTATCATAAACCGACAGTCAAACACTAGAACTTTTAGCGTTTTTATATAAAAAGCCAGTTTAGGTACAAAAATATCAAAAGCTGGGTTTTCCAAGGCGATTTATAAACATCTTTACTATGTTTATAAATCTACTTCTTACTTCATTATACTCTGAAATCCTTAACCCTTAGCCAGGCCTGGCGATTATTTTATCTTTATATACAGATAATGGTATATTGGATGATAATAAAAAAACTAATTTCTTAATTTTTTTTTATTCCTACAATTTCCTGTAAAAAAACCCTCTGGTCTGGATATGACCACTGCCCAGTTAGGTCACAACATGTAAGTATTGAAAAAATAAAGGTGAATATACATATAAGCCTAATATTAAAAAGAGGAAAGATTTGTGTGTTTCTTTGTATAAAAATATTAATAAATATTAATGTCTCTGTGATGTAGTGGTTAAAAGATTCTGACACCAGGGTATCGGTTATTCTTCGATCCAAGAACCTATCTATCTACCATACAAACTGTTTGATGTGTAAATATGGTTTTGCCTTTATTTATATGGATAAACGCTTGTAGGACAGTGGTTACATAATAACCACAATAAGTTTTTCCAGATAGGCAGAGGTCACATGTTGACCACAAACTTTCGGCGTGAATATTTCAAAGAAAAACAAATATCATGTAAAACCGAAGCATATTACATATAATTCAACCTATCTGCTATTATAAAAACACAAATAATATCACTTACCGGGATTTTTTCCGCCATAATACTAAAAAACACTTTCAATTTGCACAAAAATTCGCTGTTCGACCAATATTTTGACTCTGACAAGCGAAATGTCAAGTTTTTTTTTATAGAGGCGTATTTTTTTTTCGTTCAGAAATCAACTGTATCATAGACAATAGACGGATGACATTTTGCGGTTTCTAGCTAGCGTCTGCTCGTCAGAAAAAAATATATTTCTGAGGTGGTTCGCTATGTGATCACTACCTGGCTAAGGGACAACGAGGGGGCGCTGTTATAAGCAAAGTTTTACATACATTACATTGTTCATTGTGCTTTTTATGTCGTCCCTTAGAAGAGCCCTTGTAACCCTTGGATACTGCAAGCTAAGATACCCAAAAGACTTAAGTAGCGTTAAGTGTCATTCTGATATTGGACAGTAAGTATTTTACAGCCATTTACTTGATCAAAAATGTTGAACAAGTAAGTGCAGCGAGCATCGTTATACATACATACATACATACATACTATCACGTCTTTATCCCTAATGGGGCAGACAGAGCATTTTGGGTCTTGCGGTTCTATGCAGAGCCCAGGGCCGCAAGACCCAAAAGCCACCTTTAGCGTCATGGTGGGCGAGAAGATGGAAAAGCAATCAATACAGTGATGGGTTGCTAGCCGCATCGCCTGTTAAAATGATTCGCATTTTTGCCCATTCCCTCGATCGGCTTTTACGATCTGCGCGGGAAGAGAAGCAGCTGGTACATTCTAAGTTTTTTTGTTTCTCCCAGACCAGCATGGGAAATATCGTTATACGAACATAGATTTATAAGAAAAAATCTAGGTCTATGGTTTAGCGAGTCTCCTGTAATCCGGCACGGTTCTCTATTTACTAACATAATTTTTTCTCACATAATTATGGTTTCCGTCATATCAAAGTATGTTCGAGCCTTGTGTTATGGCATACTAACTCAACGATACTATATTTAAAAAGCAAAATTTTAATTTAATAGTTATAATTTTTCATTATACATATTTGGCTTTATCACTAAAAATAGCAACATTTATATCACGCAAAACTACAAATATCCATACTGCCGAAACTCAAAATATCGAAAGCTCTCAAACTATACCCATTAGGGCGGCGGATGATGGAGCAATCACGTTGCATATGACTAACAGATCGAATCAAATAAATTCGGGCGAGACAACCCTACCTAGGTCCTAGGCATCAATTCAGAGATCTATTCACATCTACTGAAGCGCACTAAATATTAAGGAACTTTTCTAGGTATACCTAGCCAATGAGGCACAGAGTAAGTAAGTACCTAAGAATGTCGTTAAAGGCGACTAAAGGATATTTCTGTAACGGAGTACTAACAGACTTCCGATGGGCAGCAGCGTCAGAAGTACGATAGTGCAGACTTCGCTCGCCAACCGACCTGCCAAGCGTGACAAGTATGGCAATATCATAGATAGTAACAAAATCTTTGGGAGAGGCTTATTTAGTTTTAATTAAAAACTTTATTGAGCCTAAATCTACAATACTTAATGCTAAATCATTCTCTCCCTGTCAACCTTTAGGAAAAGAAAACAGGCTAGGAAGTTATATATATATCGCAGTAAGATAGCTAAAGCCGTTATAAAGTTATGTCCCTAGGGATATAACTATATGTATCTTAATTGTACCGTATCTAACTAGGAATATAATATAATACCGCTCTAGTTTATAATACCGTTCTTCTAGATAATTAACCTTTAACTATTTTATGAACTAGAACAACATTAACTTTTTACTGTTTACAGTTTAAAGTAAGAACGTGAAGCTTTTCTACGCATATTCGCGAGAACGACCACTTTTGGACCCCGAAAAATTCATGTATCCTCTTAAAATGCGATAAGACCCATCGCTACTTTAATTTCCTTACTCTACCTCGTCTACTATCACACTAAAAGTGGCATTTGGGTCTGACCCAAAACGCTCTGTTTGCCCCATTATGGATAAAGACGTGATAATAAATTTACGTATGTTTGTATGTATTAACGAATAAATTGTTCTCCTAAAGAGAAAAAAAACTAAAACGACAAGAGAAACAGATAAAATATTTTTTTAATATTTCACTGAGCTGCTTTATATCCAAATGACTGATTCCATTGTTGTGAATAGGCCCTGCGCCGGGCCACTAATGGGGTTGCCAAATTACCCATCTATTTAATTTCCCGAATGGGTAAACGAATTAGGCTGGCAACTTTGAAGCAAATTAAATTTTCGACGGTTGACTCATTGTGTGGACAGGGGGCCGTGCGTCTTTTTATTTCATTTTCGGGCATTATATCAGTTTTATTGTGATTTATCATGTAGATCTTGGATAACTTTAATTTATTTTATTGAGATTATTGATTTTTTATATACGATCGCAGATACTTATATCAATTGTTATTTATTTATTTTATTGGTGTACACTTGAAAATAGAGTAAAAATACCTTAGTACTAAAGTAAACCCAAAAGAGGAGGAGGTAACCAATTCGTCGCGATTTAAAAAAAAAGCGTTACTAGCAAACGCACATGCACAATTAAAATGTTTTACATCTTCATTCAACGCAACAACTACTGAGCCAACGACTCAAAATATCCCTAAAAAACCGTAACAAATAAGATTTATGAAGTTTACCGACCGTAAGTGAGTTTCCTTTTTCATAGAAATCCAATTTAAAACCTAATCTAGCTTATCCGAAATAATTTCATTAAAACACCGAAAAAGTATAAAATCCTAACAAATCCCAAAACATCAGGATCCATCGCTCACGGGGGCAAAACAAACTGAAATAAATTGATTGCGACTCCCCTTTATTTTAAGGGATTAAAAATAAATTTTAAACCCCGCATATTGCTTCGCGGTGATTCGACTGTTTCTTCCCCTGCGGGTTTCTAGGAAACTTCAATCTGGGTGCTGACATTTCGAAAAATTTCAATAACATCTTAGGTTGTTGGGTTTTCTACATCATACATAAATACATTAAGTACCTTAACTACTTTATGCATGCACATTATGTATAAGGTATGACTTATGCCATAGTACTACTTTATCATCATCATCATCAGGTCTCTTTGTCTCCACTGTAATAGGCACGACCCTCTCTGTTCTACCAGAGCCATACTTGGCCAGAGAAGCTAGAGGACTTGGCCTACACTCTCCTTGCTGGCCAGGCGGGTTGTCGGGGTCTCATTGATGTTTACAAGCTTTGTTTAGCTTGTATTTTCTAAGTCGCCTTCTACGACATCCACAGGAAGACTTGGAGTGGTACTATTCTCTTCGGCCGGAAACCACTCTGCTAGTAAATAGTAGTTAATACTTACTTATTAGTAAGTTAAGCATAATAACTAAAAAGCATAGTCAAAGCTATGATGTGAGCGCACTGTATAACTTTTCAAGAAAACAGGAATCGTTGAGATGGCTATAAGATAAAAGATGATGATATACCAAAGGAATTCCTCGGCCTAATATAAAATATTAGATCGACGAATTTCTTTACCTTTACAAAAGATAGTTCTAGACAGCATAATATTATGGCGTCTATGTATGTAAAAATATGTATTGTACTGATTTAAGAAAAATTGAGAATAGAATAGATTTTACCACCACCACCACCACCATAGGTACCTATTCTATTTTGCGTCGTACAATTTTGTCTTTAGATAATTTTGTATAGAAACCGGTTGCTTTTATGTGAAATTAGAAATTATGTTACATTTTTGTTTTGTTTAACAATAAATCAGGTTGTACTATTGTACAACGCTTTAGGCGTCGAAACTTATTAAAACCAACTGTTAACATTAATTATTTCTTTATTGTTATAACGGAGTTCTCTGCTTTTGTTTACTTTTGCGTCGTTTAGGCAGATGGTAGCTAGGCGGTCATTGACAAAAAATATAATAGATAACAGAATAATTTTTCAAAACTAAAAACCGACTTCACCCCCAAACTACACAACCGATTTTGATAAAATTTCTATGAAACAACTTTCGAACACAAAAAGAATTTTCCAAATCAATCCAGGCATCTTCGAATAATCGGTGAACATACATAAAAAATAAAAGACCGCGACGAATTGATATCCTCCTCCTTTGGAAGTCGGTTAAAATACCCCTTGAACGTGTATCGGTACGGTAGAATCTGGATATAACGACCATCAAAGGACTGGTGACACTAACCAACCGGATACGTCAAACTTAAATTTTGTTTGTTTATTTTTAATAACTTTAATGTACCATAGAACAAAACTGCCACCTGTAGGTTAACTGTTAGAAAAACATTAAAACAGCAAATATATTACAAAACTTATGAAACCTAACTTGAGTCGCTAAAAACGGTATATAACTAAAGGAACAATTCACGGAGATGGAGAGGGCTGTGCTCGGTGTTTCCCTTTGTAATCGAATCAGAAATGAGGAAATTCGAAGGAGATAGTTTAGTACTTCTTCTTGTGAAATCGAACTGGTTCCTATATAGTTTCTATTTAAAATGATATTTGACCAATATGTGACCTCAGCGATCCCTCTGTAGTTAGTCTTATATATGTCCTCGACGATACACGACGTGGGGCGATTTGTACAAGATAGAAGGTGGAATGGCAAGTAAGGTACAGAAAAAGGTTGCTTCTACATAATAAAGATATAATATGTCTATTTCTTCGTAAGTCTATGTCAGTGGCTTTTCTTTAAAGGGCTAAATAAATAAGTAACCATAATTTGTGAACAATTGCGGATTTATGGCACGAGTTGTTTCAATGAGCTGTTGTAATACGCAAGGCGACAAAACGCAAACGTATCACGTCTTATATTAATTGTCTGGTTGACAAAACCTGGTAAAGAAATTGTTGGCTCATTAGTTAGATTATTAAAAAATATAGCATACATATTTTTGACTTTTTTTATTTATTTGATTAAGATACAGTGAATTTAAATTCGATAGATAAATAAACGTTGTGACAAACGGTCCGCCGTACCATCCGAAAAGAAACTTCATTCCAAAATCGTACCGACAAATTGAGAACCTCCTCCTTTTTTGAATATTAAAAAGGGAAGTGAAATAATGACGGGTTACCAACCCCATTTAAGTAAACCCGTTTCTTTTCACAGTACTTCAGCCATTACACAAGACTCCAAATAAAACGATAGTCCCAGAAATTCCTCTCGCAAAACGCGTAGGTCTCTAAGACGCGATAATCCTTTTTAATTTGGAATAATTATTTTTTTAGAAGTCCCGCCTGGCTGAGTCGCCAGTAATTAACGGGATTGAGATAAAACTGGAGGAACGAGGGCGGCCCTTGGCTTTATAAAATTACTTTTTAGGCCTCATTCACGTTTAGTCAGAGTGGCAGCTGTTTTTTTTTTATTTCACGTAGATTTTTAGTATTATACAATGTCCTTTTTTATTAAGTACAAATATTTTAAGGGGTGAATCAGACCATCATTTTGAACAACTTTTCCCAATAAATGTATATCGAAATAGGAAAAAAAATTTTTAGGTTTTCATAGAAATCGAAGTAGTCACGTGATATCATTACTATGGAAAATGAAAATTATTTTTTCGTATTTCGATAAAAATTTACTGGGAAAAGTTGTTCAAAATTATGGACTGAATCACCCCTTAAAATATTTGTACTTAATAAAAAAGGACATTATATATTAGGATTAATAGTTAGTAGTGCGAAAAACTGATAGGTTTGAGATAAAACTGGAGGAATGGGGACTGCCCTGGGCTTTATAAGACTACTTTTTAGGCCTCATTTACGTTGTTGTCAGAGTGGCTGTTGCATTTTTTTTTAAGTAGATTTTGCTAATAGCGCGAAAAACTGATGGGTTTGAGATACTGGAGGAACGAAGACGGCCTTTGGCTTTATAAAATTACTTTTTAAGCCTCATTCACTTTTTGGTCGGAGTGGCTGTTGCATTTTTTTTTTAAATTTCAAGTAGGTTTTGCTAATAGCAAAATGTGGACGGCCAATGAAGCAGAAAAATTCTCGAATTGCGACCATGTACCAGCACAGAGTAGAACATCCACCTACTAGGAGATCGGACGACCTGATTATGGTTGCAGGAATGGGCTGGATGCAAGCCAATCGGTTGTAATGAATCCTTGCGGAAGGCCTATGTTCAGCATTGAACTTCCGGTGGCTGAATTGATGATGATATTAAGTGGGTTTGTATACATATGTACACGTTGCGACAAAAATATTTATTTATATCAGGTACATTAATTAATATTTAATTTTGCGAGAAGATAAATGTCCTTCACCATCTGCCTGACTTTGGGGTCGGTGCAGTATGTCTTCTCTTTCACATTCCTCTATTTCCGTTATACTAACATCTACTCATATTACTCCATATCTTGTCTTACGCATTCCATCCACAACTTCTTTAGTTTTCCCATAATTTACATGTTCGTTTTGTTGCGAATTGAAGTAGGTTTACGTTAACTCATTAGTAATATTTAGTTACACTAAGTCATTGACGATTGTTATCTTTAACACTTTTTAAAACAACTCAGCCATAATCCCAAAATTGATACTTACATTCTTAACACAAGTTTCATTTTATAGCAATATGTAACAAAAACCCTGTCCGATCCGTGAAGGTAATGTTGGTTAGCTTGTGTATGTTCCATTTATCGATTTCTTCCATTCATGAAATCACAAAAACATCGGCAGCTCCATACAACATTAAATACTTACCATTCCAAAATGTATGGAGCTGCAGATTTTTTGTGATTTCAGGAATGGGAGAGACCGATAAATGGAACATCGGACAGGGTTTTTGTTACATATTGTATAGTATGTATAGTATCCCATTGTTGGACACTTATGGCCTTTGTCCAACAAAGGAATACTATAAAGGATATAGTATAAAAATGATCATTGCATCTACAAATATTACTCGTTATTGGTACAACATAAGTTGCTTAATTTATGCAACGACCTAATATTTGTGCCGTCAGCTCTTTAACTAAACGTGTAAATGTCATCGTAAAAGACCCTAAGAATATGAGCAAGATTTATTATTGTACTGGTTTTTATCTTTAACGAAATCTCGTGGCTTTACATGTCGTTTTACGTTATTGGCTATTTATTCAAGTCTGCTGTTCGGTTGTGTTTATCAAAGGTCGTACAACGGGTTAAAAAGTTGAAAACTAAAAATTTTATGCAAAAAGCATTAAAGAATTACAGTTTATCTAAAAACGTAATTAAAAATCTAAATGTCGTTTATGTGGTTGCCAATAACACTGGCTGCGTTCCCGCTCTGAATAGCTACTGCAATCCTCTGCACGAGATATGAGCCAGCCCACCAGCGACGTTGACAAGCCGAAGGGTTATTTAAATAATATTATTCCTTTTATTCTTATCTTTTTCCTCCTTCTAGTACCTACACCATCACGTTTTAAGTGGGTTTTAAGTCTTAAGGCCCCTGGTTTCCATCAGCTTATAACAGCAAATCCCAAAAAATGGTATCTGCCCCATTAAGGATGTACCTGGGTGACCGAGCTTTACATCTCAAACATTAACTACATTTTTTTAAACTTGTCTTAAAACAGTACAAAATAAAAAATTATATATAAGCTTGAACATAAAAAAAAGTAAGTCACCGAGTGGTATTCGAACCCGTAACACTCTTTCTAGCGGTCAGCATCCTTAACCCCTGAGCTAACCGAATGGCGGCCGGTGCGACGAAATTAGCGACCATATTCTGCGTGGAAAGAAAAACGAATGAAAACTCGAAACCACGCGTTTTCCCAAACATAAGACTAATCTAGATCGATTGTTTACCCCAAAAACCCCCATATTCAAATTTTCAGCAAAATCGTAAGAGCCGTTTTCGAGATCACAGAAATTTATAAATAAATAAATATACAAGAATTGCTCTTTTAAAGGTATAAGTACCTGGGCGACCGAGCTTTGCTCGGTTACATCTCAAACATTAACTATTTTTTTTAAACTTGTTTAAAAACAATGCAAAATAAAAAATTATATATAAACTTAAACATAAAAAAAAACAACAGTAAGTCACCGAGTGGGATTCGAACCCGTAACACTCTTTCTAGCGGTCGGTATCCTTAACCGCTGAGCTAAGAACAAGGCGGTCGGCGCGATGAAATTAGCCACCATATTCTGTGTGGAAAGAAAAACGCATGAAAACTCGAAAACACGCGTTTTCTCAAACGTAAAACTAATCTAGATCGATTGTTTACCCCCGAAAACCTCCATATACAAATTTTTCAGCGAAATCGTTAGAGCCGTTTTCGAGATCACAGAAATTTATAAATATATATATATATATATATATATATATATATATATAGATATACCCGTGGGCACTTTGCAGATCCATCGTGCCGTACGACTAGTATTTGTTGGTTCCGTTTACATAGTTGGCTCCGGGTGCCTTTTCTAGATCCAATGCTAGTCAGCCATGCGCATGTTGTTCCGACTGGAGCCAAAAGTGTCAACGAGAGTAATAATAATAATTACGTCAATTTTATACAAATCCACCTTTTTGGCATTCAACACTGTTACTTCCGATTCAAATCAACCAATCAGAGAGCACCGTTGACCTCATTGGCTACAATCTGCTAGTAATAATATTATTACAAGCTTCTGTTCAACTTGCAATGTTTATGCAATCAATGTAGTGTTGCCAAACAATAGATATCATTTTTCAATTGAAAAATGACAAACTATCGACAGTGGTTTATCAGTATGGATATCTGTTTTAGAGCAATACTATTGATAACCAACAATACCATGATTGGTATTTATAGTATCGATCCGACGAAAATCAAACTATCATGAGTATCGATAGTATGCGTTTCATAAAATATCGACACTATCGATATTTTTTGTAATATCGATAGTATCGATAGTTTATGTATTATTAAAAGCAATACTATCGATAGTTTGTTCGTCATCAGAATCGATAGTATCGATACTATCAGCAGTATCGATAAACAATCAAAAGTATCTCAAGACTCACTGTCGGTTTTATTAAAAATACCGATAGTGAGTCAATTGACTGTCAATAGTGGACTATCGAGCGGCAACACTTATCCAATGCTTATGGAGTAAATGAGCCGTTCTGATGATGGAACCGGAACGAATTCAACAACCCTCAGTAAATAAAATAACATAGCCCTTAGATCATTTATTACAGATTAGCCTTACCTGCGTGTTTCCCTCTGCCAAGGTATAAAATCAACTAATCTAATACATTTATAATGTAAGTTGCGTAATCGATTATGATCATTACGTAAATCTGTAAAGTATAGAAAGGACGGTGCAAGTGCTCCGTTAGAATTGCTATGTTAAACAGTTTCCTTGTGTAATAAGTTTTTTATTCTGAGGCCAAACTACTTATTGAAACGAATGAAATAAGCCGAAACTCGATGGAGTTGCGTCGTTTAATTACTGAATTGCATCGACCACCTTCCGTCCTCCGAGATCAGACCCTTGGCATCGTCTGCACTAATGTGCTCATTAAGACAATTCAAACGAGTCCTGCTCCATGAGGTTATATTGTTTTATAACTCAGTCCTAGTGAATACCTCCCGGTTCCATCATCAGAACAGCTCATTAACTTCATAATATTGTATTGACAAGTATGCAAAATTTGAGCGAAATCGATTGAGAATAGCTGGTTGGAAATTGAGCTACAAGATTTGACCCAAACCAATATTCGTACGTAGATATCTGATACATTGCAAGTTAGTAACTATAAACAAAAAAATACATATAACCTTCTTAAAGATTGCATAACCTTTCACGGGCAATGTTTTTTATTTTATTAACGTTGTTTTGTATTAAGAAGTAATTCTGAAAAATGGTATCAATGAGTTTATCTTCTAGTATCGATTACGTAAAAAGAATACAGTCTAGTTTGCGACTAATTTCCATGCCAAACGATTTTCTCGCTTGTTTACTGCCAAACTACAGTAAAAATATTAATAATGGCATGACACAAACTTGCCAAACCAATTTCATTTTTCGATATTATTTTTTCACTATCCTTTGAGCCGATACTAAATGTATCAATTACATTAGCAAGGTTCGATAATTAAGTTCAAATTTGAAATACAATTAGTCGATGACGAAGGCGCACACGCTACAAAACTGCGCACTTCCCGCGAGACTACCATTTTATGATTTACAACCTTCCTATTTAATTCCTGTGCTTTAGATTTGAATATAGATTAGCCACTCAACTGTCCTAAGAAGTGTTTACATTTTTTGAAAGACGTGTTAATTTGTGACTATCTGATGCCTTTGACCTCGTTTTCGTGGACAAAAAAGCTCGTTACCATTAAAAATAAAAAAAATATTACATTTGAATTTGGAATCCGTTACTTTTATATGATTTTTCATTGTCTTTTCTTCTTTTGGCGCTAATATATTGAACAATATTTTGCGTGATATAGAGAACCGAATCGCTGTGATTGCATTACACAAAGTAGGTTTGAGCCAAATGCAGTTTTTAAAATTCTCCATACGCTTGGTATTAGTCAAATGTTTGTGTACCGATACAGGTATGACACTTCATAGAAACGGAGCAGCATAAATACCTAGTACTACTACAAACGAAACAATCCGTCCGTGCACACGTCAAATGTGTGAGTTGAACAATCAGGGTCGCTACCACAGAATTTGTTGCTTTCACCACTCGGAAATCTATACGATTATCTGTTGCTATACAAGGAACAACTATTGAACAGGTGGATGACATTACCTTCTTGGGAATACAACTGGATAGTGCCCTTACCTGGGAAACACAGGTTGATAAAGTGTGCGGTAAATTGGCAAGCACTAGCTTCGCGCTCAGACGACTATCGGATGTGGTACCTAGAGAGGTGGTGAGGTCTACCTACTTTGCGATAGTGCAGTCTGGTCTGTAGTATGGCCTAGAGGTCTGGGGGTGCGCCGCGGAATGGCAACGAGCGTTTCGTATGCAAAAGCGAGCAGTCCGCGCGATAGTCCACGTATCAGGGCGAACAACCGTCAGACCATACTTTAAAACCCTTGGAATCCTCACGCTGCCATCCCTTTTCATCTTACAGGTAGCCACATATGTCTTTAGTAACCAACACGTGTACCAAAGACCGAGAGATGTGCACGACATTGCGCTCCGCGATGTTGACCGACTGCACCTGATACCACACAGACTAGCTAAGACTGACAGACTGACTCATGTAATGGAGCAGTCTGTCTTTAATAAGTTGCCACCTGATATAAAACAGGCGACTACATTGACAAGCTTTAAAGTCAAGCTAAAAAAGTGGCTTCTTGAGCGTACATTCTACAGTATAGAAGAATTTTATGAATGTCGCTTATAATTCCAATTTGATATGTTAGTTTTCATTCGATTATTCTGTAATTATATGATTATTATTAGTTATGTATGTGTATGCGTAATATATTTATTTGTATGTTTAATTTATTTTATTTTATTATTCAATTTTATTTTTGTATGACGTGTAAATACTTTTTATGAATAAATATGATTATGATTATGATTTTAAAATTTACGTTTTTTATTGTTATCCGTGGATAAACAACGATAATGTGCGCAGTTTCTCACCATTATAATTCAATAATCCTAAGTGACTCGTCACGTCCCAATAACAGGGGAAAGGTTGCGGGGACACCAGATTGCGGGGGACGGTGCGAGTTTCCGTTCTGTATGTAACACTATTATTAATTCTGTGGTACCGGACTATAATAGGTACAATGAGACCTCCTCTTTGTGACAGTAAAAGATCTGGCCGTCCACGTAGTGTTCATATGAAAAAGGTGGTCAAAGCAGTAAGGGAAAGAATTCGAAGAAATCCTGTCCGAAAGCAAAAGATTTTAACACAGGAGATGAAGATAGCACCTAGAACCATGTCGCTTATTTTAAAACATGACTTAGGACTTGCTGCCTATAAAAGACTAGAAGAGAATAGAATAGAGTAGTAAAATCGAAAAATCTACTGAAGCGGTACGCAATGGGTGGTCGCAGAAAAAAATTGTTTACGGATGACCATTTTTTTACCATTGAGCAACATTTTAACAAATAAAATGACTGTAGGTATTTATGCCCCAAGCTCTAAGAAAGCTTCCCAATAAGTTGACAGAGTGCAGCGTGGCATTAGCCGACTTTAGTGATGGTTTGGTGGGGTGTTAGCTATGAAGGAGTGACTGAGCCATGCTTTTGTGAAAAAAGTATCGAAACATCGGCATAAGTGTATCAAGATACCATTCTTGAGAAGGTATTTAAGCACCTTAACAACACTATGTTCAATAACCAAGAATGGTTCTTCCAGCAAGACTCGGCACCGGGTCACAAAGCTCGGTCAACGCAGTCTTAGTTGGAATCAAACGTTTCCGACTTCATCAGAGCTGGAAACTGGCCGTCGTCTAATCCCAATCTTAATTCGCTGGATTATGTTTTATGGTCAGTTTTAGAGAGTACGGCTTACTCTAAACGCCATGATAATTTGGAGTCCCTAAAACAATCCATACGATTGGCAGTGAAGAATTTTCCCATGGAAAGAGTGAATGCTTCTATTGATAACTGACCTCAACATGTAAAGGGCTGTATTGCAGCCAATGGAAACCACTTCGAATAAGCTGTTTATATTTTAAATTGTTTTATATTTATGTATTAAAAGAGAACAATTTAAGCTTAAGCCGAAAGTAACACAGACACAAAAACAACTTTGTTGTGGATTGTAGGTTAGGTTCATTAGGTTTCCTGTGACCAACACACGAGCGAGCGACTGAAGCTTAGGGCGAAAGTAACACAAAAACAAACAACTTTGTCGTGGGTTGTGGGTTAAGTTTGTTAGGTTTCCTGTGACTAACACACGAGCGAGCGAACGACTCAAGCTTAAGACGAAATTAACACAGACACAAAATCAACTTTGTCGTGGAGTGTAGGTTAAGTTATATAACATCCACCCATCCATCCATCCATTTCAGCCGCACAACGTCTACTGCTGGACATAGGCCTCTCCCAAAGATTTTCAAAATGACCGATCTAGAGCGAAGTTATATAACAATATAAGTATAAAAGAAGACTAAATAATTTGAGAATTGAAAAAATTTGATTTGATATTATTAACATCGAAAAAAATAATGTTATTTGTAAGAAAATTTGTTTTGTTACTATAAAATTCTTCATAATAAATATTGTGAGTATGAAATAAATATTCCGTATAACGAAAATCTATAAAACTTTTGTCTGTAAAAGAATGCACACCCAAACTATGCACACTTCCCACAAGACTACCATTTTATGATTTACAACCTTCGTCCTAATTCAACTGTCCTAGGAATTTTTAATTTTTATAATGATGTATTTATTTGTATTTATACTAAATAATGGATTAAGGCCGCTGCAGACCTCCGAAGATGCTGAATCATATCGGCAGCTCAACAGACGTATACAAAAGTCCTTGCGACACGACATCCGCTCCTTTAATACTGAGTGTATTAAGGAGACGATAGAGCAAAATAAAGGCTCCAAAGTGTTCGCAAGAGCTATGTCGGTTGGGCAAAGCCGATTGATGAAGCTGAAGACGGAGGACGGCAGCGTGGTGTCGACAAAGGAAGGGGTTTTGGCGGAGATCGAAAGGTTTTATGGACAGCTGTATACCTCAGTTTCACAACCCAGTAAACAAATGGCTAAAGACCCAAGAGCCAAGCTAACCCGACACTATACCGAAGATATCCCGGACATCAGCCTGTACGAGATTAGGATGGCCCTCAAACAGCTTAAAAACAACAAGGCGCCGGGCGAGGATGGAATCACAGCAGAGCTTCTGAAAGCGGGCGGAACGCCGGTACTGAAAGTCCTTCAGAGGCTCTTTAATTCCGTTCTGCTCGAGGGCATAACGCCAGAAGCGTGGAACAGGGGCGTGGTGGTCTTGTTCTACAAAAAGGGAGATAACACCCTATTGAAGAACTATAGGCCTATCACGCTTCTGAGTCATGAATATAAGTGGTTTTCGAGGGTCATCACGAATCGTCTCGCGAACAGGTTTAATGCCTTCCAGCCTCCCGAACAAGCTGGTTTCCGTAAAGGCTTTAGCACCATAGACCACATTCATACGCTGCGGCAGGTTATAGAGAAGACGAGGGAGTATAACCGGCCGTTATGCTTGGGATTCGTGGACTATGAAAAAGCCTTCGATTCGATCGAAACATGGGCCGTGCTTCAGTCTCTCCAGTGATGCCGTATTGACTATCGGTATATCGAAGTGTTGAAGTGCTTATACAGTAACGCCACTATGTCAGTCCGAGTACAGGAGCAGTGCACGAGGGCAATTCCACTGCATAGAGGTGTGAGACAGGGAGACGTTATATCTCCAAAACTGTTCACCGTTGCACTGGAAGATGCCTTCAAGCTTCTGGAATGGGAAGGATTTGGCATCAACATCAATGGCGAGTATATCACTCACCTTCGATTTGCCGACGATATCGTTGTCATGGCAGAATCGATGGAAGACCTAAGTACTATGCTCGGAGACCTAAATCGAGTTTCCCAACAAGTGGGCCTTAAAATGAACATGGACAAAACGAAAGTAATGTCGAATGTCCATGTTGCGCCCCTACCTGTTTGTGTTGGGAGCTCCACCCTCGAAGTTGTAGACCAGTATATCTACCTGGGTCAATTGATCCAGGCAGGAAGTTCCAGCTTCGAGGAAGAGGTCTTTCGACGAATCCGACTCGGCTGGGCAGCGTTCGGGAAGCTACGCAATGTCTTCTCGTCCAAAATACCTCTGTGCCTCAAGACTAAGGTCTACAACCAATGTGTGTTACCAGTGATGACTTATGGCTCTGAAACGTGGTCCCTTACTATGGGTATCATAAGAAAGCTCAAGGTCGCTCAACGCGCTATGGAGAGGGCTATGCTCGGTGTTTCCCTACGTGATCGAATCAGAAATGAGGAAATCCGTAGGAGAACAAAAGTCACTGACATAGCCCAGCGGATTAGCTCGTTGAAGTGGCAGTGGGCGGGACACATAGCGCGACGAACCGATGGCCGATGGGGCAAAAAGGTTCTTGAATGGCGACCGCGTACTGGCAAGCGAAGCGTAGGGCACCCACCTACAAGGTGGTCAGATGACCTGCCCAGGGTCGCTGGAAAGCGCTGGATGCAGGCCGCTCTTGATCGGTCATTTTGGAAATCTTTGGGAGAGGCCTATGTCCAGCAGTGGACGTTATGCGGCTGAAATGATGATGATGATGATAACTAATGCCTGACTTCGTTCGCGTGCACAAATATGCTTATCAGACTAAACAACTTTTGCTGTGGCGTCATTTTATTATTTCTCATAGTTTAGCTGAAAATTTATAGTTCTGCATCAGGTGTTCCATTTACCGAAATCAATTTTACCGTGTATGTTGCCCAGATTTATATTAATAAATTTTCATTCAAATATATCCAGAATTTCCGGAGATCAGTGTGTACAAAATGACAAACAAACAGAGACATTCTCTTTAAAATTTTACTCTTTCACTGTGTATCTATCTGCTCGTTGTTTCTTTTTGGAAATTTAGTCAATATACAGACAATTTTTTTACTATTATATGTATTGCATAATTTAAATATCGTTGTGTGCGTTTGTTTTTCATATTCATAATAGAATTAGGGCTCCATATCTAAACGATGTCAATCTCATCAGAGCTGGTATTTTCTTTTCAAGTTTCGAAAAAATATTCATCCTCCATACAAATGCCACCACCAAGCAACTCGACGTAGCCATGTCGTACTGAAGGCCAAGCCATTCCCCTTCTTCTACTGTTTGTTACCGCTCCCCCTAAGCAATTTTCACGAGGCCACATGACAGGTCAAGTGATGTAAGCCCACAGGGCGAACTGCGTGGCGAGGGCAAACCCCAAGTCATCCACACCAAGTGTTTCTTTTTAATTTTTAGAAATCAAAGATTGCTGCCGAAAGTTACTAACTGCTTGCGATTTGGCTGTAAATCTATATCCAGGGGTTTTTGGGCGTAATCCGAATTTGATTTTTTTAATGTCCAAAATCTGGATCTGGCATCTGGATGAAAAAAAAATCATAGTCAATCATTACGTCTCGCTGGCACTTCGTAGAGATCTGAAATTTTGTATGAGGAGGTGAATCACTCCGCTAAACTCGAAATGCAATTATATTTCGTAAACGAAGCGTCTGGACTTCTGAATTTTGAATTTACTGACTCTAAAGAAATTGGTAGGCTTGTATGTTGTGTTCAAAATTATTTGCATAATTGCTTTTGTTGAAAAGTACATTAGTACATACATTAGTACCATTACGCAAGAACGTAAGGCAAGATAGCAAGTTTCTTTGTGTGCATTAAGTCATAAACATGTTTAGATGTATAAATAATGCGAAACAATAAGGTTATCATATACATACATACATACATACATAATATCACGCCTGTTTCCCGCAGGGGTAGGCAGAGACTATGGACTTCCACTTGCTACGATCCTGACAAAGGTTATCATATTCAGCATAAAAATATGAGTTTTTATTATTGTTGACTTTTTAGACTTATTACTTGCATTAAAAAGCAAGGTAATTCTAAAATATTTCATAAAAATTTTTTAGAAAAAAATTACTATAGTTTTTTAACAATCACCCAATAGGTTTCAAAGTTGGCAACACTTTTGGAGCTTAGAAGGCATAAGATTTAAAAATATATATTGCCATGCCTAAGCTAACCGTTATATTAAATATATACGAAATGGAACCACACAAGCATTGGTTTTAAATAAAATTCGGAGCTATAAAGTATTGATGAGTTCATAAAAGTATACAGGAGCTTAAAACGCACAAGTTTAGTGAATATAAAATCTGCTGGATCAAACCAAGCATTCAAATTTCAGCTATGGCTTAACTCACCGTCAATCACTATATATATATAAAATGGAACAACATACGTATTGGTTTTGAGTAAAATCGGAGGCAGAAAGTACCAAAGAGTTCATACAAAAACATATGATATATATATAAAACGGAACAACACAAGCATGGGTTTTGAATAAAATGTGGACGCAGCAAGTGCGAATTAGTTCGCAAAAAAATAACCGTTACGGATCCAAGTTTTCTCGGAGGTTGAATACAAAAAATGACGAGTAGAACTTTATTTCTACGAATATGTTGGACAGAATCCATTACTAGAATGCGACGTTGCCACACCGCTCGAAGAATATGCGAAGGGAGCCAAGTTATTCGCCGCTAAAGGTGGAATCAACTAAGTTCAGGCCCACTGCTGGATCTACGTAGTGCCCAAACGTCTGTTTATATATATATATATATATATATATATATATACACAAGAGTTGCTCGTTTAAAGGTATAAGATATTAAATATGTGACGGTATGTATGTACTTATGTAAAATTAACAGTTGATGAAAAAAAAAGCTAAGTATAGGCAACGGGACTAACGAGTTTGTGGAGTCTTCTGTGCAAGACTTCAGGGTTGGGCTACATCAGAATCTGTCAGCATGGAACAGCACTTTTCTATGCTTCTATCCTTTTCTGTCTTTCAGAACCGTCATTTGCTAGAGCGAGAGGAAGCGACGGAACGCTTCAGCACCGACTATCGGCTTATATGCCATATTCTTCAGTCTCCAAACTATATCATGCACAGATCCTTCCTTAAGGCCATACCCAAATTTTCCGGGGTCCAGTGGCGCCGCCATTTAAAATAAATCATTTAAAAGGAAACGGAGATATCATTCAAAATTGTGTCTTGGTCAAGCCCTAGATAACCCTTAAAACTATTTTATGAACTACTGCATATAATTTAAAGTGCGAACGTGAAGCTTTTCTACGCACATTAGCTAAAAGTGGCCGTTTTTCGCAAATGTGCGTAGAAAAGCTTCACGTTCTCACTTTAAACTACAAAAAGTAGTTTAAAAAATACTTTAAATGGGTATCTAGAACTTGACCAAGACACAATTTTAAATGATATCTCCGTTTCCTTTTAAATGATTTATTTTGAATGGCGGCGCCACTGGACCCTGGAAAATTTGGGTATGGCCTTAATTAGAACTTTAGTCCAGCAATGGTGGTTCAAGAATCAGCCAACGACCCCCAAAGCTCTATAAAAAACAATGAATCCGCCCCACTTTTGCCGAATTGAGCAATTATCAGATTAATTATACGTTAATCTGCTTCGACCGTAAAATATTTTCCGCTTGGATGGGAATCATCCTCCTCTCCGTAAAAGCTGGAAATAAAGTGGGAACAGAATTGACGCTTTATAAAAATAGTGTGTTTAGGTGTTACTCCGCACAAGTCGGAGTTACGTGCTTTTTTTCACCGACTTTCCAAAAAAAGTGGAGGTTATCAACTCGGCGCGATTTTTTTTTATGTATGTTTACCGATTTTTTGAAGACGCCTGGACCGATGTGGAATATTCTCTTTTCATTTGGAAAGTTATACTATTGAGGTGGTCCCATAGAAATTGTATTAAAATTGATTGCGTAGTTTGGGGGTGAAGTCGGTTTTTTAGTTCTGAAAAATTATTTAGATTACTTTCCGTACTTACACCACTTCCCCCTTGAACTGTTAATATTATTTATAAAGATGCAAGTCGCTCTTGATCGGTCATTTTGGAAATCCTTGGTAGAGGCCTATGTCCAGCAGTGAACGTAATGCAACTGAAATGATGGTGATGATGATCTATATCACCACATATATCACCACATATTGTCTGTTTTAGCGAAATTTAAACACATTTTTACTTTACTTTACTTTTATTTCATGCAAACTGTTGCGGGCTGGCTAGTTCTTGCCAGTTGCCGCTAGGACTAACAGTAGTAAATGGGCGATGGCTGGCAATAGTAAGCATGAACTAACTGGTCGTAGAAGGACACAATATAATATATGTAGATAAAACTACATGCTTTATAAAATGTCAAAAAACTAATTCAGTATGTCATATGAGGAGCTCGGCGGCCCGGCGGGAGTGTGCATTGCTAGTGGTTTCGCAAGTAAAGCAACACCGGTAACGGCTCACCCTTAAATGGGTGACCACAAGTGGTACAAAAACTTCTCAAACTCCTCCTTGTTTCGGAAGGCACGTATAAGCCGTTGGTCCCGGCTGTCATGACTGTATGGCAGTCGTCAAGCTATGTCAGATGCCTTTAGACAGCTTGAAAATTTGACACCATTGTTGAACACTTACACACACGAAAATGCAAGAAAAGTATGTCACATCAATAAATTTAAGAACTAGGTTCTTGTCGGTGGAGTATTTTCTGTCTCCCTGTTTTTTCGGTTATCCTGTCGTCTGCGCAAAATACCAGACACAATAGTAAAACAATGCATGTCGACCGGATTCTGGTCTGCTGCCAGATGACAGGTTATAGGAGTTTGTAAGCTTTGTTTAGCTTGTATTTCCTAAGGCGCCTTCTACGACATCCACGGGAAGACGGTAAAGTGGTCCTATTCTACTCTGCCAGAACCCACACGTTATCCTTCTACTCACAGAAAACTAACAATTATTTCTTAACAGACCTCAAGGTTTTATCACGTTTGGAGTTCTTTGTACAAACAAGTGCCACATCTTTTCTCTCGATAATTTACACCATCGCAGTCGAAAAGATAAATTAATATGAATTTTACTGTTATCATCGGCTGTAAATATATTTCTTTGACCCATGCCATGACACGCGAGTTTTGGTGAGCCCATTTATTTTGCATATCGGACGTGAAAGCTGCTTTTGTACTCTACTAAAAATACCTATAGGTTCTGCAGCTAAGGGCTGTTACAGACGAGCGGTAGTATGTCGGCGGCCGACGTCACGCGACGGTCACCGACTGTCGCAAACGATCGCGTGACACATGTCAATCCGTCAAAAATTACCGCGCGTACGGCGGCGACAGTCGCCCATAATCGGAAATTATCGTATATAATTATAATTTACTTATTCAGCCTACATGGTCCACTTTATAAGGATATACGTAGCGTGGTAGGGATATACCCGTAATAAATCGAACCACAGGCTATACTAGATTTCTATATTATAACAATAATAAAAAAAAGTCAAAACTAAAAAAAACGACACAGGCTGCATACTTTTGTATGGAAATGTCGATTTTTTTTTTAGTTCTTGACTGTTGTTTTTATTTTGCATATCGGACGTGAAAACTGATTTTGTACTCTACTAAGAAAATACCTATAGGTTCTGCAGATAAGTGGTAGACGGCGATCGACGTCACGCGACGGTCACCGACTGTCGCAAACGATCGACACATGCCAATCTGTCAGAAATTGCCGCGCGTACGGCGTCGGCGACAGTCGCCGATAATTGGCAATTATCGTATATACAACGTTGAAGGGATATACGCGTAATAAATCGAACCACAAGCTATATACTAGATCACTATACTATCATCACCATCATCATCATTAGGTCTTTGTCTCCACTGCAGGAACCCGGGCGGCTATACACTTTTGTATAGTAATGCCGATTTTTTTATTTCATTTTACTATAGTGGTTTAATATAGCCCATAGTTCAATGAATTACGGGTATGTTCTTTCCAAGTTGTATAAAAATCAGGTCTAAATCCCTTACGGGATAGAAAGGGCCTACGTCTATAATTCCAAAAAGCCACGTTTACCGTCACGTTAGGCGTGTTTGTTGAACATACATACATACATACTATCACGTCTTTATCCCTAATGGGGCAGACAGAGTGTTTGTTGAAAATGGAAACAAAAGTGATAAATTGCTAGCGACGCTTTATATGATTTACCCACTCCCTCGATCAGTTTTTACGATCTCCACAGGGTGAGACGTAGTTTTTTGTGTTTTATCCTCACACCAGCATGGAGGTTTCATACCTACTACGAGATTACTAGAACCATTTACTAGTAGATTCGTATGTATCTGTCGCAGTTGGATTGTATAATCCGCTGTTCGACAAAAACTCTAGGTGTTCGGTATTACAGCTCAGTTTTGTAAAACAGCTGAAAATCGTTAGGGTAGATCGTCTAATGTGTTACGTTTAACAAAATAGCTACGTAAGATTGTAAATTCTAGTTCCGAATTCTGCCACTTGCGGTTGTCAGTGTTATAACAACAAATAAAGCCTCCGAAAATGTGAATTCTTCACCGCGTTTCGAGAGTAAGCTGTTTTCATCGAAAGACATTGGGGACATCGTTTGTGATTTCAGACTGCCGAAAATTGTTCAACTTGGTTCCCATATTGTTATTTCGACGCCCACCTTCCGGCTAAATGGGAAATTTACGTGATTCAAATGAACGCCGTAAGAAACCGCTACGCCATTGAGTTGTCGGGTTTACAAAATTTCGATATCCAATTCCATCGAGCTGATTATCATTCTTCATTGGTATTTTATGATGTTGGAGACTAGATTACATCGTAAGGAGTTGAATTGATGTTTTATTTCTATGCCACGAGTAATAAAAAAATAATAAATAACAACTTTTAGTTGTTATTTATTATGTATCTCCTTTGAGAATCACGGGTCTTTTCACCCCGGTCCTTTGAGAGGCTTGCGTGGGGATACAGATCCAACACGTAGAGGCCCTTTGGAGAAGTTGTTGTCATGTGGCGCTCCCGCCAAAACCTATTCCTGGATATACCTATGAAAGGTGTACCCTTGAATAGGTTTTGGCAGAAGAAAAATCTATTGCATGTAAAAGGAAAAGGTTTAAGGGTTATGGAATGAATTTGGGATGGACTGATACTGGGTTATTGCAACAGAAACGTCACCTGCCATAATCATGATTACTGACTATTATAGGCAGGTGGTGGCTTGCCGCCCACTAGATGGGCCCCTCAAACGCACCGACAGTAGTTGCCGGCAAAGGAGCAACACCGGTGCGAGCGACTCAGGGGTGTCGAGAGGTGTGCTGCGCTTTCTCCGAAGTTACTCGCGTCGTTATGCCCTTTAACACTTCCACCCCTGGAGCAACAGCTCTGACGACTCCTCTCTGCACAGCCAATTAAGGCAATGCAGAGCTGAGAGCCCTGCGAGCCCTCTTGGGTGTCCACCCCGACCGATGAAGACGCGTCGGGGACGAGGGATCTAACCGGCTCTCTGGAGCACTCGGGTCCGTGGTGTCGTTACTCACCAACAGCTCGCCACAAGCTGCCCTGCGGTTTTTATTATTTATTATTATGTATCTCCTTTGAGAATCACGGGTCTTTTCACCCCGGTCCTTTGAGAGGCTTGCGTGGGGATACAGATCCAACACGTAGAGGCCCTTTGGAGAAGTTGTTGTCATATGGCGCTCCCGCCAAAACCTATTCCTGGATATACCTATGAAAGGTGAACCCTTGAATAGGTTTTGGCAGAAGAAAAATCTATTGCATGTAAAAGGAAAAGGTTTAAGGGTTATGGAATGAATTTGGGATGGACTGATACTGGGTTATTGCAACAGAAACGTCACCTGCCATAATCATGATTACTGACTATTATAGGCAGGTGGTGGCTTGCCGCCCACTAGATGGGCCCCTCAAACGCACCGACAGTAGTTGCCGGCAAAGGAGCAACACCGGTGCGAGCGACTCAGGGGTGTCGAGAGGTGTGCTGCGCTTTCTCCGAAGTTACTCGCGTCGTTATGCCCTTTAACACTTCCACCCCTGGAGCAACAGCTCTGACGACTCCTCTCTGCACAGCCAATTAAGGCAATGCAGAGCTGAGAGCCCTGCGAGCCCTCTTGGGTGTCCACCCCGACCGATGAAGACGCGTCGGGGACGAGGGATCTAACCGGCTCTCTGGAGCACTCGGGTCCGTGGTGTCGTTACTCACCAACAGCTCGCCACAAGCTGCCCTGCGGTTATTTATTATTATTATTATTATTTATTATTATCATAACACAAGTTTCGAACTTAGTTTGGGGCTAGCTCAATCAGTGTAATTTGTCCCTATATATTTATTTATTTATTTATTATTATTTATAACTATTGCCCCCTCATATGTTAATTAATTTGGTAACACAGATAATGGGAACCCTACATGTGATGAAAACGTTAGCTGTTTGTTAAACATAATTTCGTAACTCATTGACAATCCAGGTGAATGATTTTCAGCTGTTTTACAAAACCGAGCTGTAATGCTAAACAGCTAGAGGTTTTGTCAAACAACGGATTGTGCAATCCAACTGCGACATATCTACTACGTGAGTGAGCCATATCTATATAAATTCGATTTGATTAAAAAGAGATTATTCTTAAGTTACAGTATAAAGTTTAATATATGATTTACTGTACAAACCCAAATAAACCAAAACCTCAGTTTTACTAGCCATAAACTGAAATTATTTCGATTAAACCAGTTTTAAACGCGCCACGACTTTTATTATAGTTTAATCTTTGTCTAATAAACATTATCTGTGGGTTATTACTTTTATATTGTACTAGCCAAAGATCGCGACTTCGTTCGCGTGGACTTTGTCTCTGGAAAATGCTCATCAGGTTGACAACTTTTGCTTATACGACATTTTCATATTTCTTATAATTTAGCTGGATCATTATAGTTCTGCACCAGATGTTCTATTTTCCAAAATCATTTATACCCTATATGTTGCCCAGGCTTAACAGGTATATAACAAAAATTTTCATTCGAATCCGTCAAGTATTTCCGGAAATTAGCGTGTACAAACAGACAGACAGACTTTCAATACTTCTTTTAAGATATTTGCGGGTATCTCGCGGATCGCCCCGGACCTCATCCCTCTCGAGTTTGGAAAAAAAGGGTTGCAAAAAAAAGAAGACGAGATACTTAAAAGATTTTTACAAAGAAATGAAATCAGTTAAATTGATAACAACTATGAACGCAATTCCAAGCCTTTACAAAAACAAAATTGACAATGTTTTGTCCACAAACATTTGTGAAATGGCTCAAAAGCGAACAGAATCACTCGAGTGTGAGGCAGATGAACATGATTTAATTTTATTCACTGAATAAAGAATTACATGACAGCTCACAAATTTAAGTGAAATGGAGAGGCATTTGAAATGTGGTGCTGGCGTAGGATGAAAAGGATAAGCTGGTGGAAAAAAATACCAATGAAGAGGTCCTGAAAAGTGTAAGAGAGTAGGTGTATAATAGACTTAATAGAGAATAGACGAGAAAAGATGCTAGGTCATCTAATACGACTCGACGATTTCATAAAAAACATCATTGAAGGGAAGATAGAAGGGAAAAGAGGACCAGAACCGAGGCATAGCTACGTGAAGCAGATAAAGGAGGAGGTGAACGTTATGACGTACAGCGAAGTAAAACAGCTGGTGCACGAAAGAGAATAGCGGAAGAAAATTCATCCTCCACCGTCAAGATAGCTCTTAAATAATATAGATAGATAAAAGTAGAGTGATAATGAAGACACAGATACACCAACGCGTCTTTACTTCTTCTTATCGTGTGTGTTAGTGACTAACACTAGTGTCAGGGTTTTTAAACCGCCTTAAAGGCCTCTGTCTGCCTCTCTTTACTAGTAACGGGGTAGACAGAGTCTAGAGAGGCAAGACTCAAAAGTCCTAACATCGTGGAGACACCGTGTGCAAGGGTCGAGTCAAAATCTAACTCTTTTATTCATAAAAAATAACAACCGAGTGCTAAACATATTTTAGTTAAAACATGTTTTATCCCTTACCCTCTTTTCAATATTTGATATTCAAAGAACGAAAGTAACAATATTTTAACAAGAATAGGTTTAGCAAACTTTTGTATTTTTTATGAATAAGAGCATAAACCTTTGCCCAGCAGTGGGACAATAAATGTTAATAAAAAAAATGAAAAAAAGAGGATAAATCAGTTATTTATCTTAAACAAATATTTTTCATCATCATCATCATTTCAGCCGCATAACTTCCACTGCTGGACATAGGCCTCTCCCAAAGATTTCCAAAATGACCGATCTAGAGCTTGCATCCAGAGCCTTCTAGCGACCTTGTTTAGATCGTCCGACCACCTTGTTTGTGGGTGTCCTACGCTTCGCTTGCCTGTACGTGGTCGCCATTCGCGAACCTTTTTGCCCCATGCATTTTGGATATTTTTATCACTTGACAATTTTTCTTTCGATTTCATAATAGGTAGTTGTTGAGTGTTGACGTTAAATCATTTACTTAGGGCTCGTCAGCCCAAGTACAGGTCAGCGACGGTCGCCGACAGCTGTCGCGAGCAAATCGTCAGCCCAAGTACAGGTCAGCGACGGTTGCCGACAGACGTCGCGAGCAAATCGTCGCTTTTCTGTAAGAGCACTTATAGCTAAGTGCCGCTTTCTAAACGCAAGTTCAGTACAAATACTAACATAACCCAAACGCTTGCTCTGCTATTTCGGAGCCCGGCGTCCGCTTTGCTTCGAAAAAGAAGGAGTTTTTCAATTGGAGTGTATATATGTTTTTTTGATGTAGTTCCCCGATTACTCAAAGAAGCGTGGACTAAATTAGAAAATTCTTTTGTTTTTTATTTGAAATACACTAGTCAGGTGGTCCCATAGAAATTTGCTCAAAATCGGTTCTGTAGTTTGGTGTTATATCGGTTTTTTATCATCATCATCAGCTTTCAAAAACCCACTGCTGGACGAAAGCCTGCCTTGGTCTGTTATCGAAATCGGTTGTGTAGTTTAGTAGTGAAGTCGGTTTTTAGTTTTGAGAAGTTATTCTTCTCCACCTCGCACGGTCCTCGATATCGTTAAATAATCCTAAAACGCTACTTTCTAGGGTTTCGCCCCCAAAGTATAAAAACGGGATCCTATTACTGTCTGTCGGTCCGTCCGTCTGTCTGTCTGTCTGTCACCAGGCTGTATCTCCAGAACAGTAATAGCTAGATATCAGTTGAAATTTTCACAGATGATGTACAATGTCCTTTTTAATTAAGTACAAATATTTTAAGGGGTGGTTCAGTCCATCATTTTAAACAAATTATCCTGATGAATGTATATCAAAATACAAAAAAAAAATTTAGGTTCTAATATGAATAGGAAAATGATTTTTTTTTTGTATTTCGATATACATTTATTGGGAATAGTTGTTAGGAATAATGGACTGAATCACCTTTTAAAATATTTGTACTTAATTAAAAAGGACATTGTATATCTGTTGCCGCTATAACAACAAATTCTAATAACAGAATAAAACTTATTTAAGTGGGGTTGGGTGATAAACGTGATCTGGTATAGATAGACGGAACCCTTCGTGCGCGAGTTTCACTCGCACTTGGTCGGTTACTAGCACCTTTTTCAGTTTCATCATTAACTCAGCTCCTCGCGTAGTTTGCGGTTTATTTGTCAAAGTCAAGTGTACATTTATTACTGTTTATAGTGTCACCCACTGACCTACTCTACGTCACCACATCAAACTAGATTTCAAGCAATGAAATTCTTGAAATTCAGGGATGTAATTAGATAACTATTAATTAAACAAATTAAAGCTAGCTACTGGCGGGAAATTTCTGTGCCAATTCTTAATTTCTGAAAAATATTTTGAAAAATTACCATTATTTGAAAGTTTTGGAAAATTACCAATCAGTAAAGCTAGCAAATAAGTAAGTTTCAAACTTGTATTATGGAATACTTACTCAACGATATCAATACCTACTATGATTAAGAATTACCTAAAACTTATTCAAAAGGCCATTTTAACATTTGCCCTGGCTGGAAATCGATCCCAAAATCTTCGGAGTCACTTTACTTGTATGAAAGCTACCCTATTTTTTGAAGTGAAAACTTCTTTAGCGGCGTTGTGCACTTTTTTTGGAATGGGTAAAAAATGTTAAACTCGCGTCAGGACACGTGACCTGATCGAAAATTCGTAAGACGGCGCAGGGCGCTTGCGCGAATGTTCGTGTGTGTTTATGTTACAGCGTGCTACGCGCATCCATGGATGGTGACAGCTGATGGCTCGACCGTCTGTGTAGTGGCCATACATTGTTTAAAATATTGTTTAACCTTAAAGGTAATATGTGTAATAGATCCTTACTTACTTTTAAATAGATACTTAACTAAACTTTCACCTACATTTAAGATGTAATTCTTAATAACTTTTAAGTTACTAAGGTGCAATGAACACTACTTATAATTATATACTTACTTAATATTAGTGAAGATTTGTAATTGGCTACTCAGTAATGTATTCTATATTTACTTCTGTTATGTTATGCTGTAAATCTTCCGAAAATAAATAAATAAAAAAATAAATACTGCTGTGTATTTGAAAATGATTTTGTTGAAAATGAATTTGGTCATGCTTGTGACATTTGTGACAGACTGTGGTTCAGAAAAGATTTGAAATATTTTATACTGATAATTAAAGCAATTCGTGCAAAATTATTCCCTAACCATTCCAAAATATCAAAAATGCACGACGTTAATATTCAAGTTTTCACTTCTGTCGGCACTCCCAGAGTGCAACCCGTCGTTTTTTTTTTTCAAGAGTTTATTTTACCACCTTTTTTCATAATGAATATAGGTACAATTCCATACCAGATAACAGCTTTCTAGTACTTAATCTCTGAGTAAAACCGCGGACAGACAGGCAGACAGACGGACAGACATGGCGAAACAACAAGGGTTCCTTGTTTACTACTGAGCCCTAAAAAGTATCATACTCAAATAGGTACTAAATGAAATCTTAATAAGACATATTAGTATTTATTCTAATAAAAGTTAAAACTAATGAAAAACAAGTGCTAAAGTGTCAATAAACAAGCGATATTTAACTTTAACATCACAAATTTAAATAAGTACATATCTATGTAATTACGTTTTGTAACTCTGTGTGTGAAAACAAGAAAATAATTACAAATAGCACCCCAATTTTCGTCTTTATTGCTTTAAAATTAAGGTTTAAATTACTGTAACATGTGTGAATTCATTGTTAACCATCTAGTGGCCGGGGTACTTAATATATTTTTAATACCGCACGGGCGGTTTTAATAATAAAATCGTTTAGGGTTAAATAGGTCGGCTTATTTTTAGATTGTTTTAGGTGTTTTTTTCAGACGGTTTGCTAACCCTTTTGTTTGGTTTTGTTTATTAACAGTTATTTTTAACATGCTGTAAAACGTTAAAGGAACGTACCCGTGAAATCAAACCACGGCCTACCTACCTACTCAATCACTATAGTACAAAAATAAGTTAGGCACTTCCATACCAGAGTGTGCAGCCGCCCGAGTAACTAGTATGGAAATGTCGATTTTTTTAAAGTTTTTTGACGGTTATTTTATTATCATTTTAATACAGTGATCTAGTTTTGCCGTGGTTTGATTTCCCTTCCACATAATATATTTAACAGTTTTAAACCTGTCGGCGACTGTCGCAAACGGTCGCGTGACGTGACACATGTCAATCTGTCAAAAAATGCCTTCGGCAACAGTTTGCGCTCGTCTGTAAGAACCTAGGTACTCGTATTTTCAGCTGGGGTCAATAATAGTTTAAGAAGCATGGCCGTGTAGCTTCAAGCATAGAATAGTACCACTCCTCCACCAAAACTAGTTTTCGATGGTTCGGCGGAAGTGCGCAGTACTAGCGCTATCGCAAGTAAAGCTACACCGGGCGTGGTCCGCATTTGAATGGGTGACTTCAAGTGGCATAAAAAAATTCTCGAGCTTCGGAAGGCACGTATAAGCCGTTGGTTCTGACGTATAGCAGTCGTCAAGCTATGTCAGATACCTTTAGGCCTGAAAAATCTGACACGAAAAACAAACAAAACCAAAACTAGTTATAATGTTTACTAAATAGTAAAAAACTATTTGCGAACGTAAATAGCGTTATTTATCGCCATGAGCCAATTACGGCTTTAATCCGGCAATGCTTGTTTGACACAAAGAGTGTCAAATAAAGTGTAAAGTGTACTTAACGAATGTGTTAATTGGTTAAACGGGACGGGTTTAAAGCTGCAGTAGAACGGTTGAACGGTTCGCTGGAATTTCAGCAAAGGATTTCCATCCCTTCTTCCTTTTTCGATCTGTAGCATTTTTCTCCGTCTTTTTTTCGATCTGTAGCATTTTTCTCTGTCTTTTTTCGATCTGCAGCGTTTTTCTGTTTGCTCAAAAATAGGACAAGATTTAGAAAAACATTTATCCGTAAAGCAGCGGACAGAGCATTTTGAGTACCAAAGGCCACTTTTAGCGTGAGGAGAAAGTGGGAAAAAGAATTAAAATTGTGAAAAACTGTTAACATGATTCGCATTTTTGCCCATTTACGCGATGGATTTTTACGATTTGTACAGGAAATGAAGCAGCTGGTACATTCTAAGATTTTTTTTTAGACCAGCATGGAAGTTCGTATATATACCTTCATATTTATATATATTTATTACATCAACTAGCGTGGCATTCGCTCGTTAAGCTTTACTATCGCAAATTATGCCATTCATTACTTTTTGTGAAGTTTTAAATCCATTACAAGTCATTTTTATTTAAGTTTGTGTTTGATAATAAATTTTTGCAAGTTATTTTTACAAACCGACAAAAAGCGGAGTGTTCTAAATTTAAAGCTAATGTCTGTAGTTCTGTCTGTGGCAACGTAGCGCTTGAACGGATGGAACGATTTACGTACGGTTTTTTTTACGTAAAAGCAAGTTCTCTTGCGGTGGTTCTTAGCTACGTGTGATGAAAACCGGCTCAGCTGTTTAAAGTTATTGGGAGTTAACGCTCGAAAGTCAGGGTTTTCACTAGTAAAAAAAAAAGTCTATTATTTATTGTTTATTAAAATATAACAAACAGACTAACAGTTTAACACCAAGATGTCTGCATGCTAGATGTTACAATTGGGTATTTTCCTAAGCCAAAATAAATTATTTTGTACTGATAAAAAAATAAATAGTCTCAAAATAATGTCACTTGTCTTTGAACATATCCATATTAACGTATTTTTAAATTTATTATTGCAGAAAAACTGATAATAAGAGCGCTATTTGACTCCAAAAATCTATGACGTCATCTGCCTGTATTTCATACAAATACCAAAGAATTTTTGGTTTTGAATTTCAGAAAAAAAGTATCTGATTTGACTTATTGTGAAATAGCGTATTACCTCACTATAAATAAACACAATTTTTTGCATACATGAAAAGTCATGACAAAATTAAATATAGTCAGTTAAATGATAATGAATAAAAAAAAATTTTAAAGTCTAGGTCAAGATTAGTAATAACACTTCGCTACAGATATCATGTCATATAGATGGCGTTCTTGACGTTGAGGGTTTGACAATTGTATTCTACTCGGGCATCACCAGTAATTATAGAATGTATGCATGTATACATATGTATCAATAAAAAAAAATGGTTACATACTTACTTAACGTAAATGGTAAGCTAATCAATTTATTTTTCTTTAAATATTATTCGAAATAATTGTACTTAAGTATTTCCAATACCCGTGCGAATACTAAAGAATTACTGCATGATTATAATATTTATTTCTAAATTATGATATTAAAAGGATTCGTAATCCGATTACTGGCAGTTTTATTTGCTATTTTAGGGTTTATATACACAACAGCGGTGGCGAAAATTATGGCAAACGCAAAAAAACCTCCAAACCTCGTTATTATATGCAATCTTCAGTATTAAGTATATACATTTCCAAAGTTTAGGCAAAAGAGCCTAAACCTCGGGCTGTTGTGACCATGAGCTCGATTAAGAGAGGCTAAAGAAAGAAGTATTTATCTATACTGATGACGATTTCCGTGGCTTAGTGGTCACCATGCTAGTCCGCCACCCAGAGGTCCCGGGTTCGATTCCCGGTCAGGGCAAGTTGGAAAATGGCCTTTTTCAAATTGTCCCGGGTCTTGGATGTTTATCTATATAATAATATGTATTTGTTATAAAATATAGTATCGTTGAGTAAGTATTCCATAACACAAGTCTCGAACTTACTTTGGGGCTAGCTCAATCACTGTAATTTGTTCCTATATATTTATTATTTAAAATCTTATGAATGAGGTCTACCTTAGAAAGTGTATCATCACGCTTACAGACCAGAGCTGATATGTATACCGGCTTCAGTTTTTTAACTTGCCGATCCCAAACCTCGGTATACCACTGTCATAGGTCGAGAAAGCAGATAGACTCATGGATAGGGTTATAGATGTGTAAGAATTTCTTTAGAAATAAGTAGAACCTTTATATACTTGTCCTGTGTTTACTTTTATATTTTACTAGTTCCATCTCCAAGGAGTCAGCTTCCTGCATACCAAATTTTATGAAAATTGGTCGCACTCACAAACTTTCACCTTTAAATCCGACTTCCTACTAATCCTACTGATATTATAAATGCGAAAGTGAGTTTGTATATTTGTACCTCTTGACGCTTAAACTACTAAACCGATTTGGACGAAATTTGGGGAATTTTTCGGGGAAGGACATAAGGTACTCTTTATCCCGAAATTCCCACGTGGAGCGAAGCCCGCGGGTACAGCTAGTATTACATAATGTGTTTAGATATTGGCAGTCAAGAAGTAGGAGTATTCGCCGCTGCGGTTTCTGCTGTCATAGATATGTTTAGATCAGTTTCCGTAGGTGTGTTAGAGCCTTAACAGTCTAAGAGTTTATATACAATCCGAAGCAGTAGTAATGCGAGAACTTTATTGCAATCATAAAAATTGGAATTTTAAAGTGCTTTAGCGCGTACTCTCCATAGTTTATGGTACGTTTAACGGTATATTTATGGTCCTTTTTTCAGACATTCGGACTAATGTACAATGTATTTTATTTATGTGCAATCTAGAACGTATATTCGAGTATATGTTGATATTGAAAACACGGGAAATATACCTGTAAGTAAACTATAGAAAATTTAATTCTTCGTTATATAATTTGACCCTCCCTATAAAGTCTTCTTTTTTATCGGCATCACTACTGGCTTGGCCGGTACATAAAGCCTACGAGTAGGGCCCACATTTAAAGCATATTTTTAGAACTAAAAACCGACTTAAACTCTTGGCTTCTTAAAAATAAAAAAATGCTAAATTAAAGATACCTAAACATTAGTAAAACATAAATTTCACGGTTTCAATTTTAACAAATCAAAAAGACTATAAAAATATTCGCTGTCTTTGTGTTTATTTTTTGTGATTTCTTTTGAATTGAGGCGTATTAAGTTAGTTTGTATCGTATCTTCAGGATAAAAATAACCAGCCAAATGCAAGCCGGTTTCACGGGTATTATTTAAAAAAACATTACTTTTGTTGTATGGTAACCCTCACTTAAATATTTATTTTATATTGTTAAAGATCATCTGTGAAAATTTCAACTGTCCAGCTATCACGGTTCATGATATACAGCCTGGTGACAGTCAGAAGGACAGATGGACGGACAGACAGACGGACAGCGGAGTCTTAGTCATATAGGGTCCCGGTTTTACCATTTGGTTACGGAATCCTAAAAACATTGGTTTCGCGTGTTGCGCCCACGTACTATTATCGCCTTTAATCCACAAAAACCACTCACCTTTATGTGGACTGTAGGTATGCCTGTTTAACTACGTAGGCAGTTGTACAAAAGTAACAAACCCAGGTTTATGCAGAAATAAGAAAGAAAATCTCAAAAATAAAGAACGACTTGTGTCTTTTAACGAGTTGATTGATAGAGTTGTCGTCTTATTTACACTGTAGGCGAGTTGGTAAATCTCTAAAGGGTTGAATTCAACTTTGTGGGGGCGTATTCGATCTACAACTGACCTAGGGCCACATAAATTCGGAAGCGGCTAATGCCGTTCTATGACTTTAGAAAATGTTCAAGTAAAAGTCATAACGATTACGCAATAGAAATATGAACCATAAAATTGGTTTCCTCAAAATTATATTTTTAACGCCGACAAAAAAAGAGGTGACGCTAGTTTATATGTCTGTTTGAGCCGCGTCTTTTTTACGTGAAAAATCGGTTCAGACGTTTAAAAGTTATAGGTTAACGCTTGAATTAAGGTCTTTCCTAGCGAAAATAGATAGCATTGCTGATATTATGCGCCATCTTTTTTTTTCGGTATCAATTGAAGTCGTATCAGTAGTTTTCCTATTCATCACTAGACGGTGTTCTTGACAGTCGAGGTTTTTTATATTTTGTCTGGCAAATGAACTTTTTTTTAATTAACCTGTGCTGTTCTACTGCTGGGCAAAACTCTATTCCATTTTTCCCCATCCAGAATTCCAGAGTTGCTGCTGACTTATCACACAAGAAATAAAAAAAATTACGTTGCATGTAACTTCTGAATCTTACACATGAAGCAGTCAATTGAAAGTCACTGATTTTTTGGAGGATCTGCGATCATTTTAAATGATAACTATGATTTCCTTCGATTTTTCTAAAGACACACCAAACATTACAAATAATTATCAAACCAAATTTACTAACTACACCCTCGACTTCACTGCTTTTCAGTTAAGTTCAAATTGTTTTAAAAATACTGCAATTTTTTTCGTTACATTATTCAAAATATGGGGGCGGCAATTATAGGCCCGGGCCCGGGGCGTCAAACGTAAGGATATGCCACTAAACTTTTGTTGAACTTGGGCGTCGGGGACTTGAATTTTTGTTTCAAAATTGTAATACTTTTTTTTGCCGTCTAACTTTTAATACTGATTCAAAATTTCACCAAAGATTTTATTCTTGGTTTCGTATTACTCGCATTAGGTATATTTAGACAAGAAATGTTCATACAAGAATTGAATTCTGTCTCTGTAGTCTGTATCTCTACAGATAAAAGATATTTATACGTAATTGGTGCTCTCTCTTACGACATCTCATAAGTATGCGTTGTGTAAGAGGCGACTAAACGTAACATTCCCAAGGAGGGTTGACGTCAAGCTGACCTGTCAATGCATCTTGTGTAAATGCATCTTTGATTGTACTTAAGTACATAATTTCACAAATTATTTTGCCGTGTGGTTTCCGGCAGAGTAGAATAGGGCCACTCCAAAACCTCCCGTGGATGTCGTAGAAGGCGACTTAGGGAATACAAGCTAAACCAAGCTTATGAACATCAATGAGACATCTCCAACCCGTCTGGCCAGCGAGGAGAGTGTAGGCCAAGACCTTTGGCAGCTCTAGCCAAGTTTGGCTCCGTTAGTACAGAGAGGGACGTGCTCCTGCAGTGGAGACAAAAAGACCTGATGAAGATGATGATGACATAATTTCCCTTTCGTGCAGATTATTGTCAAAACCACAGACGTTATTGAATACAAATTAAGATAGTATACAAGGTGGAAGGGACATGCCCGTTATAAATCGAACCACGGGCTACTCACTATATCACACGACTAGATCACTATGTTACAAAGAAATTAAAATAAAAGAAAAAAATTAAAAAATCATTTGGCATTTCCATTCAATTGTGCAGCCACCCGGACAAATTGTATGAGAATGTCGACTTTTTTGTTTTTTGACTGTTTTTTATAATAATTATACTATAGTGATCTAGTATAGCCTGTGGTTTGATTTATAACGAGTATTTCGCTTCCACGTAACAAAAAAAAAAGAAAGTTTTTTGATGTTAACAGATTTTACCTACCTTAATCTATTCAACGCAGTAAATCGGTACCGTTGCCCTAAATGTTCACCTAAACCATTTTTATAACAAAAAATGACCCTGATGACTTGCCTAGTAAAGTTATATTTCTTTTTATGTTACGACCACTATTAAGTGAACAATAGTGAACATCTACAATTATAACAGGCATGACGACTGGAAAAATATGTTTGGCCCATCGGTTCGATGCTAAACGATATGGTACTTTTATTTTTTTTTTTCTCTGTGAAACAAAAATTTACGAAGTTAAAATCCGGCTAATTAACGATTTTTAAACAACGGTGACGTCGCAGGCCCCTACTCTGGGACGATGCTCCGTATCGTCGTTAATTTCTAATTTTTTGATAAACTCAACAAGTCCATTATTTTTTGACAATTTAAAAGATACATTAAATTAATACATCTGACCCTGTTGTCAACCCTATTGACATTAACATATTTGCCAAAAAAAAAACTTTTAATGTGCTGATTATTTAGACCTCAATAATGTCATACCTCTGATTAGAGAGTTATTCAGAATCGTAAAAAATCTATGTCTATCTACAGAATACTATAAAGGTACTATATAGGTTAAAAAACATATTGACAGCAGCAGACAACCCGCAGTCTCCGCTGGCACCTGCAGTCATGCAGTCACGTCTTGCAAATAATTTTTTTTTAAATCCTACATTGTTGCCTTTGGTCGATTTTTAGCAGAAGATGAAGACGAGAGAACAAAAGCATCTGAACAATTTTAAGACCTTCCTCCCGATTTCACCACGGAATAATTTCAACCTCATACTTTTTGTAACCTTCAAACTAAAAACAAATGTTGGTCTCATCCTGTTCATATTTTAAATATTTGGCCACATCCAAAGACCTGCAAAAAAATCTAGGTTTATGTTCTCATCTACTCCATGAAGTTCGGATCGAATGCACTAATTTGACATTTAATATACACACATACAAACGCTGGATTACCCAAGTAGTTTGGAAAATCTTCGCCCTACTTTAAGAAACACTGTATAAATTAGTGTTTGTACAAAGTTGGACTCAATTTATTCAAACAGACCGTCAAACACCCCACAGTTTAACAGTTTTCACATTGTAGTGACGTCATCAATCCCCGGCAGAACTCTCGGCCAGGGCTGAACAACCGTAGGGCACGACTGCGCCCGACAGTTTTACAGCCCTGCCTAAAGAATTGCGCATTTATTATTTTTATTTCCGAAACGCCATTCCCGCAATTTTTTCGCTCGGTTGATATCTTGTATTGAAATGGGTACATTTCTAAATGTTTGGCTATTTGTCGGCTATTGTTGTGAATTGCCCAAGCGTTGTTATTATTTTGTGAACCTTATTTTCTTGTATCCTTCCTCTTGAATGTGGAAATGTGGATAAATGATTCTTTATTTTGTTGTCGTCATATCTCTGCGAATATTACGATATTTACGTACCTACTTATTGACCGAGCGAGCGAGGGAGGACACTGTATGTAACTATGCATGTTCCGTAATAACTCTCGATTGTTTATAAGTTATAAAATGTACTCGGGAAACTAAAAATTCATACAAATTCAATGGAAAATTCGTTTTTAAGACCTTTTTGTAGTCGCGCGAACTCAATGTCAACATTTGCAACTACGGAACCCTACACTGCGCGTGGACCCGCACTTGGCTGGTTATTTTAAATACACTATGACGTCTGTTAGGGACAGACAGAGCATTTTGAGTCTTGTGGCTCTAACTTAGCACACAGAGACCAGGTAGTAGCATGTCTACATGGCATAAAAATGCAATATACGGCGTTTTGTGTGGTTTCCGGCAGCGTAGAATAGGGCCACTCCAAGTCCTCCCGTGGATGACGTAGAAGGCGACTTAGGGAATACAAGCTAAACAAAGCTTATAAACATCAATGAGACCTCTCCTACCCGTCTGGCCAGCGAGGAGAGTGTAGGCCAAGTCCTTTGACTGCTCTGGCCAAGTATGGTTCTGGTACTACAGAAAGGGTCTCCTGCAGTGGAGACAAAAAGACATGATGATGATGATGATGATGGTGATCGAGCAATTTCCTTTGGCAGGGTGAACCATCTGAACCCTTAAATCATTTTAGGGGAGCCATCTTGAATTTTTGGACTGGAGGAGCTATGACGTCAAATATAAGGGCCGCAAGACCTAAAGCTCACATTAAACGGCGGGCGAGAAGGTGAAATGAGTTGTGTATGTCGTGAAAAAGCCCACACCCTCGATCAGCATTCACCATCTGTACAGAAATATAAACTGGTTAGTAAAGTACATTCTAAGTTACAAAAAAGTTTTTTTTTTTTTATATATTTTTTTTGCCCAAACTTTTATTGAGAGGCTAAAGTAATTATTTAGACAAATAAAATAAGCCCAAACTCGATAGAGTTGTGTCGTTTTATTACTGAGTTCCATCGACCATATCCCGTCTCCGTGATCAGACCCTAGGCATCGTCTGCCATAAAGTGCTCGTCAAGACAAATCAAACAAGTTCTACTCAATAAGTTTATCTTGTTTTATAACTGGGTTCCGTCTAATATCCCCTATCTAGGCTCCATCATCAGAACAGCTCATTGACCTCTTAATATTGTATTGTCATCCGACTTACAAGTACGCAAAATTTCAGCTAAATCGGTTGAGGATAACTGGTTGAAAATTGACTTTGCAAGATTTGACCTAAATAAACATTTATTCATATATATACATACAAGATACATTGGAAGTTAAAAATAAATAAAAAAACCGGCCAAGTGCGAATCAGGTCCGTGCACTAAGGGTTCCATACCATTTCTTTTTACTAGCCTAGTACGCCACTACTATAGCGGCAACAGAAATACATAATTTGTGAAAATTTCAACTGCCTAGCTATCGCGGTTCTTGAGATACAGCCTAGTGACAGACAGACGGACAGCCAGGGAAGTCTTAGTAATATAATCCCGTTTTTAACCCTTTGGGTACGGAACCCTAAAAAGCTTGTAAAATCCTGAATTTAGCCATATAGTAAAATCTCTAAATAAAACATAATATTTTTGATGTAGGATTTGTACGACAAAGCTATCAGGAACGTAACACGTTTGTAGGTGATACAAACCTGCTGTGACGTAGACACGGGGATTTGTACGTGTGAACACGCGAAATATATCCTTTATTTTTGGGCTACGCGTATTGGATATATCAAAAAAGTGGAACTACATTTATTTTGTTAACAGTACAATAGATACAGTTTTTGTTTTCCTTTCTTAACGTTCCTAATTAACTAAAATAATTAAGTACGCTAATTATATTACAATCTAGCCTAAACTCAGGCTAATAAGTAATTTAACATTGACCTAGTTTTATTAGTTATTGTCTAAGAATGTGTCCATTGGCACTTTTCTTACTGTCTCTATTAAGGGGAAGGCACTTTGTTCTTGTGTCTCTGCTGGCACATCACTGCACTATAATATCAATATATTTTTTAAAACTAAAGATACAGTGTCACGGTTTTATTCCCTGCGGAGTATCGTCATTTCAGCCGCATAAAGTCCACTGCTGGACATAGGCCTCACCCAAAGATTTCCAAAATGACCGATCAAGAGCGGCTTGCATCCAGCACTTTCCAGCGACCCAGGTTAGGTCATCTAACCACCTTGTATTGTAGGTGTATCATCATCATCATCATCAGGTCTTTTTGTCTCCACTGTCAGGAGCACGACCCTCTCTGTACTACCCGAGCCAAACTTGGCCAGAGCTTCCAGAGGTCTTGGCCTACACTCTCCACGCTGGCCAGTCGGGTTAGAGAGGTCGTTGTAGGTAACACAGGGTTAAATCTAAATGCCACGTTCAGTGTGTGACTGTGGAAAAACTGGGAACTCTGAAGTCCATTTCTCGACAACCCCTTTACCAATTTACCTCGAGTTCGAAGTAAAAAATTCTATAAGTCATATCTATAAGTTTCTTAAATTGTACGCAGCTCCGATGTCAAGTTATCTTGGAACAAACAAACAAACTTATTTTTTAAATTATATTATAGATCACAGATATAGATGTAATAGATAACGCACGTATCAAGATTTGTATGGAAACCAAGCGTGCCAACTTTTTTAATGCCTACTGTGACGTCAGACGCAATTTTAGTGATGGGAAATTCAAACCGATTCAAAGAAACCGCTCACTACGATTTAAACGATTTATTGAAGACGCACGCCGCCGCCATGATCGTCTCGCTCATACTCATCGATTTTATATCTGTGGTCTCGCTCGCTCACTCCGCGCTCGCTAACCATACGATCGATTAACATTTAAGTTAATCGATTTGTGATAAAAATCACAATCGATTTTCTGATTGACGAATGATATTAAATTGGATAAACAAATGATTCTAAACGGAAAATTGTTTGATAATAAAGAATAAATATTTGTACTCAAATTATTTCAATTTAACTAAAATTTAAACTATACCAACTTATTAAAATTTAAATTAAAACTAAAAATTACAAATAATGTAAATATTTTAATTGAACTTTAAAAATAAAACTATTATTATTCTTAAATAACCGGCCAAGTGCGAGTCGAATTCGCGAACGAAGGGTTCCGTACATTATCTATAAAAAAACACGTTTTTACCGATTTCAATGCGTTTTTTAAATGTTGAAGCAACTTCCCTTGCGGTCGTTCTTAGCCATGTCAGGCTTGTCTCACTCCGCGTAGAGGTATCGAAAATATACCGCTTCAATGGGGGAAATGCAGTATGGACGACTCACTAACGAGCAATGAGCAGTGACGCACGCGCGGTTTTGTTCACCAACGTGTGACCAGTAGTTCAAAGAGCGACCATATTATATACATGAACTCTGAAAATATTACCCTCGTTTTCTAAAGTGTAAATTAGGAAATGAGCTTGTTTATAATCTATTAAATTGGCTCTTTAATAATAGTTTATATCATTCGTCAGTCCGATATCGATTAAAATCGATTATTGGTATATGTTGTAGAACGAACTACACTAGTCGCTAAATTTTACTGACGAATGAGAAATTGCCGGTACCACGACGTCGTAGCGATGCGCGACAGTATCGCTTGTTTCGATATACATTGCTTCTTAACACACAACGTCGGATCAAACGCTCAAAGCAAACGCGGCAATGTAATGTGAATGTAGTTTTTAAACCTTAATCTATACTTATTTAGGTATAATCCTGGAATCACCGCTCGGAATGCTAAAAAATTGTTTTAAAATGAATTTACGCATATTTTTCTTTTTTAATAACTTAGCTGTGATAGGAAATATGTCCTTGACTTTGGGCGCTTGCAATTTTTGGGCTGTTGCAGTTTATTATCACGCTACGAGGCATTTTTTTATTTTTCGCTGCCGTCCGGCTGCAATCACAGACGCGCGCGGACTGTCAGTAGCGGCGGCCAACCTCGACGCTTTGTCTGAGAACTTACACGCGAAGTAGGTGCATTTAAGTCGTCTATCTATATCTATGTCTGTGTTATAGATACTACAAACGCCGGATTGTTCAAGTAAAGTACTTCGCTCGCTTCGCTATAAAATAGTTGCGTAGAAATCCAATTTTATGTACTTTTGATGACCACTGATTTTTTTAGATGAGATTTATCTTTAGTCCACTTCCTATTGCGATTTAGACAATAAGCGTTTTAGACAAATTACTACATAGACTATACAAAGGTAATTAAAGAATAAAATATAAGTAAAATGATTATTAAAATTTAATGGTTTGTTTCATACCTGCATACGCAATAATAATAATAAATGTCCTAGAATACTAAACTATAAATTGACGTCTAAATAAATGGCTATAAAATAACATGACAGACAGACACGGTCTTATATCACAATATTGACATCAATTAAAATGAATTCTTAGTAAATCATGCCAATAGGAAACGCAATCCAAATAGAAGATCTAGTGTATGAGAGACTTAGAGACTTTTAGTTTTAAAAACGAATGTCTCAGAATTATACGCAGTCGGGTCATAAGTTTTGTCACAAACTTATTGTTTTGAAATTCCAAACACTGGCCAGAAATGTTTGGATTGATTTTGAATTTGGAAGACGAAAACACTTTTGTCAAAAAAAATGTAAGTTATAATAAACAGGAGTTTCTGGCGGGAAGTCAAGGGGGTCAGTTGGAGTTTGACATGGGAGACAGACATAATGCGCCGATCCAAATTAATGGTAGTAAAGATGATGCTTCAAGGATGGTATGCGAGTCAATCGTCATACAACCAAGGATGCTAGCTAAGGATAGAAAAAGCCGGAAAGCGGACCCCGTGCTTCGCAGCATCACAGCTGAGCATGTAACTGGGAATGCGCTGAGGTGAGAGAGAGAGAGAGGTAATTAGATGATGATAAGATGTTTGTAACTCAATCAGTACCTAAGTTTCATGAGATTTCTCTAGAAAATCTAGTATTTCGATTTTTCGTACGGAACCCTAAAAAGTACCAACATAGTTTCCTCGTCACTACTTCCCGAGACTGAGCAACAAGACCACCTCCCAAAAGAAATCTCAACAATGTCGTAACGACCTTACAGTAATGTCTTAGAATTCCTCAAAATATTCCCACATCAAATTAATGTTATTGGCATAAATTCAGGGTTGGTTCCGTTTGACGCATTTGGTATAACTAAATTACCTGGGTACGTAGTGTTATATTCTGGGCATAACTAGGTTAGTTAGTTTTGTTTTGTTTTTTATAGTGTGTGTATGAAGCCAACAGGTGGTGTCAGATTTTTTAAGCTATCCAAAGGCAACGGACAGAATTACTATGTAGCTTGACGACAGCGATTCGTGAAAAAAATCGGAATTTATTTCGGTATATATCCTATCCTACTAATATTATAAATGCCAAAGTGAGTTTGTATATTTGTTTGTTTGTTACCTGTTCAACTACTGAATCGATTTGGATAAAATTTGAAATGGATATAGTTTGAAACTCGGGGTAGGACATAGGGTACTATTTATCCCGAAATTCCCACGGGGAGCGAAACCCGCGGGTACAGCTAGTTACTTATGTATAACCAAAATATATCTACCCTACCCTACCCATTACTTTATACGATGTATAATAATATAACTTATTAGGGTTTCGGAAACGGCTCTATCGATTTCGATTAAAGTTGATATGTCGGGGTTTTGGGGGTGCGAGTGAAAAATCGATCTTCAATCAATCGATCTAAAGTTTGATCGTTCATATTATGAAATATTATTACTATATGTTGTAGTACGAATAATGGCTAAGGTACATAGCTCTCATCAGTTTATTTTATTCGTTATTCGCAAAAATATGTACTAGTGATTGAAGCGCTAACCGATTCTAACCTCAAGTTCGAGTCTTTGTCGGTGAGTCACATCTACCATGTTGTGCGGGCGCCCCGGGTGGTCTCCATCCACCATAACCAGACCTCCAATCCTTCTTGTAACCACAAACATCCCTCCCAGACTTCAAAGACCAATATTCGTCACGGGTCATCTTTATTTGGATATCTCAAAATACGCCTTTGAAGTCATCGAAAGGAACTGTCAGCGAGTTGACTTTGTAATCAAAAAACGTCTTTATTTGTTACAAAATAAAAGGATAATTCCAATGACAATCTCAAAGGTTTCTTAGAAAAAATGGAGTAACATTACACAGTTATTAGTAAAGCATGCCAATAAGTGATTCATTCGTTGTTGTTTCGTGTGTGTAAGTGGCGATCACTGGTGTCAGATTTTTCGGGCTACCTAAAGGCATATGACATTGCTTGACGACTTCTTCTTCTTCTTATCGTGTGTGTTAGTGACTAACACTAGTTTCAGAGGTCTAAACCACCTTACAGGCCTCTAACATACGGCTTAACGTGCTCTCCGAAAGACGGATCATCTTACTTATCAGATAATCAGGTGATCAGCCTACAATGTCCTAACCAGACTAGGACAACAACGCAAGGCGTTGCCCCCGCCGGGAATCGAACCCGCGACCTCCGGGTATAAGCCGAACGCTCTAACCACGGAGGCTTGACGACTGTCGTACAATGATGACAGGTGGGACGAACGACTGCCGTGACATGCCTTCCGAAGCACTTAGGAGCTCGATATTTCTTTATGCTATTGCTGGTCACCCTGCGTATGATGGCCACCGAGTTCCATAAGATATATTTAAATAAAGTCATATCAAGATATTGGGTATTATTTTATCAGGTTTTTAGTATTTGTTATTATAGCGGCAACATTATTCATCATCTGGGAATTTCAATTGTCAGTTGATCGGACAACTTGTATGGAAGGCCACAAATTAATAAAATAAATAAATATATGGGGACAAATTACACTTTTATATTAATTATTAAATTACTTTTTATATTTCGGTATATGTTTCTTGGGGAAAGTTCTTCAGTTGCACGGACTGAATTCACCCAAGTAATAGTTTCAGTATATTTTGTTAGACCTTATAAATGTATATAAAAAAGAAAAAACCGACTGGCTGACATATATACTCACTGACTGATCAACCAACATTCAGCTAAAACCGCTGGGCCTAGAAGCATGAAATTGTTTGTTAAAATTAGAAGATACATAAGATTGCACTCATGCACACGTGGACACCAATGAAAAAAATTATAAATGAGTATTTCTGAAAATAGAATACTAACTACTAACTTCATAATGAAGCAGGCTCTTGATATGGCGTGCAGCGTTGGATTCGGTAGCCTAGTTAGAACAAGGATTAAAAATGTAATGATTCTATTGCTACTCGGAAACGAGTCAATTCGGTCGATGCCTTACCAAGCACCTTTACTATTTGCTATTTTTTAAATGTTATCACACATTTTTTGATCGACGTTTCTGGGGACCTAAGAGCTCGCACTGCTCTGTGGTCCGTGGTAGAGGTGTGGATTGCGTCCCGTGGTGAGTTGTAAAACATAACCTTCCTTTGTGACGACGGGCTGCGGACGCCCTCCTACCCCGCTCCTTCTCCGCGCGGCTCATATATAAACGGCAGCGAGCTGGTCCTCGTCCTCTTTTGACCACTCCTAAGCCGGGCGGCAGCGACACCAAAGCTGAGTACTTCCTACTACTCTGGATCAACTAATCTCGTGGCTCTTTTCAGTGTTAATTAGCTAAATTGTTAAAAAATTGAATTAAAAAACTTGAGAGGTGTCAAGGGACACCCGGATGGAACGAAGTTCCTTTCGATTAATTAAGAGAGAGAAAGACAGAAAGAGAAAAACGCGCACGCCGCACGGCTTACAACTATAGCAAAAAGTGTCGTTACAACTTTTGGTCTTAATTTTTTCTGTCTGGCCCCCCTTCGCAACGCGCGATAAGAACTTCGTTCCAAAAACCCACAACGTCACAACTTTTGACGCAGCGGGGTAAAAAGAACCAATTTCGCAACGCTCTGTGGTCCGTGGTAGAGGCGTCGATGGCGTGCCGTGGTGAGTTGTAAATAGCTCGACATCGCGACCGCTGCATTCGATTGCATTTCGGATATAAGCTCCTGGGTTCGATAACGAAGCGGTAAATTTATAACTTAGTGAAAAATGTATAATAAGTATTGTATACATAAGGTATATGCATACATACATACATACTATCACGTCTTTATCTTATCAGACAGAGCATTTTGGGTCTTGCGGTTCTATGCAGAGCCCAGGGCCGCAAGACCCAAAAGCCACTTTTAGCGCCATGGTGGGCGAGAAGATGGAAAAGCAATCAATACAGTGATGGGTTGCTAGCCGCATCGCCTGTTAACATGATTTGCATTTTTGCCCATTCCCTCGATCGGCTTTTACGATCTGCGTGGAAAGAGAAGCAGCTGGTACATTCTAAGTTTTTTTATTTCTCCCAGACCAGCATGGGAATGCATACATATATATACAATTTGTAAAGAAAACCCTGTCCGATCCGTTAAGGTATTGTTCATACATTTTGAAGCGGTAGGTATTTAATTTTGCATGGAGCCGCACAACCACGTTGGGAAGAGACATACCCATTATAAATTGAATCACGGGCTATAGACTTCCACTGCGCCTACATCACTATTGGTATCATCATCATCAGGTCTTTTTATCTCCACTGCAGGAGCACGACCCTCTCTGTACTACCAGAGCTATACTTGGCCGGAGCAGCCAGAGGATTTGGCTTACACTCTCCACGCTGGTCAGAAGGGTTGGAGAGGTCTTATTGATGTTTATAAGCTTTGTTTAGCTTGTTTTCCTAAGTCGCCTTCAACGACATCCTCTGGAGGACTTGGAGTAGTCATATTCTACTGTGCCGAAAACCACACAGCAATGTACTCGTAATGTATATGCATGTTAATAATTTATATATATACAATGTGGAAGGGACATACCCGTAATAAATCGAACCACGGGTTATACTAGATCACTATAAAGTCTTCTATAAGGTCGTTAAACAGTCTTGTGGGTGGGTGTCCCACGCTTCGCTTGCCAGTACTTGGTCACCATTCGAGAACTTCTTTGCCCCATCGGCCGTCGGTTCGTCGCGCTATGTGTCCCGCTCACTGCCATTTCAACTAGCTAAACCGCTGGGCTATATCAGTGACTGTAGAACTACAAATTTCCTCATCTCAAAAGTATACCCTTTCCAACAAAAAAAGAATTTTCCAAGTCGGTCCGGTATCTTTAAATAATCGGTGAACATACATTAAAACAACAAAAATCGCAATGAATTGATAAAATCCTCCTTTTTTGGAAGTCGGTTAAGTAAGTATCAATTTAAATTAGCACCAATCGGGGCACTAAATATTAAATATCACTAGTTATACTAAAACGGAACAGCGCAGTGCCTAAATAAAGTTTTATCTTCCGAGGTGAATTCTTTACGATTATTTCCCAAGGAAATTGTTCATAATAACCAAAGAACCTAAGGGTGTCGGCTAATGACTCAATCGAGGGGGTTGGGGATGGGAACATTTGCATTTTATCGATAATGTAAAGCGCTGGAAACGGTTTCAGCGCTTTTCTTTTATGACAAATGGCTGATTTGAAGAATGTTATGAGATTCGTAAATAAATAAATTGACATTGATTTCTTTGCATCATGTGATTGTGTATTTTTATTTTACTTTACATTTAACAAATAGCAGACTGAATGCCAAGAGCATTTTTTTCTAGTATATATACAAAGTATATATGCTAAAGTATAGTATAATAGTAAAGGGATAAACAGAGACAAAAAACATTGTACGTAAATATCTTTTTAAGAAGTGATAAAAAAATTCGTCTTTAATTATGTACACTACCCTACGTTAGGTAAATACAATAATTGTAAAATATATTATTTACGCGAAACTTATATTGTGCTGATCAATAAATATACAGATATCTATATTTATATTATAACTTATAACACATTCTAGCAAATTGAGATGTTACTAATTTGTGATAATTATGCACATTGATGTACCATAGTCAATAACGTAAATAACATCATCGACAAAATTTACATCGACAGTTCCCACCACTAGCTTGTAAAAATCAAAGTTGTTCGTTTTAGGGCGGCAATTCAGCAATCGTAAAGCACCACCATGGAATCGGACAAACCACTAATGAGCTGCTACATTGTATCGATTACATTGTATCGATGCTAATGAGAATATTACACCGCACAGCACTACACATTGAAATTTTACAATTTATGACTTGGGTATTATATTACTTCTGTTTTGCATGCATTTTATGTAGGTATAGGTATGCAAATTCGGTATGTATTATAATATAAACCTCTATAAAGAGCTATAACGACAAACGGTAAACAAGGTTGTGCCTCGATGTGAGGGACTAGCCGAAGCCCACAGCCTTGCCCGTGTATTTAAATTTTGGACAATTCTACGAAAATCGCACATTTCCCCGCTGTTCAGCCGTTTTGAGCTTAGTTTCATACAAACTTTCACCTCTTAGTTGACCCCTGTAGGAAAAGGTGTTTTTGGACATAGTTATACATAAAACTTTAAAACAATGAGCCCATGTCATTGTTTAGAATTCTAGGTTCAAAATTGATCACGTTTCATGTACACTTCCAACCCTAATTTAACCCTTACAGGACGAATTTCTTAAAATCCCTTCTTAGTGCACACTTACGTCATTTAAGGGACTATCTGAATTTTCCGGGGTCCAGTGCTGCCTCTATTTAAAATAAATAATTTGAAAGGAAACAGAGATATCATTTAAAATTGTGTCTCGACCAAGCCCCAGATAACTCTTTAAACTATTTTATGAATTACTGTTGTAGTTTAAAGTGATAACGTGAGGCTTTTCTACGCACATTTGCGAAAAACGGCCACTTTTAGCTAATATGCGTAGAAAAGCTTCAAGTTCTTATGGAACCTCAGCGGTTTCAACTATGCGTTGTTTGATCAGTCAATAAACATGTATCAATGTCATATATGTCAGCTAGTCAGTGTTTTCTTTTATATATTATGCTATAATACCATATCTATATTATAGAATGGATGTATATAAAGTTTTTAGTTCAATCGTAACTTATTACTGCTTTTTTGCAACAAAATCAATGAAATGAATACCGTCCCAGTCTGAATGAAAATGTTCATGTCAAAATGTCTTCTTTAAAGACTCGACCCCGAACATGACATCTTTTAAATAATATGCAAGTAGATGGCACAACATTTTCACATTTCATTTCCACTGACGTTGACACCCGTCGGCGGGAGCAGCTCTCAGGGCCTCTCCAACGGCATGACGACCATTAAATGCGGACGCGCAAAATATATTAAGTATGTCACTACATTTTATAAAATTAGGTTACAGTGGGTGCACGGGTAAACAGAAATTCTCCGTGGACACACTGGTGGGTTAAGCTGGTGGGGGAACGGGTCGCGACTCAAAAAAACTGTCGAAACTCGGTATGCCACTCCTGGCATATGGCTACTGGAGTATAGAGTGAATCTTAGTCGATGCACTTAAATCTTCTAGTGTTGCCGCTCGATAGTCGATAGCCTATCGATATTTTAAATCGATAGTCAATAGTCTATCGATAGTTTAACATCAAGGTTGATACTCGACGAACAAACTATCTTCGACAATATTGCTTTTCATAATACAAAAACTATCGTTATCGATAGTATTATTGGTTATCAATACTATTGCTCTGAAACAAGTTATTGATACTATCAATAGTTTGGCATTTTTCAAACTATTGATTGAAAAGCTATCGATTTTTCGGCCACACTATCATCTTCATCAACCCGGTAGCATTCTGAACTATGCTGCTTCTCAACACACACAGCTTAAGAACAACAAGGCGCCGGGCGAGGATGGAATCACAGCAGAGCTGAAAGCAGGCGGAACGCCAGTACTGAAAGTCCTTCAGAGGCTCTTTAATTCCGTTCTACTCGAGGGCGTAACGCCAGCATGAAAGATCGATAGTACCCGGTAGCATTCTCAACTGTTCTGCCTCTTAACAGGTTAAAAACAACAAGGCGCCGGGCGAGGATGGAATCACAGCAGAGCTGAAAGCAGGCGGAACGCCAGTACTGAAAGTCCTTCAGAGGCTCTTTAATTCCGTTCTACTCGAGGGCATAACGCCAGCATGAAAGATCGATAGTACCCGGTAGCATTCTCAACTGTTCTGCCTCTTAACAGGTTAAAAACAACAAGGCGCCGGGCGAGGATGGAATCACAGCAGAGCTGAAAGCGGGCGGAACGCCGGTACTGAAAGTCCTTCAGAGGCTCTTTAATTCCGTTCTACTCGAGGGCGTAACGCCAGCATGAAAGATCGATAGTACCCGGTAACATTCTCAACTGTTCTGCCTCTTAACAGGTTAAAAACAACAAGGCGCCGGGCGAGGATGGAATCACAGCAGAGCTGAAAGCGGGCGGAACGCCGGTACTGAAAGTCCTTCAGAGGCTCTTTAATTTTGTTCTGCTCGAGTAGTAAACTAAACTAAAAGCTCGAAAGTAACTCATTTTCCATCAGAGTACCTACCATTTACGTGTCGTTCACGTAGTCTTTTATGGAGTATATTACTTATTAGGGTCTTAATTGTCGCCGAGGAGAGTGGCACGCGGTGCGTCCAACATACTACATATAGATGTTATAGAAGGATAACCTATGTTCTTATACAACGTGGTAGGGACCACGAGATATACTAGATCACTACACATAATAAAATTAAAATAACTGATAAAAAAACAAAAACATGTCGATATTTTCATAGTATTGACCGGGCGGCTGCACACTTTAGATGAAATTGCCAATTTTTTTGTTCTTTTACTGTTTTTTTTTTTAATTCCATTATACTATAGTGATCCAGTATAGCCCGTGGTTTGATTTATTACGGGTACTTGATTTATTATACCCTTACTCCTGTTGTAACTATTTTAAGTCAGGTTTTTTTCATTTACCTAGCAAATAGACTTGTTAACGATAAACATTGAAACATATTTTTTACGAGATCGGCGTTATAGAAAAAGTTATTAATTTAAAGAAACCCACACATGCCTTAAAGTCGACCGAACATTTACACCTGATATCGTCATCATCAGCTTTACTTATATAACAATTTCTGGAACCAGGCCTCCATTATTTTTCTAACATTGGTGATAACTGGAATTTGCCATCCAATTTTGACCCACTCATTTCTGGATATCGTTGACCCATGTGTACGGTTGCCATCCTCAAGATCTTGTAAATACCTACTTGGCATCCACTTTAATCTGAAACTACGCGTATTTCAACTTTGAATGGAACCACTGGAATTAACTTCTTTCCATTGATAATGGTTTTTACTGTTAGAAGAACATTAGTCATGGGTTCCTTATAAAGCTATTCCTTTCCATCCTCTCTAATTTGCGAGTTGGTCAAGGAATGCAGATAATAACGCGGGACCGGGGCGGCGTTGGCGAATTTTACACGTTTTTATGCTAAATACCAGTATGCATTCAACTAACAAACGCTACTATAATCTCGAAAACATCGGTGAAGTGCGTGTCGGGCCACGCGCAGTGTAGGGTTCCGTAGTTGCACACAGAGTTTGAGTTCACGAGATACAAGTTGGCCGCCTATAACTTTTTAATTTATTAACCCTACTTAGCTCTGACAGTTCACCTATATACTTCGTTATTTATACTGCACATACTACTGCCGTGAATTTTTTCACGTGTCTCTATAATAATATACAACCATTTAGTAGATAGAGGGGGGACACTACACTCTACCAAAAACTTGCACTATAAAACCAAATATTTGGAAAAGGATCCCTAAATGATGTTAACAAGCTCACAATATTTTTGAAAGACTTATTCAACGATATCCCACACGGTGAAGAATAAAAATTGACTCCCATTTGTCTTGTATGGGAGCTACCAACAAGTGGGAGTCTACCGTAAGCTACCATAAGAAAATCCAACATATAATTTTACGATTTACGACATAGTATGGATAAACCTAATTTAATAAAAGTTATTTTAATTCATTTTAGTTTCAAAGTTTTAATTTTAGGTTTTGTTTTATTTAGTCAATATTATTTATATTTTAATAAATATTAACACTCATTTTCTTAGTACGGCCAAGTTAATAAAATTGTACAGTTTTTTATTTAATTTAACGTTTTATTTCTAATTAGTTTTTTTTTAGTTTATAGTTTTATTATTTAATTTAGGTAGGTTATTTAGCTTTTAGTTAAATAATTTTGTGTCCTGTAAATATTTATTTATTTTGTGCAATAAAACATGTCATTGTGCGCCCAATGCAAAATGTTAAAAGAGGAAAAACCTACATTAAGAGAATAAATAACCGGCCAAGTGCGAGTCGGACTCGCGCACGAAGGGTTTCGTACCATTATCTATAAAAAATCACGTTTGTTGTATGGAAGCTATATAAAAATATTTTTTTTCATTTTAATTTAATTACTTATTTTAAACTGAATATACAACTAAATATTCTGTGAATATTTCAACCATCTACCTGTTGCTGTTGTTAATATCGAGCAAAAAAAGTCCAAAAAGCCCCTTTTAAATATTTATTTTATTCTTTTTTTATTATTTTGTTGTTACAGTGGCAACAGAATTACATTATCCGTGTAAATTTTAATTGACTAGCTATTACGGTTCATGAGATACAGCCTGGTGACAGACAGACGGACAGACAGACAGTCAGCGGAGCCTTAGTAATAGTGTTCCGTTTTTACGTTTGAGTCCGGAACCCTAAAAAATACCTACGAGCATACGTACGTCAGAAAAATAAAAAACAAAAACAAATACCGTATCCAACCAATTCCGCAACATTGCTTTGCATCGCTAAACGAGAGTTTCGATTTAGTCTCGAATAAATAAAGCGGGAACATATCGATTTTACAACTTTCATACCTCAGAATACCTCCCCAGGTGGAGTTTTATTTAAAAACCAATTTACGTTCAGAATTAGCGCCTCCCGGACACCGGAATTAGACGCTGAGTCCCACTTTTTATTTCCATTCGAGAAAATTCCATTGTAACGTTTCCTGGCCAGACGATTTCAATTACCGCGCGGTGGTGGAAAAGTTTGCTAGTGTGGAGGAGGATATTTTAAAGAGCAAGCGGAGAATAGCGTTAGTGTTTAAAGCGACTTCGTGGCGAATACGTGGAAGGAAATAGGAGTGATCTGTGCCCAGTTATGCGATAACATAAGATAATTAAAAAGTTTGCTTTAAATAAAAAATGAAATTTCAATCCTCAATACTCCTCAATACAATTAAGGTATATACAGGTCTTTGATTATAAAATAGGATCAATGGGGGTGACGACAGGGTCCGAAAAGTATATTGTAATTAGTCCGTCTTTTAGATTATCCAAAAGTAATAGACTAGAGATAGTATTTTTCAGTTTACCAAAAAAGTGAAAATTCTCAAAGATACGGAGCGTCACAGTTCCGGAGTGGGGGCTTGCGACATCACACTTAAGTAAAAATCGTGCTTAAGTGTGACGTCACGCAAATTTCAATGCGTTGTAACTTTGTCATTTTTGGTTTCTCAGAGGAAAGAAAAAATACATGTTCAATATTTTTTAATACTCTAACCGATGGATATTTTTCCATTCGTCATGCCCCTTAAGGGCCCTACGGGCGCTGCAATGAGAGAAGGGCTATTTAAAAAAAAGAATGAGTACATTAATGTATTATCATGCAAAATGTAGTGCAAAATTAAGATTTATTAATATTTATTTTTAAGTTACTAAAATATATTTTCGTATATTTATTTTATTGCAGTTGTTGTGCTATTTAAAAATATTATTTATTTATTTTTATATAATTTTCTTTCTCGAATTTGAGGTCGGTGTTTGGCTGAACTCCCGCCCTGAGACCCTCAGGGAGAAGGAGTTTTAGCGTCCCCGTTTAGAAAAACTGTGTCCCCCAAAACTTTTGCTAATATGGTGGTGGTGTGCATTGCTGCTTGTTTCTGCATGATGGTGATGTCAATGTGTTCAAGATGTCACAATACCGCCGGAGGCTTGTCGCAATTACTCAGTACTATCGGTACTACAGTGGCTTTGATTTTCCATAACCTTGTTATTTCGGATTTTAATGGGTGATATTAGCTTAACTTCTCTACCTCTTTTGCTCCTATATTGTAGTCCGACGGTATTGTGACATCTATCAGGTAAGTGTTATTGTTGAGTTTGTCAGTGTAATATTTATTTTATTGTATTATGTTATATACATCTATTATATTGTTATAATATTTTATTTTTTTGCTACGTAAAAAAAATTACAAGCAGTCCCCTTCCATGTGTTTTACCCTCTACAAGCAGCAGCCACTATCAACTCGTTGCAAGCTACATGATATCGAGGCGCCTCTAAACGAATAAAATATTTTGAAGCACTCTCACGAACCTCTTTAATTAACTGTGAAGGATTTCTATTGAAAATCGATAAAGATTTCTGCTAAAAACTTCTTTGATCTGATCTAATTCATTTATATCCTTCCCAAAAATTATGGAGTTGATTTGTACTTTATGATCAGTTGCTGGCATCAATGTATGGCAGTTTTCAAGTTAAGAAAGCTACGTAAGATGTCTAGTATCTATAGTAGGTTACTAGGCTGCTTAAGAATCCCCTTACCCTAGATTTTTCCATATAAACGTAGACTACATTTTATTTCGATTTCAGTAAAAAATTGTACAGTTCGGTTATAATTTATTTCCGACGGTAAAATTATGAACTGGAAAGAAAATATAAAGATGTAAAAGTTTCCCATACTGATGGTCAAAAATTATATAACACACTATATTCTATTTCAAGTATATATTTTGACTGTGAAATCCAGTTATATATCCTAGGTATGTGCAATATCTTTGAAATTACAAAAGTTTGCCGATATCTGGCATGTCGTTCCGAAATAAAACGTAGACTACGTTTGTAATGAAAAGTGTAGTTTGGTCCAGGGGACTCTTAAGTCCTGACACCATGCAATGCAGTGTTAGCTACATGCACAGTCTCAGATTTTACAAGCTAGCGAGTGCCATACAATGATGCTAGCGAGGACTAACAATTTTACAGATAAATTTGTATACCACTTGTGGTCACCCATATAAGTGTAGACCGTATCCACTGTCGCTTAACTTGCAAAAGCACTATCAATGCGAACTCCTTAAGTCTCGAAACTAGAAACGGAACATTCCTCTCTCAGACTTTTCCGTCACTCTTTCCTCACAAAAAATTTTAGGGGCTGGAATTTTTGGGAGTCTTTTCAGGGCATATTTGTAAATTCTTACCATTCGAGTGTTCTACAAAAAATAATGTTCACAATTTTTTTAATTTTTGTAGCTACAATCACCTAAATTTTTGATCAAATTTTCTGTAACAAAACCAAATTTTCCTTGTTATTAAGGAAACAGCCATTCGGAAAAGAAAAACGACAGGAATTAATGTAAACAAAGCCAATTATAGCCTACTCTTTCGTGTTTAAAAACGGAACAAGAGAAACATCTTATGATGACAAATTTAAAAAAAAAACAAGTATTTTGCAGACCTAACACTATTAATATGGATTTAGACGAATAAAAATTTGCTCATTGGGTATATTATTAAAAATATTTTATAAGTAGATATTTGGCTCATCGGGTATATTATTAAAAAATATTATATCGCACTGGTTCAGCGCGGTGGGTAAGGATCCAATAGAGAATGTACGGCCCCAAGTGCCCGGCGACTCCAGTGGCTCGCCTGGTCGTGACGGAAGCCAGACGAGTCCTGGAGCATGGGGTACTAAGAATCTCCGGGTGGGATCGATTTCCCGTCAAACGACAACGGCTAAGAAAAAGGATTCCGCCAGAAAGACGACGGCGTAGGGGAAGGCCGAGAAAAAGATGGAGGGACGATATTGAAAGCTACATGAGTGAATTGCAGCAAGCTGCCTTGGATCGTGAATCGTGGAAGCAAGAAGGGGAGGCCTTTGCCCAACAGTGGGACACAATATAGGCTACTAAAAAAAAATATTGGTAGGTATTTTTTCTTTTATCTGATTAGCCAAAATGACGATGAAAATAATGATGACTATTTTGCTAAACAAAAAAAATTTGAGTTCACTATTTTGGATACTTCTCTAATTGACAGATGTCGTCACACACGGATGGACGTGTCACGTTTTTTGACTGAAATCAAGTTTCCTTTGCTGTTGTTCTTAGCTACGTTTGATGTAAATCTGTCCAGCCGTTCAAAAGCTATAAGACGTTAACGCTTAAAAATCAGTGCTTTCTCTAGCAAATAACAGATGGCGCTATGGATTTTTTTTAATTTGCCAGCAAACGAACATGTGGTTCCTTTTTCCAACCTCCCGCTAAAAGTAGCATTTGGGTCTTGCGGCCCTGTGCTCTGTTTATCATCATCATTTGACGACCTCCGTGGCGTAGTGGTCACCATGCTAGTCCGCCACCCAGAGGTCCGATTCCTGGTCAGGGCAAGTTGGAAAATGGCCTTTTTCAAATTGTCCTGGGTCTTGGATGTTTATCTATATATGTATTTGTTATAAAATAATAGTATCGTTGAGTTAGTATCCCAAAACACAAGTCTCAAACTTACTTTGGGCTAGCTTAATCAGTGTGATTTGTCCTATATATTTATTTATTTATTATTTATTTATCATCATATCAGCCACAGATATTCCTATCTGTTCAGTAGGACCTAAAATACTCTGACTACTCCATTGGGGATAAAAACGAGATAATGTCTATACATTATCTCGTTTTTATCCCCAATGGAGTAGTCAAATATAGTAATAGTAGTATTCCTATGAATAGAGTATAGACATGTCACGTTTTACATACATATAGCTACTTTGCACGACTTTAGAATAAGCATACGATAATATATCGCTAAATAAGAATGGCGATGTGGGTGGCGGGCTTAATGCATATGCGACACTAGAAAATGCAATTGTGAGGTGTAGCTGTGCCGCTTTTGATCCGTTAGCTCTTAGAATTAAGCAGGTACCAGAAGTGAATAGTGACAAATCTTAAATGCTGGATATCTTAAACTTTACAGTTCAACACTCAGTATAAATGGGCTTTAAGCACAGCCCGGGGCAAAATGATATGTCTGCCCCGTTGAGGATAAATAAATACATGATTTATTCCTCTTAACATGAATGCAATAATTTATTAGGTGGGCAGTTAAGTACCTATTGCATAATTCTGTCAAGTTATTAACATAACGTTAACAATATAGAATGATTACAAAAGGAGACTACAAAATAAGTACCTACTTACTTGCTACTACTTGTTGTGTTAAGTACTTACTGATGTAAGTCTATACTTTATTATTTTCATCAAAATAAACCTAAAAATTCCATAACGACTTTTAGATAAGTATTCAAGTTTTTACTTATACGCATTTACATTAGTAGTTAGGATTAAAAAAGAGGATATAGCATGTATATCTATATGTTGACAAATAACATAAAACATTCTACACAACTGAAACGATATTTTCTAGGCAAATTAAAAAACCCCGTTCAATAGTCGCCATAACTTTGGACCCGCAGAACCGATTCTCATCAAACAGCTAAAAACCACCACAAAGAAACTTGCTTTCACGTAAAAATACCGCATAAAAATCGATCCATCCTTTCCAGTGCTACGATATCACAGACAGATAGACATTGGCGTCAAACTTACAATAGTCATAACAGTCTTTTTTGTAGGGGGTTACAAATCGCATCTTGAAAGTAGCTCGTCTGCTTGGTCTACAGGATGTAGCTTCTACATTTTTCTGTAACAAATAAGTTGATTGTCAAGCGCTTCGCGTTGAGAGGCGGAAATTTTATTATCATGGACTTATTGATGTTATTTACCTATAGAAAGCCAGAGGAGCTCGGTAGAGTTTTCGCAAGTTAAGGGGATACATGAATTTTCCAGGGTCCTGTGCTGCCCCGATTTAAAATAATTATTTAAAAGGAAACAGAGGTACCATCTGAAATTGTGTTTTGACCAAGCCTATACTACATTTGGTTAGGTATTTAATTAAATGTAAACCATCTTCTTGACATGTCTTTTTATTGAAATATACACTATATAAATCAATAATTTTGCTAATTAAAATGTAATTATGTTATAAATTATAAATTACATACTTACTTTGTAATTTGCAAAGGTTTTATTTATAAAGTGTATATTTCAATAAAAAAACATGTCAAGATTGTTTACATTTGTTTATATACCTAACCAAATGGAGTATAGATAACCCTTCAAACCATTTTATGAACTCCTGTTTACAGTTTAAAGCGAGAACGTGAAATATTTTTACGCACATTAGCCAAAAGTGGCCGTCTTTCACAAATGTGGGTAGAAAAGCTTTATATTCTCATTTTAAACTGTAGTTCATTACCAGCAGGCACATTCGAATTTATAACCTTCTTTTAGTGAATCATTCTCACTAGTTCCATCGGCAATAGTTCCCTGGAACTAGTGAGAATTTCTTCTCAGTAGGTCTATTCCCAATGACATGGAAAGCACTCCACCGACAAGAGCCAAGCTCTTAAATATAAGAAGAAGAAGAAGGTCTATTCCCAAAAAATCTCACTAGTTCAATGGAACTATTTGCCGATGGAACTAATGAGGCTGATCCCTTTTAGTCCACGCGAACGAAGTCTAAGACAAAATCTAGTAAACAACAGACAAAACAAACTAAGAATTGTAGCTGAGGAATAAAGATATAACAGCTATATACAGCGTTTTCTTCCTAAGTGCCTGCAATCAAGCTCAACGTGAGGAATAAACCGTTACAGTGACAATGGGACTTTTATACTGCTGTGATACAGCCCATTACAGTCAGCTATGGCAGTGTCATCATCCGAGCGTATTTTCCCGGTTGCATCCTCAGCAGTAACGCTTCAGAGCCCGGGGTCCGCTACCTAACCAAGGAGATTTGACGAGGTTACTGGTTTACAGAGCGACTGCCGTCTGACCGCCGCAACCCAAAGGGTAAAACATGGCGTTCAGGACCCACAGTTTATACGTGCCTTCTGAAACACGGAATCATCTTTCTTTTCGGATAATCCGGTGATTCAAGCGTGTTATATCTTAACCAGACTGGAAACAACTTTTTACAAATTATGCTTCCCTGACCTGACTGGGGAGCGAACCCTGACCTCTGGTGCCACGTTATTAGACCACAGAGGTCGACTAAGACATTATAGACATAAGTCTATAAATCTCGGAAGATATTCCAAACATACCTATAGCTACTCTGACCTAAGTCTTGGATGTTTATCTATAAGTATATGTATTTGTTATAAAATTAAGTATCGTTGAGTTAGTATATACTTATTCCATAACACAAGTCCACTAGCTGCTTTGCATAGGTAGGTATATTAAATACTAGCCGATGCCTGCGACTTCGTTCGCGTGGGCAAAAATCCTCATTAGGCTGAACAACGTTTGCTTAGGCGTAATTTTATTTCTTATAGTATAGCTGGACCGTTATGGTTCTGGATCAGGTGTTCTGTTTCCTAACATCAATTATACCCTATATATTGCCCAGGCTTAACCGCTATATAACATAAAGTTTCATTCGAATTCGTCCAGTATTTCCGGAGATTAGCGTGTAACAGACAGATATTTTATTTTAGGGTTCTGAAAACTGGAATATGTATTGGCTTGTTTAGCTATCACAAGCCTATATGGGCTCGCATATAGTTAGTTGTAAATCTCATCATTTAGGTAAGTACCTAATTATAATGTTTACTTATCAATAACTTAATTTTAAAAAAAACACTTCATAAAACATCGATCGAAGTTACAACGAACTACAAGAACTTTTATATTATGTTACTTGCTGCTACGGAACCCTTTATGGCCGAATCCAACTCGCACTTGGCCGTATTTAATTCTTACTCTATTACTATGTCTCTAAAGCCCCAGATTATTATTTTTTTATACAAATACAAATGCATTTATTGAACGAATACAACGGTAAAAAATTACAAATTAAAATTAATGTGACTGTTGCTTACTGGTGGCCCCACACTAGGCAACAATGCCTGACCTGTATATAAATGTCCTTTATAAAAATGTATACCTATTCAATATTCAGACACATTTTTTACTGTTTTATTGTATGTATAGTTTACGCCAAAAATTTGGCAAAATAAAACATTAAAAAAATGCGGCTAAGACATGCGAATAAATAAAAACAGCTATTTCAAAACATGCTTTATAATTCAAAATTAGAAGCTATCGCACCAACTTCAGCTATCCAACCAACTTGTTAAATCCATTGCATATTTTATACAGTCAAATCTATTTAAACCAAACCTTTCAATGTACGGTTTTCAGTTTACAATTCGTCTATGTCAGAACTCGAACCATTGTATTTATACACAATTTGGATATCGGTTTCCACACAAAGCCTGTAGACGAAAAGCTAACTGAACGAGCCGAACAACTGCATTGAGCTCACCACGCGATCCGAAGTTTTGGGACTGTGTGTAACTTTCATTTGATTTTTTAAGAAACAATACAGTCATTCTACAAACAGGTCACTCTTTAAACACCGGCAACACTATCGGAGCAAGTTTAGGCCGTGATGCTAAGCTAGTTTCCATAAAAATGATTGGGGAGATGACTGGGTCAAAAATAAATTTCATAAAAAAAACGTAACAAATAGTGTCACTTTTCATTGATCATATCCATTTCCAACATGATTTAAGATTTATTAATGCAGAAAAACTGATATTAAGAGTGCTATATGACTTTAAAAAGCATGACGTAACGTTTTTGTTATCTTTTTAGTTTCCACTGCACGACCCTCTCTGTGCTACTAGGGTCATACTTGGCCAGAGCGGCCAGAGGATTTGGCCTACACACTCCTCGCTGGCGAGACGGGTTGGAGTGGTCTTGTTGATAAACTTTGTTTAGCTTGTATTTCCTAAGTCGCCTTCTACGACATATTCTCTCTGATAGTACAGAGAGGATCGTGCTCCTGCAGTGGAGACAAAAATACCATGATGATGATGATAAACTCCCGTCTCGGTTTTGATATCACGTCTTCTTGAGTATCACCACCCGTTCCTCCCTCGGGTATCATAAGAGTTGGAAAAATGTTGTTAAGGGCAAAGATAATATAATTACCAACGAAAAAGATACCCAATGCCATAAAAACTATTAAAGGGCCCGTAAGTAGGCAAAACTAGTAGGCGTGATTAGTACCAGCAGCTCCTACAGAGATGGCAGTGCACACAACTGGCAAAAAGTGAAAAAGAAAGGGTTTAATGTGCTTTAGCAATATTTATTGCATTTCGTATAAGTCATATTTAGTTAGTTAGAGTACTACTTTATTTAAATTTATAGTAATAAAAGATTTAAGTGTTTAAATTAATACATAGGGCCATCTAGTGAGGAGGGAAGAGAATGCTCAAGGGAAAAAGGCAAAACAATTTTACACCATCAACCTATACAATACACGTAATGCAAATTATACATATTGACGTTTAAAAGTGCCTGTAAAGTTCTAATTACTGAATAAACATTTAAATCTTTGAATCTTACACCACACACTCGTGGACTCATGGTCACCCGACTCCGGGCAAGCTATTTGAGTAACGAGCTATACCCGGATAAGTGAAAACAAAGCCGCCGTTGTTATCCGGGCGCAAACAACCATATGCCGCAGACTCGACGATATAAAACGATTTCTAAATAACGTCTTTTACAATTTAAAATACACAGTGGGCGAATCAGATCTGTTTATGAGTCCCCTTACCCTAGACTTCTCCATACAAACGTAGTCTACGTTTAATTTTGAAACCACAAGTCAGATTCCGGTAAAAATTGGTAATTGTAAAGAAATTGCAATTATCTAGGGTTATAACTGGTTTCCTATAGTAAATTATGAACTGGAAAGAAAATATAACGATTTAGAAGTTTCCCATAGTAATGGTCAAAAATGATATAAAACACTATATTCTATTTCAAGTTCATATTTTTACCGTCGGAAACCAGTTATAAACCTAGGTAATTGCAATATCTTTGAAATTACAAAATTTTGCCCAAATCGGACATGTCGTTTTGAAATAAAACGTAGACTACGTTTGTATGGAAAGTTGTATATTGGTCTAGGGTCGGGGGACCCTTAAGTGCTCTGTAAAACGTATATGCAACGACCGGCCCGATTAAAAAATACATATACATACAACGTGAAAGGGTCGTATTCATATTAAATCGAACGATGCTCTGTATAAAAAAAATTAAAAGCCAAAAAACAAAAAAATACTAGACAAATAGCCCGAGCGGTTGCACACTTTTATAGGGAAAAGCCGATGTTTTTTAGTTTTTGACGTTTATTTTTATTCCATTATACTATAGTGATCTAGTAAAGCCCGTGGTTCGATTTACGGGTATGTCCTTTCCACGTATATGGAAAAATAAAAAAAAACCTACGGGCATCAAATTATCTTCAAAAACTATTTTGTTTTAAAAGATCAAACTAAGACCCTTTGCTTATATGTAACTACTTACAAATGAGAGGTCATTCTATACTGCACTATAACTGGACATCGAATATTTTCGAAAATTAAATTACACATACATCAATAAAAGGCATAGACATAGATTTTTTTTACTGCTATGATACAAGGTTATTCTTTGATACAACAGAAAAACATAAAAATCTGACACAAAGAAACCTTTAAAACATAGCAGATTATATGAAATTTTCCTAAGAAATAAAGTATTTAAAGATTAACATAATTTTTTTATTGATTTAATTAATATTCATTTTTGTGTCATTAACGTGTTCGCGCCTTGGAAAAAAGTATTAATGTAAGTATATCAAATCCATTTATTCACCACCACCCACATTCATATAAAACCGCGGCTTAAACCCGTGTGCCAAAACATCAAAAACATGAAATCCCCACGCACAATTAAAATTTTCAACCACATCATAATGAAAGAGAGTCATGCGTTCATTTCGCACCCCATTGGTCGGTTTCCCCCATCTCCCCAGTAATTAAAAGCGTATGACAGCGTATGATGTTGTATCGAAATCATAGCGAGAACCGTCTGCACTTTACTTATTGCTGAGTTATAGGGTGTTCTCAAAAACGCGCACTTATGATACTTCTTAGAAGCGAAGTATCATTTATGCCCACTACTACAAAGGATATATACAATGTCCTTTTTAATTAAGTACAAATATTTTAAGGGGTGATTCAGTCCATCATATCGAACAACTTTTCCCAATGAATGTATATCGAAATACGAAATATATTTTTTCGGTTTTCATACAAATCGAAGTAGTCACGTGATATAATTACTATGGAAAATGAAAATTATTTTTTCATATTTCGATAAAAACTTATTGGGAAAAGTTGTTCAAAATGATGGACTGAATCACCCCTTAAAATATTTGTACTTAATAAAAAAGGACAATGTATACATGCGTGCACACGTCAATGTGTGTGTGTTGATACACACACACGACAAGACGTGAACGGGGGAGAGGTGAGACGACGGGGAACAAGGACCCCACAAGTTTCTGTTCTGCATGTAATACTTATACCAAATATGTTCAGTGAGTTGTCCTTACACTGTTTTTTTTAATAAATAAGAATTTTCAGCTTAAACCGTGAGGCTTATTGCCTAGAATAAGACCAGTCCATTTCTTTTGTGGATATCGTAAGAGGCGACTAAAGGAGGTAAGCACAAACATCTCGTGCTACAACAGCATTCCCAAGGAAGGTTGACGTGGGGTGGCCGCCGCTTGTAAAACTTTTCGCACACTTGCATTCCCAAAGAATGTCTGCCTGACGCCAACCCAAGTCAATCAGGCGGTCGGTTTTCAAACTATAGCCAAAGATTTCTTCTCCATTTCACAAGGTCTTCGGCGTCCTGGGGTGACCATTGCCATGCTTGTTACATTTGGGGAACAAAAAGCGGGAAGGAGCTTCCCGGGCGCTGGAGCAGCATATCTGAGGATTCAACCAGGAATGTGCTAAGATGATGAAGAAGATCTATTTACCAGCTTTCTCTTCTCAACTCGAGAAGGGATCCTTGAGTGATCATGATCATTGACAAATTGACATGCATATTACATTTAAAGAAAAAGCCGGATAGCACACCATGGGCTAGAAGCATAGCTTTAGTTTCAAGAGTGATCATGGAGTTAGTATATTCTAAGTTTTTTCTATTCTCTCAGATTTTCGTACGGAATGACGAATAGGAGCTGAAAACTATGTGATGACTACTTTTCTCGTATGGAATGACGACTGTATATTTCATGTATTTCATCTGTCAGCCTGGAACGGAACTTTCGCATGGTGCTATCCTTTTGTGGCACTCAAAACCGTCATCTACTACAGCGAGAGAGAGCGACGGAATGTTTCAGCCCAGCTGGTGAAGCGTTCCGTCGTCTCTCGCTCAAGTAAATGTCATTTTGAGCGACAGAAACGGATAGCAGCATTAAAAAAGTGGCGTTCCGTGCTGCCAAATGAGTCCCACCCCTACATCGTAAAAAACGAAAATAGCAGAAACTGTAGCATCCTGTAGGTGGAAAGTGTAGGAACGTCTATGAGAGGAGCCCCGCCTTGCGGCTCTGTTGCACTTTTAAAAACGCATCGCTGCAACAATGGCAGAATGCAGGTACATCTGCTCCCATTATGCTTCCATGGCGGGCCGGTGTAAACAAAAATATTGTTTTGTTTTTCCTGTTAGACTTTCATTTGTTATGAGCTGGATAAAGTCTATGTTGTTGCACGTCAATGGGCTGTTACAGACGAGCGACATCTGTCGGCGACAGTCGCCGACGGTAGCGCGGCAGATTTTGACAGTGACATATTGATATGTGTCACGTGACCGTTTGCGACAGTCGGCGATCGTCGCCGATTATCAGCAACACTTGTGGGCGACGGTCGCCGACAGGTGTCGGGAGTAAACTGTTGCTCGAGTTCTATGTTGCACGTAGTTTAGACTATAGACTAATATACTATTTTATTTATTAGGTACATCTTTTAAGGAATCCATGAACTGAACTACTTTCTCGAATTTCATACTGGTAGTAATGATATAGGTATTATTCCTTTATCGATTATTAAGAAGCACATGTATTTATTTAAGTTACCTTATCTACTGCTGGGCAAAGGTCTCTACCATATTCTTTTTCCATTTGCAGATGGTTGTAGAAAGCCGGGGAGGCCTAGGAAATGCTGGAGTGATATTTGATGAGAACCACATCAGACGAAAAATTGGTCGTAGATAATGGTATGGAACCCGTGCACGAGTCCGACCCGCACTTAGCCGGTTACTATAATTTAGTTTTGTCTACAAGTAACATTTGAGAAGGAAAAAAGATACCTAGTAGGTATGTTCTTTATTTGAGTTCCTTGTGATATGTCATTTGACTCAATGTTACTTTGTTACGCGTTATAATGGATGGACCATGAAAAGAATTTAATTTAAAATAAGTACAAACAACATTTGTTTAAAAAAACCATTTCGAACCAACAAAGCTATTTTCACTCAACTAGAATTAAAATAATACACAAATTATTTTCACACTCGAGAGGATATTCCAAAATTACAGTCAGTTTCACTTTGTTACAGTTTTATTCAAATCTACAAATTAAAATATTCTTTGTTGTGCAAATTATGCCCTTTGTTGGAAGCAAAAACTTTCTAAGGCACTAAATCTGCAAGACAATATAAACATTTCGGGATCAATTTAGTAAAAAAAATTTCTACAACTGGATTGTTAACATTCTTTCTGAAGAATGATGATTAAGTTTGACGCACAGACCTATTTATCTTAATAATATTTCTGTGGTCTGACATGTCTGTGTTTGTCTGTGCGTCTGTATGTGGCTGACATCGTAGAGGGTAAACGAATATGCCAATTTTGATGCGGGTTTTCTTGTTTTAAAGCTGACTTGATCGAGATATTTCATGACTATGTTAGATAGATTTTTCTTTAGCGGTTTAAAAGTTTTGGAGGTGAACACTTGAAACTCTTTTTCCAATTTGCCTGGCAAATAACAATGGTTGATTTCAAATTGTACCTACTTGTACGTTGACGATTCGAATGGAAAAATAAATAAACTTACATTTGTGCAATGACCCTAATATACATGTAGGTACTCGAATTAAGAGTCCCCTTACTCTAGACCAAAATACAACTTTCCATACAAACGTAGTCTACGTTTTATTTCAAAACCACATGTCCGATTTGGACAAAATTTTGTAATTTCAAAGATATTGCAATTATCTAGGTTAATAACTGGTTTTCAATGGTAAAAATATGAACTTGAAATAGAATATAGTGTTATTTATCATTTTTGACCACCAGTATGGGAAACTTCTTAATCGTTATATTTTCTTTCCAGTTCATAATTTTACTGTAGGAAATCAGTTATAAACCTTGATAATTGCAATTTCTTTACAACTACCAATTTTTAGCGGAATCAGACATGTGGTTTCAAAATTAAACGTAGACTACATTTGTATGGAGAAGTCTAGGGTAAGGGGACTCTTAATGATTCATTCTATGGAACATAAAACTTGAATAGTTAATGTCTTTTCGATCTAATGGCGCCAGTCTCTGTCTACTCTCAGTGATACAGACGTGATAATATAACTGTATCCAAAATAGCCAGCCGAATAATGTAACAATAGAAGGTGGAAGGTATAGAAGGGTCTGCAAAAACAAGACGCCGGGAAATGAAAATATGAAAATGGACGTGTATTGAGTGACACGAAACAAGTATCAGCACTCAGGACAACATAACAAGCATAACAATACGATAATTCGATAACTGTGAACTTTTGTAAATGTATTTTTGGAGGAGACAAAAGATCTGCTTGGTATCTTTGTTGAGGGTTTACTCGTGCCTACCAAATGTACAGATGTTTCATCTCACGGGCGCTCCTGAGCCGTGATTGTGTGTTTATAATTAACATACAAATAGTATTTGTGTGTTACTTTATGTGCTACAAACTACCCCAGAATTGGTCTACCCTTTGGGTTGCCGAGGTCATCTGTGTAAAAAACCAGTAATCTCGTCAAATCTCCTTGGTTAGGTAGCGGACCCTGGGCTCTGAAGCATTACTGCTGAGGATGCATTTGGGAAAATATGCTCGGATGATGATGAAACGAATTGTCTTCGTGTGTCAATTAGGATATCGTCAGTAGTGTCAAATTCACATTTTTCAAGTCAAGGTCAGGTTAAGTTTGTCAATTGGGTATTTTTACATACATACATACATACCATCACGTCTTTATCCCTAATGGGGCAGACAGAGCATTTTGGGTCTTGCGGTTCTATGCAGAGCCCAGGGCCGCAAGACCCAAAAGCCACTTTTAGCGTCATGGTGGGCGAGAAGATGGAAAAGCAATCAATACAGTGATGGGTTGCTAGCCGCATCGCCTGTTAACATGATTTGCATTTTTGCACATTCCCTCGATCGGCTTTTACGATCTGCGTGGGAAGAGAAGCAGCTGGTACATTCTAAGTTTTTTTATTTCTCCCAGACCAGCATGGGAGATTTTTAATAATAAATTATTTGGTACAGCAAAGGAAATAATATTTTACCACGATCATATTCATTTTTAATGTTACTTTAAATTTATTATAGCAGAAAAACTGATACTAAGAGCTCTATTTGATTCTAAGAAACTGTGGCGTCATCTGCCTGTTTATACAAATTCTATAGAAAATGTTTACTTCGACCTTTACAAAAAAGTATCTGATTTGACTTGTTGGAAAATATCGGATTTTACATTGAAAGTACTGTACGGTCAGCATGGCAAGTAAAGGTAAAAAGAAAAATATTATTGGCAGTAAGGAAAAGTGTATAAAATTGTTAAGAATTTGCTTTTCAGGAAAGATTTGTTTACAGATATCGGGCTTAATTTTCAAGAAATATTTATTTACATTTATCACGTTAACAAGAAGAAGTTAGTAGAATATAGTTAGTAGAATATATTTTATAGATATATTTTTTGTCGTTTATTTGTTTTATTTCTCAAAATGGCGGAATTCTGGAAATTCTATAAATATTCAAAAAGTCATACTATCGCAAATGTTGATCATTGACGATGACCTTGCCAACGCTACCTTTAATGACACACAAAAGCGAATATGGGCTCTAAAGGACCAGTATCCAGCGCCGTAAATTAATATTTAAAAAAAAATGTGCATACACTAAACAACTACAACCAGGAGCATTCGTGACATAAATCTGAAGCCTGCCGTACACAGGTCCTACAGTAATTTTCGGCGGGTAACATTACATTGCTGGTTTCATTGCTACTATTCTTAGCGTGCACAGCTCCGCAACGCTACACGCAACGCATTGTACAGCTTAGTTAAGGCTTTTTTTTATGATCATACAAGTAAAAGTCAGGCAGGCGGCCACTCGTAAACCTCTTTAACTAATGCATAGGTAATATCAGAAAATCCTTTAAAAAGGGAATAGTTTGTTCCCATTTTCATATACAACGTGAACTACAGGCTATAATAGATCACTTTAGTATAATGTAATTAAAATAAAAGTAAAAATAAAAGGACAAAAAGAATTTGGCATTTCCATACTAAAGTAAATGGAGTTGGCTTCAGGCTAGGTAGGGACCAATACTGAACTGGGTTTCTTTTGACGTCATCTTCCCAGCAGTGGTCGTTCCGAAATGCTAGTAGTTTTTAGCCTTTGCACTAGAAAAATATATAAGAAATTGACTTTCAATAAGAGATAAATTTATCCTACATTGAATTTTTTTTTTACTTTTATCCGCCCGGGCAATTTGTAATGGAGTGTTGAAATTAGTTTGGGGTTTTTAACTATTGTTTTAATTTTATTATGCTATAGTGAGCTAGTAAAAGCCCGTGTCTCTTCGATGAGTTCCCTACGCCATTCGGAAACACTATTGTTGGAATTATTTTTCCCGGACGACTTTCAATCGATAGTTTAATTTAGAGAATATTTCGGGGTTCGATTTATTTCGGGTATGTCCCTTTCGAGTTGTATATATTCAAATATATTTAAAATAAGAACCAATTCTCTACATAATACGGATAGACAGTCGGTTCCAAAATTAAATTTGGCGACCATGGTGAATTTTTCGCGCGCAAACTTGTTCCCAACTTCTCAAGCTATTTAGAATTCAAACAATGGATGTGGAAAACAAAATGGCGCTCTTTCCGGTGGAATGAATTTTAAACAAATCCCAACTCGGCCTGTCAGCGCAAGTGGGGGCAAAACAAAAGATTTAGGTATAAACTTTTATTAAGAGTTTAGAATTAGTTGTGTACTGGAAGAAATTAACAGTGTTAGTTCAAGAATAGCATTTTAAAAACAAAACAATAAGTTACTTGTTGAAATATTTGTACCTATACCGTACTCACAGCCAATGTTGAAAAATGTTTTCAGGGTTCCGTACCTAAAGAGTAAAATCGGGACCCTATTACAAAGACTCCGCTGTCGGTCTGACTGTCACCAGGATGTATCTTATAAACATAATAGCTAAACAGTTGAAATTTTCACAGATGATGTATTTCTGTTGCCGCTATAATAACTAATAAGCGGCCAAGTGCGAGTCGGACTCGCCCATGAAGGGTTCCGTAGTAGCAAATAACATAATATAAAAGTCTTGTAGTATGTTTTTTTAAAAATTTTATATTTGAGTTGATTGAATGAAAGGTAAATTGCCGTTTATGATTTATGACGTATTAAAAAAAACTACTCACTAGATATCGTTCAAACCAATTTTCGCTGGTAGTTTTTATGGTAATGAACATCATGTATTTTTTTTAGTTTTATAACTCCCTTATTTTAGAAGTTACAGGGGGGGGGGACACACTTTTTTCCACTTTGGAAGTGTCTCCCGCGCAAAGTAATCGGTTTAGAAAAAAATGATATTAGAAACCTCAATATCATTTTTGAAGACCTATCCATAGATACCCCACACGTATGGGTTTGATGAAAAATAAATTTTTGAGTTTCAGTTCTAAGTATGGGGAACCCCCAAAATTTATTGTTTTTTTTCTATTTTTGTGTCAAAACCTTAATGCGGTTCATATAATACATCTACTTACCAAGTTTTAATAGTATAGGTCTTATAGTTTCTGAAAAAAGTGGCTGTGACATACGGACGGACAGACAGACAGACATGACGAATCTATAAGGGTTCCGTTTTTGCCATTTGGCTACGGAACCCTAAAAAGCAATTTATACTATTTCTTTTATTATATTTTTAGTATTTGGGACTCCGATAAAACTAACGTGATTTTTTTATAGCTTATGGTACGGAACCCTTCGTGCGCGAGTCCGACTCGTTCTTCGCCAGTTATTTTATTTGTCTTGACAAAAGGTAATTTGACCTCGCAAAAAAAAGTTGTACAAAACATCAATTTTATTTGAAGAATCTCTCTTCCAATTTGTATTGTACTGTATTGTATTATAGAGTAAAGTAGATTGTAACTGTACCAAGTATAATACTACTTAGTGTTACTTATTTAACATTTGCTATACTTACCTGAAAAGTTCAATAAGAAGGACTGTATCAATTTATAAGACCATATTGTTAAAAACTCTTACCAAACAAATAAAGAATCTGAATTGAATTGTACATGAATCCTCACAGGAAATTTTGTTGAAGGTTTATTTTGAAATGAACATGTTTTTACAAACAAAAGACTTTCTCGACTAAACAACAGTATTCGTGACCAATATTAATAGATAATTTGGTAATTTGGTGACATTACGTCCACAAAGAAAATTACTGACTTCCGCCGAAGACATGGTAAAAGTAATTTTAGTATTTTTACTCTAGATTTAATTTAAATTACCTTCATTTTACGACCTCTGTGGGGTAATGGTCAACACGCTAGACCGCCAATCCGGAGGTCCTGGGTTCGATCCCCAGCCAGGGCAAGTTGGAAAACGGCCTTTTTTAAATTGTCCTGGGTCTTAGGTGTTTATTTATATATTTATCTATTATAAAATACAGTATCGTTGAGTTATTATCCCAAAATACAAGTTAAACTTACTGTGGGGCTAGCTCAATCAGTGTGATATGTCTGTAATGTATTTATTTTTCATAAATAACTGGACTGTATAGTAGTGTTTTAGGAATTTTGTGTTTAATTTGGGAACTATTTTAAAGGTAAATAAATTAAGTAAGTAAATAAAAAATAATACTAAAAACCAAAAATCTTTTCTGAAAAAGTATCAATATTACCTATTAAAAGAAGAACTCTACTTGGCCATTTACATTTCAAACATTATTATAAGAAAAAAGGTATGGTAAAGGGGAAACCTTACTATCGCTTTTTCGGTCAGATTTGAAAGGCTTATTTACTTAGGTACCTATTGTAGCTTGTCCGCTACATTTCAGATTTTCGGCTATTGATACAACCTCTTTTTAATGTTTTTGTTGTTGTATATGTTTATTGTAAATAAACAGTTTACAATCACAAGAATAAAAAAGACGTGTGGCACTCGGGGACTGCCGCGGTAAAGCTATTGCAAACAAGGAAGGACGGCAACGTCGCAAACGGACGACGGAGACGAAGCGGCAACCTACATGGTAGGCGGAGTGGGGAGAGCGTGAGGTTTTTTCGTTACGAAATTTCTGGATTCGGTCCCCGCGCTCAAGGCCCGCGATAGAAGCTATGCAATAGCTTAAAAACCATTAAATGTGTAATGTTCAAATTGAACCTACCATAAAATGTGTAGTATTTATACGAGTATATTAAAATTATCTGTGTGTATTCTATAAAATTTAAAAACTTTTGGAGTGTTCATTTCGATTTTTATTGGAATGTCAGTTCCGTCATGGGATATTTTTATTGGAATAACTGTGTTGAAAAGTTGATTTCCTGATTTGCATATTGAAGATTGGAAATATTTTATCAGATTTGAGAATTTCTGTAATTTAGTGTATATATGTATATAGATAGTTCTTTGCTTTTTTTTGTAGGACATTCCAGCTTCAAACGGACAGACAGACGGACAGCAAAGTCTTGGCAACAGGCTCCCATTTTGACCCTTTGGGTACGGAACCCTAAAAATTAAACTAAGTCAAGCGTGATGGTGGATGAGAAACAAAAATACACGCTTATGTTTACCCTTTGGGTAGATTTGAAAAACTCCTTTATAAACATAAGAAAAAGAATTATTATTATAAACAAGTTAGAATATGATTATTATCATAGCTCAAAGAATCAGCATCGCCATACAACGTGGCAATGCTGCCAGCCTTTTGGGCTCTTGCTGAGGGGTAATATTTTAGTGAGACTACATTATTTGTATTATTTGTTTGGTTTAGTTTTTATTTAGTTTTACAAACATTATCACAATTTTTAATACCCATTTTCCATCTTCATGCCCATCACGGTAAGGATGGCCTTTGTGTCTTGCGGTCCTGGGTTCAGTCGAATTAGAGCCCCAGGACCGAAACATATATGATGAGTCTGAATATATAGGGATAAACACATGTATAAATATAACTTTATAAGTTGAATAAAACTTTTAATTAGTAGGTAAGAAAATAAAGAAAAAGTAAATTTTATATGTTTTTGGTCCGAAATGAAATTATTAATTTACAACGTATTGTTATTTACTTATCACAGGTGTTATTTCGTTCTTATTTCCAACAGTTACGTTGAAAACGCTACTTACTGAATTCGCAGAACCGACGAAATATTTTTGTTTGTTGTTTACGAACGTTGAATTTCATACAATGAGTATTCATAACAAAGGTTTCTTACCTCTGTATTTTCATAAAACCTTTTCGTTCAGAATTATTTTCACACATTTCCACTCAAACATTTTGTATAATAAAATTACAATCATGTAAGTATTCTATACAAAATGATTTAATCTCCTGAAATATGCTTGGCTGCATCGCTATATTTCGTTATCTTGGTACACACGAAGTAGGTACTTTACTTTTGGAATGCAAGCCGATTAAAAATTTTTGGAAATCTTTGGAAAGAGAGGTCGATTCTAAGTGGCATTTACTTTGTCTTTTTATTTATTGTCATTTGTTTCGAATCATTTTGTAACGCAATTTTTGTAATTCTTTCAATAAATGAATTATGTCTCTAAAGCAGATATAAGATTTCTTTAATATCTACCTATATAGCTATTGGTTAGCTCAATCTGTGCGCTTTGTTCGTATAAACATAATTATTTAGCAGTGTAACACTTTAAAACAATCAATGAGACTGATTTCTTCATAAATAGAGGAGTAATTACACAGAGCACCTGTAACTGTACTAGAAGTTCACAATAATTAGTCACTGAAAGATAAACAAAGATCAGATTCCAGTAATTCCTGGAATTGCATCGCTCAGAGCAATATCTTTGATCATGGTCTGCGCGATAAGGGATGGCTCACGTACACTAAATGTGGCAATGAAAAGGACATAGTGACGTCATCAATCGAGTTAAATGGCAGAGGGACGTGTGTAGACAGTCGATAGAGCGTGTAAAGTTGGGGCGTGGTTGGTAGCGGCGAGAGGGCTGGGATAAAACCTTTTTTTGACATATCAGCCAGTTCCACATTCAACATGTTAGATCATGACAAAACTTAAATTTAATTAAATTTGTACATTGTGAATATGGGGTATATACCGGAAAATAATAGAATGTTATGCAACAGTTGTTTATGGCGAGTGACGCACGTTAGGATGCCAGCCTTGGCGAGCGTCGTAAGATGCCATTGAGCGTTTTTTGACGTAGCTTCTTATACAACCATGCACACAATACTTTTTTACGACTGTATTTACTAAATAAAATACAAAAATAAACAACCACAGTTATGAAAATGTTTGACTTGAGTTTTGCAGATACTAGGTATCTATGGTAAACTTTATTTTTTTAGTTGAAGTTTACTACCTATCTTATACATAGTGACTACATTGAAAAAAAAAACGTTTTTCTTATGTTGGCAGTAAAGCAGTTTTGTTTTTAATATAAACTGTATAAATGCAGTTGTTTATTAAGTTGGTAGATAGTTGTGTTTTTTTACGAAGTTAGTGTTGATCAAGTAAAACCTTAACCTAAGTGTAATCTAAATACGCAGATAGGCGTATAGATCTAAAAAAACTAGGTTCATGGCTAAGCGTATACTTTTTGTAAAATTACGACACATGTATTGTTATGAGGAATACAGTACAGACTTTTCTGAAATGACATTATCAATGTTCATATTAGTGTTCTGGACCATTTAAAAGAAAGATAAGAGTACAGGAGTAGAAAAGAGTTATAAATTATTTATTTACATATCAGGTTTGTAAGAAATAAACATTCTAATTTAACTCGGTAATCATGGAAAGGGCCGTGTGAGGTGGATCTGAGACATTGAGAGGGTATGAGGCCTATGGCATTTCAATGCAATACGAAATTAAATGCTCTTTGATTAAAAAACTACTTACTTCTTTTATTTAAAAAATACATTCATTTATTTATTTATTTATTAAATCTTTATTGACCATAATGGTACAAAATGTACATTCATGTGTTTTCATCACCAGTAATTTTTCCAGAATCTATTAACTATCGTTCAAATTATTTTAAGAACACTTATAACTATATAGGTAAGTAGTTGTAGAATAAAGCTATCAATCAGACCGCAGCCTTACCCCAATACTCCGTAGTTACATCTAAGATCTTACTTTTGGGCTGACCACAGACGAGACGGCTCCAAATGAATATAGTAATGAAAACCAGTTCTAAGGCTTAGTCCAGATTTACTGGACCGTATTATGCAAACAAAGCCGACTTTTGGACTAGGGTTGGGTTACATCTGAGAGCACGAAACAGCATTTTGGCATGCTGCTATCCTATTCTGTCGCTTAGAACCGTCATTTGCTAGAGCGAGAGAAGGCGTTGGAAAGCTTCAGCATGCCCGGAGTCAATTATTATTAAAGAGAGAGAGAGAGAACAGAATACGTTAATTATTGATGTCAAAATTATATATTATTTATAAATTAGAATAAATAGTATTTTCCTATTATTTGAGAGCAAATTAACAGTTTATTTTGTTATGGGTAAAATAAAAAAGTGATAATGATAACTGGTTCAGTCAGAATTTGTCAGATAATAATTCAGCCACATAGTATGCTTTGTCAACTAAAAACTAATTTGAAATATGAAATGGCAGTTTGTTCAATACTTTTAAAAGTACCTATTAATGTAATTTATTAGTTGATCAATTGTTGACATTAATTTTAAGGGTTATTCACGTAGAGAGTCAGCTACTGACCGATATAAGTCTGTCTGTGTCTTACGTTAGTTTTAATCAAAAAGTGAATCAATATTTTATTTTGATTAAAATAGTATCAAAGATTAACCAGCTGCGTCATCACATCAGCTTTATCACTAACGGAATAGACAGAGTCCAGGTCCGCAAGACTCAAAGGCCATCTTAATATATCCATCATGACGATCTTATAAATAGGCAAAGAGCTAGCATGTATAGTACTGTCTTTTTAGGGTTCCGTACCCAAAGGGTAAAAACGGGACCCTATTACTAAGACTTCGCTGTCTGTCCGTCTGTCTGTCACCAGGCTGTATCTCAAGAACCGCGATAGCTAGACAGTTGAAATATTTACAAATTACGTATTTTTGTTGCCGCTATAACAACAAATACTAAAAACAAGACAAAATAAATATTTAAGGGGGCTCCTATATAACAAACGCGATTTATAGATAATGGTACGGAACCCTTAGTGCGCGAATCCGATTCGCACTTGGCCGGTTGTTTTTATTTGCTCCTTTTAGTATTGACAAAGTATCACCTCATATTTAAATAATCTTCGGTTTGGATTACCTCATATTTAGACAAGTTTCGGTTTAGACAATCTCATAAATTTAAGGAAATATTACTTTAGACCACCTCATTTTTGGAGGAGATTAATCTTTAGACCATTTCCTATTATGACGTCATGTGATTTAAACAATGAGCTGTTTAGACGAGTTTCTATATAAACTACTTGTTTTTAAGACCACTCGAGACTACTCTAATTTATGACCTAACTATCATATGATCCATTGCGAATTTTTTTTTTAAATAAAATTAAAACTTGTTCGATAAAATTTAAAAAAAAGTAACAATAAAATAATAAATATAAATTACCTGTGCCATTTCTATGTCCGTATATATTTATTTTTTATTCTATGTGCTGAAGACGGGTGTGTCACTTAGTGCCTATAATAATGAGTGCAGGAAATAGAATCCACTTAATCGGAATATCCATTCTACCATTCTATCCCCCTAAGTGATTCTTTGTCCTCTGAAATATCTTTTCGTAATCGCTGGAAAAGAAGGGATCCCATCGAACTCCTTTATTTAGTATCTCAGCGGCCAATTGCGTTGGGACCCATCGTTTTGACCAGCGCAATTATTGGCTGAATGGCCAGCCGATGTCAGTGAAAAGATTTTAAAAAGCGACGCGCGAAAATGTTGAAATACTGGCCAGTAAGAATTGGCGGGAAAGGAACGTTTCAACATTTGGCTATTTTACTGTGAATGCTTTTGGTTAATATTTTATATGAAACAAAAAATACCAATAAAAAGAAAAAATTAAAAAAGCCAAAGTTTAAATACTGGCCAGTAAGAATTGGCGGGAAAGGAACGTTTCAACATTTGGCTATTTTACTGTGAATGCTTTTTTAGGAAACAAAAAATACCATTAAAAAGAAAAAAAAAGAAAATAGCCAAATAAATGGTTTATTAATACATACTATCACGATGCGCGAAAGTGTTGAAATACTGGCCAGTAAGAATCGTCGGAAAAGAAACGTTTCAACAAGAGGGTATTATTATTGTATATGGTTTTGGTTAATATATAATTCATGTCAAGCAAAAATATAAATATATATAGGCTGGCACAAATGACACAGATTCATTTAGCCACAAAGGAAGTTCGAGACTCGTGTTTTATGGAATACTAACTCAACAATACATCCAAGACCCAGGACAATTTGAAAAAGGTCATTTTCCAACTTGCGCCGACTGGAAATCGAACCCGGAACTTCTGGGTGGCGGACTAGCATGGTGACCACTACGCCACGGAGGTCGTCAAAATAATTGAATAAAACACTGTAATGAGAAGGAAAGTGTATTGAGCAAAGACTCAGATACTTTATCCATAGAAATCTGTGCATAGAATAGCAGTAGCGATCTGCTTAATTTTCGCATACTGTATGGCGGCCGTCGCTTGCATTCACCGTTTGCGTGGTACGAGCGGTACGAGGCACGCAATGGATGTCAACCGCGGGCCGAACGGGCGATCGGACGCGGCGGCCATAATAATATTTGACCATTCCGTTCTGAATTGCGCTTTAATACAGTTAATATTTGTTTAAAACTGTAAAAATATTTTTTATAAGTTTTTAAATAATTAGCAGGCCGCAATTTGTAATGAGTTAAAAAGCACTGAATTTATCAACTCTTAGCGAACAGACTTGAAGTGGGTACCATTTAAAAGTTCTATTAGAATAACGATTGAAAACCCTGGAAAGTATTTACGAGCCATATAAATCGTAGGTAAACATAAAATGGTGCCATAAAAGTAAATGCATATAGATTGAGCTGTTTAATTTCCGTACTCGAATCAAATCTAGCTGGATTCAGACTGGAATATATTTAATTCTGCGCTGTCTGGGATTTTAGATCATATCGTATATCTGTAATGTACAAGGATTTAATAATAGTTTAGACACAGAATTTAATATAAGTGTTACATACAGAACGGGATCTACTAAGGTACCGCGCATTATGTGTTCTTGTTCCTTGTCCTCGCACCTTTTTCCCCTTTTTCTCGTCGTGTAGAGGCAGGCAACCTCTGGCAGCTCTGGCGAAGTTTGGCTCGGGTAGTACAGAGAGGGTCGTGCTCCTGCAGTGGAGACAGAAAGACCTGATGATGATGATGAGAGGCAGGCGCCTGCAGCCTCAACACGCTTCACAAGGCGAAAACGAAGGAGAGGTAAGGAGAGGTTTTATGATCACCCGGAACAACCTGACGGGCAGAAGTGAAATTAGGTTCAAGTTATTTGAAGGGTTCAGAAAAAAAAATGAAAAAATGAAACCCCTACAGGATCACTCGTTCGTCTGTCTGTCCGTCCGTCTGTCACAGCCAATTAGCTCCGAACCTACTGGACCAGATCAGGTGAAAGGACCATGCGCAAAAATGTATGGACCCTGGTCCAAATACCAATAACTTTGCTCAACAGTGATAAAAACTATGCCAAATGAAAGCATTTGAAGTGTAGATCATTTCATTCTATTAGCACCAAGCCGAAATCGAGCGCCAACATGGTGTTTTTTTACATGCCTTGTTTCATTTATTACCTATAAAAATGTACTTACTTATTAAAAATGTCAAGTATTTTTGATCGGAGTTTCACCTAGCGATGATATTCTTGAGACTATCTATATATTACATTATTTTTAGGGTTCCAGTGGAGCAAAAGGGTATATCTTTTAATAAATAAGCGGCCAAGTGCGAGTCGGACTCGCCCATGAAGGGTTCCGTAGTAGCAAATAACATAATATAAAAGTCTTGTAGTATGTTTTTTTAAATTTTTATATTTGAGTTGATTGAATGAAAGGTACATTGCCGTTTATGATTTATGACGTATTAAAAAAAAACTACTTACTAGATATCGTTCAAACCAATTTTCGCTGGTAGTTTTCATGGTAATGAACAACATATATTTTATTTAGTTTTATCATTCTCTTATTTTAGAAGTTACGGGGGGGGGGACACACTTTTTTCCACTTTGGAAGTGTCTCTCGCGCAAAGTTTTCGGTTTAGAAAAAAATGATATAAGAAACCTCAATATCATTTTTGAAGACCTATCCATAGATACCCTATACGTATGGGCTTGATGAAAAATAAATTTTTGAGTTTCAGTTCTAAGTATGGGGAACCCCCAAAATTTACTATTTTTTTCCTATTTTTGTGTCAAAACCTTAATGCGGTTCACATAATACATCTACTTACCAAGTTTCAACAGTATAGGTCTTATAGTTTCGGAAAAAAGTGGCTGTGACATACGGACGGACAGACAGACAGACAGACATGACGAATCTATAAGGGTTCCGTTTTTGCCATTTGGCTACGGAACCCTAAAAACCGTCATTACATAGTTACCCAATGGCGGGCGGGGTATAGGAAAGGGGAGAGAAAAGGAATGTGCATAGCGGCGGGGTGCGGCAAAAAAGGTAGCGTACGCGCAGGTACACAAAGAATAGAAAATTGCCTTTGTTTACGGTTTATGATTTTAGGAATGTATGCTTTCTTGGAATCAAAAATGCATCGAAACTCCATGTTCGCGCTAGATATCGACTTAGCCGTCATAATATAAAATAAAGTGTATTCCAAAACCTTTCATTTGGTATAACTTTCAACGTTGTTGAGGGGTTGGACCAAAATGTCGCAAGGTCCTTTGGCAGGATTGTGTAATCTTACGACCCAAACTCAGATGTGTAAAGTAAATAAATATTATTTAATTTGTAAGTCTTAGTATTATTGTCCCCTCATGTGACACCCACAAGGTATCTTTTGGATCCAAAAATTTTGATATTTATTTCTGTTTCCATGGAAAGTCGTCTAGACATTAGGTAATTGTTCCAAAAAGGTGATATACGAGTTAGTGTGCTGGTATTCGAACGTTGATTGTTTTACGAAAATCTAAGCAAACATTCAGACTTCGTACTATTTGATTCTAAAATGCAAATTTTATCAGAAAATGATAAAGCTAACGTAAACTTTAGCTATTTGGTTTAAACGTGACCTCACAAAAGAAATACTTAGAGTCTAGGCAGAGTCTAAACTATTCTCAAACTGTGAGGTGGCAGCAATTAGGTCGAACTTATAATGAGTCGGTCCCTAGGTATGTTCATTCATTAGTAACAGAATAGGCCAGACGTGTTCAGTGTATTGACACTTTTACCTTTGAGAGGTGAAGCTGCAGGGATATTCAGAAACTGGACACAAACATCTGGACACTCACTTGTCATATTCGAGTGGCATAAACATCTGGACACAGGTGTGTCCAATTAGGGAAACTTGAACTCGTTTTTTTACGCCGCCACAACTGAATGGGCACGTAAATACATTTGCCTAATTGCTAAATGTTACATTTCAAATAATTTATTTCAGCTTCTAAGAACTCACTACGTCCGTTTTTTTTTAAAAGTTAGTATTTTTATCACAATCACGTAAAGATATAAGTATTTTCTTCTTCTTTATTTGTCGATGGTTTATTTGTTTTAGTTTATATTATATCAGCCCAATATTAAGCCCAATATTCCTAAATTTCCTAAAGAAAGCCTAGAAGACCTAATTCACTCATACATATTTGATTCTTTATTATTGTTATAAGTAAGTGACTTAACCTATCAAACCCCGACGGTTCACATGTGAACCCGTTAACAATAGAAATCTATTGTGTCTGCGATTCCGGTCGTTGACGGGTTAAGACAAGTTGATGATATGAAATGTACGAAGCGTGGGCGTTATTGTATTTATTACTATATTACTTTAGTGTATAAGTATCGAACTGCGCCACCTGTTTTTTTATTAAATATATCACACTTCTTCTCTTTTTCGTTGCCTGCAAGAGATTTCTTCGGTGATAAGGCCGCACCTTTTAATTCATTATAATGTTATTATTTATATATACTCGTAAGTACACCAAAATTATAAATGTCTTTTGGTGCAATAAAGTTTTTTGTTTTGTATTGTATAGTATTAATTTAGTGGTATTCCAACGGAGGTCGTGCACCTATATACACACAGGCAATCGAAGAAACTCTGATATCGAGATGTAGGATGTGTGTTCTACTGAGAGCTAACAAACTTTCTATGCAAGTTGTGTTCGTTCCTAAAAGTTGTGCATTTTTGTCTTTTTATTTATATATATATATATAAATATAGTAACAATAAGTTTGTAAAACAGATAAAAAACGTGACGTAAAATCGCAACATGAAATGTACATGTTATTTCACAATCTGACATGTGTCCAGTTACTGAATAACCCTTTCAGAACCATTCTGTGATGTTAACCGATTTGTGTAATATAATTTAAATTACCTAAGCATCTTTACAACTATTCTCTTATTGATAGTTGAAAGAACGTGCGTTTAATATTAAATACACCTATTTAGTCTTCTTGAGCTATTTCAATTCGGCAGTCGAATTCGACCAAACGTCAGCTATACATACCGTAAATTTTCTAGGAATAGTATAAAGTTATCTAGGAGTATTTTAATAACGGACTTCATCCTTCAAATGCGATATTTGACATTTATCTCATGCTAAATTAAACGGTCTTCGCAATCCAAGTCAATCTATGGAAAGAGAATTATTGTACGGATTATGTCGGGGTTTCATTCATTCACCATTTATTTCTCAACTATACCTAGTTTAACAATACAGTTCCACTTTGCATACTTACATCAGTTTTTAGTCTTACTAAATATTACCACTGTTAATTAGGTACAATATAAACCCTGTCGGATATTGCAAAATAAGATTGATGGACCTCACGGAGATATAAGATTAGGGAGCCCGTATCACGCCTACCCATCGCCACATAGACATAATCTGTAACTATATTATCTTTGCCTGTATACATTCCTGATTCTTACTTGTCCAAAGAGTGTTAAGGTAACTTGTATCATGTTTTTCATTCAATTAAATTCATTCATTCATTCAATCGTAAATAAATAAATAAATATATAAGGACAAATTACACGGATTGAGCTAGCCCCAAAGTAAGTTCGAGACTTGTTTTGTGGGATACTAACTCAACGATACTATATTTTATAACAAATACATATATAGATATACATCCAAGACCCAGGTCAATTTGAAAGAGACCATTTTCCAACTTGCCCTGACCGGGAATCGAACCCGGGACCTCTGGGTGGCGGACTAGCATGGTGACCACTACGCCACGGAGGTCGTCTATATTATCTTTGCTAAACATTCCTGATTCTTACATGTCCAAAGAGTGTTAAGGTGGCCTGTATCATGCCTACCTATTACCATTTAAACATAATTTTATATTATCTTTGCTTATACATTCTCGTGTTAAATGAAAATTGCAATTTAACACCGCAGTATGGCGGGAGTTAGCGCTGTGGAAGGCTTAAAACTAATTATTTTTATTTAATTTATTTATTGTGCACGAGAATCGAACCTGCTCCCACGCGGCCGCCGCCGAACCCGTTCCGGACAATAAGGGCAAAAATGGCAGAGTTATGCGTAAGTACAGTCGGGTAGATAATGTTTTTACATCATAATTTTTCAAAACTAAACCCGACTTTAGCCCCAAACTACACAACCTATTTTGATAAAATTTATATCGAGCTCTTTCTCTCTCGCAAGTACACCATTTCAAACAAAAAAAAATTCGAAGTCGATCTAGTCATCTTCAAATAATTGGTGAACACATACAACGTGGAAGGGTCTTTTTTTTATTCTATTTTTTTAAGGGCTTTTATCTTAACAGACATGCCAGCCCACAGTGGAAGGGTCATACCCGTAATAAATCGAACCATTAGCTATATATGATCACTATAGTATAAAGAAATTAAAATAATAGGCCTTTCCATACGAAAGTGTGCAGGCGCCCGGTCAATTCTTACGGGAATTTCGAATTTTTTGTTTTGTTTTTTGACTGTTCTTTTATTATCATTGTACTATTATAGTGATCTAGTATAGCCTGTAGTTTAACTTATTACGGGTATGTTCCTTCCACGTTGAATAAAAAAAAGATCGCAACGAATTGATACCCTCCTTCTTTTTTGTAATTCGCTTAAAATCTATTTCAATGGGGAGTTCAAGTATATAAAATATAAATATTACTACTCAAATCCTTGTTCCATGTTATTTTGAGTTAAATTTGAGGTATGTTAGTAAATACCAGTAACTAGACGTCAGGAACTTGTTTATAATACAAATTATCCAATTATATCACGCCTCCGCTCCTAGTCTGGCTGGTCGGTGTTATCGCCAGACAAGTAATTTGAAACAAATAGCTGACTAGCCTAGATACGAAGAATAAGGCTACTCGTAATACCGATCTGATAGTGAAGGTGTCTCTTAAATCAGCGGATAAACGGATGAACTTATAAAACCTAACAGAAGCTAGTAAGTAGTACCTACGTATATCTAGACAGATAAAAGTGGATGAGATATTAATCCGCGTGACACCTACAGTCGTTTTTATGTCCAAAACAAATATCTCCCATGCTGGTCTGGAAGAAATAAAAAAAAACTTAGAATGTACCAGCTGCTTCTCTTCCCACGCAGATCGTAAAAGCCGATCGATGGAATGGGCAAAAATGCAAACCATGTTACCAGGCGATGCGGCTAGCAACCCATCAATGTATTGATTGCTTTTCCATCTTCTCGCCCACCATGACGCTAAAAGTGGCTTTTGGGTCTTGCGGCCCTGGGCTATGCATAGAACCGTAAGACCCAAAATGCTCTGTCTGCCCCATTAGGGATAAAGACGTGATAGTATGTATGTATGTATGTACGAATATTTATGAGAAAGTTTGAAGGTTGCTCCAATAGTGGAAAAGTTGGAAAGCCATCGTCTGACTCGGTATGGCTCTGTCATGAAAAGAGATGCCGAACACCTGGTCAGAAGGAGGTGACAGCTGCAGAGGGATAGGTAGGCCGAGAAAGACATGGAAAGAATGTTTAAAGACAGATATGAAGGAACGGAGGGCTAGTGCAAATGTGGTGAATGAAAGAAAGAAATGGAAGCAGTTGACAAATCAGAGCCGAATAGGGAAATGCCGAAGAGGATGCCGAAAAGAATGCCGTGTGGTTTCCGGCAGAGTAAAATAGGCCACTTTAAGTCCTCCCGTGGATGTCGTAGAAGGCGACTCAGGAAACACAAGCTAAATAAAGCTTATAAACATCAATGAGATCTCTTCAACCCATCTGGCCAGCGAGAAGAGTGTAGGCCAAAGTCCTCTGGCTACTCTTTCCAAGTATGACTCTGGTAGTACAGAGAGTCGTGCTCCTGCAGTGGAGACAAAAAGACCTGGTGATGAAGAGGATGGTGAGAATGGATAACATGTCTTTTTGCCAGGAAAATTGACCCCGAAGACACATAATGAGTGGCGGATCTACATAATCCAACTGAAGTTAAGTGGAATTGATATGCGTAGCGCCATCTATGATTTGCCAGGTAAATTGAAAGACCCTAAACTGATTTTCATTAATACATACTGAACCACCATCGCCAGGAAACTTGCTTTTATGTAAAAACTCGCTTTGAAATCCACCCGTTCGAGAGCTAATAAGCCACAGACAGACAGACATGAGCGTCAAACATATAAATACCAATAATAAAAATATAAAACATAACACCCCTCTTTTTGTCATGGGTTAAAAAAAAGTTAAATTAAATAAAGTGTTGACAAATACTCTACATCGGATTCAAATTTAAAATCTGTAGCACAGTTTATGCTAATTTTAATGCCTGCTTAGCAAAAAGTCTAGATTTTTATCGCTCATTTGAACGCCATAAGTAGTCTTAATAAAATGCTATAAAAGTTAAATGTGGATATAAATTGCGAATATTATGCAGAAGTCTGGTGGCTAGACAGCTCTCGTAATGTGTAGGATTATGGCAAGCAACGGCGGGCGCGCCCTGGCTGAGATGGGCGCGGTGATAGGTAAGTGGAATATATTTTAAACTTTGTTATGTTTTTAAGTAGTCGTAGAAAGGAAGAAATCCTCCTTTAGGGCCGACGCTCAAAGCTGAGCGGAATTGAGCGATCTTTTTTTTACCCCCGACAAAAAAGAGAAGTGTTATTAATTTAAAGCTAATGTCTGTCTGTCTGTGGCATGGTAACGCTTGAACGGATGGACCAATTTCAATGCGGTTTTTAGATAAGTTTGATGAAAATCTGCCGTTTAAAGGTTACAATAGAACTCTTTAAAATTGGGGGTTTTTTAGGTTGTTTGGCAAATAACAGTTTTCGTTGCGGATATTAGTTCAGCTATTTAGTTCCTCCACTCACCACTAGATGTCATTTACATATGAAACTATTGAAAGTCAGTGTTTTCTTAATTTTACTGTCAAAAAACTTTTTAATATTACTCATGTCCTGTTTTTTATTGCAATTAAGGGTACCTATTGCATTTTACCGAAAACATCGTATCTAACTACCCCAGGCCCTGTCTGCCCCGTCAGAGATGAAGACGTGATAGTGAATTTAGGCTTGTATTCATTGTTGCTGTACAAAAATTGTTCCCAACTGTACCCTAGATATGAATAAACATGTCATATCAGCTATGCTGTCTTAATAGTCAGTTCTTACATGTGTCGTAAGATACGACGATCAAGATACGAGTAGCTCAGTTATCGATGGATCGACTATTTTTAGCAATCGCAGAACCGATCGACTATTTGTGAGGGCAATTAATCGATTTTTAGAAACGTACGGGATAGCTACATACAGTTTTGTGTTTTTTTTGGCTCGTTTCAATCAAAAAGTATGGTTTAATTTTTTCTTTTCTTTCATTAATAAAAGAACGAAGATACAGTGCATTTAAAATTCGCGTGACGTCACGATTGGCTTCGATTTTTAACCAACGGTAACTTAAATCACCCCCACTCCGAAATTTCGAAGCGTATCTTGTAAATTTTGATTACTTTCTAAACGACAAAATATGGTCCTTTGTTTTCGGGTAACCTAGTTGAAGGTCTAAATAAAATATTATATTTTGACCCAGTCCACATTCCTATGGTGATGGGTTGCTAGCAACATCACCCAAAGAGCAACTCACGCGCTTACACGTAGCGCGCGCTTCTCAAATTCCCCGGTCGTCCGCGTCGTCTTGATTGGCATTTCACCCATTCGCCTCTATGGAAGAATCTTGATGATTATTATTTATGATATGGAGCTTTTGAAAAGTGTACTTTAAGTGCCTTAATTGCTACTGTTTAGTCTATTTAAAGGTTGACAGGAAGAGGACGTAAAGCTTTTGCGAAAAACAGACACTTTTGGCTAATGTACGATGAACTTCACGTTCTTACTTTAACCGGTAAAGACCCACACGACATTAATAAATGCCCACGTTTCTATGTCTATGCCACTATTGTGTCTGGTATTGGCGGTAAAGGAACGGTTAAACTATAAACAATAGTTCATAAAATAGTCTGAAGGGAATCAAGAAACAATTTAAAATGATATCCTCGTTTCCTTTCAAATAATTTATTTCAAATGGATTCCGGAAATTCCCCTTAAGTCTACCTATTGAAATTTTGGCTTAAAGTTTATTTAACATTTTTATCAAATATTTTTCTTGCACTTTAAGTAATAAGCAGTTTTTGTTTGTGTACTTATTTAAAACGAGCAAACCCTTCTCTTGAATTGTCCTGCATTTAAGTTCGGTTAAATGTATTTACTCTCCCAAAACTTTAAGGCTTGGCTCTACGCTTTTATTTTTCAAAATCTGTCAAAATTGATTCAAAAGTTGTCCGTTCTTTTCCGCTAGGTTTGTAGTAATGTCTAAACGCAATGCAGATAGAGTTAAAAATATATAGAGGTTACAGTATGGATGAAATGAAGAAAGACATGACGTAATGAAATAAATCTAATATGTTTACATTTTTGTAACATATTATGTTTTTGTAAAGAATTGAATAAGGTCATGTCCGTACAAGGACTTAATGCTGATGCTTTGTCTACCGGTCAGCCTTTAGAAAAAACAAAAATTGTTAATTTAAATTTTAAAAGTACCTGGGCGACCGAGCTTTGCTCGGTTACATCTCAAACATTAACAATTTTTTTTAAACTTGTCTAAATACAATGCAAAATAAAAAATTATATATAAACTTAAACATAAAAAAACAAAAGTAAGTCACCGAGTGGGATTCGAACTCGTAACACTCTTTCTAGCGGTCGGTATCCTTAACCGCTGAGCTAAAAACAAGGCGGTCGGCGCGACGAAATTAGCGACCATATTATGCGTGGAAAGAAAAACGCATGAAAACTCAAAAACACGCGTTTTCCCAAATATAAAACTAATCTAGATCGATTGTTTACCCCCGAAAACCCCCATATACAAATTTTGAGCGAATTCGTTAGAGCCGTTTTCGAGATCACAGAAATTTATAAATATATATATATATATATATATATAAATAAATATACAAGAATTGCTCGTTTAAAGGTATAAGATATACACAGTGATTTTTCATTGTTTTTGAAGATAAGGGCCACTTTATAAGGGTCGTTAGTAAAACTAATTAGCTAGTCGAAATAAAAATTCAAGAACAAAGTAAAATCGTGAGATCAATTAGTTGTACCACCGGGCACCGCCTCCGTCCGGCCGGCCGGAGATCATCGAGGTCATGCGGTAGTTTTTGATCGGGCGTAACTACGTGGTCTCGATATTTTTATCTTATGTCATACACAAATTTGAATTAAGTATATGGATAGAGGAATTTACAATAGATTTTTTCCAAAACCAATGAAAAGTCAGCATGTATGTACTAAATTACTAAGGGGTAAATAAGTAACTATATAAAAAGAGCTGCATTATTCAAATATTTATATTAAAGTAAGTAATATTTTTAAAATTGCAAAATAGTTGTACGTTATTGTATAAGTTTTGTGTGTGATGATTTTCCAGCCCAAGCCTAAGCGAGGGCGTAATGGAGCTGAAAGTGTTTTAACTAATATACACACGTATATCGCACGACGTTTTTCAATACACTTATATCTAAACTAATTTTTATTTTAAGGCTGCTACCAGCGCTAGCGACCTTGAAAATACAGAAAAAATAATTTATCTTTCTGTAAGTGAGATTATCAGAAATCCTCGCACAACTTTTAAGCTAGTTTCCTTAAGTTTCATTAGAACCTCGAAAGTCATTGAAATACTATCAGCTTTAGAAACCTTTACAAAAAGTGTCAAAAGTGGCCGTTTTTAGTAATTTTTAATATGTTTATAACGCAAGCGTGTTGTATGACCTACTTTATATATCTAAAACCGATGAAATTAGAGCCACTTTACGAGCAAATGTGTTGAAAAAATAATTAGATAATATACAGCATGGAAGGGACATACCCGTAATAAATAGAACCACAGGCTATACTAGATCACTTTATTATAATTATAAAATAACAGTAAAAAAGAACCGAATTTGACATTCTCATACAAATTTTCCAGGCGGCCGCACACTTTTGTATGGAAATGCCATTTTTTTTTAGTTTTTGGTTGTGATTTTTAATTGATTATAGTTAGTGGTCTAGTGTAGCCCGTGGTTCGATTTATTACGGGTATATCCCTTCCACGTTGTATATTGGCACTACTGTGGGCACTACATTTATTTTAAACTGACATCGAATTTGCTGAGTGTCTATGTAGTGTAAATGCTAAGAGAACAATCTCATGTATTCAGATTTGTCTATAGTACAGTTGTACTACTGTAAACGATGGGCAAAATTTTAAACAAGTGCTAAGAAAATGTGATTCAGTCCTTTATTTTTACCCATTTTTTTAAAGTTAAACTAGATATTTTATCTTTTTAGGGTTCCGTACCCAAATAGTAAAATCGTCCGGCCAAGCCAAGTCTACGCCACCAAAAACATCTAAAAACTTATTTTATTTTCATTTTATGATTTTTAGGGTTCCGTAGCCAAATGGCAAAAACGGAACCCTTACAGATTCGTCATGTCTGTCTGTCTGTCCGTCCGTATGTCACAGCCACTTTTTTCCAAAACTATAAGACCTATACTGTTAAAACTTGGTAAGAAGATGTATTATGTGAACCGCATTAAGGTTTTGACACAAAAATAGAAGAAAAACAAAAATTTTTGGGGGTTCCCCATACTTAGAACTGAAACTCAAAAAAATATTTTTCATCAAACCCATACGTGTGGGGTATCTATGGCTAGGCCTTCAAAAATGATATTGAGGTTTCTAATATCATTTTTTTCTAAACCGAATACTTTGCGCGGGAGACACTTCCAAAGTGGAAAAGTGTGTCCCCCCCCCCCTAACTTCTAAAATAAGGGAAATATAAAACTAAAAAAAATATATGATGTTCATTACCATAAAAACTACCAGCGAAAATTGGTTTGAATGATATCTAGTTAGTAGTTTTTTTTTATACGTCATAAATCATAAACGGTAATTTACCTTTCATTCAATCAAATCAAAACATACTACAAGACTTTTATATTATGTTATTTGCAACTACGGAACCCTTCATGGGCGAGTCCGACTCGCACTTGGCCGCTTTTTTTTTAAATTCGTTAACTCTTATTAGGTTTGATAGTTTTATTTTAACTTTTATTAAATACAAATATTCTAGAAACGGATTCTTAAATAAAAAATGGGGTTAACAAGCTCAAAATATTTTGAAAGTCCTATTTAACGATACCCTACACAATGGGTTAGTCGAAAAAAAAACTTTCATGGGAGCTACAATATTATAGTACCTGGGTGACCGAGCTTTGCTCGGTCGGTTTAATCTCAAACATTAACTATATTTTTTATAACTTGTCTAAAAACAGTACGAAATAAAAAATTATATATAAACTTGAACATAAAAAAAACAAAAGTCACCGAGTGGGATTCGAACCCGTAACACTCTTTCTAGCAGTCAGTATCCTTGACCGCTGAGCTAAGCGGATGGCGGCCGACGCGACGAAATTAGCGACCATATTCTGCGTAGAAAGAAACTTGAAAACACGCGTTTTCCCGAACATTAGACTAATCTAGATCGATTGTTTACCCCCCGAACCCCCATATACCAATTTTCAGCGAAATCGTTAGAGCCGTTTTCGAGATCATAGAAATTTATAAATAAATACATATACAAGAATTGCTCGTATAAAGGTATAAGATTTTCCCTATTTTACTTTACTGTTTTTTGGCATGATTAATATACCCATGCCAAATTATAGCTTTTTTAGTACTTGTAGTCTCTAAATAAAACGTCGGATGACAGACAAACAGACAGACATGATGAAACTATAAGGGTTCCTTAAAACGGAACCCTAAAAACTGTCGATAGTTTTACTTGTCATCGATATTATTGTAAACTATCAGTAATCAATATTATCAATAGTCCTATCGATATTGTTATGGTTTTTTAAGGCCACAAATATAGTATATAGACAAACGATATTTTATACTTATTCATCGATATTTTATATCAATTTTAACAAATGTACTAGCTCTTTAGACGTTACGCAAGCTGCAAGCAGCCCACGGTTTTCGTGCAGCTGTTGAGGTAGGCTAAGATATTTTTCCAGATCATAAAATGGATAAAAGCTCCAGTTACTTAAGAAAACAAGAAAAATGTATGGGCGGCCATTTTGGATCCAAAATCTGAATCCAGACGCCATCCTGGATTCCATAAAAATGCTTTCGGCGGCCATCTTGGTTTGCAAAAAAAAAGAACGACGAAGCACGTGGTGGGAGTTGTTCGGCCTACGGCCTCGTAGGTGACCTCTGCCTTAGGCCTCAAGCTTCACTTGGTTGCTTGTTTAGAGGGATAAGCAGAAAGCCCCCCCCCCCCCCCCCCTCTGCTTCTCCACCAAGCAAGTGAGCTTCACTCCTTACGGCTATCAGCACGGCGGAGGTCAAACAACCACATCAATCAGTCAGCCAGACAGTCAGTGGTACAGTATGTACGTGTATATTTCTCGAAATCTAAAAGTAAATAAATCCGAAGAGTATCTATTGATAAGTTTCTTTGGCTATTATAAAATTAATTTATTGCCACAAAACTGGTAATTAAATAAAACTAAAATATTATAAATCGATATTGTATGTACGGTACTTGTATGAAAAAAAATCTATGCCGACCATGTCTGTCAGGTAATCAATCTATGCCACGCTATACTTTGACACTTCCTTTGACATTATGACAAGTGACACAGTGTAAGAAAGTTACTCGCACGTTTGTTTACAGACTGTTCGACCCATATATATTCGTAATATTATTTTACACTGTGACAATAATTTTACGAAATTAAATGTCATTTTTTTTGTGAAGAGCGACGCGTCCTTGCTCTGCGAGGCCCATCGGCCATCTGACAATTTGAAGTATAACTGTCAAAAATCTGTGCAACCAGAACAGTTTATTTAAATACACTCGCGAAAAAGCGAGACGGCAATTACAATAATTTTCAGGAAGGTAAAAGGGCTTATATGACTGAAATCTAAAGCCACGCAAAACTGATCAATTATCGAAAAATAGCTCTAAAATTAAAACTAAAGCAACAAAAAAAAATTTGGACCACAATTTTGAAGATTACATAATTACTGATCTGCATAAAAAGTTTCAAAGCTGAAGTCCCTCTCGTTTGTGAGAAATTAGACCATATATGTTTTGGTAGAGGTGTTTTTGACGAGCAAGTTTGTGTTACAAAAATTAACTAATCATGTATCCACAACCACAATTATGCTAGAAAAGCGTTCTAGTATGCTATTAGCAAGTATCAGTTCTAAATTTCTGATATTCGCTGAGAAATAAGAAATAGAAAATGCCCATTTTCACGGTGCGTCCCCTTAATTCAACTTGCTATTTCTGTTAATGAAAGATTTTGCAAATTGTGTTCTCTTTTTTGAGGAACGGACATAGTGACATTAACTTGGCAGTCTTTCTTATTATTAGGTAGTATATATTTTCTCTAATATATATAAAATCAGCCCGATGTTGGCCACCTATACATAAGAAAAATAAACTATCCCTTACGGGGCAGACAGGACATTTTGGCTTTTGCGGCTCTTAGCAAACAGTCTTGGGCCACAAGACTCAAAGGCCACTTTTAGCGTGATGGTGGGCGAGGTGGTAATAGGAATCTAAATAGTGATAGGTTGCTAGCCACATCGCCTAGTGTCATGATTCACATTCCCTCAATCGGCTTCAACGATCTTTTGTCGTTTTCACTTTTGTGAAATGTAACTTTTTATACATAATGGTACGGACTCGCACTTGCCCGGTTATTTTCTTTTCTCTCGAACCGGCATGGAAAGAATTCATTTATATAAATAAATAAATTACACTGATTGAGCTAGCCCCAAAGTAAGTTTGAGACTTGTGCTATGGGATACTAACTCAACGATACAAGAATGAATGAATTCTTTTCATGCCTCATCCATAATTCTTTTCTAATTCTAATTTAATCTACAGCTTCTCTCTTTTTATTTCTCATTTCAGACATTATCATCATCATTTCCACGTAATCCCGGCTGCATCCTCAGCGGTAACGCTTCAGAGCCCGGGATCCGCTTCCTAACCGAGGTAATTTGACAAAGTTACTGGTTTTTACACACTTTTGTCAACCCCTAAAAAAAAACAGATCCACCTTGGACAGATTTACGCAAACGCTTCATACATTTCAGAAACCCTATCATGTCGCGATTAAAAAGTAATGGGCTGTAAAGAAGCAAGGCAATTTATTTTCATATATAAATTACGGGAGGAAGAATTTGCACGTAGATGTGTGGTGTGACGAATCGGGCTGTGGTAGGCTTCCTACTGCAATGTAAAGGTACCAGGCGCTGGATGAATAAATTTTAGATGTGGCATGTCATATTTTTTTATGCAAGCTCTAACAAAATACACTGAAATTATTTAAGGATTAATTTAATCCATGATACTGAACTTACCCTAAGGAAAATATAGTGAGATACGAAAAAAAAATTGCCATCCCATACATATTAACCGATCAATTTATTTTGTAAGACGCCTATATGCAGACTGTTATTTTATTATCATTAAAATATTCTTAGTGATCTAGTATAGCCTGTGTTTCGATTTATTACAGGTATATCCCTTCGACGTTGTATATTATACCTATCTTAAATAATTTATTATACTAGTGACGTCTTTAGATTGAAAAAAAAATTAAAGCTTCACTTCTACCACGTAAGAAAGTATATTGATGCTAAAACGTGAGGAAAATTGTAAATATTAAGGTGACCATTTAGAAAGCTGAAAAATTTGGTGGTCAAAAACTTAAGGCACTTTTTCAACAAAACACATCCAACAATCTTCTCAGGTCTGGCGCATTAACCAATCGGCAACGTAGCTCAGCAACCGCTATCGTTTGTTAATAATAATAAGACTGTTATATTATTGCGAGTGCCACCCCTAAAATAGAATTAAGGATAACACATCTAATCCAACAATCTTCCCAGCTCTACGGCAGCGCATTACCAATCGGCCACGCGCGACGTCGCTCGCCAACCGCCGCCAACCTTATAATAACACTGTAATACAATTATGAGTGCCGCCTCTAAAATAGAATTAGATTTTCTTCGTGCATCTCTGGGATTTTTTGCTCGTAGAAAATATGTGTTAGAATTTTAATAGTAAACTCAATATTTTCCTTGATGTTAATGATTTAGCACATTTTTTATCGCTTTTATCAATCTATAGACGCACGAGAGGCCCAATAAATGGAAAATTTGCCTCTAATAACCACGCTTGGGAATTACAAACTAAACACAGAGGAGGAGGGGTCTAGGTCTTCCTCACGTAGTCAAAATTACAGATAACAGCTTTCAGTATTTTTTAAAATCACAGGCACATTAATATTGTTGAGATTTAAATATTGCACGCACTCTTGGCGTCACGCGGTAAGGAGTCTAATACAAAATCAAATATAATTTTTTTACTTTTTGATTGCAAAATTGGTTGCAAACCGTATTTATTAATTGTCACGTAAAATAGCAACGGCAAATAGTGTGGAGGGGGTAAAAAAGTAAAAAAAAAAGCCACGAAGTATGGGTACGTTCCCTAACTCACTAATTGGTGTCGGTCTTTATTCTTATTTCGAAATAAACTTAAACTTTAGTAACCACCATGATCTACAGCTTTCATTAACCCTAAAAAATCGTAATTATTCATGCGTTTAAAAGTTAACCGGCCATAGACGTTTAACCGGTCGCCGTTTCTTTTTACGCTGCCCCAAACTCGAAGTTTTAACGCCAATTTATTCGGCATGCCTTAATTAGGGCTTTAGGACAGAAGTTTGGCACTTCACCGCGGTTTTGAGTTCAATGGCATCGTTTTTATGAACTTTAAACTCTTTATACATTTATGAATGTACGTCGATAAATTACTATTTTTATAGAAATTTTGAGATTTCTTTATAAATACCCTTAGACTGCAAGAACACTGTAAGCTATAGTGCATGACCTGTACATATTTCGGGGGACCCAACTAGGACGCTTTCGTGACTAAAGTGTTATTCAATTTTGGATAGATCCACTCTACCCTTTAAGGAGATATAAAAGAAGAGAAAGACACTGGGAGAGAACGCTTTTAGCGTTAAGTCCGCCAATTGTAAACAATTGTATATTGTGGATCAATAAAGTTTTTATAAATAAATAAATAATAATAAATAGAAGACTGGAACTGACGCTAAAAGTGGCTTTTGAGTCTTGCGGCCCTGGGCTCTGCATAGAACCGCAAGACCCAAAATGCTCTGTCTGCCCCATTAGGGATAAAGACATGATAGTATGTATGTATGTATGGCGCAATTATCGATTATCTTAATTCCATGAATTATACAGCAGTTTTTATTTTATCATGGCAACAGTTATGAAGAAAACCTTCCTGTTCAGCAAATGTATTAAAAAACCATAGACCTAGAAATTTTTGTTCATCACCATCTTCATCACGTCTTTTTGTCTCCACTGCAGGAGCACGGCCCTCTCTGTACTACCAGAGCCATACTTGGCCAGAGCACCCAGAGGACATGGCCTACACTCTCCTCGCTGGCTAGACGGGTTGGAGAGGTCTCATGATGTTTTTAAGCTTTATTTAGCTTGTATTTCCTAAGTCTCCTTTTACGACATCCACGGGAAGACTTGGAGTAGTGTAGCCCTATTCTATTCTGCCGGAAACCACACGGCAAAGAGTTATCAATTAAAATCATTCATTCGTTATAAATTTTAATATCTAGATTGGTTTTACGGGATTTACCTTCATTCGATATAGTGAAATGCCATTTGTCTATGTTTGAAAAAAGTACGCTTTGATAGGATTATCTGGATATTGTCGAAGCAATTGGCTGATTGGCTCTCATAGACTTATCAATGGATATAGGAATGGTAGGAACATTAAAAAGAACTGAGTTTTATAAAATATTGTGATTTTACAGTTTATTTCTCAAGAGCTATGCGGATTTATGATTTATACACTGCCTATCCGAGTTTGAAGTTAGGCGACATTTGGTCGATGGTCCTATGTAATGTGTTTTATCAAATTGACCGAAATTCACATGACAATAATCATAATGCATAATCTAGGCAATGAGAAGAATAAACAAATACTAATTATGATTCATTTCTTCGCCCAAATTAGCTTGACCATATTCATTATTGACTTACTTGACTTATTGTCATATGTCCCCTGGGTGGGGCAGAGGGCCGCTACAGTACTTCTCCATCTCGGTCTGTCTTGAGCAACGCGCTTCACGTCAGGCCAGGATAGCCCAATTGTCTTCATTTCCGCTGTTACCGGCCGTCGCCAGGTCTGCTTTGGCCGACCACGCTTCCTCTTGCCTTGAGGAGTCCATTCCAGGGCCTGAGTTGGAATGTGAGTGGGATCCCTTCTGAGCGTGAGGCCAATCCATGTCCATTCATTATGCCCTGGCATTATGAAATCGCAATTTATCACGTGGCCCATAAAAGTCCAGGCCTAAGACCCCATAAAAGAAACATAGATAAATAAGTATATTTCTTTTAGACATTTTTCAGGGTTCTGTTCATAAAGAATACGGGACCCAATTACTAAGACTCCGCTGTTCGTCCGTCTGTCCGTCTGTCTATCACCAGGCTGTATCTCATGAACCGTGACAGCTAGACAGTTGAAATTTTTACAGATGATATATTTCTGGTTCCGCTATAATATAAAACTCACTTTCGCATTTATAATATTAGTAGGAAGTAGAATAGGATAGTATGAAACCCTTAATATATAAAACGGTTACTATAGATTTGATATTTTGTCTAATTTATTCCCTTATAATGATTTCTATAGAACTAACAGAAAGGGAGGCAGAACTTTCTAGTAGGTACCTAATTTACCAGTATAAAACCTCCCATCGATTGAAACATTCAGCTCATGACAGACAACTGACTGATTGACTAACTCCGAAGATCGATCAACCCACGCCGAAGCTAATATAAACTTCTGATCGATTCATTTGAAGGGAAAAACTTCATCCATAGATGGATAAGCCAAAGTAGAATGTCCTGTTCTTTGAGATAAACTTTTAAGGTATTCAATACAAGTGGCTGCATTTGTATTGAGAGCTTTGGGTTCGCTTTTGAATTTTAGAGAAATTTAATTAACATACATACATATTATCACGTCTTTATCCCTAACGGGGCAGATGGAGCATTTTGGGTCTTGCGGCTCTAAGCTCGGTCAGGGCTCAAGACTCAAAGGCCACTTTTAGCATGGGTGGGCGAGAAGGTGGACAAAGAAATCAAATAGTGATGGGTTGCAGAGGCATCGCCTATTACTTTGATTCGCATTTTCAACCAGATCGGCTTCTACGATCTGCAAGGGGAGAAAAGCAGCTAGTGCATTCTAATTTTTTTCTTTTCTCCCAGAAAAGCATGGAAAAGTCGTTTTTACATAGGAATACATTAATTACATTTTGAATTAATATAGGGTACTTACATATTTCTAAAACTAAATGTTAAGAATAAAATACCGCTAAAAAGGAATTCTACATAAAGCTTAATTTGAAATATTTATACATAATTAAGTAAAGGAACATAATTTCTTTAATTCACTATCACATCTTCCCTCAGGGGTGGATATAGTTGATAAAGGATTCGTAGTGGGCAAGAGGTTTTTTTTTGAAAGTTTTTTTTCCCGGACATTCAGGGAAGCTTTTTGTAATCCATTATAATAATAGAACTCTTTTGTGTCTTGCAGTCATAGACCAATCGATAGGAAAACTATATAGATACGATTTCACGTAATTTAAAAAGTGGGTGAGTCAACTAAAAGTTGATTTGAACATATGTAAATCGACCGATGGTTATCTTGAAAATAGTTATCGTTTATTTGCAGATAAAAATGCACTAAAACAACATAGTAAAGATGCAATAGAATGCGCTGAGATGAGATGTTTCACGTGCAACTTTCTTTATTAGCCAGTCAAATCAAGAAGCATATAAAACCCGCGCCGAATACATACAAAATGGCCGCCGTGACGTGACCACATGTCGCGCTATGACATTTGTAAAGCGGTAACAAATTGCGGCGCTGTGATCGGAACTTTGGATGTAGTACACCGATTCCGGACGCTCGATCATTCGCAACGCTGCTTTTAAAAAATAAAGGGTTTAAGTACAGTTAAGCACGGAAGTGGCATTGACTTTAATTTAAAAAAATGCTAGCCTAAAGTCTGACATTAGAACTAGCTACATTATTTTATTTGTCTACTAATCTTCTGCCTTCATGATGCTGATGTACGGGCCCTCCGAAGCACATAGAAGAACAAGACATGAAAATCTGGTAGGACTACAACATTATAATGATGATTTATAAAAGAGTATTTTGCGGACACTTAAAAAGTAGTGTAATAGGCCCAACGTAATTTAACATCTTCACTGATGACCAAACCATGTGCCGAATTTACGTACAGTTTTCTCTATGGAAACAGATCTCACACTGACATATTACTAGTCATAAATTAAGACCCCTAAACCTATTATTTATTTTCCAATAAACCACTAGTTTACACAATATTATTACTGTTTCAGTATTCTTATCAACGAATTAATCTAAAAGATATATTAATCAACCATCTCAACTAAGTACTGCATAGTAAAATTTAGTTGATAATTCTATAGATAACTTAGAGTATTAAATGCGTCAAAATAATTCATAGCATTTATAATCAAATATTTCATATGAAAATGAAGTGGTCAAACAAGAACAATCAGATACCTACAATCACTTTTATCCAATGACAAATACCCGGACAACTATTACAATCGTAAATATAGATTGTATCAATTTCTATGGATTTTGTTACATAAATTCTGCAATATCTAATTACGTATTCTAGCTAATAATTCTCATCTTATCTTATTACTAAGTACATTTTACTATTCTCAATAAATAATACGATATTATCTTAGTAACTTAATATAGCACTTAAAACTTTGACAAGTTTGACTCGAAAATTAGTGTTTAGAAAGATATCTCAATTAATTATTTAAAAAATAATTTTCTTGAAAACTTTCTAATTCGTTATTAATTCAAAAGTTCGATACAGTCAATTATGAGTTTTTACTTAGAATATAGTTATAAAAGTACATTGCATATTCATACATGTAAGGTGAAATATAAAATCTGATCGTAAGATTAAGCGACCAAGCCCAAACCACACTTAAGTAGGTACCTAGGGCTCTTTTTTACCGTCCCAGGTTGGCTTGGTTTAGCATTTTACATAGTAAACAGCATATTATATTGCGACAGCCCTGCGTTCAAGCGTTAACCCCAAATAACTTTTTAACGGCTAAACCGATTTTCATTAAACATAGCTAAGAATCACCGCAAAGAAATCAAGGGAAGTAGTCTTTATCATCCGTTCCATCCGTTTGAGCTCTACGATGCCACAGACAGACAGACAGACGTTGGCGTCAAACTTATAACACCCCCTTTTTTATCGGGGGTTAAAAAACAGATTGAACGATTGGGCTGACACGCATGCGCTTACAGTAACGCTCTACAGTCAGATTTTATATCGGGGCATTGTGTTTTTATTACTAAAACGGAGTAATCATCATATTTCAGGCAAACATTTACACAACAGAAACACCGAACCTAAATTATTCACACCAATGCGTGCCCGACATAATCTAACCCTCAAAAAACTTGGGCGAAACTTACGCGTAACGACGCATATTAGTTAAATGGGAGAAATTACGCGAATCGCTTTTCTTCGCGGTTGTACCGTCGCGTGCCAACGGCGCATAAGGGCCAAACTCACGCAAGTCCAGTGTTCAGCAGAGCTGAATATAAAAAACGACAACACCGCCCCAATTGATATTTTGTGGAGTTACTACTGTTATACACAGGTTTATAAATATCAGCTCGGATTAATTTTGGAATTACTTTTGTGCGTAACTGTACATTTAATATGAATGTTACATGTTTCGTGATTTATGTTTTTATAGGTGCGAGTTTTTATAATTTTATAGTTACGGAGTATTGTATAGTTATTCTGGCTAATAAGAAAACGGATTGGGTGCATTTGAGGATTTTAGAATTTTGCTATGGGGTCGTCCAGGTCACGTAGAATTTTGAGTTTTGAAACCCCTCCCCTGCCCCTTGTTACCATTTTTTTCGGTTCCTTTAAAACGTTTGAGACGTACAATGCTAATAATACCGAGTACAAATTTACAGTCATTAAGGAGTGGCCAAACTCAATCCGTCAATGTAAGCAACTTTTTCAATAGAATCAATTCAAAATTCAGACAACTATTTATACAACATATAAACGACTCACAATAAATCGAACTACGGGCTAGACTAGATTACTATAGTATAATAGAAAAAAATAAAGATAAAAAACAAAAAAATCTGGCATTTCTGGGATTGGCAAAAATGGCATTGTAAATGTTTTGGGTACGTCGATTTTTATTTGCTCTTAGACTGTTATTTTAATTTTATTATGCTATAGTGATCTAGTCTAGTCCGTGGTTTGATTTATTCCCATCCCTTTTGTAATGTATAAATAGGTGGTCATTGATTTTAATGATTGAAATACTAATCAAAAAGTATATGTAATATCTCTTAATAATTTCCGAAATAGCTTGTGGGTGTACTGCACACCATTTGAACACATGATTGTACATCCTATATATGTAATTCTATGTACAACAATATATTCACGTAGGCCAATAATCGTCAGAAACTTGTTTAAATATAAGCGTACATTCAAAGAGGGTTTTATTTGCAGATAAGATGCAAATTCCATACAAATGACTTTAAGTTTGTACTTACTTATACTTAACTTACTTGCACGAATAATAATAAAATAAGTACATTAAATGAAGGCATAAGTTGCTGCGTATGAGGCTTAAGAGTCCCCTCACTCTAGATCAAAATACACTTTTCAATACAAACGTAGTCTAAGTTTTATTTCAAAACGACATGCCCGATTTCGGCAAAAATTTGTAAATTTAAAGATATTGCTATTATTTAGGGTTTCCTACGTAAAAATATGAACTTGAAACAGAATATACGTAGTGTGTTATATCATTTTCGACCATCAATATGGGATGCTTCTACATCCTTATATTTTCTTTCCAGTTCATAATTTTAGTGTCAGTAACCAATTATAACCCTAGATAATTGCAATTTCTTTTTAAAATTACAATTTTTACCGAAATGGTAGTCTACGTTTTATTTTGAAACCACATGTCAAGTTTCAAAATAAAACGTAGACTAAATTTGTATGGAAAATTCATTCTTAAGTAGTAAAATAAAAAAAGGGGTAAGAGCATTCTTAAATGTAAAAGCTTATAAAAGACCGCTGAAATCAACGGATTATAAAACTACACCTCGATCGCATGATCACTATCAAACGATTCTAATCTCGGAATTAGCGTATTAAAAGGATACAGGAATTTTCCGGGGGCTAGTGCTGTCCCTATTTGAAATAAATTATTTGAAAGAAAGCAGAGATATAAGATATCATTTGAAATTGTGCCTAATGCGGCCCTAAATTTATTCTTTAGACTATTTTATGAACATGTTTACAGTGTAAGTAACGTAAGGGTTTTCTTTTTTACTAAGAATTTTAGCGAAAAACGGCCACTTTTAGCTCAGTCTGTGAAATATGTCTCTATATATTCATTTATTTATTTCAGCACAAACCACATTTGTAGCCTCCTGTAGTTCTCCTTCTAGTAGTATTGTATTAAAAAAACTGTTGCGGCTTACAAGTCGACTGGTACAAGGAGAGGGTTGAGCTCCATAGAGTATGCCTAGGAACAGAAGCCTAAACATGCCATATACATTGTAAATCTTGAATATACAACGTGAAAGGGACTCTTAATAATAAATGAGGAAAAAAACCCGTGTGACGACCTCCGTGGCGTAGTGGTCACGTCCGCCACCCAGAGGTCCCGGGTTCGATCCCCGGTCTGGGCAAGTTGGAAAATGGCCTTTTTCAAATTGACCTGGGTCTTGGATGTTTATCTATATATGTATTTGTTATGAAATATAGTATCGTTGAGTTAGTATCTCATAACACAAGTCTTTTTTTTCGTCTGTTATTTTATCATTATTATACTATAGTGTTCTAGTATAGCCTGTGGTTCGATTTATTACGGGTATGTCCCTTCTACGTTGCATAAATTGTTATATCAACAACTTTGTATAAAAATTATTATAAATTGTTTTTAAGAAGAAAGTTTAATTACTTAATTCATTCATTCTTAATTACTATAAACAGTATTAGGTATACTAGTTTGGTTAGGACATTGCAGGCTGATCACCTGATTGTCTGATAAGTAAGATGATTAAGCCGTCGGTCCCGGTCACTGTCTTTGACATTGATCGTTACCTGAAACCATGTCAGAGGCCTTTAAGGCGGTTTAAAAACTCTGACACTAGAGTTAGTTACTAACACACACGATAAGAAGAACAGTAAATATAAGGGGCCATCGACATATTACGTCACAGCGATGAGGTATAAAATGAATTAAAAAATCTCTTCACGTCCTTATTCATCAATTTCGCAAAATATACCGTGAATTTAAATACATAACCTCATTTTACCTACAGTTGTAAAGCCGTCCAAAACGATCGCCCGCCACGCTCGCATTATTTCCATTATTGTTGTATCATTAGCCACAAAGCCCTGGAGATCAATACCGCTCCTTTTTCAGACGCACGCGATTTCGCAACACTGTTATTGCATTCGGTTCACTCAATCTTTAAAACTTTGTTTTTCATCATCATCATCATCATCATTGCAACCGTAAAATATCCACTGCTGGATAAAGGTCTCCCCCAAGATTTTGGGGGGTTTTGCCATACTCACCACGCTTGACAGGCGGGTTGGTGAGCGCAGTTTTTTGGCTTAGTCAGCTTCCAACGCTGCTGCCCGTCAGAAGCATTTTAAGCATTTTCCTTAGTCGCCTCTTACGACATCCATGGGATGAGATGGAGTAGTCCTATTCTAACCCGGGAACCACACAGATTTTTAATCTGAGTGATTTGAAATCAGATTGTATGTTTTGAGAAAATCTTTTTCTTCTTAAGGTGCCTCTCCAACTAGTGAAGGTTGGTAATCAGCTTGGCGTATAGTCCTCTTTGTTCTTAGCTCGACGGAATAGCTCAGCAGCGTTCGCTATCCCGGTCCACTCTCGGATGTTTCGTAGCCAGGATTTCTTTCTCCTTCCAACCTTTCTTTTTCCTGCGACTTTGCCCATCATTATAAGCTGAAGGAGATCGTATCGATGATGTCGCAGAACATGACCCAGATATGAAATTTAACGCCTTTTTACCGTAAGCATAAGCTTTTGGCCAATTCGTTGCAGAATTTTCGAGTTCGATACCTTTTGCGTCCAGCTAATGGACAGCTTACGTCTATAAGTCCACATCTCAAATGCTTCTAAACGCTCAAAGCTTGGAGAAAATGCTGCAGTGTAGTTTGTTGCCGCTTCTTCTACGTTTCCGCTTAGGATACGAAGAAGAATAAAGAAAAAATATTAAATGATACAAATATCCAAAAAAAAAAGATTTCTAATAACCGGCCAAGTGCGAGTCGGATTTGCGCACGAAGGGTTTGTGCCATTATCTATAAAAAACTGTACCTAGTCATAATAACTTTATTCATTTTTTTTATTTACTTATCTGCTCAAAAAAATCAACAGTAAATTAAAACTAGCTAAAATAAACTTTTATTTAAAAACAAATAATGTTCCTTCTTTAAACGTTTTAAGTTAACATTTAAGTTGATCTCAACGTTTGTACAGTGCAGAAAGCATATTTTTAAAATGCAAAAGCTAAAACTGCTGGCGTTTCCAAGAAAGATTGTAGTTTCCTTCTGCTGAAAAGCAACCATAAGACAGATTATCCTTCCACCGCACAATATTGAAAGGGATTAAACTAGTAAAAATCTATTTTCCTGTTTATCCAGACCTAAGATAGATCAGCTGCGGCTCTAATTGCAGCGATAAAGCAATTGCGGCGTCTCCGAGGAGCCTTTATAGCGGGATGGCGGAGCGGTGAAAAAATGGCGGAGAGTGTTAATGAGAAGAATAAAACATAATAAATAATGCAATGAAGAGCTTAAAGGCCTACCGGGTGCATGTTAAGCAAAAATTAAAAAAAAAACAATATTTAAATTAGTTTATTCAGTAATTCGATCTTCACAGGAACTTTAAACTACATTACTGCGAAGTGAAACGATCACTGCTTAGAAGAAACGCTGAGAGAAACATTTTCACAGTATTAGTCGCCTACTCGCCAGAAGAGCTTTGTCATATTATTAGTATCTTTTAATTATTAAATACTTACTTATAAAATACATCTAATACAATGTTGACATATTAGAACATGTGATACTTGCGAACGATTTAACAAAATACTAAGAAGTCAAAAAAGCGAAGTCGAGGTGACCAATCCCTCCCGGCAGTACCCGTTGACGAGTTGCACCGGATCAAGCAACACCAACCACACATAGATTGTGTAAAATATTTTGATCTCCTTCATCCTTCGGAAGGCACTATTTAAGACTTATATAAGACTCCTTTATCCTCAAATGTGATAGGTAGCAGTAGATAGCCATGGTCCAATCATATGAGATTTCAGGCAGCTTGAGGACTTGCCACAAATATCACTTAGACACGCGACAAACACACAAACAAACAACATCCTTGATAAGGAAAGATAAGCCGCGACTTTAATTGCAGCGATAAAACTCTTCGACTCATTACGGCGGGATAATGGCGGCATGGCGGCGAAGAAATGGCGGAAAGTGTTAATGGTAACAATAAAACAAAACAAGCAACGAAATGAGATGCTCGATTACTGGCGCCAGAAGGCACATTAGATTCCTTTAGGCTCCTTGAAAAAACTGACACTAATGTTTGCTACTTACTGCAATGAAAGGACAAGACATTGTGTCTTAAGATGTTCTTCCTCCTTCACACCCACTATCACGCTAAACTTATCCTCTGGGTACAGCCTAAAGCTGTGTCTACCCCATTACGGATAAAGAAGAGATAGTGTATCTTTATCAGTGGGTCTAGATAGAAATAGATCAGCTGTGGCTATAAAACAATGCGACGTCTCCTACGAGTCTTCCACTCATTACGGAGGAACAATGGCGGCATGGCGGCGAGGAAATGGTGGGAAGTGTTAATGGTAGCATATAACACGGGAATAAAACTTTACAGAGGCACTGATATGTCATTCGACAAGACAGCATTTAATTTGCTTCAAAACTGCGCTAGTAATGCGAACTTCCGTGGGGCCACCAGGCTTTGCAAATTTAGAAGGGTTGAAGGGTGAGAATAGGTAGAGAAACTTTTGAATATTCTGCCATATCAACAAACCATTTATTATATTATATTCCAGCAGTAACTATGTCATTAGCATTGACCAAGTTACAGCTGGAAGTAATATTGTTGTATCATGCAACATCGTAAATAGAAGAAATCTATTTTCCTGTTTATCCAGACCTAAGATAGATCAGCCGGGGGTTTAATTGCAGCGATAAAACAATTGCGGCGTCTCCGAGGAGTCTTCCACTCATTACGGCGGGATAATGGCGGGATGGCGGCAAAGAAATGGCGGGAAGTGTTAATGGTACCACATAACAGCGGTATAAAAATTTACAGAGTTACTGCGATGTGGTATTACTCGATATGAGACTTTGCTTTTAGTCATCTGTGTCTAACTTGATGCTAATCTGGGAGAAAATGATAAACCAAGAATGTAGGTATTTAGCTTTTTTTCGTACCACACACAGATCGTAAAAGCCGATCTAGAGACTGGGCGAAAGTCTGAATTAGCTACCCTTGTCCTTCCAATCAACTTGTGGAGAATGGAAATCGACGATGTTTTTTTTTTCAATAAACCATAAAAATGGTGATCATATTTTATTAAGAGAAACCCTTTGCCATTTTGATTTATTTTTTCACCTTACTCTCACACATTGAAACAATATCATTTTTGAGCTTGTACCTACTGTACATATTCTTATCTTACAATTGAATATGTAAATAATAAAATATGCTTAAATTTTAATCCTTAATGCGAAATCGATTTTATTGTGAAAAAAGAAATAAGAACAAGAATAAAGATAAATAAAACTAAACTAAGCTATAAAATAAACAAACACTAAATTATGCTAAATAAAAAGAAAAGTCATTAAAAACCTTAATTATTGGTTAATCATTTGAAATAACTGTTGCGTAAAAGGTAAAATCTTAAATTTTCATAAATATGAAGAAAGTTTATTAAGACAGAAATTAAGGATACAACGAAAGCCATCTTACACTTCTTCACGACCTACACAAACGTTAACGGTATCACTGAAATAAGCAAGCCTGTCTGCCGAAGAGTGACTACAATTATCGCAGTCACTAGTCCCCAGATAAAGCCTATTAACAGTAAATCGGTCCAGCGCACACAATCTCTTTCTACATGAATAAAAGGCAAGTTCCTTATACGCAACGGTTTTGATTCTCCATGCCCACTTGTGTCCTAGCTCACTACTACATCACTGCGCCCGCTGATTAACGGTTTTATACAATAAGTAATCAATCAAGCATACGACCCACCGGATGGTAACTACCTAGTGGTTTAATTGTTACCTTTGACCGCTAACGCGAGGGGTACCACACGACACGTTATTTTATCTATATGAATATATAATAGGCACTCCTTTATTTACAGGCGTTCAAAGACTACAGCAATCACTGAAATACCATTAGGTAAACCCTATGCTTAGTTTGTAAGATAATTATTACTTAGGAAACACTCATCTGTTAGCAATAGTAAACAAGCACACAAGTACAAGTGTAGAGTCAATACTGTAGGGAATACGTAAGAAGTCGAATAAAATGACCAGTGTCAGGTCATTACAGCCACTTTTATCTTTCGGCCTCAAGGCCACACTCTGAATAACTTGACCACAAAAAGTTTGCGAATTCGCGTAACTGCTGAAAGTCCTTCGTAATTTATAAGTCTAATAGATTTATAGATTAAAATATTTTTTATGGTTTTCAAGAGAAGTTCCGATATTATTATAATCTACTACAAATGGGTTTATCTACTAGAGCTAGCAATTGCGATTTGCGAATTGAGATTTTGCTAGTTTTAGCCTATCGCAAACACTTATCGTACCTACAATGTACTAAAAGGCAAACAAATTTAATGACAAGTTCAGTTATTATAATTTAATGTCAAGTTTAGTTATTATAAGTAAACTTGTCATACAATTCTAGGATTCTGTCATCTGTTCTATGTATATTGTACCCACTCTCTACCCTGTGTTGTAAATTGTCCTCTTAATTCAAGGTTGACTGGAAGAGATCCCTATCTGGGATAAGTCCGCCCTTGTACTGTTTTCTACTTCTAACTTGTATTTTGTGTCTTGTGTTTATGTTCAATAAAGATTTAACAAACAAAACAAACAATTTGTTTAATTTAAACTTGTTAAAGTTGAAAAGAACTAGTCTTATTTTGTACCTTGTACCACAGAGTTCACCACTTTAAAAGTACGGAGAAGCAATACCATAGCGAATACGGAACACATCGAATAAAAGGCTGAATAAAATGGCCAATGTCAGGCCACTTCGGCCATTTATATCTTCCGGTTAAGAGGCCCCAAGGTCACACCCTGAATAACTTTGCCGCAAAAAGTTAGTGAATTCGCGAAACTGCTGAAAGGTCCTCCGTAATTTATAAGTCTAATTGATTTATAGATTAAATTATGTTTTGGGTTTCCAAGAGAAGTTCCGAGATTATTTTAATAGATTGCGAATGGGTTTACGCAGACTTATTTTTAGAACCAAAATAAAATACTTTAGAATAAAACTGTTTGACTGCTTTTACTGCTTTAAATAATATAGCATGTGTAGTTTTACAAAAACTCTTCCTTGGTAAAATATAATCTCGATGTTTTCAAACAAGGTAAACATTACAGCAGACTCATCTATCTATACAGATAGCCAAAGAGTAAAAATATTTTGTCTGTACATTTAGTATTTTTGACTGAAATAGATAGAGGGACGCTTAAAAAGAATAATAGAAAATAAAAAAAACATATGTATGATAACGCTAATCTCCAAAAATACTGGACGGATTCGAATGAAACTTTTTTTGTTATAAGGCTGTTAAGCCTGTGCACCATATAGGATAAAATTGATCGTGGAAAGTATAACACCTGTTGCAGAACCATAATGTATGATGGTCCAACTAAACTATACGAAATATAAAAATAACTCCTTAGCAAAAGTTGTTCAGCCTGATGAGCAATTTCAGTAGTCGTAAAGCCTTCGGCTAGTAATCTATATTCGTAAATCCATGTACCTACTAATAAATTAGTAAATGATTGATTAGTGATTAAGACCGCGCAAGGCTTCTTGCCGTCTCTAAACATGAATCAGGACACTGGTTACACGCACTCCCCTCCGCCAACCTCGGAACACTTTTCGACAATAGCAGTTTTCGAATTATCGTTGGACTTAGATTGGGTGATGCCATCGTCGAACGCCATTTATGTTTATATGGCAGTGTCGTCAACAGGAACGGACTCCATGGGCTACACTGCCAACGCAGTGCCGGCAGATTTTCACGCCACGGCTCCATTAATAATATCATTAAAAGGGCGCTTGCCACCATCGATATCCCTAATGTGTTAGAACCTGTAGGAATAACTCGCGATGATGGCAAGCGTCCAGATGGTTTAACCCTTGTCCCTTGGGAGCGGGGGAGGGCACTCGTGTGGGACGCGACATGCGTCGATACGGTTGCCCCTTCTCGCCTCGGGGCGAGAAGGGGCAACGGGCCGGAGCCGCGGCTAAAGCAGCAGAAGACGCCAAGCGGCGAAAATATTCCTCTTTATCTAATGAATAACTCTTGGTCCGTGGGGTCCAAGTACTAAAAAATTTATTAAAAAAATAATTCCTCGGCTTGTCGACGCCGCTGGTGACAAGAGGGCTGGCTCATATCTCACGCAGAGGATTGCAGTAGCTATTCAGCGCGGGAATGCAGCCAGTGTTCTTGGCATCAAGCCACATGATCAAGATTTAGATTTTTAATTTAGTTTTTTAATTTAGATTGTAATTTAAATATTAATATAGATTTCTAAATAAATGATTTCTGATGTTAATATTAATTACAGAGAATTTAAGTTTGCAAGAGACCAGACTGAAATATGAGATTCTTCAAAAAGTATTAGCTGTTTACTCAGAATCGGCAAAGCGTGGTTGGGCCATTCCTAGAGTTGCAGGTACAAGGGCTTCTTAACTCATTCATTACAAATACAGTGCGAAAATTTTTAAAAACTTATAAGATTTATAAAACAGAAAACAAGACGCAAACACCCAAACGACTCATTCGAAGCGCATTCCAGGACGGAAAGGCAATATGTGGCCCCCGCGTTCGCTTGCCCGTTCGGGCCGCGATTGGTATCAACTGTGGTAATTAAGTGACAATCGTTAGTCGGAAACGAATTATATATTAGAACAGACTTGAGTGAGTCAAGTGACTGTTTGCATTATAAATAAAAAAATGGATTGAACTTCCACTAAAAACTGCACTGATTGACATATTCCTGTCTATTGACTGCTATAGAATACCTCAGAAAGATAAAAGTTCTACAGCAACATACGACCATTTTCTCCACATCTAAGGTCTCGATCACATTTAATAACGTTCAAATGACAATAAAACATTAGTGGATGTATGTAACAGTGCTCGTACGCCGGGGCTAAGTAACTTGACCAATTATTGCCTGTCCCCCGCAGAGTGGCTTGCTCTTGACATTAAAAGAATTCCCCTCCAAGAATTACGACTTGTCTGGAAGAGACAGTGTTAGTTTAGAGCCATCAATTCAATTTTTAACTTTATTTTCTATTTTTTATTTGTTGTTAGTAAAAAGAACATTGAGAATAGAACACAATTGAGACAATCAATAATGTAAATATATAATATTATTGATTGTCTCAATGAGTTTCATTTGACATTTCTCCTTTAATATGCGTACTACTAAAATGCTACTATTTTGTAACATTTTCTTTTAAATAACTATAATGAAACAAATGAAAACATTACCTTTAATATTTTAAATAATACAACATTAAAATCGTTTTATTTTCAAAGTCATTATTACAACAATTAATTAGTATTTTTTATCAATTAATGAATATAGGAAATAACAAAAATATACACATTTTGAAACCTATAACAAAATATCTATCACGGATTGTGCCATAATTATTTAGCAGATTTTACATATTAAGAGGTCATCTAAGGACTATAATCTTTTTATTGAATTAGATTTTGGCATAGCTATTAAAGTGGCATAAGCTTTATAGATTGTCAATTATGTTTTTAACACGCATTAAATCATTTCGTTATGACCAAGTTTGGGAAGCTAAATGGTAGTTGTAACTACTTTTTTATGCAGTAGCTATCAAGTTTCAGAGGCGAATGACATTTATATAGTGCAAGAAGAGAACATTTTATTTATTAAGGTGTTAATAAGTTGAAACTTTTCGCCATATTATAATGAGTATAGAAAAGTAGTGGGTTGCGAGGTGTTTGAAACATATCTTCTTCTTTTTTGACATTTTCTTCTCCCACTTTAGGTAAGGTTGGTTCTCGTTCGGTAATTCTTCATTGCCAGGTTCTATTCTTTGTTGTCAGTGAGTTTGAATATTATTGCACGCATCATCATCATCATCAGGCCTTTTCAGTCTCCACTGCAGGAGCACGTTTCTCTGCATGCTCCTCTCCGACACCAGACGGGTTGAAGAGGTCTCATTGATGTTTATAAGCGTTGTTTAGCTTGTATTTTCTAAGTCGCCTTCTACGACTTCTAGCGAATTGTCAAAGGCATCTCAAAACTGAAGCATTGAAAATATTGTAAATGGATAGAATCATGACCCTTCTAGTTAGCTCTACATCATCAATGGCTCCATTCTGTGAAAGCTATTGTGGGAGCATTTGACATCGCGATTGTAGTTAAATCTAAGTGTTCATTATGCATCCGCTTTCTATAAGAGATTTAGCAGATCTTAACTGATACTCAATTGTTTAAATATACTTATTGATTTTAGTACAGGAGAATTGATTACATTAGTAGGTGGTTCGCCCAAAGAATTTCAATTGCAGTGCAGAGAGGCAATGCTGCTAGCTTACTGGGCACCCTGCCTCGCGGCGACGCGTTGGGATCTCTATTTTATTTGTAATTTTTGTAAGTTTTTTCTTGTGTTAAAGACTGTAATAGATTTTATAATAAACTTATATAAAACAAACTACGGAACCCTAAAAAAGTAGGTAGATACTTAGATATGTTGTTTTATGATAATTAAGATATCATATCAGATAGATACATATCAGTCGGTATCAGTGACTTTTCTTTCTTTTTTCTTAGTCTATTATATCAGCCAACTTCTGAAATAAAACTTATTACATTTAATACTTTAAAATGTTTGTTTATTTATTTGTAAATACTTTATTGTACATAAACACATGACAAAAATACAAGTTTAAAGTAGAGAACAGTACATAGGCGGACTTATCCCAGAAAGGGATCTCTTCCAGTCAACTTTGAAATATGAGGACAATTTACAACACAGGAGTGGGTGCAATAAACAGACGACACAAAACAGAAACAGAATTACACCGAACTACTTACTACAATTGTAATCTATTAAAATTAATCCTTGTTAATACATACTATGACATAGTAAATATAAATACATATATAAAGCATACAAATATAAAATATACTGAAACTATTTTAAAGCTGAACTCAGTCCGTTGTATTGAACAACTTTCCCCAAGGAACACTTTTTATTCTTTGATTTCCATATAGATAAACTCAGATCAGTTGATCGGTCAACTTGTATGGGAGGCCAAAAATATTTTTTATATTTCGATATATGTTTCTTGAGAAGAGTTGTTCAGTATCATGACTGAATTCACCCTTAAAATAGTATAAATAAAAAAGTATAATTAACATTATACCTATGTAACTTAACTCAAGTCTTCAGACTTTTGAATGCATAAATGACGAAATTTAATTATATTATAGTTTGAATGGAAACATTTCACAGAATATAAATTATATACAATACTAGCTGTGCCCGTGGGCGTCGCTCTCCGTGGGAATTTCGGAATAAAAACTATCCTTTGTCCTTCCCTGGGTATCAAACTATATTCATATCAAAGTTTATCTAAATAGGTACAGTGGTTGAAGCGCGAAGTGGTAACAAACAATAATACAAACTTACCTACGCATTTATAATATTAGTAAGGAAGTAAGGTGTAAACACACATAGCGCGACGAACCGATGGCCGATGGGGCAAAAAGGTTCTTGAATGGCGACCGCGTACTGGCAAGCGAAGCGTAGGGCACCCACCTACAAGGTAGTCAGTTGACCTGACCAGGGTCGCTGGAAAGCGCTGGATGCAGGCCGCTGTTGATCGGTCATTATAGAAATATTTGGGTGAGACCTATGTCCAGAAGTGGACGTTGTGCGGCTGAAATGATAAAGGAAGTGAAGATAAGTTTGCGTGATTATATTTACACCTATCGATACCAAGTAATTGTTGTAGAAAACGCATTTGTGTAAGAAAAATTCGTTTGATAATTTATTTAATTTATTGTTTAAATAAGTTATACGTTGTTCACAATAACAATATCGCTGATTAAGGCCGTGTGGCATTAATAAAGCTATCGCATAACCTGCTTGTATAAATTCGTGGGTATTTCATTTAATGAAGCGGCCACAAAAATTAACGACTATCGGTCACCGGCTCACAACCTTTCATCCATCATAAAATTTATTTATTATATCACTGATGTCAATGCTCTGGATAGAATTTTACATAAATATTTCTGGGCAATTCTTTTTTTTTCTTCTTCAATATATTTTCATTCGATCCGAAGCAGCGTAGCTGAAGATGCAACTGCGAATGCATTAAGATGAAGAAGTTTTGTTTCTTCAAGCTTTCGTAGTCTAAGGTTATATTTTTAAGGTTTCGTATCCAAAGTGTAAAAACGGGACCCTATTACAAAGACTGGACCCTATTACCTGTCTGTCTGCGACCAGGCTATATCTCATGAACCGCGATATTATTAATTTTCTGTTTATAGTATTTGTTGTAATAGCAGCGTGAAAATTTCAGCTATCTAGCTATGACGGTTCATGACATACAGTCTGGTAACAGACAGACGGATAGACGGACGGACAGACAGAGAGACGGACAGCGGAATCTTAATAATAGGGGACCAAAAAAGCTAAATTAAAATCTTAATTAATGTGGACTGTATTTTCGTGTAGACACAAACTGTTGCTGGCAATATTATGCACGATACGACACAAATGTGGCGAAGGCTTTTAGGTGGCCCGGCTGTCCATATGTTATACGTCAGTGAGTTATGACCATAAAATAAGTGTCAATGCGGCCATTTTATTTCGCTCTCGGATAAATTTAGTGCTGCCTGTAGCTAATTTTATGGGCGGGTAATGGGCGAGAGATCGCGCGACTAATCGCCCAACCGGTCTGGTCAAGACGAGTGAGCTCCTGTTGGTACTGTCTACTATTGACCCTTGTCTTACAAAAATTAGAAAGTATTTTTTTTTTTCAAAAGAAAATCATTTTTGTGCAAGCTTTAACCTTATTAAAAAAAATTGTAAGTAACATTTTTTGAAAAAAATATGTACAAATTTTTATTGTGAGGCCAAAGTACTTAATAAGACAAATGAAACCAGCTCAGACTCGATTGAGTTGCGTTGCTTTTTACTAAGTTCCATTAGCCACTTTCCGTCGCGTGATCAGACCCTAGGCATCGTGTACCATAAAGTGCTCGTCAAGACAAATCAAACGAATCGTACTCGATCAAGTTGTTTTATAACTTAGTTACGTCAAATATTTCCGGCTTGTTCATGAACAGCTGATTGACTTCATCATTGTGTTGTTATCCGGCTAACATCAGTATGCGAAATATAGCTAAATCGGTTGAGTTGGTTAAAAATTGAGTTGCAAGATTTGACCTCAACAAACATTCATATAAACATACATACAAGATACATTGCAAGTTAAATAAAAGCTTGTAAAATACCTACCATTGTTCTCGTCAACTCATTTGATATCTATGGTAGGGTTTTCTAGGGTCCAACATTTGATCACCTTTAATAAAAAGAACGCTCTTGGACTTCTGCATCCTTCCTGTATTGAGCAGTCTTCCACGGCGTTACCTGCGTTTTGGAAGAAATAATGTAGCTTAAAATATGTGAAGAATTTTTAAAATTGGGTTGTTTTGAATTTATTACAACAACAATGCACGGACAATTTTTTTCCTCTTTATAATATTGTTACATGTTGACATATGGCGCATAAACTTGGTCTTCGACAAAAGTCCAAACTCAAAGTTTGCCAGAGAATGATCAAGAGTAGTATTTGAGTGTCAAATCAATGGAAAAAATCGGAATATCGAACAGAAATTGCAGATGCAGCTATGAAAGCTTCAAAATTGAAATTGGATGTGATCGTAAAGACCACCTCAAGACATAATGTTGAAGCCTTGGGAAAAGTTGAATTCATTCCTAAAATAATTTCAGTACATTTTGTTGGACCCCGTATATGTTACAAACGGGAACACACCAGCAGACGTACCAAAGAATTAGCAATAAGAATCATTTACTGAGAAAATGTATATAAACATGTCGGCTTGAGAAAGCTTAGGAACTCTATAATAAAGTTTTCGATTCCATATTGTTAATTTAATTCACGCTATTTAAATAAGTCGCTAGTTTTTTTTACTTAATTGTTTATTTCCTTTGCAATGATGAAATAATAAAAAATACTTTATTTTACAAAACACGGCTTTTTAATAAGTAATTATAGATATTATATAGTGATTGTTAAGTAGCTAAAGTATATATGATTTTATGTTTATTAAAGCCATTTAAGGAGGTAGTCGCATCAAAATATACATTATTTTTTAATTACAACTTTTTATACAATTATTGGTAAAACTACAACACGTTTTTGTTCCAGCTACGGTAACGAGTTCCTTCCATTAAATGAAAATAACATAAATAACATATTTAAGAGCTATTATACTCTTGCGCAATATTTAGTTAAAAGTATTTACATTGAATAAAATTTGAATGTTTGTGTGTTTGTCCCCTAAAAGCCAATCAAATAAGAACGTAGACTAAAAAAAATTTTTGGCTCCTTAGATGGATTATAAAAAAGTATGGTATATGTATTTTTTCTATTCTGTAATAATCAAATAATAGCGAAGATACAGCGCATTTGAAATTCGCGTTACGTCATGATCAGCTACATTTTTTAACCAAAAGTGACGTAAATCACCTCCGTTCCGAAAGTTCGAAGCGCTGCATCTATGTGAATTTTTACCAAATTGTTTAATGTAAACATATGGGTCTTTTATTATTAGATGAAGTTGATTGTCTTAATAAAATAGTATCTTTTTTACTCAGTCCACATCCATATTGTGATGTTACTTTGGTAGGATCTTCTGGTGTGTTTGTAATCATCATCATCATTTTAGCCGCATAACGTCCACTGCTGGACATAGGCCTCGCCCAAAGATTTCCAAAATGACCGATCAAGAGCGGCCTGCATCCACGCTTTGCCGCGATCCTGGTCAAGTCATCTGACCACCTCGTAGGTACGCTATACGCTTCGCTTGCCAGTACGCGATCGCCATTCGAGAAACTTTTAGCCCCATCGGCCATCGTTTAAATAAATAAATAAATATATAGACAAATTTCACTGATTGAGCTAGCTCCAAAGTAAGTTCGAGACTTGTCTTATAGGGTACTTACTCAACGATACTAGGTTTATTTTATAACAAATACATATATAGATAAACATCCAAGACCCAGGACAATTTGAAAAAGGCAATTTTCTTACTTGCCCTGACCGGGGAATAATTTTTTTTAATGTTTCGTCGCGCTATGTATTTTTGTTTTTCTAATATTCCAATGCAACCATTAGACGTCCTTAAATCGCTCAATACCGTAAATAAACCCGTAAAATTGCGCAAAGAAATAGCCGTTTCCATACCTTGTTAAATGAGCAGTAAGTGCATATACCGCTAAGTATGCGTCCACGACACGCTGCGACTAGTCAATAACTTGATTCCTTGTTTTCTATTTGTGGACATCTTCTATAATAACCAGCCAAGTGGGAGTCGGACTCGCGCACGAAGGGTACCGTACCATTATCTATAAAAACTCACATTTGTTGTAGGCGAGCCGCAAATATATTTCTTTTATTTTATTTTATTGTCATTGTGACCGCGGAACTCTAAAATCAGTATATTAAACCATATAATCACGTTTGTCGTATGGGAGCCTCCTTTAAATATTTATGTTATTCTGTTTTTATTTGTTACTAGCTGAAGCCCGCGATTTTGTTTACGTGGACTTTATGTCTCTGTAAAATGCTTATCAGGCTGAACAACTTTTGCTAAGGCGTCATTTTTATATGTCTTACAGTTTGGCTGGTGTTCCTTTTTCCATTATCATTTATACCCCGTATGTTGCCCAGGCTTAACAACTATATAGCAAAAAGAAATCATTCGAATCCGTCCAGTATTTCCATAGATTAGCGGGTACAAACAGACAAACAGACAGACTTTTTTTTAGTTTCATACTCTATTCTAGTAAAGATACACTTCTTTTACTGTTTTATTATTGACCGAGCGAGCGAAGCGAGCAAGGTCTCTAAATCGAGTTGGGGGCGAAAACACATTGTATGTATGTATGTATGTATGTATGTATGTATGTTTGTACCGCGATAACAGCCAAACCGATGATCCGATTTTAATGAAATTAGGAAGGCATGTAGGAAATATTAATAGAATTTTCAAGTTCGTTGGGCATCAAAATCGGTTCAGTAGTTTTTAAAATATTAATAAAAATGTCCGCGATTGTGCAGCAAATGAAACCATAGCGCGTTCTAAATTTGGATAGTGCCATCTAGGTGTTATTTAGGAAACTGAATTGCGAATAATAATCGCGAGGTCTAAGTTCGCGGCGAACTACTAGTATGTATAGATAACGGCAACAGAGATACATTATCTGTGAAAATTTCAACTGGCTAGCTATCACGGTTCATGATATACACGGACACCCGTTTTTACCCTTTCGGTACGGAACCCTAAAAAAGTATTTCTTGTTGAATTATTTACCGATCCTTGTGTTGTGAACTCTTTGAAAACTCTTTTAGTATTTTTGTGTCACAAATTTCTATGATTTTGATCAGTCACATCTTTTATGAAAGAAAGTAAATACATTATTACAGTCCACACATGTCATTTAGTATTCTAGGTATACGTTATTGACGTTACGTTAGTATAGCCGTACGTTAGTATAGCCCATATATGTCTAAAAGTAGGACCAAAGGTCTCTTATAATAAAGGGAGTATAAGCCAACAATCACCACATGTTTTTATTTTTAGTGTGTGTACGTGGCCAACACTGGTATCGGAATTTTAAGCTGGTGATCGCAGTAAATGGTATGAAGAAACACGTCGAATAGAGACTGTTGGTGCCTGTTCTCTCTTACCTACACCAGCCTTAGTTGTCTCCTATGACACCGTGGTAGAAGAAAGGAACATACATATATATGTTGGGAAACTATTAGCGCCTTGAGAAGTTTAATCTATATTCTCAAACAGTTTTTTTAATTAAGTAGACTGTACATATACAAGTAAAATAATTGAAATTCTAGTCAAGAACAGGCATAATAATCCCTATTTTAGGAAACCACACGAAGCACGCCTGACATTTGGAGTCGCAAGGCCGGGCCGAACCTTTGTTGTCCTAATCTCGGAGGTATTTCAGTTTATCGTAGATTGTAAGTGAATACTGAGGGTCCTATGTTTGAAATTAGGTGTCAGTAAAACATCAAACGTCGTCACTCGTCTAGATTTTGTAGGACGTTTTTGGGTGACCATTATGGTTATGTTGATTTTTGAAGGAGACAAAGTTTCAAAGCGCAACTAGGTCTCCAAAAGTAGGTACACCGCTAAACATGCAACCTCTTTTGTACCACAAATGTGGGAAAGAGGAAAGAAACAAAAACGTGCGCTTGTGCAAATCTACCACGCCTTCCAGATCACAAAATGTCTATACTTACTATTCTCATTCTTAAAATGGTTGCTAGAGGTATAATGTAGGCAACATTTAGCTAAAAAATTAATAGCTTAGTCAAAAAAACTGAAGGTATATATGGTTTTTAACCAATTTAAACTTCAAGAAGAAATGTAGTGCCCAATAGAACGACTTTTCCATGAGAACAAAATTATTTTTCTTATAGAGCCGAAATGGTATGTATGTAGTTTTCTTTGAAATTAATAAATTAATACTTCTACGCAATAACAATTAATAACATTGTAATATTGACTCTGCGTTTCAAAAATATTGCCCCTGAGTATTTGCGATTTAAATTATTCGATTTCAATGGCTGGCGTCGGCACATGTTGAGCAATGTCTGGGAAGGCTAAGTTATTTTATCATTTATCATGTTATCTTGAAGTTAAATCCTAACTCTTTAGTAACGTAATAACATTTGGTAGGATTTCGTACTCACATTAACAGATTGTACTTCATCATCATAAGATCTTTTTGTCTCCACTGCAGGAGCACGACCCCGAAGATAGGCACGACCCTCTCTGTGCTACCAGAGCCATCTCTGGTAGCACAGAGAGGGTCGTGCCTATCTTAGCCAGAGAAGCCACAAGACTTTGCCTACACTCTCCTCGCTGGCCAGACGGGTTGGAAAGGTATCATTGATGTTTATAAGCTTTTTTTAGCTTGTATTAATTCCTTAATCAATTTCTACGACTTCCACGGAAAGACTTGGAGTGTTTCTATTCTACTTTGCCGGGAACCGCACACTTATGTCATTATAATGTCTCATACGAGGTGGGGATGTCCCTTGCTTTTCTCTTCTTAGCTAATCTTATCCACGAAATCGGAATCGTGAGCCTACAGTATGTAATACTATTATTAATTCTGTGCCTACAGGTAAAATTATAGCCAGATTCTGATTGTTTTTTTATCTTACGAGACAATTATCTATTTGCATGCAACAAGTTTAACGATATTTAATTAGTTTCATGAAAATAATTTCATCGTGACTAAAAATAATTTCGTATGTAACAAACAACAAAAATCGTACGCGATTTTACTTAAGTATAATGTCTACAGTGGCGGATTTACCAGCAGGCTGAGTAGGCTGGAGCCTAGGGCGGCACGTTTTATGGGGCGGCAGTATCGAATATTTCCGACCCCTCCCCTTCCACGCTCCATCGCTACCCTGAATAGGGCCGGCATAATCAAGCGCTCCCAGGTTTTATTTTAAGTAATCAGGGCGGCAGACTGATACTTATCTATTTAAACTTCTTCGCAACAGAAAAAACTGCACATGAAGGATCCGAAAAAGGATGGGTATAGGCGGCAAAATATATTTAGCCTACTGGCGGCAAATGTGTAAATCCGCCACTGAATGTCTATAAAATGTCGACAAACACTGACTCATTTGTACATAAAATATATTCTTATAACTTTATAACAAACATTCCAACATTCCAAGTGCATTTACCTTCCTTATCTGCAAATTAAAAGTGATATCCATTACCCGTTAATGTGTTTCGGAGCATAATCAGTGAAATCAATCCGAAATGATTTTTGGATGCAAATGCGGCCATCTTTGGCTGAATATTTACGATCGGCTTATCTAAGCAACTTTATTTATAAATCTATATAAAATGAACCTTTTGGTGTACGTCGCTTACGTCTCTTTTAAGAACTTATCTTTAGAATAGCTTGCACGTTACGAAAGAATGTCTTAAGTGTCACGAAGTTAAGGTACTTTTTAGACGAAATTATTTTTTTTGAAGTTTCTTGTTTATTTTTATTGACTGCTTGCTTGTTTTTGGTTGTTTTGAGGTTTAAGTGTTTGTTGTAAGTGATTTTTACAAATTGGACACTGAAAATGTATAATTATTTGACAAGGCAATTTTTGCGTGTACCCAGTCAATAAACATAATGTTTTAACAATTATAGTTTTTATTTAGGTCCACGATACTCAAACCTCCTAAAACGTGGGTATTGAAAAACGAAAAATGATTTATGGCCCACCATATAAATTGACCGATCAGCTGATGACCTATGTCACATTTTTTTAAAATATTTACTAGTATAAATGTTTTTCCTTAGGAAAAGTTATTTACAATGATATTTTTTTCATGGTCTTATTTGACCACCTTGTCAATCTTGTCTTGCCTTATCGGCAAAATTGATGAACATACTTATGCTAAATTACAGCTTTCTAGTAGTTATAGTCTCTTAGTAACACCGCGGACAGACCGACAAATAGACTTGGCGAAACTAAAAGTTTTATCACAGCAAACGCATTTTCATCATAATTAAGATTTTTAAGTTTAGTACTTTGTGATACGTTTGCGGATCGATATTGAGGAAATACTAAGACCCAAGCCGTGGTTACCAGAAGTAGTTCAAATTGATAGACAAAAACCGATTGTACCCTTTTCGACGAATACTTAAAATGTTCACAGCATATTTTAGCTCCAAGCATTGCTAATTTATATTATTTTAAAAAAAGGAATATGCTCATTTCCTTTCGTGAATTTACTTCTTCACAAAAGTAGGCGCAAGCGCAGCTGCTTGAGCATTGCTAGTAATTGCTATTATTTGTTTCATGACTTTCAAGACATATTGGGGTTAGGTCACTAGACATATGAACAGCATTTGGATTATACGTGTTCGTTTGTTTGTTTTTCATATGCGTTTTTTTGAAGGAAAAACTTCTTTAGCGGCGTTGTGCACTTTTTTTGGAATGGGTAAAAAATGTTAAACTTGCGTCAGGACACGCTCGCGTCAGGACACGTGACCTGATCGAAAATTCGTAAGACGGATGAAGAGTAGACAGCTGGCGAGGCGTAGGAGAGGGAGTATCCCCCTCTCTTTCTACGGCGCGGCGAAAATGTATGCCTGCGCCTGCTGTTTCGTATATCAAAAATGCACAACGTTAATATTCAAGTTTTCATTTCTGCCGGCACTCCCAGAGTGCAATCCGTCGTTTTTTTTAGTAAGTGGCACCCTAGCACTGGTTCCAGCTACCAGACCTTCTTGTAGTCAGAAGCAGTCGTTCTTGAAAGCGAGAGGACTGAATGACCTGTATCCGGAGAGTATGTATAAAAAGAGAGAGTGATGACTGATTGATGAGCAAAGACGAAGCGAATAAATGTATAGTGACAAATAACACTGATTGAGCTAGACCCAAAGTAAGTATATACTTTTTTTTTTTTTTTTTTTGACGCGGAGAAAATCCCTTCGGATACCTTACCGGTTACGGGACACCGGTAAGGTTATGTGGTGTTACCACTAAAAACTCCGCGGTGTCACCTCTTAGCCGCTATCGGCCGGGACCGTGTGCTTCTTCATGCTCCACAGCCCCGGCGCGGCCGGCCGCTACTTAAGCGGCCCCGGATCGCCAACGGCCTCACGGCACCCTCTGCTGAATCAGAGGGGCCGGAGTAACCGCCGCCTTGGCCTCTTGGCCCAAGGACAGACGCGCTGACACGCACACGCGCCTGCCTTCCACTCCGGAGGGCTGTCCGTTGGACGATGGAATCCCGTTTCCACCGTCCAACCAGCCCTCATAATTTGGGGCCTGCGGAAGCAGGCCCTGCCCCAGTCCACCTGACGGCGACCGGGGCCCACACAGCCGGCCGCAGGGGATAGGGAGAGCGGCAACGTAACACCGACACTCCTCTTCCCCTGCGGCCCCACCGATGCCGTGCCAAGCGCAACGGCCGCGCTTGGTCGCGGAGGATAGGGCGAGCGGCAACGAAACACCGACAATCCTCTTCCCCCGCGACCCCTACCACGGCTGTGATGGTAGGGAGGTCGTCGTCACCCCCTTCCCTCACAGCCAGGCCATTCCCGCCAGGAATGGCCTCCGCCGGGCCCGGGGAGGCCTAAGCTTCAACCCGGGCAATGGGTTCCTCTTAGCTTCCCTGCGGCCGAGGCAACCGCAGGTACTGAGCCCCCCCATCGCGACAAGATGGGAACCACATCGGGGGGGAAAGTAAGTATATACTGCCTTAACGATGCCTACATGCCTACCCATCACCCTATAAACTTCCCTTGGCACTAGATGGCGCTACAGATAATAATTAAAACATTAAAACCTTTTATTACTTTTATTCAAATAAAGTTGTACTTACTCTTATTAATTAAATATGACTTATATGAAATATTATAATTATTTCAAAAACATATTCAACACAAACATACAAAATCCCGGACAATTAGAAAAAGGCCATTTTCCAACTTGCCCTGGCTGGAGATCGAACCCAGAAATTAGCGGTCAGGCGTGTTAACCATTACGCCTCTAGGTCATCAAAATTATAGATTTAGGAAAAAAATAGGTCTATAGTCAAAATACACAGTTATATAATATATGACAGAAGCAAGTGAAGGTCCATAGTCTTTGCCTTATGAGGAACAGGCGTGATTGTATGTACCTATGTATCCAAGAAAGGGTAACCTAACATACTGAAAAGAATGTTGAACAAAACAAGAGCCTTACATAACTTAACTTAACTACAAAGCTTAAAAGTGCAGATAAAGAAGTAGAAAAGCTAAATGAGGAAAATTGTGTACTGAAAAAGAATGTAAAGGAATTGGAGTCTAAAATAAACCATTATAAGTCCCTTGTAACATCACCTATAAACTCTAGTATGAGACTACGACGGTCCTCAACTCCCTCACAAAAAGAAAAAGTAAAAAAAGTTTTCAAGGATAACTCTTTTACAAACTTGAACGTCTCTCCTTTAGAGACTACAAATGCTGCCCCACGCTCACCCAATACCTATGACTGTTTTGGGCGTTGCCAACCAACGGATAATAACACGTGCAAGGAACCAAATAGCAAAGAGGAGAACACACCCAACAAAAATAGAGAAACTCAACAAAACGTGCCGCAGAAGACAGACAACTCTCTCATTTCGGACGTGAAATCTACCAAGAAGATATATATAATAGGTTGTCAACAAGTAGCTGGACTGGCATCAGTATTGACCAAATCTAGATATGATACACCGTACGAGAAATACTCAATAATGGGTATAACGAAGCCAGAGGCGTTATGCGAAGAGATTGCTTTAACATGTAATAATATTAAGTTAAACGAACATGACAAAATTGTATTATCAATTGGAGAAAATGACTCTAATCCTCTCAATATTACTGCCAAACTATGTACAATTCTTGACCAGTTTAAAAATAATGACATAATGTTGTTGAATGTTGTTCAAAATAAATTCTTAAGAGAAAGTAAACTAAATGAACTGCTTTTATTAATCTCGCAAAATTATAAAAATTGCAATTTTATTACAACCAACACTCAGTCGCTGTATGAGGCGTGTAAATGTATAAACTCAACAGTAGATTATATTGATTATAGGCGTAAATACCTCAATTTTAATGAAATAAAAAAAATGCAAAAACCATTTATCAGTCAATCTTGTACTAAATCTTTAGACAGGGTACTTACTCAAAAAACAATATTGGACTTTTTTCCTGTAATTGAGAAGCAAAACAAAATTAAATGCAATTTAAATAACAATTACATATCTAATGACTCTATTAACATTAACTTAGGAAAGGATAATTTTTTTCGCGAATAAAAACAAATTAACTATTTTTCACCAAAATATTCAAAGTTTATTAGATAAACAAGATTACCTTCAAGTAGGTTTAAATAATTTTTCAGAATCTAAAAAAAACAAGTATTGACCTTCTTTGCTTTTCAGAAACTTTTATTAAATCTGGAATGGAAGCAAATGTACATATGGAGGGATATGTACTTGCGGATTACTATTCAAGATCCAATAAAAAACGAGGTGGCTCGTGTATAATGTGTAAAGACGATATAGATTATAAAAAAGTTCCTTTTCTGAAAGACGTTTCTAGGGAATTTATATTCGAATGTTGTGGTATAGAGCTAACTCAATATCAAATGATAATAATATGTATATATAGAATCCCCAAACATAAGAAATTATCAGATCCTTTTCTCTTCTTGACTTATCTAAATGAATTATTAACAAAAATTGAATCTAAGGTAAAAAAAAAGAAAGTAGTGATTGTGGGAGATATGAATATAAATACCTTGGAAAATTCGAAAGAAGCTTGTGAACTAAAAAAAATAGTAGAAAGTTATAATTACTATATACACATCAATGAGCCAACAAGAAAAAAAATCATGTATAGACCTTTTTATTAGTAATATACCAAATGCCAAGGGAGAAACCCATATACTGTTGCTCTCCGATCACGATACCGCACAAACCCTGACAATACCCGTAAAAAAAATAAACAAAACACCAAGTTTTTGGTTCAGAAAATATCGTGATTATAGTATGGAAAATCTATCGAAATTCTATGACTGTTTAAAAAACTTGTCTTGGTCTGACATTTATAAAGAAAAAGATGCAAATAAAGGTTTTGAAAAATTTCATGAAACATTGTTATTGTTTTATGACTTATGTTTTCCAATTTATACTAAAAAAATTGTAAAAAGACATAAACATTGTACATGGCTGACAAGAGGTTTAAAAAAATCCTGTATTAAAAAACGAAACTTAAGATACGCATACTACAAATCAAAAACTCCAGAAACTAAAAAACACTATAGAAATTATAGTAATATTCTTAAACAATGCATTTATACCTCAAGGCGTCTCAAAAATTCGGAAAAGATAAAAAAATCGAAGAACATATGCAAAGCATCCTGGGAAGTAATCAAAACAAATGTACATTCAAACAAACCAAAAGAATCCATTCAAAAAATTATACATAATAATCAAATATACAATGACCCAAGTGACATAGCCAATATATTAAATGACCATTTTATTAACCTGACATCCAACTTAAACAGTAATACAAAATCACAACGAATTAAGAATTGTTTGATAAATAATAATAGTATATTTTTATTCCCAACTGACAGTTATGAAATGGAAAAAATAATTAATTCTTTAAATGACACAAAATCTGTAGGCTACGATGGAATTACCACAAAAATAATTAAATCAACATCCAAAATACTTGCGCCGGTTCTTAGTCACTTAGTTAACTTGTCATTTGTTCAAGGTTTATTTCCTGAAGCTCTCAAGAAATCGGTTATAAAGCCTATTCATAAGAGGGGAGATAGGTTATTAATCGAAAATTATCGTCCAATTTCTTTGATACCAATTTTATCTAAAGTGTACGAGAAAGCTATGTACTCACGAATTTTAGCTTTCCTTATAAAACACAACATTTTGGCTAAAGAGCAGAATGGTTTTCAAAAGGGGAAGTCTACGACGTTAGCTGCATTCAAATTAATAAATAAAATATTGGACAATATAGACAAAGGAATTTCAACTACAACTGTATTTTTTGATATGTCTAGCGCATTTGACTTTGTAGCTCATCCAATATTATTAGCAAAATGTGAAAAATATGGTGTTAGAGGACAGGCGTTAAAATGGTTGCAAAGTTATCTCTCGAACAGATCACAACATGTTGAAATTGAAAAAATTGATAATAATAAAGAAGAAAAAACATACAAATCAAGGCCTATTATTAACAAAGTAGGCGTCCCACAAGGAAGTATCCTAGGCCCGCTACTATTTTTAATTTATATCAACGACTTACCTAAAGCTACAAACCATTTTTGCACACTCTTCGCTGACGATATATCTATAATCATACCTGACATTTATAATGATGAAATAAAATACAATAATGACATAAATAATACTATAAATGATATAATAAACTGGATGACATGCAATAATTTGAAGGTCAATATTAATAAAACTAAATTTATTCAATTCTATAATAAACGCAGTAACACTAAGAAAAATCTAAATATTACACACAAAGGACAACCGGTTCAAGAAACTAACCAAGTTAATTTCTTAGGGTTTATTTTGGACAATAATTGCTCATGGGATAAGCACATAGAAAGCGTGTGTTGTAAAATAAACAAATTCTCTTATGCTCTTAGAAGATTGACAAGGATAGCAGACAGAAAAACCGCTATTCTTGCATATCATGGGTATGTAGCATCTCAACTCAGGTATGGACTCCCGCTATGGGGAAATGCTACAGAACTTAATAGAGCATTTGTCGCTCAAAAACAATGCATACGTGCGATTTTTGGGGTATCATCTTTCACAAGCTGTAGACCTTTGTTCAAAATACTGGAACTATTAAGTCTCCCGAGTATGTACATATACGAAATATGCTCACTTGTAAAATCACACCCAGAATTATTTAAAACCAGTAATGATTTACCAAGTAGGTACAGTAAAAGAAATCCAAAAAGATTATTATATCCTACAGTGAAAACATGGCTGTATAAATCTAATAGTTTCCCTATGGCTGTACGAATCTTCAATGAATTGCCTAAAGATATCAGATTAATACAGAGTATTAAACTATTCAAACAAAAACTGTATAACTGGCTTGTAAAGAAGTGTTTTTATAGTGTCAAAGAGTTTTTACCTGCATGTTCACATTTATAATGACAAATAATAAAAAATTGAAATTGACAATAATAAAATTTTGATTGCATGTAAATTTTGATCAATTAATATTAATTAAATAAAAAAAATATGTTATAGTTGACATAATAATGTCTGTTGCATGTCAGTGATGACAAAATGTGTGAGACTCGACATATTACTTTTATATCTACTATCCAATTGTACCACATTTTAAGCAATAAAGTTTCATTTCATTTCATTTCATTTCATTTCATTTCATTTCATTTCATTTCATGTACTCATTACATAATTAACATTGATTCGTGTACTTTTACTCGACTTTGACACCGCGATTTACCAATTCTTTAGCATTATCTACCAAAAAAGATATCTGTAATTAATTGTGGCGTACTTGCCGTAGTCGTGCCCCAGGGCAACAAAACACGAGGGGCCGCTACCTAGCTACGGTATTCTTCGTTAACATTTATAATTTTTTTAGAAAATAATAATTTTTTGTACCTACTTTTATAATTAGGCCAAGTACTTATTAAGACAAATGTAATAAGCTCGAACTCGATGGAGTTGCGTCATTTTATTACTGAGTTCCACATCGACCACCTTCCTTTTCCGTGATCAAATCTCAAAATCTTTTTTATTTCGGTCTGATCCCCTATCCAGGGTATCAGAAATAATAATGTTAAGATACCAATAATAATACAGTTAAATAAAACTGCCTCAAGATATTATGTGGAGCAAATCAGTCCACCCTTTACAAGCAGCTGAAGTTTTACTGTGAGTGGAAAATTGAATGGTATTGCGATACTTTTTTATCCTTCATGATGTATCATAAAGGGTACATTCTAAATTGTAATACTTTTTGCCTTCAAATTCCTATGCAACCCAAGCTACGAAGCAGCACAGCTAAGAAAGCGAAAATTCTTTCGTTACGACGACGCAATGCCCTTGTGCCGCTTTAAGATAGAAGACAATTTTTTTTAAAGGGCGTGGTTTTAAGCGGTCCTCCCAGGGCGCTTAGTCTAAAAATACGACTCCGGTAATTAGACAAACCCCAAACCCGAATTCCTTTTCAATTAACTTTTTGCGTGGACAATTAGTCCGATCGGACTCGGTAGGACATTCTTCCGGATATGGGACGCACGGAGTTACACAATGTCCGCCTTGTCTGCAAAAAGCGCCCTCTGTGTGGAGTTTATGCAATGGCTTTTAGGGCTGGCAACATCCTACTAATATTATAAACACGAAAGTTTGTAAGTGGATGAATGTTTGTTACTCTTTCACGTACAAACTACTGAATGGATTTTAATGAAACTTTACAATAATATAGCTTATACATCAGAATAACACATAGCCTATGTGTTACAATTTATAAAGATATTGTGTGATAATCCTGCGCAGACGAAGTCGCGGGCACCAGCTAGTTAAATCATATTATCTTTTCAGAGATCTGTATCAGATGCCGTGTGGTTTCCGGCAGAGTAGAATAGGGTCACTCCAAGTCGTCCGTGGATGTCGTATAAGGTGACTAAGGAAATAAATGCTAAACAAAGCCTATAAACATCAATAAGACCTCTCCAACCCGTCTGGCCAGCGTGGAGAGTGTAGGCCAAATCCTCTGGCTACTCTAACCAAATATGTCTCTGGTAGTTCAGAGAGGGTCATGCTCCTGCAGGGGAACAAAAATACCTAATGATGATGATAAAATCTGTATCACGTGTTTATGCGTTTTGAGACATAGCCCAGGGTTATAAAATATAAAGACCAATTTTAACGGGATGGTGGGTACCATCATCATCATCATCCGAGCGTATTCCCGGTTGCATCCTCAGCGGTAACGCTCCAGAGCCCGGGGTCCGCCACCTTACCAAGGAGGTTTAAAGCGGTAACTGGTTTTTACACAGAACGACTGCCTTCTGACCTCCGCTACCCAAAGGGTAGACCAGAACCAATCCTTCGTTAGGTTTAGGCAAAGGCTAGATGGCGTTTGAGACCCTCAGTTTATACGTGCCTTCTGAAACATGGAATCATCTTTCTTTTCGGATTACCAGGTGATTCAAGCCTGCAATATCCTAACCAGATTAGAAACAACTTTTCACAAAGTATGCTTCCCAGTGAGATTCAAAACCACGATCTCCGGATCACAAGGCCTTAGCCAGTTGGCTACTGGACCACGGAGGCAGTCAAATGAGCTTTAATCATCATAATCAACAGACATCATAATTTGAAAACAGGTTTTGAGCCTAGTTGATGACTGGGCTCATTCTTATATGTAGAATTTAAAAAGGTGTTGGGCTTGAATTTAACACACAGTATCATACTTTGACAACAGGTTATGAGCCCAGTTGCTGACTGGGCTCATAACCTGTTATAGTCTGTGTTATATTTAAGCTTAACACGCTTTTAAATGCTACACTGCCAGCCCTACTCAAGACACTGGGTGTGTGAATACCGTTCCCACAGTTCACTTATCGTGCGCGCTCCGTCCTACAACTCACGGTGACTAGTGGCGAGGCCCGGTTTCGCTTGCTAACAAGCACAAGCGACTAGATATTCAAATGCCTGGCTCATTATTTGTTATTGTCAGATGAAGGACGTTTTGATTGATTTCGTTTGAATTTTCTGCTGGCTTCCATGAAAAGAAAAACATTTTTACTTAGCTGCTTCTCTTCCCGAGCAGATAGTTTTAAGGAATCCTTTTAATAGGCAGTGTGGCTTGCGATCCCATTTTGATTATATCTCTTCTTGGTCCAATGGTTGACTGGCAGAAAACGCCATATAGCGTTAAGACCGCCATTTTTTGTATTGTGACCGACATTTGTGCAAAAATGGCGTTTTTTTTTTAATTATTTATCAAACTCTAGCACATGGACAATCCTTTTAATTCATATTAAACCGCGAATATGATAGACGTAAATATTTCTAACAAACTTGGACAGTAACCGATAATAAATAGGCATGTAAATGAATTATTACCGTCAGTAAATCTGTAGGTCTGGCTGAACGTGCGATTATTTATGATGCCAGGTTTTTATCACCGGCCTATCAATTAGAATGGTCATAGCAAAGACCTATTATGAACTGAAGTACTAGAGACGACACGACAATCACTGTTTTATCCCGCTAGCTCAATTGGGTACTTTCCTAAGTCAAAAATAAATTATTTTGTACTAATAGAAAAATAAAGCGTCGTAAAATAATGTCACTTGTCTTTATACATATCCATTTTAACGTTATTTTAAATTTATTATTGTAGAAAAACTGATAATAAGAGCGCTATTTGACTCCAAAAATCTATGACGTCATCTGCCTGTATTTCATACAAATTCTCATAGAAACTGTTTGTTTTGACGTTTAGAAAAAAGTTACTGATTTGACTTGTTGGAAAATAGCGTATTGTGAATCTCCGTCAACTTCATCTATAGTTGCTTGTTAGCTTTAATGCGCTTAGTAAACATCATTAATAACTAATTGCGAGTCGAACTCACGCACTAAGGGTTCTGTACCAAAATCACATTTTTTATATGGGAAATTGGGAACTCCCCTTCAATATTTATTTAATTCTGTTTTTAGTATTTGTTGTTACAGCGGCCACAGAAACATCATCTGTGAAAATTTTGCAGCGTAGCTTTCACGTTTCATGAGATACCTGGTGACAGACCGACAGACAGACGGACAGCGGAGTCTTAGGATGACTTGGTGTATGTTAAAGTACAGTAAGAATTCATAAACTCGGCGAAGTGTAAAGAAATAACTTTCCATCAATACATAAGTATAAAGACTTTATGTTCGTTTTTTTTAAATTAAATACTTATGATAAAACTCACACCGCCGTATATTCAAAAATAGAACAAACCATGTTTGAGATAGCTAATCTATATATTCTATGTCAGTGGGTCATGGTAATATTATAATATTGTTTATGCATACAAAAGTGCACTATAATTATAGATCGACATGTTTATAGTCAAACAAAATCAGCAGGATTATGTTCGTGACGGTAATGTGGCCGATGAATAAGCATAGTAGTAAATAGTACGGTTGGTATCATTAATTAATTTGAAGCCAGTATAGTACAAGTTCTATAATCTGAGAGAATAAGTTAGCAAATTCGGGACTTTGAACATAATATAAACTTAAAAAAAAAAAACTTGAGAGGTGTCAACGGACACCCGGATGGAACGAAGTTCCTCTCGATTAATTAGTGAAAGAATTGTTTCATTTTTTTCTGTTATAATAATATTTTATTATTTATTATGTACAAAAAACCTGTATACACTCAACAAAAATAATCGTCGCGACACCACACTGTTCAATGCGAAATAGAAAGACGAAACGAAAATAACTGGCTTGCTTTCTATGAAAGAGAGAGAGAGAGAGATAGACAGATAAACACGCGCACGCCGCACGGCTTACAACTATAGCAAAAAGAGTCGTTACAACTTTTGGTCTTAATTTTTTCCGTCTAGCCCCTTTCGCAATGCGCGATAAGGAACTACGTTCCAAAAATCATTTTTATAGACGCTTTTATTGTGAGGCCAAAGTACTAAGATAAATGAAATACCTAAGCCCAAACTTGACGAAGTTACGTCCTTTTATTACTGTGTTCCATCGACCACCTTCCGTCTCCGTGATCAGACCCTAGGCATCGTCTAATATAAAGTGCCCGTCTAGACAAATCAAGCGAGTCCTACTCAATGTGGTTATGTTGTTCAATAACTGAGTTCCATGGAATATCCGGCTCCATAATCAGAATAGCTTATTGACTTTATAATATTGTATTGTCATCTAACTTAAACAAGTACACAAAATTTCAGCTAAATCGGTAGAGGATAGTTATCTTCAAACACAAAATTTCAGCAATCGATTTAGCTGAAACTTTGTGTAGTTGAAAATTGAGTTGCAAGATTTGAACCAAACAAACATTATTAAATTTAGTAAACGGGTTACTCGCTTAAAGAGTCAGCTACTGCCGACATATTTCGACCTCATCCGGAGGTCTTCATCAGGGCGAATGTGACTAGAGGCCCGTACACCGCACCGGCTCGCGACACACTGATTTTAGTAACGGGCAATTTTAATAAAAAAAACAAACAAACATTCTTACATACATTACAAGATACATTGCAAGTTAAATAAAAGCTTGTATAATAATCGAAGACGAATATAAAATTACTTATAATTGTGAACGTTTTTCTAAAACTTACGACAAAGTTAGAGGGAATGGAAGGCTGTCAATCTAGTAGAGTCGCTAGGCTTCGTGTATTTTCCAAATGCCACTCTCGATCGACAAGATTGGGCAATCTATTGCAAACTTTCCATCTGCACATTAGCAGAGAATGAATATAAGTATTACATACAGAACGGAATCTCGTAAAGTCCCGCGCAATTTGTGTTCCCGTTCCCCTTCCTCACCCCTCCCCCCCGTTCTCACCTTGTAAAGGCAGCTGCAGGCGTTTGCAGCCGCTCGCATAACACCCTACCACAAGGCAAGAATGAACGAGGTGCGAGAATATAACAATACGCCAACAAGTTAAAAAATTATCCAACAAGTCAAATCAGCAACTTTTTTCTAAACGTCAAAACAAACAGTTTCTATGGGATTTTGTATGAAATACAGGCAGATGACGTCACAGTTTTTTGGAGTCAAATAGCGCTCTTTTAATCACTTTTTCTGCAATAATAAATTTAAAATCACGTTAAAATGGATATGTTTAAAGAAAAGTGACGTTATTTTGCGACGTTTTATTTTGTTATCGGTACAAAATAATTAATTTTTGGCTTAGGAAAATACTCAATTACTAAAATTAAGAGTTATTGTTCTAAATGCAGACATCAAAATAGTGATAAAAATTATTAAAAATTTATAAACTTTTTACAGGGGGAATGGTATAAAACTTATTTTGGGGCTGCGTGAATCTGTGTGACCTGTCATTTTATTTATTAATTGTAGACTTTATGCCTCCGAAAAAAGCTCATTAGGCTATACAACTTTTGCTATGGCGTTATTTTTATATTTCTTATAGTTTAACTGGACCAATATGGTTCTGCATCAGGTGTTCCGTTTTCGAAAATCAGTAATACCCTATATTTTGCCTTTGGCTTAACAGCTTTATATCAAAAAAGTTTCGTTTGAATCCGTCCAGTAAGTATTACCGGAAATTAGCGGTACAAATAGACATACAGACAAACAAACAGACATTTTTTTTATTCTTACTCTATTACTACGTCTCCATCGCCCCAAATATTTTTTGGAAACATATTCAATGTACAGACACATTTTTTTACTGTTTTATTACATGTATAGATTTCTCTTTTGTATATAGCTTGATCTCAAAGCTCGATAGAGTCGTTACTTAATAGTTTTGTCCTGCCGCCCCATTACCACATCATATACTAAAATAATATCGACAAAATATGTGAAATAAAACCACTGGTGTCACTTTTCATAAATTTGTTTTATTCTTAAGGGGGACTTTGTAATCTTTTGACCGCCTACGTACCGGAATAGGGAGGGGATAAACACCGAATACGAATATGGCAATATTTTTATTGGTTCTTACTTAAAAAGTTTTAATGGCTCTTCTAGGGGGGCATTGACATATTACGTTACAGCAATGTGGAGAGGGTCATTCAAATGTGACAGTCCATGTGTAGGGGTCGGAAAACAAAGTGACAAAAGGGGTTCTAAAAGTCAAAACTCTGCGTTATTTAATATTTGGATGCTATGCTGATGAAAATAAAAAGTATAATGAACCAGTTGCTTGTCTTACCGTGCAGATCGTAAAAACTGATTAAGGGAATAGGTGAAGATTTCGAGACATTGTATCAATATTTAATGCTGCCACCCATATGTTTTTATTTCCTTTCTTTGAAACTGGTGTTTGGGCCTTTTGGCCCTAGGGAAGCCTAGCAGTGGAGTTTCTGTGGCTGATTCAATATGATGATGATAGGATACAACAATATTAGCCTAGATAAAGAATCATCACATCATTCCAGCCGCACAACGTCCACTGCTGGACGTAGGCCTCTCCCAAAGATTTCCAAAATGACCGATCTAGAGCGGCTTGCATCCAGCGCCTTCCGGCGACCTTGTTCAGGACGTTATACCACCTTGTTGGTGGGCACGCTTCGCTGGACTGTACGTGGTCGTCATTTGAGAACCTTTTTGCCCCATCGACCATCGGTTCGTCACGCCATGTGTCCCGCCCACTGCCTTTTCAACGAGCTAATCCGCTGGGCTATGTCATTGACTTTAGTTCTACGAATTTTCTCATTTCTAAAGAAAGAATGCCTGAAAGTCTGAAACCATCATTCAGTTTAGTATTCGAAATATTCGTATTCACCACATCACTAGCAGAAATACTCGCGGTATCACGTTCTCGGAACGCTACAAAAAATATGCAAATGGTAAACAAATAATACGACACTTTAGCAGCTGTCGCCGGCCACTCGTTTTATTCGATACCAGATACGTTCGAATTTCAAAAATGTTTATCTTCTTTTGTCAATCGTTGGATATTTTGGTGTTTTGTCATTTGGTGCCAGTGTTAAATCGATTTAATCGAGACTTGACCTGTTTGCTGTTGGTCAATATAAATTACATGATCTTGAGCTTGCGCTCAAAAACTTGACGGCTAAGGATGTACATCATACATAAATATATATAATAAGAGTCATCATCATCATCAGATCTTTTTATCTCCCCTGCAGGAGCACGACCCTCTCTGTACTACCAGGGCCATACTTGGCCAGAGCAGCCAGAGGGCTTGGCCTACACTCTCCTCACTAGCCAGACGGGTTGAAGAAATTTGTTTATCTTGTACTTCCTAAGTCGCCTAAGTCGCCTTCTACGACATCCACGGGAGGACTTGGAGTGGTCCTATTCTACTCTGCCGGAAACCACATGGCAATATGACAAGAGTACTCGTTGTGAACATTCGTCAAAATAGTGTTGATACCTATAAAATTGTGGACGCGGCACAAAGGCAAAATTTTTGTAAGAGCCAATTCCGCCTTTGTCGGAGAGTCGACGGTCTGCACATAATTTGGAAAAAAGAAATATACACGGTGATTTTTCATTGGTTTTGGAGCCGAAGGCCACTTCATAAGAATCGTTAGTAAGACCTAATTAGCTAGTCATAATAAAAATTCAGAACCAAAAAATTTTGACTAAAATTCGAAAGTAAAATCGTGAGATCAATTAGTAGTTCCACCGCCACGCGTTGTCGACGGCCGGCCGCCCGAAGTTCAAGGGTTCACGCGAGTTCACGCGACAGTTTTGGACGAGTACTACGTGGTCTCGAACGAAAATCATTTTTATAACTTTTTTATCTTATATCATACGCAAATTTGGATTACGTATATGGATAGAGTAATTTATTTACTATAAAACACTATCTTTTCCAAAACCAATGAAAAGTCAGCGTGTAGACATGCTGCTTCTCTCTTTTCTTCATCCCGAACTGTGAGCTCGCGAACCATTAACATATATCTTCAATCTCTTTACAATTTTTAACCGACTTCCAAAAAAGGAGGATTTTATCAATACGTCGCGATTTTTAGTATGTTCACCGATTATTCGAAGACGCCTGGACTGATTTGGAAAATTCGTTTTTGTTTGAAAGGGCATGCTTGTTAGGTGGTCAAATAGAAATTTTATCAAAATCGGTTGTGTAGTTTGAGGTTGAAACTAATTTTTAATTCTGAAGATTTTTTTTATTATGTTTTTGCTATTTAAAATTTATTTGTCTCAGTTACTCGCCTACGAAAACTAATGTTCCGAGAAAAATACCTACAAACCCTGTGTTGATATGTATATAATAAATCGGACTAGTAGACTGTAGGAACTTCGCTTGCTTTGCTAGCTTATACAACATTGATTAACACAAAATCTTGAAGAAGATCTATTCATAACGATGTAATAAAAGTCTAAACTTACACCAAATAAAATAAGTACAATCCAATAAAGAATAACACGAAGCAATTACTTGTACAAAACGTACTTACGGAGCAGAAAACGTTTAAAATTTCACTATCCAACAAAAGAAATAAACTATTGAGCGGATGGAACATTTTTAATAAATCACATTTCGTAACAGCTCTTGTAAAACGGAACGCAACATCTTTGACAAGAGCGCACTTAATGTCATGTTGATTTGACTTCTGCGGTCCTCAAAATAAATTTTACGGCAATTTCAAACTTATTACAACCACATAGGGTCCACATATTTGTTTTGTAGAAGAATTTTATGAGCTAGTAATTTGCAAAGTTAGTTTTTAGACAAATGAAATCGAAAGTTTAACATTGGAGGAACATGTTGATTGCTCATTCGAAATAGAAATGAATCACAGCAAATAAAACACATGTAACATGACATATCTAAATACCTACGTATTTTTGTTACGTAATTTTAGCTTTCAATTTCTTCTGCCGGATTAATTATACCTATTACATTTATAGTTAAGTTACACAATAATTAAAATAGATGTTACAGAATGTCACTTGACAGCTGTCAAATATTAGCGGTAACACAAAAAAGTACAAGTAATTGCTTAAATAACGTAACTAGGTACTAGGTATAACTACTTGTACTATTATGAATTCTGTGGTATAACTCAAATAAAATGTCGATCAAACGGGATTCAAACGCAAACTTTCGGGTTTGGCAATGAAAAGATTTTTATAAATCCAGATCCTTTCTAGGGGATTATCAAAATAAAGGATTTTACATAAGAATTACGATACTATAATACAACTTATATTCTTAGATTCAAATAATAATGCTTAAATATTATGACATATATCTTTAAATGTAATTTAAAATTAGAAATGCCATGAACATAGTTCCCGCGAATCCTATCAAGGATCTGGCATTTTTTTTTTTAAATATTGTTTTGTTTTATTCTGGACTCTTTGATATACACGGCTTTTGTGGTGTTAGTGGTAAGTGTAGAGTACGGACCGGTCCCCGATTCGTTCCGGAGTGGGCTGGTTGGAGGCAGCTGGATAACTGGACCGCATTCCCGGGGCGTCCCAACGTTGGGATCGCATCGATACGAGGATGTAATGGATGAGCAAACATGACAAATCGTTAGTTAAAATATACTTTTGACCTTTACTTCAAAATCGGCACGACATACGAACGTAGCTACGTGTCAAGCAACATTAAGCGCTACGAAATGATACTAAAATCTAATTTGGTTTGACATTGAAATAAGGCGACACTATCCAACGACTTTGGTGTTATTTTATGAGATAAAAACCCAGACATATAAAAATAAAATTAAACAAAAGCAAAATAGCGAATATTCAATAACAAATTTAGGCAGTTGGATTTTTTGTTTTGTTAAGAAATACTTAAGACCGCCATCTAGTGATGATTAGATAAGTAGCGAAACTACATATGATATCCGAAGAGCCATCTATTATTTACTAGGGAAAACCCTTACTTTCAAGCGTTAACCCCCTATAACTTTACTCCCAACAGATTTTTCCTTTCTGAGGTAATAGGTACTTTTATCAGATTTGTGATAGGTATCTCTGTTCTGAACTCTGATGATGACCCATACAACGCATTTACAAAATCCCTCCTCTCTTTTACTTTATGATAATCACGCGATAATATTCTTTCGATAATCGCGTATATTTTAAGAGTTTTCTTGGAATTTGACCTTTATCCAAATACTGATACATTTTTATACTTTACCTTATACTGCAGGGAATGTTATGTTACTTATATTTATACCTTTTTCGATTTGTGCCACAAAACCAGAGTTGAACCCCAGATATCTCATCAAAAATCCGAGTGTGGAACGACAGACAGAAACACGCTTGCACGATATGACTACACACAGAAAGCAGAGCTGACTGAAATTTCTACTCATAGACAACACGTTTCGCCGAAAACTTTGTTGATAGAAAACACTGTTCGTATATATCTCGGTTAAAAGGAAGCAATGTTGACAGAAATCACTGTTCATAGATATACAATCTCCATAAACTTCGTTGGCAGAAATTACAGTTCCTAGTTACAAAGAAAAGAGCCCTTGGAGGAAGAAGCAATTATTATATATATTAAATTACTAACTTTTGCCAGCGCCTGGTTTGTATTTTTTTTTTCCGGATTCCCGGACAAGCGTGTTTCTGTCTATCGTTCCACACTCCAAAAACCCACGGCAAACTCCATATATTTTGACAGTTAAGACTTAATAGTGGCTTAATAAGTACACTTAGTGTACTTTTTAAGCCAAATACAATTAGACTTCCTACTCCTTGATATTCGCGCATTTTGAGGTTAGCTAGGTATAAGGTCTAACAAAATATACTGAAATATTTTAAGGGTGAATTCAGTCCATGATACTGAACAACTTTCCCCAAGGAACACGTATCGAAATATAAAACGTCATTTTTGGTCTCACATACAAGTTGACCGATCAGCTGATCCGATTATGTATGAAAAGCCAAAAAATATTTTTCATATTTCGACATAGATACGTTTCTTGGGGAAAGTTGTTCACCATTACAACCTGAATTTACCCTTAACATAGTTTTAGTATATTTTGTTAGATCATAAATACAATGTAAGATATTGCATTGCAGCAAGCCAGGGCAGGATGATGTTTCTCTCTTCGTAAGTTATACAGAGTGACTTTATATCACAGAGCATTTTATTCTCACCTTGAAATCAAATCAGTGTAAAGCCTCAAGGTATCCTACCTACATAGATATTATAGGCGTCACAAGCGGTCCGAAAACTTCACAATACTGCTGAACGGTCTTATAGAGGGATTTTGGTATAGGTCATAATAAAAACCCTCGCATTCAAGGAAAAATTCAGTCACTTATTCCTCGCCTTTTTTTCTACTCCTGTCATGTCGTCCGAGTCTATGTCTATATTCAGTCAGTCTGCAAAGAGGCTGGACGCCCGGACAACTGCTGAGGATGCAATGAGATCAGAGAGGCGACATAGTTACTTATCGCACTCCTACATCTTCCCTAAAGGATAAAAAAACTAAAGCGGAGCTGCTAACAGGCCAAGCCGTGGAAAACAATTTAACAATAAATCCCTAGGGAGCGAAATCTTTAGCAACTTAAACCCAACTTAAATCGTCTTAAAATTGAAAATGCAAACTAGTTTCTTGACTCGTGCCTTCGCCGAATATCTTTCTTTGTTTCTTTAAAAGAATCCTCCATACATTTATTTATCTGAATAGTTGGAGTTCGTCGACACGGAAAGAAACAATTTCATCATAGGTACCTGTTACGTTACAAACTCCTTAGTTCTTGCTTTTAAATATTTAATTTATTGCTTGTTTTTTTTAAATATATTGTTATATAAATATTCTTAGATATGTATCCTCGCTAGTTTCCTTTATACTCTTGTATTAAAAATTACTTCTTAATAATTCTCCAATTTCTTAATAAATACGTATATGTAGGTACCATAAGTTGAATTTTACTTTTTTTTTGTTATTCCTGAACTTTTGCGCAAGTAAAATATACTTACATTAAAGGTCGAGGAAATAAGGAATGACATATCGAATGTAGAAATCGTAAAAAGTTGCCATTGGTCGTCGATAGTTGTAATAAAATTAAAAAATCTAAATGGACGATTTATCGTATGAAAAATATATTTATACGAAATTTTGAACTCGTGCAATCTGTTAAAAAAATAACGTTAGGTCGTTATAAAAAAAACAACCACTATCTTTACAAGCAGGTGCATAGATACCTCAGCTTATTTGTAAAGTTTCTTTATTTTTGTTAACTTTCGCTTATTAATAATTTATGGTGTAACAACTTTACAACTCAATAAATAAATTACACTAAATGAGCGAACTCGTAAAATCAAGCAGACAAGCAATACTCGTAGCTCGGCGCTAACTTCGCCAATTTCAAAAATCGAACATGCAATACAACGTGTTATTACAAGCCCTAAACGGCATTAACTGCATCTTTAAAAAAAAGAAAAAGTTAAAAACCTGGCTGGAAGAACGCGTTCCCAGTCGTCTAAAAAAAGAAAAAGGTGTAAGAAAGAGAGGTGTGATTTGTGTACTTTTTCGCACCGTGCGATAACGTCGACTCGTCGATCTGTCGATTAGTTATTGCATTCGAATCGATATCAGTTACGGGTTTTATTCATGAGTTTTAATAAGCAGTACGTTTTCGAATATAAGATGTGAGATGCAGTAGCTTTAAAGACAACATTGATTTAAGATTTCTTTTCGATTCGTCGACTCGATTTTTTCAGCATGACTCATTGGATAAATTAGTCACCAACTGGCAAGAGAAATCTAAAGCCATCGATTCAAGTTCTTGTCAAGTTTCCTTCGTTCATTTTGTGTAATGTTGCGAAAAGTGGCTTTAACATACTCAGATAAAGACATTTTGACGACCTCCGTGGCGTAGTGGTCACCATGCTAGTCCGCTACCCAGAGGTCCCGGGTTCGATTCCCGGTCAGGGCAAGTTGGAAAATGGCCTTTTTTAAATTGTCCTGGGTCTTGGATGTTTATCTATATATTTATTTGTTATAAAATATATTATCGTTGAATTAGTGTCCCATAACACAAGTCTCGAACTTACTTTGGGGCTAGCTCAATCAGTGTAATTTGTCCCTATATATTTATTTTATATGCACATATTTGCTCCTTTTGTTTTTAAGTTTTTGGTATAAGAGAAATAAAAAAACTTTGAACCAGCTCTTTCTCTTCCGGAGCAGATCATAAACACCGATCGATGGAATGAGCGAAAATTTGAATAGGCGATGCAGCACATTTTTATTTTCACCTTCTCGCCCACCGTCACGCTAAAATTGGCTTTTGGGTCTTGTGGCCTTTGGATCTTGCGGTGGCGTGTTAGTGATATCTTTATTGTGCCAAAAAATAATAATAAAATTGGAATAGACTCAAGAAAATACTATAAACTTGTACAAGGGAAGGCTTATTCCAGGAAGGGACTATTATAGAGCATTTTATGTACCTTTATACAACGTGGAAGCAAGTGGAAGGGACATACCCGTAATAAATCGAACCACAGCCTATACTAGATTACTTTATAATAATGATAATAAAATAACAGTCAAAAAACAAAAAAACAACAACATTCCGATACAAATTGTCCGGGCTGCTGCACACTTTTGTGTGGAAATGCTATTTTTTTTATATTGACTGTTATTTTAATTTAATCATACTATAGTGGTTCGATTATTACGAGTATGTCCAAATAGTTGGAGCCACAAGAACCAAAAATCAATGTCGGCGATGTCTGCCCCAATAGGACTTCTTATTCTTCTTATCGGGTGTGTTAGTGACTAACACTAGTGTCAGAGTTTTTAAACCGCCTTAAAGGCCTCTAACATGGTTTTTTAGGTAACGACCAATGTCAAAGACAGTGACCGGGACCGACGGTATAACGTGCCCTCCGAAACACGGATCATCTTGCTTATCAGGTGATCAGCCTACAATGTCCTAACCAAACTAGGACAAAAACACAAAGTCGTTGCCCCCGCCGGGAATCGAACCCGCGACCTCCGGGTATGAGCCGAACGCTCTAAACACTACACCACAAAGGCAGTTTAGACTAAAGACGTGATAGAAACATCAGAATATCATATGGCGTAGTGGTCACCACGCTAATCCGCCACCCAGAGGTTCTGGGTTCGAATCCCGGTCTATACAAGTTGGAAAATGGCCTTTTTCAAATTGTCCTGGGTCTTGGATGTGTATCTTTATATGTATTTGTTATAAAATATAGTATCGTTGAGTTAGTATCCCATAACACAAGTCTCGAACTTACTTTGGGGTTAGCTCAATCTTAATTTGTCCCTATATATCTATTTATTTATTCTCAACGAAAGAAGCCAAAGATCGCACATAACAACTTTGCCATAACTTCAAAAGCGAACACGAAAAGAGCACTATAATTTGAACAATTAAAGATCGAATTTCGTGTACAGTTATACATTCATCAAATCTGATAAGGCAGGCTGGTATCAAGCGTCGTATTTCTCCAACAAAATTGCTCATATCGAGTCCACACCTCCGAATCGAGAGATTATCTCGACCAATATGTTTGTGGATGAGATGAAATGATGTTTCTACCACGTTTGGTCTGAGAAACCAGTTTATTGGCTATTTAAATTAACTCTGTAATCCCTAAAAACTCCCGACAAACGCCATCTAGTGCTGAGTAGTGGAACTACATGTTCTAGTTGAAATCCTTAGCGCTATTTACTATTTGCTAGAAATCACCTTGACTTAAGCGGTAACCCCCAAGAAATTTAAAACGGCTCAACCGATTTTCATCAAACATGGTTACAAACCACCGCAAGGGAACTTGCTTTCGTTTAAAAAAACCGCATCGCAATCGGTCCATCTGTTTGAGAACTACGATGCCACAGACAGGCACACAAACAGACGGACAGACAGACAAACGGACATTGGCGTCAAACTTATAACACCCCTTTTTTGCCAGTGGTTGAAAATGAAAATGTCAGTGGGCAATGGTAAGCAAGACATCACAATAATAATTTTGGTTTCCCTTTCCACGTTGCGGGTTTGTTTTGTGGCTTCTATTGTATTGGTTTTGTCTGCCACGTAAATACAAAAGAATGGGTGAGAAGTAATCTTGGAATGAAGTAATTTAACTTACAATAAATATGTGGGTTTATGAGTGGTATGACTGAGAGAAACCACAGAACATTGGTGCAAGTAAACGTTTTGTTTTTACATCTTGCGTCTTCCATATTTCATCAGACATTCCACATTCGAATTCAAATCGAAATGGAATGAACCAAACCACACATTCTATAACCGCGCCACCTGAAGGGTCGAATTACTTCTATATTATTTTCTTAATTCTAACATTCTTACGTACCAGTACCAATGTAACACATTCGTACTCATCTTACAATATAGACGTTATCGACAAAAATGCGGCGTTTTCCAGTGAAAAAAAAAAATGTTTGAAATCTTTCTATGAAAAATGAAAGAGGCCGTTTGGTTCAATATTTTTTTTTTAATTGGAATTTATTAACACGTCTTGTATTTTACTGTAATTTCATTAAAATATACATATATACAAACAATAGTATATTTTAAACTAAATTTAATAAAATAAAAATATTAAATATTCCAAAGACAAACTCAAAATGAATTTATGTGTGATTTTTGCGGCATCTATGTCACGTGAAGGATCAAATTTTTTTTTAAACGCCTCATTCAATCTGATTTTATAATTCTTACGTACCAGTACCAAGTAACACATTCGTACTCGTCTTACATTATAGATTTTTAGACAAATCTCACGTCCTACATGCATGTATGATTTTGAGGTTAGTCGCACATGTGTGTGTACTGTACAAGAGTGTGCCACGGTAGGTAATACTATTATTAATTCTGTGACGGTAGATACGATCCAAGCTAATATACAAACTTTTGAACACTCATTTAAATTAAAAAGCAATACACGAATGATTTGTTAATGGAGCAATTACAATAAAGACAACACAATACATCCTCCGACGGGTGAGAGCGCATGATAAATTTGCAGCGTCCGAGTAACGGTTATTTTATGCATAAACGTAAAATTTAATTACGGACCTCAATTATACGAAATTTGTATCCTTGCATATAGGATTCGATTCGTCCACGCTGATCTGGGAGGTAGAAAATGTAGAATTAACCATCTGCTTCTCTTCCCACGCAATTTTTAGGAGTCGATCAATGGAGAAAATACGACCATTGTGCGATAATCTGTTGGCCGCCAGACCATTGATCGACATAACATTTAATCGGTAATACTATTGCTCGACTTTAATTTTGATCGATCAATATTTGACTGACATAGCTTTTGATTGGCTCTACTATTGCTATTTAAATTCAAGAAGTTTACAAGAACCATTTTTAGAGTAAAAGTGGTTTATTGACATGGTGACCCATCCCAAAAGAACCTTTTAAAAGAATATCACCTCTAGGGATTAATAATATTCCTACTGGAACTATTGTTATGTCACAGCAAACCGTTTGATCTATTGGGACGAAAATTCCTAGTTATTCTACTGGTAGAAACAACTTGGTAGTACTTCTGGGACTAGCTCGGTTGCTCGAAATTTTTATATGCTAATACGAGTGAGAAATTCGTCAGGGTGATTCGAAGTCACGGTAGCACAATTGTTAGTGCACTCACGGCGTTAACGTGAGGGTCATGGGTTTAAATCCCACTCGAGGTAAAAATTTTAATCACATGTTTTACATAACTCAATTGAAAATAAGACCGTATAACTATAGCCAAGGTGTATAAACGTTAGTATTAATAGTTTTCGCACTTTTAACTTTTTTGTGTATTTAAACGGGGCTTAGCATGAACCCTTTTTGTTTTGTCGACGTTTTGAATAGCAGACAAACTATATACGACCGCATAGGATGTAACTCCCATTCGAAACGTTACGACGAAACAAAACAGGTTCGCATTAAGCCCCGTTTATATAAACATTCATAAAGAGAGGAAGTACCTGCGGGATCTCCAAGTACACAGGTGGACGCCTGCAATGCACCCTCTGCACTGCTCCGCTACCTCGACGAGCTGGCAGGCTCAAATGCAAACGTTTCCAGTCCACAAAAGAGGAGAGAGACCCGCCTTGGTCGCTACCTTCCTCACGTGCAAAGGGCATGTCACGTCCAGTCCAGTCCAGTGAAAGGAAACTGATATATCATTTAAAATGTTGTCTTGGGCAACATTGGCTTTTCCAACGTGCGAACATTAACCAAAAGTGGCCAAAAGTTTTTCGCAAATTTGCGTAGAAAAGCTTCACGTTTTCACTTTAAACTGTAAACAAAAGGTTCATAAAATTTGAAGGGGTATCTAGGGCTAGATCAAGACAACATTTTGAATAATATCTCCCTTTCCTTTAACTGGACTAAACGGGACCCGAGAAAATCCCCTAGAAATCTCCCTAGGCGCGATAAAATGCCAGGAACCAGGTGAACCAGGAATGTCTGTGTCTCAGGTTAGATTTAATCAAAAATTAATGATGGAGGTTTAAAGTCTTACCGCAACAAAATTGAGTAAACAATGCCACGCCACAACGTGTTTACTTAAAAAAGAGAAATCTCTGAAATTACAGGCATGGCGTAGATTCTTATCGCGGCGATAAATTTGTCCCGGCGGATATTTATGAAAAGGCGGGAAGATACCGCCGCTACGTCAAGTAAAAATATTTGAAGTCTCTTAAAGGCCAATAAAGAAACTCAAATGTTTATTCAGTAATTAGACCTTTACACTTTTTTCACGTCAATAAGTAAGTATAATTTACATAACGTGATTGTTTAGGTATTTTCAAATTTAATTAAAAGCCACCAGCGCCTCGCAACGACCACTGCTGAGAATAAAATGGTCAAGTGCGTGTCGGGCCGTGCGCAGTGTAGCGTTCCGTAGTTGCGAATGCCGATTTTGATTTTATGCTACTAAAAACGTCTAAATACTAATTTTTATAACTATTCCTCCAGTCGCATTCTGTGACATTCGTGGGAGAGGAAAGGAGTGATGACTTATTGCTTCTACTATCCTCATACATCGTGCACAATATTAAGTAATTTTTATAATTTACATATTACTTTTTACTTATTTTTTATTTGGTAATAGGAACTCGTTCTTAAGCATTACATGTTCTAATGTATTAACTAGTATTTATTATTAAAAAAAAGGCAAAATAATAAATATGACGAAGCCTTTCTGGCGAGTAGGCGACCCATTGTAAAAATTATTTTCTTTCGGCGTTTCTTCCCAGAAGTGGTCGTTAGAAGCACTCATAGGAGTGCGGTAGCTTTTCTTGAAAAAATATAATAAATTCTAATAAACACTACACGCAATGTAAATAATATTTATTGACGTGCAAAAGTGCCTGTAAAGGTCTAATTACTGAATCAAAATTTGAATTTAATGCAAACTTAAATGAGGCACATGACAAGAGAGTCGCCTTGGTCAAACATTGGTTAGGTTTATTGTTTTGTAGCCTTTTGACTCAATAAGAAAAAGACGGGGGCAAATGACCTTGTTTTTACACGCATAATCCTCCTTTAACACAGCTAAGCCTCCGTGGTGTAGTGATTAGAGCGTTCGGCTCATATCCGGAGGTCGCGGGTTCGATTCCCGGCGGGCGCAACGACTTTTAGTTTTTGTCCTAGTTTGGTTAGGACATTGCAGGCTGATCACCTGATTGTCTGATAAGTAAGATGATCCGTGCTTCGGAAGGCACGTTAAGCCGTCGTTCCCGGTCACTGTCTGTGAGATTGGTCGTTACCTAAAACCATGTCAGAGGCCTTTAAGGCGGTCTAAAAACTCTGACACTAGTGTTAGTCACTAACACATGACAAGAAGAAGAACACAGCTAAGAACCACCGTAACAAAACTTGCTTTAACGTATAGCAACCGCATCGAAATCAGTTCGAGAGCTACGATGTCACAGACAACAACTTCCTGCTTTTTGTCTCGTGGGTTAAAAATAACAAAATACTGTGGACCCAAAGATTACGTGACAAATTGGCAGCGACAACAACCTTCTTTGTTTTTAATCTGTAACGAAGCGGCGCCGTAAATAAACTCGGCATTTTATTAAATTTCCAACCGAGCTATCAATTTTATTAAAACGACTAGCTTTCTGATGTGGTTTCATCCGTGATAATAATGTTTTCCATTACCCCGTTACTATTGATCGATCAGATTTTCCAAAGTTCTTTAAGAATTTCTAATTTTTAACATCTTTCTTTTAATATAAGTAGGTACGATACAAGATGTTAGTTTAAAAACTTAAACCAGAATTCCTTTCATGAAGAAAGCTTAGCTAAGAAATCTATATTTTATTGGACATTTTAAGTAACTAAATTGTAATGATAATAATATGCATTATACATATGTCATAAACGAACATTAATTTACCATAAATCATTTATGTCGATCCGGTTCTAGAAAAATTATATTCAAAAGAAATAATTATTTGCTAAATTCATGCAATACGAGTCTAGGCAGTCTTGAGTTGTAGTGATTGCAAATGTCGATAACTTATGTTATCGATATCCCAGTAATATTTGCTAATTGGCTGTGGCCTTTGTATGATTTATGATATTTTGAATTGTCTTAGACTCCTACCTACCTAATTACGAGTAGACAGCTAATTTAAGATTCTGAATTGTTCTATCTATAAATTATTCCCAACCAACTATATTTTTACCAACCAATTATGTTTTGGGAGTCTATTTTGGGATAAAAAGAGTTGTATTACATACTTACAGAAAATAAAAGTAGGTAGGTACCTCAATAAAATTAAAATAACAGTTTAATATTCTTAATTAACAACTAAATTAAAAACTAAATTAAAAACTAAATTAAAATCTAAATTATACTCTAAATTAAACTAAACAAATAATAATAATAAAAAAGAAAAACCTTACAAATAGAAAACGTAGGTACCTAATTTCAATAAACTAATTTAAACTGTTGTAGATATAATGGGAACGAACATAATAATGAATGAGATTAAATAATACAATCATATTCGTTAAATATCTAAGTGGCAATACATTTAAGGGGCTATATTTTTCTGCTACCTTTTGCGGAAGTCGTTTCCGTTCATTCCAGGTACATAAAATGTTTTTATACAAAGACAAATAGAGCAGCACTTGAATGATATATTTTCATTCACTTGTTTTTTTCATCTCGATAACAAAGCTGACGCTCCAAACAGCAATAAGGTTAGAGATTGCATCGATATCGACATATTCCCCAGCGTGGAAGGCCGTCAAAGATTTATTGTCTCATCAGAGAAGACATCTTTTATTCATATTCATATTGGTAGTCGAGTCGGTCTAATTGGTTGGTTGGAGTAAAAACGTCATTAAAGCAGGATCACAGGATAATTGTCGTGGATGTATCGATGATTGTGAGACATGCGAATGTGGACATGTGGGGCTGCTGGAGCGGCTAACGTGATCTTTAAGTAGGGTTCGCAAATTAAATTTAGTTTTTTTTCTACTTTTTGCATAACCAAATTGTTTATGGAGTTGTGGTGACCTCTACGCTCTACTTCATTTGGTTTATCTAAATCAAGGAAGCTACTACGAGTAACTGCAACCACAACTACAGCGACCATATAGTTCACAAGAAGCATTAGAGATGGTGCCAGCAATATCCTATATCTCGATATCAGAGCTCGAGTTCGAGCCCGATTGTCTGCTTAAATACAATCTCCGACGATATACCATTGGAGCCGCGGTTCCCCGCAGGCGCCACAGGAAGATCTTCCCTTTGTGGAGGTCGAATATATCAGCTCGCTCTCGCTAACAGAGGGTTAGCTGATTTGGACAATCTAAAATCCAAAACTCAAAAATTTACTGGTAGATAACACTTACAGCGTTAATTTCGCCTATTTCTGTACAATTTATATTTGATGACCTATGTCAAAAGGCTTACACACGAAAAGCAAGCTGCAGGAAACAATGGTTAGACTTCCTATTTAATTACTCAATGCAGTAGCAATTAATCAGCGTAAGCTTTTTCACCGAACTCACAACAATAGACCGAAATAACCTTGTTCGAATAATTGTTTAACACAAAACCGTTCTTCACTGCTCTGTTCAAAAATTACTCTTCGACGAGTAACGGTTAAGCAAGCTAAACAAAGCTTATAAACATCAATGAGACCTCTCTAACCTGACTGGCCAGCGTGGCGAGTGTAGGCCAAGTCCTCTGCTGCTCTGGCCAGGTATGGCTCTGGTAGTACAGAGAGGGTCGTGCTCCTTCAGTGGAGACAAATAGAGCTGATGATGATGATGAGTAACGGTTGGCTGAGTGCACCGTTTCTCGTTTAATCCACGTAGGCTAAGAGTGGCCTTTGGGTCTTACGGCCCTAGGTTTCTCAACTCTGTTACGGATGAAGACGTGATAGAGTACGTAGGCAACGTAAGTGCAGCAACATTAATCGAAGTAATCGGCGCCCGCTGCAAACAGAGCATCATTAATTCAGGCGTCGTTTCTTCTTCCCAACTAGATGTGCTTCCCTAGATGTCTTTAATTTAGTATATGTACTTACGAAAATGTAAAGGGGTAATGTAAAGTGTAATTTTGAAAACAGTATTACTATTTCTGCAATACAAATGATTCTTTAAATATATTCCACCATATGGGTGAAAAGAGAAAACATGCTTTTACTGTTCCTGCTTCTTTTCTTATCTATAGGCGACGCAGCTACCAACCTATCTACATTTTGATCCCTTTTTAACTGACTTCTAAAAGGGGGAAGGTTATCAATTCGTCGAATTTTTGCCGATTATACGTGTGACGAAGTCCACACTGGTGCTTCCCTCCTTACCCCGCTCTCCACCCCGCGCGCCCCATATAAATACGAAGGCGTGAGGAGTCTCGTCCTCTTTCGACCACCACTGGACGCCGGGCTGCTTCAAAGCTGAGTACTTTTGGAAATCTCTTCTGGAACAACGAATCTCGTGGCTGTGAACCTACGACCCTTACCTGTGACTACTTTCGGCACTCAGTGAATAAATTGTTAAAAATTAAATTAAAGAATTTGGTCTTTTAAATATTGTTTCTTTTAAAATAATCTTATCGTCACATACGAAGACCAATGAAAAATTATATCATCATCATCATCATCAGGTCCTACCGTCTCCACTGAGCACGCTCTCTCTGTACTACTAGAGCCATACTTGGCCAGAGCAGCCAGAGGACTTGGCCTACACTCTCCTCGCTGGCCAGACGGTTGGAGAGGTAACAAAATAATGAGAAGCAACTTCTAGAAGACAGGTTCTAGTTGGAAACACCCGCAATGATTTTTATAACAAAATACCTTCTGTAGAAGAAACAAAATTAAAATACGTTTACAAAGAAAATAATTTTGCTGACTGTACTGTACAATAAGCGCGATCGTTTGTAACTTTCTTTCAATTTAATTTAATGAGTTGTAATAAAAGTATAAATTTTGTCTTAGCAAAGCTTTAGGAGCTCGCTGGCCCGGCGGTAGTACGTTTTACTAGCAGTTTCGCAAGTTAAGCGACACTAGGTGTGGTCCGCACATAGATGGTTGACCACAGGTGGCATGAAAAAATCTCCTCATTGTATGACAGTCGTCAAGCTATGTCAGATGCCTTCAGGCAGCTTAAAAAATCTGACACCAGTGTTTTCTCAGTCGTCACTTGAAAAGAAACTAAAGTCGTATCGGTGGTTCCGCTACTCATCACCAAATTGATATCCGTAGCGCCATCTTATATTTGCTAGAGAAGCCCTGACTTTCAAGCGTTAATCCCCAACAACTTTTAAACGACTTAACCGATTTACATCAAACATAGCTAAGGCCCACTGCAAGTGTATTTCAATTGCTTTCACATAAATAAAAAATCGCATCGAAATCGATCCATCCGTTCAAGCGCTACGATGCCACAGACAGACAGATCGACAGACGTTAGCGTCAAATTATAACACTCCTCTTTTTTGTCGGCGGTTAAAAACAAAATCTTATAAACATTTGTCGCAACAATTATCTAAATGGATTTAGAAAAGTTTCCGCTTATCATTAAAAATGTACGGGCTCTGTATTGGATCGCCTTGGACATCCAACTTGTCGAGGACGTACGAAAAATAGACAAGATAGTCCATATTGCGTCCGTCTTTTTATAGTAATAGAATTATTTAGTGACTGACTGCTTTAAAATAGGTCAATCAAACAAAACAGCGGGTTCATTATGGTATGGAAAAGACAAAATAAGAGAAGAGTGGAAAAAGCTGGAAGAGGCTTTGGTCTGATCCATTTAAAATTTTAAGGAAAAGCAAATGATGAATTTTTGGCATATAAAAGGTAAATAAATAAAAAATTACGATAAGAAACTACGTAAGTATAAAAATAATGTTAGCGGTCTTAGGGCTCTTGCAGACCAGCGACAGTATGCCCGCGACAGTCGGCGACGGTAGGCGACCATCGGCGACCGTCGCTGATTATCGCCGCATATTCGCGTGGTAGGTTTTTACAGTTCGTGACCGATTGACTTGTGTTACGCGACCTTTTGCGGCAGATAATCGGCGACGGTCGACCACGGTCGCGCGACACTGGTCGGCAGCGGTCGACCACGGTCGCGCGACATTGGTCGTGGCGAGCGCTAAGCTAAATACGAATTTATCAAACCAAAGAACACTAAGTTTCGATCAGGTTATATTTCAGACATGAAAAAACTGTTTCATTTTATTTACAACTAGCTGATGCCCGCGACTTCGTTCGCGTGGACTCTATGACACCGGCGTATAAATATGCTCATCAGGCTAAACGACTTTTGCTAATGCGTTATTAATGTATATTTCTAACAGTTTAGCTGGACCGTTTTATAGCCCTATATGTTGATAAAAAAATTTCATTCGAATCCGTCCAATATTTCCGGAGATTAGCGTATACAAAGAGACAAACAGACAGGCAGACATAATTTTTATTTTATTTCTTAATATATTACAGTCTTATCAATTCAAAGAAATTAATAAATGTTCATACTAAAATAAAACACTTTATACCGCGAAAAATAGGTATAATAAACGTCAACAAGTAAGTGAATAGACGGAAAATGACGGCTCCACCAAATATAATATTGCGTTCCAAAAATTTCCGCAATAAACGGAATAAATAGTATTGTATTACTTTCCGGCAATAGTACATTATTGGCGTCCATCTTTTTCGTACGTCCAGGCGTGTTACACTGTTTGTTAATTAGTTGAACTCACGATCGCCTGATTTCACTGTTTAGCTGCCCGGGCCCAGTTAAATAATTTATTAGTTAAATCCTTGTTTGAGCTTTATTTTGTTTTAGAGTTCTCGCACTGCGACGCGTTCGTGCGGGATTTATTTTGTTTTATTTTGTTACATCGCTAACGCCCGGGAGTCAAGTTTTGAACTCGTTTAAATAAAAGCGCGCGCGAAAATCAAGAAGCAAGCACTGGAAGACTGTCTAGTAGGTACCTAAGTGTATTGGGACTAAAATTCCCGTTAGAATTCCTGTTACATCAAAGCCAACTGTGTACTGGGACAAAGCGGATTTTTTTCTTCTTCCTTTATTCTCGCTCCTATAGTTGTTTTCAATTGGGAGTCACACATATATACATGTGTTAACTTGTTTTATGCGGGATATACAGAGCCTAGAGGTTGTTAGTATAGGTTATCTTACTAGCAACAACTTTTGGAAAACAAAAGTTACTATCATAGCTTAATGGATTAACTTGTTGAAGTGGCAGTGTGTGGGACACATAGCGCGACGAACCGATGGGGCAAAACGGTTCCCGAATGGCGCCCGCGTACTGGCAAGGGAAGCGTAGAACACCTACCTACAAGATGGTCTGACGACCAGACCAAGGTCGCTGGTAAAAGCTGGATGCAGGCCGCTCTTAAATGAAATCTTTGGGAGAGGCCTATGTCCAGCAGTGGACGTTAAGCGGCTGAAATGATGATGATGATCTCTTTTACTACATCCCCAGAGAGAGCTCTTGTTTTCATTAATTAGTTAATTAGATTTATGATTTTCGTGTGCAATTTCAATACAAACGAGTTCAAAAATTGACCTCCAGTTTGTATAATAAGCTTTTACTTTTGGTGTTATGTACTTTGCTAATTTTTAATCCTTATCCTTATCCTTACTAATATTATAAATGCGCGCGAAAGTGAGTTTGTATATTTGTTTGTTACCACTTCACGCTTCAAGTACTGAACCTATTTAGATGAAATTTAATATGGATATAGTTACATACCTAGAGAAGGACATAGGATAGTTTTTATCTCGAAATTCCCACTGGGAGCGAAGCCCACGGGCACAGCTAGTTTATTATAATATAATTGTGAGACTGAGAAAACTATTTTTAAATGTAAGAGGAAAGACTAAATGTACCAGCTGCTTCTCTTCCCGCGCCGATCGTTAAAATCAAAAATGCCAAAGTCGTTGCTGCGTTTAATCCGGAGGCCACACGACACAATGCCTCTCGATAAAATAAATTAGGTACTAAGTATAATGTAAATATGGAATTCATTATCATCATCATTTCATCCGCATAACGTCCACGGCTGGGCATAGATGATAGCCTTTCCCAAAGATTTCCAAAATGGCAGTTCAAGAGCGGCTTACTTCGAGCGTTTTTCAGCAACCTTGGTCAAGTCGACTGACCAACTTGTGGGTGGATGTCCTACGCTTCGCTTGCCAGTACGCGGTCGCCATTCGAGAACCTTTTTGCCCCATCGGCCATCGGTTTACGACTTATCCGCTGGTCTATGTCAGTAACTTTTGTTCCCTACGATTTTTTTATTTCACGTAAAAACACAGAGCATAGCCCTCTCTATAGTGCGTTGAGCGACCTTGAGCTTTCTCATGAGCCCCATAATAAGATACGACGTTTGAGAGCTATAAGTCACACACTGGTTGAAGATTTCAGTCTTTATTTTGGATGAAAAGACACTGCGTAAATATGCTATTCATCCTTCACCATCATCATGACGTCTTTTTTTAGTCTCCACTGTAGGAGCACGACCCTTTATGTACTACCAAAGCCATACTTGACCTAAGTAGCCAAAGGACTCTGGCCTACACTCTCCTCGCTGGCCAGACGGGTTGGAAAGGTCTCATTGATGTTTATAAGCTTTGTTTAGCTTTAGTTCTTAAGTCGCCTTCTACGACATCCACGGAAAGACTGGCAGTAGTCCCATTCTGTCTGCTGTAATACGTTATTAAGTCAATTTAATTACACCGAGAAACTTATCACATTATTGGAGGTCGGAGCAATGCGTCAGACGTCATAAAGATGGCCATACATCATGCATTATGGCCGCTCTGCTGTGACACAAATATTTCATTAGAATTCCACCCAATGTCACTGGGTCGGGTACGGTCAGCTGCAGGTCAAGTGTGGCATTATTGCGCGATAATGCACTTTAAATGAAATTAATGTATCTAAATGTCTACGCCTACAATAGCAGAATATATTTTCACTTGCTATACAACGTGGAAGGGACATACCCGTTATTAAATATAAATAAATATATAGGGACAAATTACACTGATTGAGCTAGCCCCAAAGTAAGTTCGAGACTTGTGTTATGGGATACTAACTTAACAATACTATATTTTATAACAAATACATACATAGATAAACATCCAAGACCCAGGACAATTTGAAAAAGGCCATTTTCCAACTTGCCTTGGCTGGGGATCGAACCCAGGACCTCCGGATTAGCGGTCTAACGTGTTGACCATTGCGCCACGAAGGTCATCAAAATATTAATCGAACCATACTAGCTATCACTGTAATATACCTAATGATAACAAAATAACAGTCAAAAAATAAATAAAAATTCGACATTCCCATACAAATTACCCGGGCTGCTTACTTACATAATGAAAGGCCGATTTTTTTTTTTTACTTTTATTAAGCTATTGCATAGCTTAATAAAAGCTGGCCCGAATCCAGAAATTCCGTAACGAAAAAACCTCACGCTCTCCCCACTCCGCCTACCATGTAGGTTGCCGCTTCGTCTCCGTCGTCCGTTTGCGACGTTGCCGTCCTTCCTTGTTTGCAATAGCTTTACCGCGGCAGTCCCCGAATGCCACACGTCTTTTTTTTTTTCATTAAATTATAATGATCTATTATAGCCCGTGGTTCGATTTATAAGGTATGTCCCGTCTTCGTTGTATAGATATATATCAGCATGTGGGAGCCTCGATGTAGCCTACAGTGTGCACGTAGGCTAAATGATCATAACTGAGCTAAGGTCAAAGCCCATTAATCATGACTGACATCAGTGAACAAGGCTTAATTAAAGCAAAATCTAGCTTATTACGAGTTAATAACATTTATGCGTGCAGTATGGGCCAGAGTTAGTAATGTTCTATCATTATAGTAAATTAGGTTTTATCGGTTCTTTTGGAAATCATTCCTTTGACCATATTCTTTACATGTTTAAGTACTAAAGTACCTGGGTGACCTAGCTTTGCTCGGTCGGTTACATCTCAAACATTAACTGCATTTTTTTAAACTTGTCTAAAAACAATGCAATATAAATATTATATATAAACTTAAACATAAAAAAAACAAAAGTAAGTCACCGAGTGGGATTCGAACCCGTAACACTCTTTCTAGCGGTCGGTATCCTTAACTGCTGAGCTAAAAACAAGGCGGGCGGCGCGACGAAATTAGCGACCATATTCTAATACGAGGAAAGAAAGGAAAGAAATACGATTGAAAACTCGAAAACACGCGTTTTCCCAAACATAAGACTAATCTAGATCGATTGTTTACCCCCAAAAACCCCCATATACCAATTTTCAGCGAAATCGTTAGTGCCGTTTTCAAGATCACAGAAATGTATAAATATACAAGAATTGCTCGTTTAAAGGTATAAGATTTACAAATTGTCATTTTGAAATGATTCTTCTTGTATATAATTTTAAAATATACACACTAATTTTAATATCTAGCGACTACGGATTTCACGATGATATCTACCACGAATGGTTTTACGTAACAAATATAATTAAGTATGTTTATTAACATACTAAATGGCCATGTCAAATGCAAAATTATTCATGATGCATTAACTTTGATTGAATGTCCCGATTATATTAATGCTATGAGCCATTTGTGTAAAAATTGCTCATTTGATACCTTCTTACCCTGATCAACTAATGATGCATATAGTGTGTCACCATTGATCCACTTACTTGGTCCCTCTAGAAAAATTTACGCATTTTTTACATATCGGCTGATAATGTGTAAAAAAAAGTTTCTGTCATTTGAGTAAAAATTCGTGCTCCTGCAGTAGAGACAAAAAAAAACTGATGATACATACATACATACATACTATCACGTCTTTATCCCTAATGGGGCGGACAGAGCATTTTGGGTCTTGCGGTTCTATGCAGAGCCCACTTTTAGCGTCATGGTGGGCGAGAAGATGGAAAAGCAACCAACACAGTGATGGGTTGCTAGCCGCATCGCCTGTTAACATGATTTGCATTTTTGCCCATTCCTTCGATCGGCTTTTACGATCTGCGTGATAAAACTGATGATGATGATGAAAATAAGCTTTACTTTATTTTACCCATTTTATACAGTGATCAGCTGGCGACGTGGTGTGATCGGTATTAATCCAGTAGAATAGGCTCTCTAGAAAGGTTATATATAATAGCTTATTTTTTTTTCCCTGATCGGCCAACGATGTAGTGATCATTCGCATTGTATGATTTTACATATCGTCACGGCTTCATACGACTTTTACATGGCGATGACGTCACAAAGTCCCTTTTCGGAACCGTGTTGAAAACACGAAAAAAATTTGCAATCCTGTACGAAGGACCAAAGGAAGCAATAAAAGCAAAACCCAACAAAGCCTTACCCAAAACGAACGGTATCAAGTACCTATCTCCAGATATTGTCAGCGAATTTGGATATTAATCCTCGTATCTTATGTGTTGGTTAAAATACGGCTTTTCCTTTGACGACAATTTATTACAGCGGGTTTATTGAATTCCGTGACGTCATCGAGTGCCAGCGTAAACATTCGGGTTTGAGGGTGCGGTTACACAGAGAGGCGATGGCGTCATGACTTACTTGACTTATTGTCCTATGTCCCCTGGGTGGGGCAGATGGCCGCTACAGTACTTCTCCTTTCGTTCTATCTTGAGCAACGCGCTTCACGTCAGGCCAGGATAGCCCAATTGTCTTCATTTCCGCTGTTACCGACCGTCGCCAGGTCTGCTTTGGCCGACCACGCTTCCTCTTGCCTTGAGGAGTCCATTCCAGGGCCTGCCTTGGAATGTGAGTGGGATCCCTTCTGAGCGTGTCGCCAATCCATGTCCATTTGCGATGCGCTATTTGATGATCGATCGATGTTTCGCCATAAAGCTGCCACAGGTTGCAATGGCGTTATACGACATGTAAATGTAAGTCTATCAGGAATATTAAAGTTTAATGGAGATAAGGAAGCAAGATCAAAGTTTATTGTGGACAAGGTAGCATCTGCGAGGCTCTTTAAATTTTTTGCATTTTTATAATAACAATTTTTTTTTGCATATTTCGATATAAGCACGTACCTATGCGAAAATTGTTGGACCATGGACTGAATCTACTTTCGAAATTGTTTCAGTATATTGTGTTATATGTTATACCTATATCTATTTACCTTGAGATTTTTTTTGGCCAAAAATGGTTATTCTAATTTCGCTATTATGTTATTAAAGTTGTTCGGTATCATAGACTGGAGTGTCAGTATATTTGTTAGATTTGGTTTAATTATATTTTCTTGTGTAAAAGAAAATATAATTAATTAATTTGGTCAGAAGCAGCTCTGGAGCAAACGGAAAGAAATAGCATTAACATTATCATATCATAGCATTATCTTAGCCACTGCCGAACATATGCGTCTCTCTAGAACAGAATGAATATAAGTATTACATAGAGAACCGATTCCCTTAAGGTTCTGCGCAAAAGGCGTTACTTTCCCCGTCCTTGCACCTCTCCCCCACGTTCTCGCCTTGAACCTTAGAATATTCCGTTCTGTATGTAATACTTATATTCTTCAATGCCTCTAGCCTTTAAAAAAACATTATTTTAGGCTTCCAGAATGTACGTCTAACACTAGTAGCTATAGATTAAATAAAAATAAAATACTTGATACCCTTTGCTAATTTATTTATTTCTGTTTTTCCTAGCATTATAAATCCACATTTCCATGGTGGCAGTTCGAAGAAGTGAATCATTTAAGTAAGTATTTCATATATTAATATGATTTGTATATTGATTTATTTGATTACGCGGACAAAGCCGCGGGCAACAGCTTAATCTAATAAATGAGTATGCTATATGAAATAATAGTAATACTATCTCGTGAAATGATAAGTTTCATCCAAATCTGATCAACGGTTTGAAAGTTATAGAGCAATATTTATTTTTACCAAAATGCGTATATCACAAAAACGGCCGAACCGATTTTGATGCCCAACGAACTTAAAAATTCTGTGAATAGTTGCTACACGCATTCTTAATTTCGTCAAAATCAGTTCAACGGCTCGAGAGTTATCGCGGAACATACATTCATACATACAAACAATGTGTTTTTGGCCCCAACTTGAATTGTAGACCTCGCTCGCTTCGCTTGATCGGTCAAAAATATATATAATTATTACTTCGAGCTTGCTGTGATCGGTTCGGTTTTCTTATCTGTCCGCCATAAATTTTATATAAATAACGTCGAATATAAGTAATATACTGAAACAATTTAAAGGGTAGATTTGTTTCATGATACAGTAATTCAGGGTGTAATCTTCCTTCCTACGAAATTTTATCAAAATTGGTCTAGTAACAAATATACATACACAAAGACACACACACAAACTCACAAACTTTCACCTTTATAATATTAGTGTGACAAACGGGTGCAGGCGCCTGCAGCTACCCACTTAACAACCTCCTCCAAGAGGCGGGAATAGGGCAGAGGTGCGGGGACAGGGAACAGGGACGCACATTGCGCGAGACCCTAACAGTTTTCGTTCTGTATGTAATATTTAAATTAATTTTGTGGTAAATTTGAAGTGACGATCAAAAACAATGTTTACAAAAAAGTACTAATCAAAATGTTATGTTAGCAGACGTTCTGAAGAAAGGTGATGTAAGGAATACCCATAATGAATAACCGGAGAGCATGCATGAAAAGAGTTATGAGTGTGGACGAAGCAAAAGAGATTTGCAAGGATCGTAGTAAGTGGAAATCCATAGTCTCTGCCTACCTCCATTGGAAATAGGCGTGAAAATATGTATGTATGTACGTACTAATCAAAAACAAAAAAAAGTATAAAATGAGGTCAGTTTGCTACAATACTTTACGTAAATATTATTAGAATACACCATATATAAAGGTTTTATTATATGGTGTATATACAGAGTATTATACTTGAAACATGTACAATACTAAGTTTATCATCAATATACGTTATGCATCCAAGAGATGCTTGCTGTCAAAGCAATTTGTCAATTATTGGCTGATCAGTTCTACGTAATGGTAATATTGAAGCTGAACTCGAGCCATGTATCACAAGTATCACCTATTAATTAATCGGCTCTTTGATAATCAATTCCCGTTAAATGTTAATTTTATTAATACAATTAGTGTAAGTAGCCGTGTGGTTTCCGGCAGAGTAGAAAAGGGGTTCTCCAAGTCCTCCCGTGGATGAAGTAAGTAGTAGAAGAAGGCGACATAAGAAATGCAAGTTAAACAAAGCTTATAAACATCAATGAGACCTCTCCAACCCGTCTGGCCAGCGAGGAGAGTGTAGGCCAAGTCCTCTGACTGCTCTGACAAAGTATGGCTCTGGTAGTACAGAGAGGGTCGTGCTCCTACCGTGGAGGCAACAAGACCTGTTGCCATGAGCGGAGCGTTTGATGTATTGCACGCCTCGTAAGCGGAACGTTTGAGGTAGTGCTCTACTGTTAATTTGTCATGACCAAGATTTTTTTTGGACATAAACTGCCTCTTATGGCCAATAAAGAATAAATAAATAAATAAAATACCCGCCGCCGCTGTACAACATACACACTGCCTTGCAATATTTACGATAAATCACGGCAGATATATTGTAATAAATACTCTTATTCAGGTATTCCACGTAAATACGTTGAAGTATTAAAAGTCGTCATAAATTATTACTGTTCACAGCTTTGCAGTTGTGGGATAATTTATTATCTCATATTAATGGTACCATAGAAAGTTACGAGCTAAATGAGATATTTTATTTGATAAATAAAAACTAGCTATAGGTACCTAGTTATCCTCTATAAAGATTGACTTCGTTTAAGAGTCCCCTTACCCTAGACTTCTCCATACAAACGTAGTCTACGTTTAATTTTGAAACCACATGTCAGATTCCGCAAAAAATTGGCAATTGTAAAGAAATTGCAATTATCTAGGTTTATAACTGGTTTCCTACATTAAAATTATGAACTGGAAAGAAAATATAACGATTTAGAAGTTTCCCATACTGATGGTCAAAAATGATAAATAACACTATATTCTATTTCAAGTTCATATTTTTACCATTGGAAACCAGTTATTAACCTAGATAATTGCAATATCTTTGAAATCACAAAATTTTGTCGAAATCGGACATGTCGTTTTGAAATAAAACGTAGACTACGTTTGTATGGAAAGTTGTATTTTGGTCTAGGGTTAGGGGACTCTAGTGATTCAAAAACGGAAAAGTTAAAGGCGAATATACATAAATAATATTTACGGTCTATCCTTCTTTAACCCTCGCAAAGGAAAAAGAAAGGTGTTTTAAGTTTGACACCAATGTCTGTCGTTGTGTGCATGGTATTGCAGCTCTTGAACGGACGGATAGACGGATTTCGATGATGTTTTTTTTACGTGGTTTTATTTATGATAAAAATTAGTTCATTTCAAAGATAATTGGGTGTGAACCATTGACAGTCGAGGGATTTTTACTTTACCTGGCAAATATATTTGTTAAAGTAAGTGTTCACGCCATATCGCCCTTCTTACATCATATACTCTTTCGTTCATCTCATTCTCATCTATGGCCTGCTTGTCAAGAAGAAAGAAAAATTTAGTCTGATCGCAACATCGGCGCGCACAACACCCGCATCGCTAAAAGTGTAAGGCTGCAGCCTGAAAGTTCCAGTGTGTGTTTCTGATCAGGTGAGCAGGCCTACATAATTCACTCATTACCTATTACAGTCCACTAACGCATCCGCTGAACCATTTTTGGCTCCTATCGGCCGGATTATCCGCTATACTATCCCGCATATCCCACTATTTTATCCCAGTTTCGCATTCGCATTTTCATATTTTCTATTTTCGCATTTTCGCATACCTATTGTAATTTTTATCGATTGATTTGATTGTCATTTTCTCTGTCAGTCATCCAATTGACATTTTAATTTTCCATTTGTTCCGTATTTGAAATTTGAAAATTTGAACATATCATATGTTTCAAACCGCTGTCATATATAAGGCCTGTTTTACATGTAAACATTATAAGGCTATTTTCTCACAAATAATAAAACCGCTTTTGTCTTTGTTTTTAAATTTAGTTTCTTTCGCTTTTCTTTGTTCTGCTTTTATTTAACCGCTTCTAATAATTGTAAAAATGGAAACGAAAGTTAAATTATTAACCGCTAAAAATGAGGCGTATTTTGCTCATATTACACAGTTACATGATAGATCGAAAACCATATCTGGTATAGAAGGTTTGCGATCATCGGAATCGTTTCTCGCTGATACTGAGACATTGCCTACAATTCGTAAAGATTTTATTTCTAATTTAGATAAAATAAATGAAACTCTTTTAGAAAATAATAATGAATATACGCCCAATTATGGACCGCTTACTTCCTTTGAAGAAATTTATGCTCGTGTTCAGAGATTCAGATCGCTTCTTTTAACTTCTAAGAATAAAGACAGTGGTCATAAGAATACTAAGAGTGAGGTTACACTGGGCCCTAATATTAAACTACCACCAATGGTTTTAAAACAGTTTAATGGGTCTATAGAATCTTGGCCGTCTTTTTATGAATGTTTTAAAGCTAGTATTCATGATAATCCAGATTTGACTGATGGGCACAGAATTCATTATTTAATAGGCCAACTTACGGGTTCCGCTCTTAAAATTACCGCTGGAATTGTGCCTTCTGCTGAAAATTACCAAAGCATTTGGAATAGCCTTGTTAGTAAATATCAGGACAAGCGTGCATTAGGCTCTCACTACTTATCGCTTTTACTTAATATTAAACCCGCTCTTAATAACTCCGCTTCGCTAAACAATTTCATAGAGTCTTATTCTGCGGCAGTTTCAGCGCTTGAACAGTTGCAAATTCCAGATTTAAAAGATTTTATGTTTCTAACGATCGCCTTACGCAAGCTTGATCCAAATATCGCACAGGCTTTTGAAATGCATTTCCGCGATAAAGAAATTCCTTCATATAAGGAATTTTCCGAATTTATAAAAGGGCAAGTTAAAATTTTAGATCGCACTTCTAATGTTTCGCGCATGTTTAATGTACATAATAATAACGCTTCCGCTGACCCAAGCAGCACACAGGGCTCGGGTGAGCACGCTCATAAGTCTAACCTAAACCGTCCTATCATACTTCAGTCTCAAACATTGCTAACTAGCAGGCCGAAGACTGGGTGTGCTTTGTGTAATAATTTAACGCATTCTCAATTATACTTTTGTGACGCATTTATAAATATGTCTACTGAAGATCGCTTAAATTTCGTTAAAAAGAAACGCGGATGTATCAATTGCTTAAGTTTAATGCACAATACCGCTAAATGTAAATCGAGTCATTCATGTAAGACTTGCGGCAAACGTCACCATACGCTTTTACATTTTATTGAAAATCAAAAAACTAATGACATGCATGACACTCCTTCTTCCTTGTCTTCTAATGCATCGCTTATTGCCGTTGATGAACAACCTGATACTATTAAAGAATCACCCGCTAGTGAAGTTGTCAGCGCTGCGATGTCACTGTGCGCACGAAATGGAAATACATGCCAGACGACTATTTTATTGTCAACTGCGCAAGTGAAGGTGGAAGGTGGAAACAAACAAAAGCATACTGTCCGATGTCTTCTTGATAACGCTTCGCAAAATAACATAATAACGCTTGCTTCTTGTAAACGCTTGAATTTAAAGATTATTCCTTTACCGAACTCCTACATAAAAGGTATCGGAAGTGTTTCTCAAATTGTTCTAGGATACGTAGAAGTACGTTTATACGCTCATAATAACTCAAATTATTACCTAGATACAACCGCATTTGTATTGAATAAAATTACGGATCCCTTACCAAGTAATAAGGTGGACGCTAATATAATTCAGCATTTAGTCCATGTACCGCTAGCCGATCCCGTATGGCATACGCCAGGTGACATTGATTTGCTTCTAGGAGCACAGCTGTTTCCGCATATATTAATGAGTGGTAGGATTATCGTTCCACCTGCACCTCCAGCGATAGAAACAGTCTTTGGCTATGTTTTTATGGGAGAAGTTCCCATTATACCAGACGCGTCTCAACCTTTTAATTCTTCGCATTCCCATACATCTTATACATTGTTTACACAGTTTAATAAGTTAAATGTTGATGAATCGCTTCAGAAAAATCTACCTCTATTCTGTGAGCTTAAGAAAGTACCTTCTGGAAGGTTCTCTGGCCACAAAGATAAAGAATTAGAGGAAAAATCTTCTATAATATCACGTTAACGCATGGGTTGTCACTGTGTTGCATTGCCCTTCAAGAGTTACATAGACAAACTGAAAGTTTTTAGGGTGATGTGATACAACAGTGTTGTTCTCGTTTGAACAAAAATTTAATTCCGCTCGCTTTAATATATAATAAATAACTTACGCGTTTTATGATATTGTCTCTCATTTTTGAATTAAACTATTCCGATGGTATAAAGCTTTAGAAAACAATTATTTTCAAAATTTGCTTATTTCAAGAAAGATGTAAGTTATATTTACATATCTTGCAAACAAGACAAAAGTGGCTAGTTATTAAAATAATAATTTACTATTTTAACGCATCAACATCAATAACATGTTGTTATCTCGCTTTACTGCTTTGCTATTTTATATTCCGTATTTAAGGACTTTTCATCATTGTTTCCTTAAGCGGTCAGTGGTAAAATTTTATCCACTTCCTTCTCAGTAAATTCATTTATTACTCTCAACGCTTTGATTCTCAACTTAATCCTACTCTTTTTTCGCTTTCACGCATTTATTTATCTTCTTGATTTCTTGACTTCTTGAAACGCTACGCATTGTCAAGGCCGGGGAGGATGTTCACGCCATATCGCCCTTCTTACATCATATACTCTTTCGTTCATCTCATTCTCATCTATGGCCTGCTTGTCAAGAAGAAAGAAAAAATTTAGTCTGATCGCAACATCGGCGCGCACAACACCCGCATCGCTAAAAGTGTAAGGCTGCAGCCTGAAAGTTCCAGTGTGTGTTTCTGATCAGGTGAGCAGGCCTACATAATTCACTCATTACCTATTACAGTCCACTAACGCATCCGCTGAACCAGTAAGTAAGTAGTAAGTAAAAAATACATACAGTATATGTATAAATTGCCATGTGTATCCGGCAGAGTATAGAGCCACTCCAAGTATTCCCGTGGATGTCGTATAAGCCGACTTAAGAAATACAAGCTACACAAACCTTAATTTCGTATAAACGTTCCTTAAATGACGTTTGCACTAAGAAAGGATTTTTGGACATTCATTTCTTTCAGGGGTTTAAACCCCTTGGTGGATGAAAGTCGAGTTTAATAAATTTAAATATTTAATTAAAGTTTGTATAAAACTTGGTGGATTTTGAAGCTAGAAATATTAAAAAGCTTACGGTTCAAGACAAAAGTTTACTGTATCACTATTTGAAAATAAAACTTTCTCTTACGAGGTATAATAAGGGGTGAAAGTTTGTATGAAACTCGGCTAAACAGCGTAAAACGAGATTGTGTCTTGTCAATAACCAGTCAAGTGCAAGTCGGACTCTCGCACGAAAGGTTCCGTACGTTTCTATAAAAAATAGGGTCCCGTTTTTACCCTTTGCGTACGGAACCCTAATAATTTGGCCACGCGATCAAGGCCGTGGGTTGCAGCTAGTATAATAATATGTTAAATCGCCTGATTGTACACAGATTAGGGACAGGTTTGATGTTTTTAGCGTATTTAAAAAAAAATTATAATGTTTTGTTTCTTATAAAATAAAATTAAAATCCCCTGCAGCCTTAATATTCACGGTAATGATATAATTAAACTTCCTCGTAATTTCGCCCCATATAGCCGTGTTTACATCGAAAAAAATATTTTAATTTTGTCATTCTTTTCATCCTTGTTCCTTTTTCGCGCTAAAATTGCATTTTGTGAAATAATAACATGGAAGAAATAAATTAAATTTTAACAAAACAATTCGCTTGATGACTACAAGTCAAATCAGACACTTTTATCTTAACGTCGAAATAAAAAGGTTCTATGTAAATTTTATGAAATAACCAACCGTGACTTTTTTAATATTAGTTTTTATGCATTAATCAATCTAAAATCTTGTTGTAAATAGATATGATCAATGTAAAGTGACACTATTGTGTAGAGTTTTATTTTATTAATTGTACTGAATAATTTATTTTTAACCCAGTACACATCCCCATAATCCAATCTTCTTTTTTCGAAACGTAATCGATTTAACAGTATATTATTATATTAGACATATATTACTTTAATACACATAATGTAGGTATAAAAAGATTATTTGAGAGTTTTTAAGATAAGCAATTAAAGCGTCTGTATTAATAGAGATAAAGAAAGATACGCGGCAGCTTATTAAAGCCAAGTTCAAAGAAAGGAATTACCGACGCAGCAACCCGGTATATTACACCCATTTCGAGCTACCCTTCACAACATGAAAACATGAAATTTAGCACATACATTAAAGTCTTTTAACTTATCTTGAATTTAAAATATCAATAATGTGGCTTAACCAGTTATTGATACAAAAGCGTTTAAAAAACCGGAAAAAAATTCATTGTTTCACTTATTCCTGATCAAAATGATAGCCTACTTCCATATGGCCTGGAAAGATGATATTTGGCATCTTGGTAAACTATTAACCGTATAAAAAGAAAAATTCAAAAACAGTAAACTTCGTATATTAATACCTTACTTATACCTACTAGAATGTATTTTGTCCATTAATATATTTTGGAAGGTCAATCGCCTATCAAAATTATGCGAGCAACAGTTTATTCATTCTAAAAAAAAAACATAATTGTGAAAATGGGTGCGTATTTGAAATCCGACAAAAGAATTGAGACCTAAATGGCCGCCAAGTTCTGTAGAGAATCTTGAAATTTATTTATAAGAAGATTCATTTGGCATCTGAATACTATTGTGCAAAAAGTTTGCAGAACGATTTGTTTCTTTTTTTGATATCTTAAAAAGTTATTAAAAGCAAGCATATTGTCGAACATTATAAACCTTATTAGAACCTGAGATTTCTGAAACTTTGTGAATTCGTATACAGACAAAAGTGTATACTGAGTCGATTGCGAACGACAGACTAAAAATTATGTACTAGCGTGCAATCAGTGTTCTCAAGTAAGCGATATTTGGTATCTTTTTAACCAACTTCCAAAAAAGGAGGAGGTTATCGATGTGTCGCGATATTTTTTTAATAATTTTTTGTACGTTCACCGATTATCCGAAGACGCCTTAACCGATTTAGAAATTACTTTTTTCATTTAAAGGGGTATATATTGGAGGTGGTCCCATATAAATTTTATCAAAATCGGTTGGGAAGTCTGAGGATGAAGTCGGTTTTAGTTTAAAAAATTATTAAGAATAAAATCCTTAAACTTTTATTAGGTAGATTCCCAAATTCGCCACAATCGAATCTATCAATGTTGGAATGTGAGTGAGCGAGACAACGCGTTAGAGTGAGACACTAAAGTCACGTTTTGTAGTTTACCGAGCGTCGATTTAGAGTTATAGTAATGAATATGATATAAATAAGTTTCGTAAATGGCTCACTGCAAATCTGTGGAGGCGCATAATTGGTTTACAATTAATATAATATAAAATTATAAAAAAGGTCCCATTCAATATGCGTCTTCATTCCCCGTTCTTGTACCTCTCCTATGTTCTCGCATTGTAGAGGCAGCTGCAGGTGCCTGCAGCCGATCGGTCAACATCCTCCACGGCAGAGAAGATCTGCGAGAAGGGAGAACGGGGACGCGTTTTAGGAGATTCCGTTCTGTATGAAATACTTTTATGTAATTATGTGCTATGCTTTAAGACAAGACGGAAGAGTGGCGCCCTCATTAGAAAAAAAAATTCAATCGTTACCAATCTGACAATTAAAATTTTAGTAACCAAGTTGAAAGTATTTAGATAGCTCTTTTGATTATTAGCAACCTTTGAAGATTTTATTTTTAGACCATTTACTTCTTTATTGTACTTTAACCTATCAAAAGTGCCAATCTTGGCTGAAACATTAATTATACACTTACCTTGCTAAAATTCTCCATGGCAGTCTAAGAGTAATGTTATGTAAATGTATTGACACATTTCCTTAAATGTGTAAGTTCTCGTACCAGAGTCTCGTCTCCATAGTTTTCATGCTCTTTACTTCTACAGGCTCTAAGCTGAACATGTTCGGGAATGCGGCTTGCGACCTGCGCTCCCGCAACACTCTAAACTTGCCTATTCACTTCACTTCTCACTATTGATGTCACACGATAGTATCGAGATAGTGTCAGAATAATGCCATAATTATGTCACAATAGTGTCAGTGTAGTGTAACAATAGTGTGATAACAGTGCCACAGTAGTATCACAATATTGTAATAAAAGTGCCACAGTAGTGTCACTATAGTGCCACAGTAGTGTCTCAATAGTACCAAAATAGTGTCACAATAGTGTAATAATAGTATAACGGTAGTGTAGTAATAATAGTGCCACCGAAATGTCACAACAGTACCACAATAGTGTCACAATAATGTCACAATAGTGTCACAGTATTGTAACAATAGAATAAAAGTAGTGTAATAATAGTATCACAGTTTTGTAACAATAGTGTTACAGTAGTTTAATAATAGTGTTACAGTAGTATAACAATAGTATCATAGTAGTGTTACGACAGTGCCACAGTAGTGTTACAATAGTACCACAATAGTGTCACGATAGTGCCATTCTAGTATCACATTATGTAATAATAGTGTTTAAAATGTAATGGTAGTGATAAATCTCACCGTGAACAGCCAGCCTTGCGTTTGATTTGCAGCAGCACATTACAGATGGTGTTTATTGCAAACTAACACTATGATTACCTTCTATGTCTCCATGTTAGTGTAATAATGATCTTTACTGTTTAAATAGGTACTTAGTAGTTTCTTAGATTTAAAAGTATATTCAGCAATAGCCGACGCCTGCGACTTCGTTCACGTGGACTTTGTGACTCGAAAATATGCTCATCAGGCTGAACAACTTTTACTAAGGCTAAGGCGTCATTTTTATATTTCTTATAGTTAAGCTGGACCATTATAGATTTTATCACGTGGTACTTTGTGACAACTAGCTAGTTTTTGGCTAGTGTTTAAAAAGCCAACATAGCTGAGAATTTAACCTGGAAACGCAATATGATGAAGTTGACTAAGGCCCCTTTTAAATTTTCATTTTATTTCAATTTATAAATTCATTTTTAGTATTAAGTACAAGTTAGAGTATGTAAATATTTCAAGCGTCTACTGTTGTCATTGTTAATATCAATCAATAAACAGCAGAAAAATCAAGTTTAGAAGCTGCCTCTTAAATATTATTTAATTAATTCTGATTTAGTATTTGTTGTCATAGCGGCAACAGAAATGCATCATCTGTGAAAATTTTAACTTTCTAGCTATCACGGTTCATAAGATACAGCCTAGTGACAGACGGACAGAAAGACAGACAGACAGACTGACGGATAGCAGAGTCTTAGTAATAGGGTCCCTTTTTACCCTTTGTTACGGAACCCTAAAAACCATACTTCTTACACTACGTGGCAAAAATAGTGTCTAAATATGCACTTAGTACTTATAATAGTTTGTTATAAGTAATTACCTATAGTATGCAATAGTATGGTAATACTAGAAACACTTCTAATTGATAACTTTATCCTACTTCCTACTAATATTATTATAATATTATTTTAATTGTATTTAAAAATAAAATTATAACTCATTTATTTCTGCTCACAACACACTAATACATCACACACACACAAATCACTCACTCTCCTCTTGATACACCATTTTCTTAGTATTGGGTCTGCAATACTATAATAATATAATACTCGTACTTTATTCAGATAACTTTTATATAAATTAATTTCCTAAATTGTACTCCATAGATATATTTAATTTTCTTTCATACAGGTTTACACCTGGTATAGTTAAAAACACTATAGCTTCAATTGAAACATATTCTTCCTACAACTCGCAAACGTCTGCTTTAACCCTTTGTGTTTTCAGTGGTGATCTGTATTACAGGTTTCTTACGAAACTTATCACAGACTCCACTCTCTCACAATTTATTATTGCAAATGTTTATCTGCTTTTGGTAGGTATTCAAACCTATTCAAACATACAGTTTTTTTTTGTACTAGCATATTATTAGAACAAATATTTACTATTTACAATAATTGTGAAGAGAAAATAAATAAATTTATTTATTTATTTATTTATTTATTTATTATTTATTAATATTACAAATGCGAAAGTGAGTTTGTATATTTGTTTGTTTGTCACCTCTTCACGCTTCAACTACTGAACCGATTTGGATGAAATTTGGTATGGATATAGTTTGAGACTCGGGGAAGGACATAGGGTACTCTTTATATCGAAATTTCCACGGAGAGCGCAGCCCGCGGGCACTGCTATTAGTAGATATAACCGTATTCTAAAAGTGTAACGATGCCCATAGTAATCGGGTTATTCACAGACCACAGACAAAGGAAACAAGCGGCGGAATTATTATAGTAACATATATAATATATAAAGCATAATGGGATATAAATACTGAATATAAGTAATAATGGGAAGTTAAATACTGAATAATAATAATTTCCAATTTTTATTTTATTTTATTAATTTATATGTCCATGTATGATTTGTTTTATTCAAATTTTAATTTATTAATGATTAATATGTTTTATAATTATAATTACTTAAAACCGGCATTCGCGGAAGACCAGCGTCGTGGCTCGTATCACGGTCCACGACATATGCTGAGCGAAGGCCGATTTGGTGCATTGTGTCAAGTGTAATTTATTAATCCAATTTTTTATATGTAGCCAAATAAACTATTTTTCTTTCTTTCTTTTTTTATATAAAATCTGCAATGTACAACGTGTAACGAAAATGAGGTATCAACCAGAAATGTTAACAAACAATAGGTGTCGAAATACCAATAATATTTTTATATTTGTTCTCCCGTATAAAACTTCTGATAAAAAACTTAAAATTTATGTTTGTTTATAACTCACTCTGTGTGATTTCTCCGTCTTTTTTTGTCTGTATATTTTTATAAACAAGATATACGTTAAAAAATCTAATCCCGACTGCAGGAGTCATTTACGGCTAACATGTATAGGTTTATTTCTGAAATGTGTTAATTAAGACCTTTCATTTGATACCCAACTCAATATCGAAAATTTTTTTTTACTAGCATTATTTGTATGTAAATTTTGCTATAAAAGGTCTAACAAAATATACTGAAACTATTTTAAGGGTGAATTCAGTCGGTGATAGTGAAAAACTTCCCCCTAAGAACATATGTGAGAATATGACAAATAATTTTCGGCTTTCCATACAAACTAGGATCAGCAGATCGGTAAACTTGTATGGGAGGCCAAAAATTACTTTTTATATTTCGATATGTGTTCCTTAGGGAAAGTTATTCAGTATCACGGACTGAAATAACTCTTTAAATAGTTTTAGTATATTTTGTTACACTTTATAATATATACCTTGATTGCATTCAAATTGTAGCCTATATCACCCGGACAACAATGGTGAATCGATGGACATTTCATTTTTGAAAATTGGTTAAGAGTCCCCCGACCCTAGACCAAAATACAACTTTCCATACAAACGTAGTCTACGTTTTATTTCAAAACGACATGTCCGATTTGGGCAAAATTTTGTAATTTCAAAGATATTGCAATTATCTAGGTTTATAACTAGTTTCCTACGGTAAAAATATGAACTTGAAATAGAATATAGTGTTTTATATCATTTTTGACCATTAGTATGGGAAACTTCTAAATCGTTGTATTTTCTTTCCAGTTCATAATTTTAGCATAGAAAACCAGTTATAACCCTAGATAATTGCAATTTCTTTACAATTACCAATTTTTACCGGAATCTGACATGTGGTTTCAAAATTAAACGTAGACTACGTTTGTATGGAGAAGTCTAGGGTCGGGGGACCCTTAAGCGGTTTGGATGCTACGGTGGAACAGACATAAATACCCACATACATATAAATATACATACATAGACTGCTAAAATTGTTCCCTTCCGTCTGGCTTTGCCGTAGGCGACTAAAATTGTCCCCTCTCGTCTGGCTTTGCCGTAGGCGAGTAAAGAAAAACTAACTGGCTGACTGACAGATCGATCAACGCATAGATGAAGCGTAAAATTTTGCACAAACGTTCGTTGAATGACGTAAGTGTGCACTAATTAGAGATTTTTGGAAATTCATCCCATAAGGGGTTAAAAGTTTGTATGACACTTGGCTAAAGAAGTTAGGAATGTAAAAAATTACAGACAAATTCACGGTTGAAAATAAAAGTTTATAGTATAACTTTGAAAAAAATCTAGGGTGTGAAAGTTTGTATGACACGTTTGAACAAAGGAAAATGATAGGCAAAAACTTGACCACACGGGCAAGGCCACGGGCTTCAGCTAGTATTTTATATTTAAGCCGGAAGCCATAAGCTGACAAGAATTGTTTGCCAGTAATATGTTTATTTACAAATTATTTCCCAACCACAACTTGCGTGAGATGACAGCGTAATTTTGTCGAAATTAAATTATTTTCACTAAGCTATCACGTTTAAAGCAGTAAATATACATATGCACCGACTCCAACGTGACACTAACAAATGTACAAGTGTAAAAGATTATAATATTTAACTTCATTAATATAAATGTAACTCAAGTTATGCAAAGGCGATGGTTTGCAAATCACCCCTAAGAACATTCGTTCGTTCAAATGATTTGCAGTATGCACACTATTGTACACTTGCAAGCTATGTAATAGCTATGGAAACTATAGAAAACAAATATATAATTTTAACAATTGTTTATTTTAAATTAATTAAACAACAGGAAGCCAAGATGCTCCTAATGTTTAACCAATTCGCCAATTTTTCACATTGTAGAACATTGTCTTAATAAATAAATAATACTACTTATAAAAAGGTAGAAAACGAAGTAAACAAAAGTTGTTTTACCTATTTAAGAATGTCTCTACATAAGGATATAAGTATTTACAGAAGAAAAGTGTGACCATATACATACTTGTGCAGTAGCGGATTTAGCTTGTAAGTGTGTGCATATAATCATTATATACAGGGTGTATTTAAATTCGTTGGCAATATTTTATGTATCTACTATACCCATGATGCAAAGTAATAAAACCTCATTAAAAAGTTGTCATTTTCACATTATAGAAACATGCGTTAGACTCTTTGATAGATATCATTACTGCAATTATAAATAAAAAAAAATTAACCGTCATTAATTCATCAAAAGGAAATTAATTGTAATAGTATCAATTAAATTCGCTAAAAGTGGCTTTTGAGTCTTGCGGCCCTAGGCTCTGCATAGAGCCGCAAGACCCAAAATGCTCTGTCTGCCCCATTAGGGATAAAGACGTGATAGTATGTATGTATGTATCAATTTCGTCGCGTCGTAGTAGGTACGCTAACATTCGTTCCTACATCAACGTACCAACTATCCTCAAGCGTTTGTGTGACACGCCCGTCCCCACTCGACTTTCAACCTTATTCACGTAACTTAAAGTCTACTTTTGTATGCCGGCCGCGCCCGCTGTTCAGCTGTATTGCAGCGAGTCGCTGACCTTGCGGCTTGTAGGTAACAGTGAGCGCGCACGACTCGAAGTGTTTTGATACTTTGGTTATTTTTCTTGCTTTTTGATTCTTTTTAATTACTGCATTAATTGTAGTGTTGTTACCGTACGAAATATCCTTTATGTAAGTATGTTAATAAGTTCAATTATTGCTACTGATTTCAATTGCACCCTGTATATGTATAATTGCGTTAACACTTATCTCATTACGCTGTCGTTTATGGAACAAACGGTAGATGAGATTCAGATTGTGCCTTATTCGATACAAACACACACAGTAGCGTGCATTTCATATATATATATATCCCGCTTTTTTATAAAACGCAGACTAACTTTGCACTACATTGACATTTAGTAATATGTCGTTATGTCATCTGAAAATGTCAACTTGATTTGGGTAGATAATGGTTTAAAAGTTAGTCGGCATTTTATAATAAGACGGAGAGACTTTGTCTACCCTGTGGCACCATTAAATAACGTCGGATACTAGCGAAATATTTTGCTTGATATGCAGACAATCTCGTTATATAGGTTAGATTAATGAGGCTAATGACACGGGGGTCGCCGTGGTCATATACTGGTCAGAGATGATTTGAAATTGAAGCTAAATTTCGACTCAAACTAATTTATACAATCAAATATTTGCACAAATAACGCTATATAATCACACTAGAGATTTTGTGCACGTCACTGCAAACACACTAGGTCTTTATCCGTAACGGAGCAGACAAAGCTAGGGGTCATAAGACAACTAAAGAGACTAAAGAGATTCAAATTAGTGACGGATTGCTAATCGCAACGCTTGTAAAGTTGATACCGATTTTTGTCCATCCCTTCGATCGGCTCTTCTGCTCGGGGAGAAAATCTTTGTTTAAATTTTAATTCTATTGGCCTTTTCTATTACTCAACTTATTTATTTAAAAAGACTTTATTGATCCATAATACACCGTAATATACTTCAGTATACTAGTACTGCCTCCGCAGTGCAGTGTGGTTTTCGGCAGAGTAGAATAGGGCCACTCCAAGTCCTCCCGTGGATGTCGTAGGCGACTTAGGAAATACAAGCTAAAAGCTTATAAACAAACATTAATGAGACTTCTCCAACCCGTCTGGCCAACTATGGCTCTGGTAGTACAGAGGTCGTGCTCCTGCAGTGGAGACCAAAAGGCCTGATGATGATGAATTAATGTGTCGAGATGTTCCAGATCGCAAGATCGCATGATTATTGCCGATGTACTCGTAATGATACGGTAAATCTTACAAAGGTTTTACTCATTGTAAATGCATTCTTGCGCTGCATCCACCTATATTACATCTAATCCTATCCTACTAATATTATAAAACTGCCTCCGTAGTGTAATGGTTGGAGCGTTTGGCTCATACCCGGAGGTCGCGGGTTCGATTCCCAGCGGAGGCAACGACTTCGTGTTGTTGTCCTAGTTTGGTTAGGACATTGCAGGCTGATCACCTGATTGTCTGATAAGTAAGATGATCCGTGCTTCGGAGGGCACGTTAAGCCGTCGGTCCCGGTCACTGTCTTTGACATTGGTCGTTACCTAAAACCATGTCAGAGGCCTTTAAGGCGGTTTAAAAACTCTGACACTAGTGTTAGTCACTAACACACACGATAAGAAGAAGAAGAAGACTAATATTATAAATGCGAAAGTGAGTTTTTATATTTGTTTGTTACCTCTTCACTCGTCAACCACTGACCCTATTTAGATGAAATTTGATATGGATATAGTTTGATATCCCGGGAAGGACATAGGATAGGTTTTATCCCAAAATTCCTACGGGGAGCGAAGCCCACGGGCACAGCTAGTACACTATGAAATCTTTATTCTTTACGGGTCAGACAGAGCCCAAGGTCGGGCCACTTTTAGCATGATAATGGTGCGCCTCGCCATTGACTTCCTCCGTGTTCCAGTGATCAAAGCGTTCGCCTTGTGATCCGGAGGTAATAGGTTCGAATCCCACGGGGAAGCATACTTTGTAAAAAAGTTGTTTCCAGTCTGGTTAGGATATTGCAGGCTTGAATCACCTGATTATCCGAATAGAAAGACGATTCCGTATTTCGGAAGGCACGTATTAACTGTGGGTCCCGGGCGTCATCTAGCGTTTGATCATCAAACTACCTAAGGATTTTTCTGGTTTACCCTTGCGTTTTTGGCTTGCGGAGGTCAGACGGCAGTCGCTCTGTGTTAAAACCAGAAACGTCAAATCTCCTTGGTTAGGTAGCGGACCCCGGGCTCTGAAGCATCACTGTTGAGGATGCAACCGGGAAAATACGCTCGGAAGATGATGAATGGTGCGCATCGCCTATTAACATGGCTCATTTTCGCCCATCGTTTCCATCGGCTCCAACTATCTGCTCGGGAAGTGAAATACATGCGTTTTATCTATTCTACCCGAGCCAAGCTAGAAAAGAGAGAATGAAATAAAGATACTTCCCACGTGTTTTATAAGGAAGTTACACCACGATATATTTTAGTAGTACTGCCTCAGCGAACATTGCCGGTAATTAATGTGGTTGAGATGTTCGAGATCGCAAGATCGCATTATTATTACCGACGTAATGTTACGGTAAATCTTAAGTTGTGCTCAATGTAAATGCATTCTTGCGCTGCATTGCGCAGGCGTTAATGCTATTTCACTTCTTAGACACATCTTTATCCCTGACATGGTAGACAGAGCCTAGGGCCTAGGGCAATAAGCCACAAAAGCCACGCCCAAGTCTAAAGTGATATTAAAAAAGGAAATTGGAATCAAAATATATCACTGCTTTGGCGATGCACCTTGATGGGTTGCTAGCCGCATCGCCTATTAATATTTTTCTCCCTTCCATTATTTATTTATTTAACTTTATCACAATACATTTAAATGGCCAGTCCAGTCAACCAACAGGTGATGCTGAGATGACAATCTTTTGGGGTAAGTACAGCAACCAAAAAAGAAATAAAGAATATAATTATATTGCTATACCATTCTATGCTGGAAGAGAAGCAGCTAGTACATACTACGTTTTTTCCTTCTTTGAAGACCAGCATGCAAGATGTATAGAGTTAGAAATAAGATTAAATATCAAGCTACGAGCTAACTGGTCGCCTAAGCTAGTCGCAGTAGACCAAATGCATAGAACAGCTACCTGCACCCGAATACGGCGCAATCTGACTCTCATCTACCGTTTGTTCCGTATACGACGGGATAATGAGGCGGTAGTGTTATATTTATATCTAGCACTTAAGACCGTCAAAGCGTTGAGGGAACAGAAGAAAATCTCGAGAAATCATGTCAATAAGCGATGCAGCGAGCAACGCGTCATCAGATTATATCAATTAAGGTATTGATTGGGTATTAGATATTTCCTAGCAGGGCCGTAATAGGGCTATGTTTGCTCTCTAAGAGATCAAGATACTATTTAACATAACGTTATTATGTGTTTTGCTAGAACAAATAAATCTTTTTCTAATTTTTAGAATCTTCATCCGTGAGCAGAGGGCTGGGCAGGAGTGATCACAGGGTCAAAAAAGTTTTGTTGTAATTAAGTAGTTTACTATTATTTACAATATCCAAAAATAATGAACCAATTTTTTTTCAGTTTACCAAACAAGTAAAGATTCACAAAGATACGGAGCATCAACGTAGATCAGTAGGGGCTTACAACGTCACCTCTAAGTAAAAATAGTACCTTAACGTCATGCGAAATTTATATAATAATAGATATGCGCTGTAATTTTGTAATTTTTTGTTTCTCAGATAATAGAAAAAATACGAGTACGATACTTTTTAGGGTTCCGTAGCCAAATGGCAAAAACGGAACCCTTATAGATTCGTCATGTCTGTCTGTCTGTCTGTCCGTCCGTATGTCACAGCCACTTTTTTCCGAAACTATAAGGCCTATACTGTTGAAACTTGGTAAGTAGATGTATTATGTGAACCGCATTAAGGTTTTGACACAAAATAGAAAAAAAACAATAAATTTTGTGGGTTCCCCATACTTAGAACTGAAACTAAAAAAAATATTTTTCATCAAACCCATACGTGTGGGGTATCTATGGATAGGTCTTCAGAAATGATATTGAGGTTTCTAATATCATTTTATTCTAAACCGAATACTTTGCGCGAGAGACACTTCCAAAGTGGAAAAAAGTGTGTGTCCCCCCCGTAACTTCTAAAATAAGAGAATGATAAAACTAAAAAAAATATATGATGTTCATTACCATAAAAACTACCAGCGAAAATTGGTTTGAATAAGATCTAGTAAGAAGTTTTTTTTTAATATGTCATAAACTGCAATTTACCTTTCATTCAATGAACTCAAATATAAAATTTGAAAAAAAATACTACTACGGAACCCTTCATGGGCGAGTCCGACTCGCACTTGGCCGCTTATTAATTATCTAACCGATAGGCCAAAAATATTTTTTCATATGCCTAGAAAATGCTCAAATTCATCACACTGCAGGTTGGTTGGTGATCACGGTCATGGCATTAATTACAGAGCACACTGCTGCATGTTGTCTAGTCTAATACATATACCTCTCTCTTTCGCTTCTTATGATATGTGAGACGTAAGGAGTGGTGACAAATAGTATTCCTCACTACCGTCACATATCGCCTTAAGATAGCGCGGTACTCGAGATTTAGTATTTAGTTATCGGGTGCTAGACAACCCATAACTACCTCCTTACTTTCAATGAAAGCTGGCCGCTGCACCGTGGGTCACCGCAATATCATTAAGCCGTAAGTATATTTATCGCCGCGTTAGTAGATAAACCATCTGATAGTTGCGCAAAATTGCGCAAACAGGAATCGACTGCAAAATGCCGAGAGTACAGAAAAAGGACAAGTATGCGCGGCTGGCCCTAGCGTAGCCTTAATCGGTTGGTTTTAGCTCCTTCTTTGCCCTTGCTCAACTATTCTCCACAATAGGACGCGTTTCTCAACGAAAGTGGTCTTGTTTTTAAACGATTAGGGGTGACGACAGGGTCATAAAAATATTATTCTAAATAAACCCATATATTTCAGTTTATCAAAAAGAAGTAGAATTTTTTAAAGATAAGGTGCATCTGATTTTCAGAGTAAGAGCTTGCGACATCACCCTACGTAAAAATCGTACTTATGACATTATGTGAAATTTAAATGCGGTATATATTCGTCAAGTTTTGTCAGACGGATATAAGACATTTGTGTTTTTTAAAGAAAAATACGTGTAATTATTTTTTTATAATGTAATCGATGTATGTAAGGTTTAGTGAATATTTATTTATTTAAGCTATACAAAGACATACACTTAGGGACGTTAATATATCCTCCGTTCTGTACGTTAGAAGGTACTTATATTATTTCAGTGCCGTGGTTATACGTCCTGTACTTACTTTATTTGTGAATCGGTGGTGACGCAATCGTAACTTTATACTTGTCCCAACTTAACATCGCGGTAAGCACTGGGATAAGTAAGGCTAATTGAGGAATAATTTACTGGACGCTTTTCTGGCTTTATCTGCATTTTGTTTACTTGACACTGCATAAATATTAGTGACAGTGTTCAGTAAAAGTTATATTGCCTGCAGAGACGTATATAGACAGTTATTATTTCATTTGTATATAACTTAAAGGCGCTGGATGTAAGCCGCTCTTGATCGGTCATTTTGTAAATCTTTGGGAGAGGCCTATGTCCAGCAGTGGACGTTATGCGGCTGAAATGATGATGATGATGATGATTATCTAACTCCTTATAACAAATGTGAAAAAATCATGGAGCAGCCATATTTTTAAGCTCACTTCAAACGACTCAAATCAGACACTTTTTTCTAAACGTCAAAACAAACGTTTTTTACGTGATTTGTATGAATATGTATAGACTAATATGACGTCATAGTTTTTGGAGTCAAATAGTCAGTTTTTCTAATAATTAATTTAAAATCACGTTGAAAAAGGATATGATCTCTAATGATATTTTGTAACGTTTTGTTTTCTTAATAGTACCGAATCATTAATTTTTGACCCAGGAAAGTAATTTGTAATTGTACCTAATAATTGCATTTTTCATTTGTGTACCAAATAAACAATTTTTCTTTCTTGCTTTCTTTCTTTCTTTATTTCTTTCTTTCTTTACTTTCTTTTCAATAATTCATCAAACTCTCTCGTTGTCAGATGTTTCGAGCTGCCTTTAAGCACCTGATGGAGCTCAATGCTAATCATCTACTGACGGCAGTCATTTATACATACTAAAACTAGAGTGTAGGTTACCGCTCGATGTTTACTTTCATCAGAAGCAAATGGTAGTAAAAGAAAATTTTCGTCATCATCATCATTTCAGTCGCATAACGGCCACAGCTGGACATTAGTGCTCTCCCAAAGATTTCCAAACTGACCGATCCAGAGCGGCCTGCATTTAGCGCTTTCCAACGACCTTCGTCTGGTCGTCTGACCACCTTGTGCATGGGTGTCCTACGCTTCGCTTGCCAGTACGCGGTCGATATTCGAGAACCTTTTTGCGCCAGCCATCGGTTAAATCGACGCAGTAAAAAAAATCTATGTCTGTGGGTTCGACGCGCTATGTGTCCCGCCGACTGCCACTACAACGAGCTAATCCGGTGGGCTATGTCAGTGAATTTTTCTTTTACAAATTTCCTCGTTTCTGATTCGATCACGTAGAGAAATACGAAGTATAGACCTTTCCGGTATCGGTAGATAAATGCCTCGTGTAGAGGGAACAGCCAGAGTATACTCAGTACCTTATATAAAAAGATGTAGTGTGCTGTACCAAATGTTTGTATTCTATGTAAAATCAGCCTACTAAGGTGAGTAAACCCAGTGAAGGGCCGACGATATACCTCACCGTATTGCAGCGACGTGCGAGCGCAGCCATTTATCGGCGTAATGACCTTATTTTGTATGTAATTCTTGTCTGTGGGGTATTTTGCAGTGTTCGGATAAAGAAGAAATGCTCTAGAGATAAAGCTAGGCATCTTGCTTACGGCTGCAGTGCTAAATAAATAGGTTTTTGTACAATAATGGTTAAATAAATATCTTAATACAGTTATGTATACTGAACTCATAATTTATTTTTGGGTTACTTCCCTGAGTCTTGCCTATTACCGCCATAGCACATACATATACCCTGCTGAGAACCCGCATAGTTTTTTATTTTAATATTGAGTGATCATGGAGAGGGCTATGCTCGGTATTTCTCTACGTTATTGAATCAGAAATAGGGAAATGCTTAGGACAACAAAAGTCACATACATAGCCCAGACGATTAGTTCGTTGAAATGGCAGTAGGCGGGACAACGCGACGAACCGATAGCCGATTAGGCGAAAAGATTCTCGAATGGCGACCACGCACTGGCAAGCGAAGCATAGCACACCCTCCCACAAGGTGGTCTGACAACCTGATCAAGGTTGCTAAAAAGCCCTGGATGCAGGCCGCTCTAGATCGATAATTTTGAAAATCCTTTGGAAAGTCCTATGTCCATCAGTGGACGTTATGTGGCTGAAATGATGATGATTGAGTGCTCAAACTTTAAACAAGCATTAATCGTACAAATTTTCCAACCGCAATTTTGGCAACAACTGGAGTGCATAACAGGTAACAAACGAACGGATCGAGTCAGAAATACTGCGTTCCATAACAAAAGTTAAAGATGTTGGTAAATAACAGGTAGGTTGAAATGGGATTAAGCTGGCTATGTTTGTCGTATGCCAAAGGAAATATAGGCTAATATTGCTACTCCAGCAGATGGCAAGAAACAGAGCATATCTAGAAGAAGTCAGTTTTTTGTTTGTAAAATACATTCATTCGGTGGCATTTTACACAGCTTAGTCTCTACTTATATCTACTATAAATTATTAATGCAATATAATGTCACAATTTAAGATAAACTGTCTTTCCACCTGCTTTTTCATTTGTACGCATAATCTATGTTGTTTGACTAAGGTTTAGTTATGTGTCCTTTTCATTTCGTATTAGTGTCGACTCTGCCACCGGCCTTGACGGTGTTTACGGTACACAGTAACTTTTATAAAACTTTAAAATATAAGCAGGTGTAAAGCAACAAGCCATGTAATAGTATAATATTTTTTCATGTTCTTCCTTAGTAACTACGTGGGGTGACATCGCGAGTCTTTTTACCTTGACCCTTTGTAAATTTTTTGTCACGTTATTTTTATAAGTATTGTCGACTTGACGTACAAAAAGCGCAAGAAAAGACATATGGACATAGGGACTTGAACGACAAATTTTGAAAAAATCGGGAAAAGAAATGGAAAAAATAATCGGAGGACGCGTGGAACTGAGCAGGGTAGGATGCTCACCCTCATTCTCTTGGTTGAAAAATACTATTCTTACACGGTTTCATTTATTTTGCAGTTAAAGAAACTATATGGAAATAGTATTTCGAAAGGTATATTTTTATAATTTATAAGTAAATGTCGTCAGTTTTTAATACTTCAGAGTTTTTGCACATATTTCGCATATCTACACCACCTGTAGGTTGACAAAGCCTTCTTATATCAGATGCGCACATTTTATAAAAGCTAAAGGGTAGCTACTTAGAACCTGTATCAGTACCAGTACCAGGTGTCTGTTTTCAATTAAGTCATAATATAAATTGTTACGTAAATTGTAAAATGTCTCAAATAACAGGCATAGCTAGTTACTCGTAAAGCAACAGAATTTGAAAGTAGGGAAATACCAGTCGCCCTTAATGACGCTGTTTCTACTCATTACAGATAGACAATGTCTTAATTATTTCATTCCATCGATGTCGGTACCACTTTACAAAGCAATACCAATAAGTACTGTTCTATATAAATTTTCAAAATTAAAAAACGACTTCACTCCCTAACTACTCAACCTATGTTGATAAAATTTCAATGGGACTACCTTGCAAGTATACCCTTTCAAACAAAAAAAGAGTTTTCCAAATCGGTCTAGGCGTCTACGAATAATTGGTGAACATATCTACATTAAAAAGGGTCTTGCTTCTGCAGTGGAGACAAAAAGACTTGATGATGATAATGAGACATATAAAAAATGTCGCGACGAATTCATAACCTTCTCCGTTTTTGGAATTTAATAAACAAATACATTATTTGTTAGTGTCTAGTCTACCGTATAGTCTAACAAGATCTAACTTTAGGGTAAAATCAATCCAAAACATTCAACAGTACCTATTTCCAAGTTCACAAGTAACCTTTGGCGAAATATGAAAGAATAAATAGACTTTCCATTCAAGATGACCAATCAGCCGATCGGAGCATCCTTGAAAAGAAAAAGTTTTGAATTTTTCCTTTGACGTCAAATAAGTTTCTTTTTATACTTACTTATTTTTTATTTGGTCTAAGATACTTACGTAAAGTATATTCGCAGAGAGTTGATAAAATGTAATTCGTTTCAAATAGCAATTGTTGCTTAATTATCGCAAACTGCATGGTAATCGTAGCTTGTCTCCCTCTTTTTCCGTTTGCGTGGTATGAGGCAGTTGATCTCAACAGCGGCCCGAACGGGCAAGCGGACATGGCGCTTGTTTTTTGTTCTATACAGTTAATAATTGTTTAAAATTGTAAAAATAAGTTTCTGAATAATAAAGCGGGCCGCAATTTGTAATGAGTTAGGAAGCCCTGAATTTATGAACCTCATATAATAATATGTACAGTCGACACATACTTGAATAGGTGCATGAAAGGTAACTTACTGCTGACTGTACTTAATTTATCCTCAGTAAAATGAACCAAGTAGCTGTTACCGCACCTAAGAGGTTACCAAAGGCCAGAAATATGATATTGGAAATATTTTATACGAGTGTGGTTGCCGGGAATTGCTCTCCTATCCAATTACGAAAATCCATCAAACCCACTGACCTTTCAGACATAAAATTAGTTACTATTACAAGTATCTGAGCTATTATGTCCTTCCACGCAGTTGTGTTTCACTTGGTTTTATAAATTCGATCCCTATGCTTAATGCAGTTTATGTCCCATATCTGGTCTCTAATCTCAGCGTATTCTCCGTTGCATCCTCAGCTGCAACGCTGTGAAGCCTGGGGTACGCTTCCCGGCTTTTTTTTCTCCACTTCGCTCGGTCTCGAGCATATTTGGTTGTAGGACCATAGGCACGATATCATCCTTAAGGCCATACCCAAATTTTCCGGGGTCCAGTGGCGCCGCCATTTAAAATAAATCATTTAAAAGGAAACGGAGATATCATTCAAAATTGTGTCTTGGTCAAGCCCTAGATAACCCTCCCAAACTATTTTATGAACTACTGTTTATAATTTAAAGTGCGAACGTGAAGCCTTTCTACGCACATTACCTAAAATTGGCCGTTTTTCGCAAATGTGCGTAGAAAAGCTTCACGTCCTTATATTAAACTACAAAAAGTAGTATAAAAAATACTTTGAATGGGTATCTAGAACTTGACCAAGACACAATTTTAAATGATATCTCCGTTTCCTTTTAAATGATTTATTTTAAATGGCGGCGCCACTGGACCCCGGAAAATTTGGGTATGGCCTTAACCCATTCGCAACCGCCAATACCAAACACAATAGAAAGACAATGAACGTGGGCCTTTTTATATGCCGTCCGGGTCTTTACGGGTTAATAACGTCAATCCGACATTTCTTTTATTACGTCTTCCGAGCCCAGCGTGGGCGACACTTTATTCTTGTATCATCACGTAGGTTTTAACAAAATGACTCTAAAAAGGCTACAATTTATAAAAATACTGCGCAGACGAAGTCGCGGGCACCAGCTAGTAGAATTATAATAATTTATTTTTTTATTTACAGGATCGATTCAAGAAACCCAGTGGGAGCAAAACCGTCACTCCTAGCCCCCGTGCAGTATCGTGCGTTGACATTTGATAGAACAGAATAGATTTCGCAATATTGCTATCTCATTCACGCTCAGCGGCCCAAATGGATGTGGAATAAGATAATGACAGCACACAATACCTAGGGCTGTCCAATAACTTCAAGAATGAGTCCCTGTCTCTCTAAACCAGTTTTTCCCAAAGTGGCCGATAACGCCCCCTTGTGGGCGCTGCAGGTCTCAAGGGGGGCGGTAAGAGACCCAGAAAGAAAATGTTTTTTTTTTTTTGCTAGGAGCTTTATTTAGCTAGGAGGCCTCTTAAACAACGACTGCAAGAGCTCTCGACTCTCTACAACAACCACATAAATATCATCCTCCACTTTGAGAATAAATATTTACATAATATACATATATAGGTCACAATAATTAATTAATTTAATTTGAAGTTATAGTGGTTTTTAAATAGGTGAAAAAATGGGGGCGCTAAAAAAATATTTATTCTCAAAGTGGGCAGTAGACAAAATAAGTTTGGGAACCACTGCTCTAAACGTATACTTATCACAATATCCCTAATGTTTAAATAATGTTTAAATAAATAAAACGAACGTATAAGTTTGGCGGCTCTAAACAAAAAGACCCCAGGGCCGCAAGACTCAAAGGCACTTTATTCCTGACAGAAACTTGGATCATAATTAGTTAAGTTCAGATACCAGTCTCTAACCATGTAACATACCATGTATGTCGACGATATCATCATGTTTTGTGTAATATAATGTAAGATTGTAGAGAAAAATAAAGATATTTAGTTTTTTTTATTATATCCGAAGAACACATTTAGCGTAAGTCGTACTGGAACCTGACATCTCTGACAATAATATATTTAATGGAGTTTTGGCACTTATTTTTCTTCATATTGCTATAGTCCAAACATATCAAACAACGCCAGAAAAAATATTAGTAGTATAAATAAATAAATAAGTATAAAGGACCTAAATAGGGTTAAGAACAAAGGGTTTGCCGTGGCCAACTACTCGTCAAAGATGATATAAAATTGAAGCTACACTAAAACCATTTCGACTCTATAAGAACAAATTAATACATTATTGTACATAAAACAATCCGCTAGATGACAACAAGTATAACAATAGACGACCTCCGTGGCGTAGTGGTCACCATGCTAGTCTGCCACCCAGAGGTTTTGGATTCGATTACCTATCAGGACAAATTGTAAAATAACCTTTTTCAAATTGTCCTGGGTCTTGGATGTTTATTTAAATATGTATTTGTTATAAGATATAGTATCGTTGAGTTAGTATCCCATAACACAAGTCTCGAACTTACTTTCGGGCTAGCTCAATCTGTGTAATTTGACCTTATATATTAAAAAAAAAACAAGTCAAATCAGGCACTTTTTTCTAAACGTCAAAACAAACATTTTTGTTTGAAATACAAAAGCGTGTCGTCATACTTTTTTGAAGTAAAATAGCGCTCTTATTTTATGCTCTAATATATCTAAAATCATACTTTGTGAAATTGTGCCGTTTTATTTCATGAACTCTATTTATTTTTGACCCATTCATCTACCCAATTCAAACATCCGCAAATGTTGTGGCTTTGACTTCCGATAAAAATTTCCCAGAAATGGGCCAGTGCAATTTCATATTTTTATTAAAACGCAAACTTCCAGGAATTGAGCCCGACACCATTTCTGAATGGCATACGTTTTCAAAGAATTGTTTTTCATGTTTTTCCTATGTGAAAAGTGGCCAACCTTGGTGTCAGATTATTTTGAGTTGCGTCAAGGCAACTACGACTGCCATATAATGATGACAGTTGGCACCAACGGCTCATCGTCCCAAAGCACGGAGGTGCTTTACTAGCGCTTTCGCAAGTAAAGCGACACCGACCGTGGTCCGCACTTGGATGGGTAACTACGAGTGGTAGAAAATTTCTGGAGCTCCTCCGTGCTTCGGAAGGCACGTATAAGTACTGCCACTTACACACACAAAAAGCGAGCAACGGAGCTCAAAAAATTATTTAGTATGCCCTTTTTAGTCACCTATCTAAGTGCGCACCACGCCCTGTGTGTTAACCTGAGCATTCTCCCACCGGACCACCAAGCTTCTCTCTTTTTAACCGTTCCTTTACCGCCAATACCAGACACAATAGTAAGACAATGAACGTGGACATTTATTCATGTCGTGCGGTTCTTGACCGGTTAACCAACTTCCAAAAAAGGAGGAGGTTATCAATTCGTCGCGATCTTTTTTTTACCGATTTACCAAGATACTTGGACCGACTTGGAAAATTTATAAAGAGCCAGCTGTGCCCGTGGGCTTCGCTCCCCGTGAGAATTACCGGGTAACAACTATCCTACATCCTTCCTTGGGTATCAAACTATATCCATATCCAATTTCATCTTAACAGGTTCAGTGGTTGAAGCGTGAAGTGGTAACAAACAAATATACAAACTAACTTTCGCACTTGTAATATTAGTTGGGAAGTTGGGATAACTATATATAATATATATAGTTATCCCAACAAATATTAATAATAAATTATATATATTTAAATTGATGAGATCTATTATATTATTAAAAATGTATGACATGTGTTTACACCTAATTTTATGTGTACTGATGTGCTGAATAATTCTAAGTTTTTATCATATTGACCTGTAACAAAATATTATCAATATGTAATAAACAATAAACAATGCCAGAGGATTTAGCCTATACTCTCCACGTTGGCCAGACGGGTATTGGATTGATCTTATTGATAATTAGTACCAAAAAGCTGTAATTTGGCATAGGCAACGGTTATGAACTTAAAGTAGAACGGGGCATGGCACTTGGCCCGATGGAGTGACAAAAGCGTCAGGCGTCTGCCTATGTGATAAATTGACGAAATAATCAAGTCGCGAATCACACCTGCTCAGCAGTTAGAAGAAGAAGGGCTACATGATTATGATGATGATGATAAACTCTCAAAAAGTCCACGCTGACGAAGTCGCGGGCAACAGCTAGTAAACAATAAACAATAACTTGTCTGGAGACAGCCCTATCGTCCACCACCGCAGGTAGGTCTATCGCTCAGGCCATCTGCACTCGTAATGCGAATTATTTAACGAATAAGCTGCATTAATCATGACAACATTAATTAAATTGTATCGGCAACTGCGACGGCTTACAGAAATATACTGAACAAACGTACTTTGGAATAATATTCGTTTCTATATGAAATATGTTACGTTTAGAGGAATGTTAAGGAAATAAAATCATATATTATTGTACAATGTCCTTTTTTATTAAGTACAAATATTTAAAGGGGTGATTAAGTCAATATTTTTGAACAACTTTTCCGAGTAAATTTTTATCGAAACACGAAAAAATAATTTTCATTTTCCATAGTAATGATATCACGTGACTACTTCGATTTCTATGAAAACCTATAATTTTTTTTTCCTATTTCGATATACATTTATTGGTAAAAGTTGTTCAAAATGATGGTCTGATTCACCCCTTAAAATATTTGTACTTAATAAAAAAGGACATTGTATACATATGTATGTTTATCCGAGTGATAAACGATTATCACTTTTACTGCGTCGGTGTAGTGGTCATGGCGATCGCCTTGTGATTCGGAGGTCGTGGGTTCGAATGCCACTGGAAAACATACTTTGTGAAAAGTTGTTTCCAGTTGGTTAGGATTTTGCAGGCTTGAATCACCTGAATATCCGAAACGAAAGATGATTCCGTGTTTCGGAAGGCATCTGTAAGAGCAGAGCGGAGAGCGCTTTGACGACCTCCATGGCGTAATGGTTAACACGCTAGACCGCCAACCCGGAGGTCCTGGGTTCGATCCCCGGCCAGGGCAAATTGGAAAATGGCCTTTTTCAATTTTTCCTGGGTCTTGGATGTTTATCTATATATGTATTTGTTATAAAATATAGTATTGTTGAGTTAGTATCCTATAACACAAGTCTCGAACTTACCTAAGGGCTAGCTCAATCAGTGTAATTTGTCACTAAAAAAAAAAAGAAAAAAAAAGAGGAGCTTAGCGCCGCATGAATTGACCAATCACAATGCTCGAAATCTCCGCTCCGCTGTTTCCATCGAAGCGGAGCGCCATACTCTCCGCTCTGCTGTGCTTCAGTGTTGCTAAACTGTGGGTCCGAACCCCCTTTAGCGTTCAAACCTATCCAAGGTCCTTTAGGTTGCGAAGGTCAGACGGCAGTCGCTCTATGTAAAAACCAGTAACCTCGTCAAATCACCTTGGTTAGGTAGCGGACCCTGGGCTCTGAAGCGTCACCGCTGGTGATGCAACCGGGAATATTTAAGGATAATGATGATGAAGCGATTACAGCCTAGATAAACGTAAGTAGGATAGTCAATACATTGTTTCCTTGACCACATAAGCAAAGCCTTTTTAACCGACTTCAAAAAAATTGAGAGCCTTACTACCAAGTTGGCCCCATATTGAGAGAGAGCATATAACTGCCTCCGTGGTGTAGTGGTTAGAGCGTTTGGCTCATGCCCGGAGGTCGCGAGTTCGATTCCTGGCGGGGGCAACGACTTTGTGTTGTTGTCCTAGTTTGGTCAGGACATTGTAGGCTTATCACCTGATTGTCTGATAAGTAAGATGATCCGTGCTTCGGAGGGCACGTTAAGCCATCGGTCCCGGTCACTGTCTTTGACATTGGTCGTTACCTAAAACCATGTCAGAGGCCTTTAAGGCGGTTTAAAAACTCTGACACCAGTGTTAGTCACTAACACACACGATAAGAAGAAGAAGGCCCCATATTAATTTGGTGAAGACATGATGAAGAGCTTTGGAGATAGAAACTCCAGAAAAAAATGTAATATAATTATCACAAATGTAAATCTCTTCCACGGAACCCACTGTCCGTTCCCGACCTGCGCTTATACGTTTTTCATTGCGGCACACATGAAAGAGGCGGGCTGTTAATGAAGTTCTATAATGACACCCATTAAAGCACATTTTAGTATCGCATGCGAGTTGGAAATAGGATATCGATTAAATTGTGTTTCTAATTGAGACAGACCTAATAAAATAGATTTCCTAGTATGTAACACATTATTCAACGTTTTCATGCCAATATATCAATAAGCATCATCAGGTCTTTTTGTCTCTTAATTTGGTCTTAAGCTTTATTTAGCTACAAGCTAAACTTTCCTAAGTCTCCTTCTACAAAATCTACGGGAGGACTTAGATATATCAATAATGAGCGAAAATGCTAATCATTGTAATAGGCGATGCGATCAGCAACCCGTCACTATTTTGATTCCTTTTTCCACCATCTCGCCCACCACCTTGTGGAGTCTTGCGGCCCTGGAGTCTTTCTGCTGAGAACCGCAAGACAAAAAGAGCTCCGTCTGCCCCGTTAGAGATAAAGACGTGATAGTATGTATGTATGTGGATCACAAAAGCTGTCTTTACGTAGCGAGGACCTCGGTGGCCCGGCGGGAGTGCGCATTGCTAGCGCTTTCGCAAGTAAAGCGCCACCGGGCGTAGTCCGCACTTGGATGGGTGACCACAAGTGGCATAAAAATTTCTCGAGCCCCTCCGTACTTCGGAAGGCACACGTATAAGCCGTTGGTCCCGGCTGTCATCATTGCATGGCTGTCGTCAAGCTACGTCAGATGCCTTCAGGCAGCCTGAAAAATCTGACACCAGTGTTGGCCACTTACACACACGAAAAACAAAACAATCCCCAGGAAGAAATGAAGTGGTCCAGAAACCACATGATAGTAAGGCAGCCTTTCTCGCTTGCCTTTATTGCGACAATAAAGCTAATTTCCTTTCATACGCGAGCTTATATTGCATAAGTAGGTACATAATTGATTGACGCATAATAAGCCAGCAACCGTGGCTGTGACGTCACAATCTCCAGTCAAGTATCGCTTTCGTCGTATTTCTCAATCTCTTAGTGGACGTTCCGAAACGCTTCTACTTTTTATTGATATACTATCACATCTTAATCTATAGCGAGGCAGACAGAGCTATTTTAATTCCCTTTTTCCTCGCCCAGCAATGCGTTAATCGAGACAAACCGACTTTACAGTCTGCACGACCAATTTTGATAAAATTTCACCACCAACATATGAGACCACCTGAAAAGCTTTATTACCCTTTCAAACAAAAAAATAATTTTCCAAATCGGTTCAGGCGTCTAAAAAGATCGCGACGAATTGATAACCTCCTCCTTTTTCGAAAGTCGGTTTAAAATAATTTAGATGACAAAACGAATAATAAAGATTTCTAGACACGAGACGTTGAGCAACCACTGCTGAGAAGAAACCTTGCCTAAATTCACACAATTTTCATCAAAATTCCATAGATTCTCGACTTTACATTTTAAAATGCTTGCTATTACTTTTTAATAGCACGAGTACTTAAATTGCTCGGTCAGACGGTCACTGCGCCCTAAAAGGCCTAAATACCTGAATGCCCTCTCCGAAAAGGCCACAAAGGGATTAAAAATGAGATTTTTATGTATTAATACCAAGATAATAGCTTGTCGACGTCATATAAATTGTTTGGCGTATCGTCGGCTTTATGGATGCTATTTCGTGAGTTACGCGCGCACTTTAGTGGAAAGTGTTTAAATTAAATAACAAATTTAGTTTTATTTATTGCTTAGGTAATATTTTTTAACCCCAATAAAGAGAGGGATGGATGTTATAAGTTTCACGTGTCTGTGTTAACGTAGAGCATAAAGGAATGGGCCGATTTTAATACGGTTTTTTTTACCATTTCACCCACACTATCACTCGCGGATCAATGCTAGCTTGTGACAAATTTATTTACCCAAAACAATCCCTGACTTTCAAGCGTTCAACCCATAACTTTAGGACCGCTGAACTGATTTCCAGCAAACCTAAAGATCATCTCGATCCTGTGGTGGATACCACTGTAGAGTCTACATAACAAGAAAACAAAGACTTACCTACACTGTGTCAAGGACAAAGCCGCGCCGACCACCTTGTACCATTGGGAGGTACAGCCGGATGACCAGATATCTAGGCCGCCCCTCAACCTATATTTTAAATTTTCTAAACATCAAAAAATCATTAAATCGTCATACAACGTGTAAGTGAAATACCCTTAATAAATCATACCCTGGACTACACTGGATATATACTATATACTATAGTATAATAAAATTAAAATAACAGTCAAAATACCAAAAAAAAAAACGACGGGTTGCACTCTGGGAGTGCCGGCAGAAGTGAAAACTTGAATATTACCGTTGTGCATTTTAGATATTTTGGAATGGTTAGGGAATAATTTTGCACGAATTGCTTTAATTATCAGTATAAAATATTTCAAATCTTTTCTGAACCACAGTCTGTCACAAATGTCACAAGCATGACACATTACACACACGAACGTAACGTAACATACACACACACGAACATTCGCGCAAGCGCCCTGCGCCGTCTTACGAATTTTCGATCAGGCCACGTGTCCTGACGCGAGTGTGCACAACGCCGCTAAAGAAGTTTTCACTTCAATAAAAATTGATATGTTAAAACGTTACCATACAAACTGCCCGGAAGGCTGAATACTTTAGTATTAAAATGCCGATATCTTTTTAGTTTTTCGGCTGTTATTTTAATTTCATTATACTATAGTGATCTAATATAGCCCGTGTTTCGATTACTTACAGGTATCTCTCTTCCACGTTATATACGTGAGAATGTCATCTTCGATTACCACAGAACTACACCATTGAAACTAATATAAATTGCCCTTATTTCCCTCTAACGCAACTATTTACAAACCGCGCATAGCACAAATTTGAAACAACAGATGTGGATATGGTTCTTCCATGTTGGTCTGGGAAAAAACTGGAAACGTTCTTCAATCTTCTCGCCCACCATAATGCTAAAAACTGCCTTTGGTTCTTGCGGCTCTGGGCTCTGTCTACATAAGGCTACAAGACCCCTGGCCTATACGCACAGAATACGCTAGATGCTAGATAACAACAAGAGAAATCAGTCATCTTTTTTGTAAACGTCAAAACAAATATTTTCTATATGATTTGTATGAAATAGAAAAGCTTGACGTCATGCTTTTTTAATACAAATAGCACTCTCACTTTTTCTGCAATAATAAATCTAAAATTACGTTGAAAATGGATTTGATCAATGAAAAGTGACACTATTTTGTAACGTTATATTTTATGAACTGTACCAAATAATTTATTATTATTTGACCCACCCAATATAAGTATACATACAGAACAGTAACTCCTAAAGTCCCGCGCAATATACGTCCTCGTTCCCCGTTCCCGAACTTCTGCCTTATTCTCACGTTGTCGGGTGTGTTAGGTGGTGAAACACACATAGACATGTGCACGGATTTATACTTTCGTTTGTAGTAGTAGTAGTAGTAGGCATGAATAATATTCCGCTTCTATAGCGCCATACCTGTGTCATAGGGGTAAGTGCGTTCCTTACTTACGCTAGTATTAATTAGCAGATCATTAAGGAGTATCACGAATTAATTTTTTGTCTGTTCTGTTATATCTTATAAGTAATAGTATAACTGGATCAACTAAGCCATATTTTTAAAAAACTTAAGAGATTTAACGTCACGAGAGATAAAACTCTCACTTTCGTAAAGAAGAATAAGCTGTTTCTCTTCTCTCGGTGTTTGATGTCGGCACAGTTTCCGTGCTGCCAAGAGTTTCCAAGCAGCACGTAAGTCTCTTGAACCGCGCTGGGAGCTACGGCATAATTGCCTTCAATGGGCAGATCATATAGTTTCTATGGTTAGAGACGTACTTACATACTTATAATTATAAAGTCTAACAATATTTACTGAACCTTTTTCAAAGGTAGATAAATGAAACTACTTTATCCTAAATAATAATCCAGTACCTATGTTCCCCAAGGAACACAATTTTTTTTTGTTTTATATAAATAATTTTTGTTTACCTAGAAAGTCGAATCAGCTGACCGCTCAATTGTGTGGGGGGACAATTTTTTTTATTATATTTTGCTACATGTTTTTTGAAGAAAATTATTCAGTATTCAGAATATAATATTTTGTTAGTCCCTGTACAAAACAAAAACTTGGAATGTTCCGGTACTTTTTACTGGTAGATCTATTGGGATAAACATTCCCGTTTGAACTACTGGTAGGACTTTAATCGGTTTATTGGGCGACAAGCACAATTTTTTAATGAAGTGAAAGTGCAATTGAATCCTTTTCTGGGTCAAAAATAAATAATTAATTACTTTTAAGAAAATAAAACGTCTCAAAGTAATATAACTTGTCTTTGAGCATATCCAATGACGTCTTTAGCTTGTATTTCAAAGAAATCTTATAAAACATGATTGTTTTGACGTTTAAAAAAATATCTTATTTGAGTTTCTCATTCGGACGAGCTCACAACAATAGACTGAAATAACCTTGGTTGAGTAACTGTTTCACACAAAACCGTTTTGTTCTTGCTCTTTTCAAAAAATTACCCTTTGATGAGAGGATGGCCGAGAAGACCGTTTTTCTTTTAACAGCCATACAAGATTTTCTTTACCGCGTGACTATATAACTGAAACATTGTTGATCCCGTGATGGTTGCACAAAATTTCTTTCACCGACCAACTGTTAGACCAAAATACCTCTCGTTTCTTAACAGTCCTACAAATATTGGCCGTTGCCACCGAATACCCTATTTTGCTCCATTTGAGAAAATATCTAAAAATATATTCTTGACTTCTCCGACTATTTTTAGCCTAAGTTATCAAACTTAGGCTAAAAACAGTCGGAAAATGTTAATTTTAGTTCAAACATCAAAAAAAAATTGTTACATTCAAGTCTTTGTAATCTGTTTTTGCAAATGTCATTACGTCATATGCCTGGGTAAACTACAAAGTGTCAACTGTATAAATGCATAATTTGGCGTTTTTGTTTACTTTACATATATATCTGATGTGATGTTCACTACTTCATTATATTCGGAAAACTACGATGGCACTTAACGATTAAATGAAATTTTTGTGTATTTTTTAAGCGGTTTATTAGCATCGTGAAAGAAATCTAAGTTAGATACTTTTCAAAAATGGGATTAATAGCCTATTGTACAATAAAACCCAATCGATATTACTATGAGAGTACATCACTAGTCTTTACCATAGTGTAGTGCGTAATCGAGCCGGAATCTAACCGCTAACGGTGCCCTACGGCCCGTACCTAGAAACAACCGATATATTGCCTCAAATTTATAGCTAATCTCTTTGCGAATTATGCGCCTACTTATTGGGACAAAGCTTATATTCGAATCACACAATTAACTTTACATCTACAAAACCATGCAAATCTAAATTTCGCCCTTATTGCAATCACGTTTAGTGTCATATAAGTTTTGAAACTAGTTCCGTAGCAGTAATAATAAGTTGGTGTTGCATTAAATTGCATTTTCTGTTTTAACATCGACCTTTTTGCTCTGGGTCTAAATAATTTATAGCTAAGTATTAGCAACTATCTAATTATAAGGGAAATTAGCAGCCGCCAGTTTCGCACTATTGTTATGATTTGTATGGACATTCAGCTAATCTTTATTGTTCAGTATTTCAAACGGTAAGGCTATGAATAATTTCATTTTATAATTCATTATGTGGATTTTGTTTACAATAATAAAAATTTAAGGGTAAAGGTAAATAAGGGATAAAGACGTGATAGTATGTATGTATGTATGTAATAAAAATTATTTTCTATATAGTAAGTCCTATTTCAGTGCTGTTGTGCTTCCACGAGAGTTTTTCTTACTTTTTACCCAACTACGGCAAAGCCAAGAAGAAGAGTAATAATTTTAGCAATCTATGTATGTAAGTTTGTATATATGTGGAAGTTTATGTGTGTTCCACCATATTATTCGAACCGCTTATCCAATTTTGACAAATGAGATGTCAATCGATTCCTCATTATTGTCCGGGTGCTGAGATAAGGGATATGTGGAACCCTAGTTCAATCTCTTTGTCCGGGTGACATAGACAATAGGTACAATTTGTATGCAATTAATGTACCTATGTATTTTAACGAATGTTACATTAAAGAAAGTGCGTGTAATTTTTTTTTGTTGTTTCCTTATCGAGTTCAGTATCAAATAAAAGATTTTAATTAGTACATTTTAAAAACATAATATGCCAAAAAAGCTTTCGTAGTCGGGTATTAATTTTTTTAACGTGTATCTTGTTTGATACCTGTACAAACAAGATACACGTTAGAGTAGAGTAAAGTTCTGATAACATGAATTAAACATTTATGGTTAATACTAGCCGAAGCCCGCGACTTCGTTCGCGTGGACTTTATGTCTCTGGAAAATGCTCATCAGGCTGAACAACTTTTACTAAGGCGGCATTTTTATATCTCTTATAGTTTAGCTGGACCATTATGGTTCTGCATCAGGCGTTCCATTTTCCAAAATCATTTATACCCTATATGTTGCCCAGGCTTAATAGCTATATAACAAAAAAAGTTTCATTCGAATCCGTCCAGTATTTCCGGAGATTAGCGTGTACAAACAGACAAACAGACATACAGACAAACAGACAGACATTTTTTTTAAATTCTTACTCTATTACTACGTCTCCATCGCCCCCAATATTTTTTTTGGAAATATATTTAATGTACAGACACACTTTTTTTACTGTTTTATTATATGTATAGATATAGATATAGATAAAAACTGCGTGATAAATAAATAAATAAATATATAGCGACAAATTACACTGATTGAGGTAGCCCCAAAGTAAGTTCGAGACTTGTGTTATGGGATACTAACTGAACCATACTATATTTGTGATCTGATCTGACTGATTAGTTTTTACGATACGTGATCAAGACTGATCTGCGCTGCTGGTGACAAGAGGGCTGGCTGTTTTTTCCCACAACGAATCAGTATTGCGACCCAACGTGGAAATGCGAACGTTCTTGGCAATATGACACATGTGCAAGGTTTTTTAGACTAAATTCATAGTTAATTTTTTCTGTATACTCGTAAATATGTAAATTATTTACTGAATAAACTTTGGAATCGCGTAAAAGTACATTCTCTAACACTTGAAGCCGATACAATTTTCACGGCCTTATGAAACGTCTTTATCAAAACATTTGAACCCCATGGACCCACACTACACTTGGGCCTAAATAGGGTTGCTACTTATAATCGTAACTTAGAAAATGAAAACATGAATAAGGTGTCTGTACTATGAGAAAGTTACGCACGTTAGGGTTGAGGAAAGGGTTGTGGGTATAATCTAAATAAATTTCTTTATTTAGGTAGTATTGAAGCCTGGATTAGTTTCTTTCTTCGTGGACTGTATAGTTTTCTTTTTTTTATAAATACTATGATTAAAATAGCACCTATGTACTATGTTTACTTTTATAACGTTTTATTTGTAAATTTTTTAAGTGTACATGAACCAATAAAATAAATTAATTAATACTATTATAACAGATACATTTTTATATTTTTCATGTATTTATCCCTGACGAGGTAGACAGAACCCTGAGTCAAATGCGCATATAGCGGGTATAGTATCGTGATGATGGGCGTTAAGATGGAAAAAGAAATCAAAATAGTGATGGGTTGCTAGCTACATCACCAAATCCCCTAGATCTTCTTAAACGATCTGCGTGGGAAGAGAAAAACGGCTGGTACAATCTGTAAGTTCTTTTCTTTAGAGAGGAGAGTGTAAATATAACATACTTTATGGTGCATTTATACGACATGCTCGTGCAGTACAATGATGTATACATTTTTAATGACCCTATTAAAGTATTTACCCGCAATTTAATTAGTTATTTAAATTCTGTTAATTACACAATTTAAGCTTTGACATGCAATTATTACAATGTATCCATTATTATTAATTATTATAATTATGACGTAAATTTGAGAATAAAATTGATTGACAATTAAGTATTTTTAATTATTCTATTTGTAAGTCTCTACCTTGCAGATATTTTGATGTAAATATAGGTACTGTAAATCTGTATGTAAAATTAAGTCTAGTCACACGAGTTCTATTTTTTTCCGTCCTTTTGTCCGGTCCGCTCCCTGCATGTCCTTATTCTTATAGGTTATTCGCGGTACTTTTAATCCCTCGTTTTCGTTACTTGATACAGTTGTAAGTGATTTATTTTAGCAGACAAAAAAGTCCGCGGACAAATATCCCTCGTCTGCGCAGGCCTTAAATTAGTTACATAAATGACTAAAACTAAACTCTAATTTTTAATCCCACGGAAAAAAGGTAAACAATAGTGTGGTCACAAACAAAAATAATTTACAATTTGTACTTTTCGTAAACTAACAAAAATCGTGTTCCTACGGAACTGTTTTAGGTTTAAACTGAGTTAAAAATTTAAAAGTAACAATAGTGATAAATTTTTATACATAAATAAAGTTCATAAAAGAAATTATAGCAAGTAATGTGATTATTTGCTTATTTTTAATTTCTAGTACTGGTAACACTTCAGGGGTATTGTAATTGAGGGTCGCTTTTTTTATAAATAATGAATTTATATCTATTTATACTTTAAAAAAATGTGTCTGTATCTGAACATTGAATATATTTCCAAAAAACAATTTAGAGCGAAGAGACATAGTGATAGAGTAAGAATTAAAAAAAATGTCGTCTGTTTGTGGACGCTAATCTCCGGAAATACTGGACGGATTCGAATGAAACTTTTTTTTTATAGCTGTTAAGCCTGGGCGACTAACATATATGGTATGATTGATTTTGAAAAATGGAACACCTGATGCAGAACCATAATAGTCCAGCTAAACTATAACACATATAAAAATGAAGCTTTAGCAAAAGTTGTTCAGCCTGATGAGCATTTTCCGGAGACCACGCGAACAAAGTCGAGGGCTTCGGCTAGTTTATTATATATTTTCCAGAACTAAACAAGCAGCCCCCGACTTATAATCCTACTCCTACTAGTCATATTATAAACGCAAAAGTTTGTGAGGATGTATAGATGTTTGTTATTCTTTAACGAAAAAACTACGAAACGAATTTAATCGTTAAATCTACTGAAGCTAATGTACCAAGTCTGTCAAAGTGATTTTATGTATTATAAATATTTTTTGTAACGGGCCCGCAGTCTAAGAAGCCCTGAAATGTCACATTGACATTGACATAAAGTTGTTTACATTTTTTCTGTGGGATTAAAAATTAGAGTATAGCCTTATACCAAAACGGGGCCAGTTAGCACATGGTATGGCCGCCTTCCATTAGTATAGACAACTAACTATACTTTGACATCACAGTACAGTACAAAGTATTACATAATCACAGATAAATAAGCAATGTCAATAAATACTTAAACATCTATTTCTCCTTCTTCTTCTTCTTCCACTTTTACATTAAGGGGTTGTTAGCATGAAGTTTAGTGTCTCTCACACGTCTCTCAAATTGTTCTTTATCTTGTCACATTATTTTTTAAAAATATGAGAGGGTCCCATCCATTTGAATAAATTTAAAAAAATACATAAATTGGTTTTATATATTTTTTTAATTTAAGATAGCAACTACTTTTTAAACTCGTACAATAAAAACACAACGTCATAAGCATATATTATCTGTGTCTCTTTTTACTTTGTAATAAAAAAATATGCTTATACCGCACCTGACAACCCTAGCCAGCCCTTCCTAGTCGGTTCTAGATGTGCCCGATAGATTGCAGATTACGTTTCGTAAGATCTCCGCTAGTACTAACTTAAACCTGATAGCACCATTGTAATAGATCTTTGGGGCGACCACACACGTACGACCAAGCGTAACCTAATAGTGTAAGTACGAAGTAAGTGTAAAGAACAGTAACACAAAGGATTTTGGTGCGAAATGTGCCATGAAGGGAATGACACACACTTACGACCTAGCGTAACTTGAGAGCCTAAGTAAGAAAGTTTATAGCTATAAAGAACAGTGATCCAAATAATAATTGTTGGCGCGAAAAGTCAAAGTCATTTTTTTTACTCAATTTAGGATAAATTTATCTCTTATTGAAGGTCATTTTTTTAAATATTATTTTAGCGCAAGGATAAAAACTACTAGCGTTTCGGAACGACCACTGCTGGGAAGATTACGCCGAAAGAAACCCAGTTCAGTATTGGTCCCTACCGAGCCTGATGGGCTATGTTACAATTACAATACAGATTTACACTTAAGCTATACATTTAAATTATACAATTACAATTTGCAGTCAACTATTTCCAAGAATTTGAAACTACTTGTATATTCTAAATCGATGGTGCGAAAGAATGGAGCAAATGACACACACATATTGTACGTGACGAACCGCACACTGGTTGCGCTGGTGTCGAACCTACGTACTTTCGGACTGTAGGACCCACACGTTGGTCTCTCTCCTATATATGTGCGGGCGCTGTCTGTCTCTGTGCGCTGTGACACGACGCGGTTGATCGCGGGGGCTCAAGCCGTACCACTTTGACACAGATAATCGTAAGAAACGGGATGTATCAAAAGAAACGGGGGAATCAAAGAAACGAAATAAAACACGATGTTATCGTGTATATACCCAGCGGTACGGCGAGCGTGGACGAAACGAAAGTGCGGGCGGACAGAGTGGCGTTCTATTTCCTGTATTTCCACTGTGTCTTGCTGTTTCTTCATAACCCGTTGTCCGATCTTGAAGTGCTGAAGTCGAGCAGGCAGTAGTCTGTAGCGAAGTCGGCCAGGCAGTGCGGAACGCCGATATGGCCGTATATATATCCTATAATTTTCTGTATCGATCTATTGCGATACCGCCTATTTAACGCGCCAATAAGAAGCTGCGGTGTGCTTCCCCCCGCGCGCGCCCATCTGTCCGTGTATCGTTCACGCTCTCTGTACTTAGGCTTTTATTTCTATAAATTGCTATAAACTATATAAATTCCTTATCTATTACATAAGTTATTACAATTCTAGTAAGTTACATAATAATATTCTAATAAGAAATAGGAACTATAAACCTATGACTATGTATTTGTAACGAAAACCTATTTTCTTATCAGAGTTTCCTATATCTGTTATCGGATCTATTACCTATCTAGGCTATCTAGTTATCTGGGGAATAAAAAGACAAGAGAAAAATCTATTTATTTACAATGATTACAACATAAGTGTATCTATTATTACCTATGCATACACCTATTTGCCTATGTATTACTATTAACTTACTAACTAAGGGAAAATAAAACCACTATAAAAATATATTTTAATTGCGACCTATTACAACTATGTACAAACTATAATCTATATACTATATTTATGTAGCTGTTTGTCGGCTGTCCCGTACATCCTCCCGCCGTGCGTCGTCCGCCAGGTCGTCGCATTCTTGATTTACCTGGAGGGCAGCCGACGCCGTAGGCAGGATCACCAGCTTCTTCGTGGGTCGCCGCAGGATTCCGCCCTTGGTCCTCACGTCGACTGCTCTGGTGACTCCATCCGGTCCGGGGTGTGTGGCGATGACGATACCACGCGGCCATGTGTTGCGTGGCAGCGTCCCATCGGCGACTAGGACGACGTCGCCGGCTCGGATTGCGGGGCCCTTAGCGTGGGGCTCCCACCTGTGTTGTAAGTCAGGCAGGTACTCGCGCAGCCATCTTGCCCAAAATAGGTCGGCAAGACGTTGTGAGGCGCGCCAGTGGGGGTGCCCGATGAGGTCGCTGTCGTCGAAGGTGCCGGGGCTCGGAGTTCGCGCTGAACCACCCAGGAGGAAGTGGTTTGGGGTGATGGCCTCGGGATCTTCAGGGTTGACCGAGACGTGTGTGAGTGGCCGACTGTTGACTGTATATTCGGCCTCGGCGAGAAGCGTGACGAGCGTCTCTTCTGAGGGATGACGCTCGTGCAGGACGGTGTTTAGCGCTGTCTTTACGCTACGGACGAGTCGCTCCCATGCACCCCCCATGAAGGGAGATCCGGGGGGTATGAACCTCCAGCTGATTGACCTCTTGTTAGCCTCTTCTTCTGTTGCCTTGGCTGCTTCGCGGAGTTCTGATGCTGTACCTCGGAGATTGGTACCGTTGTCTGACCACATTTCTGTAGGGCATCCTCTTCTTGCTATGAACCTTCGGAAAGCCAGTACTGCGGAATCTGTGCTTAGCGATGCGGCGACCTCTAAGAGTACGGCGCGCGTTGTTAGGCATGTAAACAACGCCACGTAGCGCTTCTGTGTGCTTCGCCCGACTGTGACTGTATATGGCCCGAAGTAGTCCCATCCAGAGTAGGTGAAGGGTCGTCTGTGATGCGCGAGTCGACAATGTGGTAGGTCACCGGTGGGTGGGGATGGCGGCGTAGCTCTTCTTATACGACACGGTAAGCAGCTATGAATGATAGCCCGCGCTGTCGGTCGCAGGCGTAAAATCCAATATTTCTGTCGACACTCGTTGATTGTCGTCTCTACGCCGGCATGGTGTAGTTTTCTATGTACATATTCTATGTAGAGTCGCGTAGCATAATTATCCCCGTCCAAAACCGCCGGTCTCTTCATACTATCTTCGACATTGATAACGGCGGCTATTCTTGATCTTATCGTTATCACTCCGTTGACAAGTTCGACCGCTAGGGGGCGCAGTCGGCTGTTGTTGCTAGTTTCCTTCCCGCCTGCGAGTGCTGTGATGTCGCTCGCGAAACTTTCTTGCTGGCTCGCTCGTACTATTAATTCTTCGGCGGCACGTAGTGTTGTGGCGGGGATCTGTATGTACTGTCGCTGTTGATTTTCACTATTATGTACTGCGATTTTCTTTGGCGAGTTGCGTTTTTCGATGTTGCGCCACGTCGGATCCTTTTCTATATTTTTTCGCGGGCGCTTGTAATGCACGGATTCTGTCTTCTTTTTTCTTGTTATATCGATGAACTGTAGGACCCGCGCAGTGGAGCGTAGGTACCGCTCCCACTGGGAAAATCTGTGGACGTCTGGAGTGCATTCCCGTAGGGCGGCCGATGACTTCTGTACTGTGACGTGACACGTTTTTTCTTCCCCTGTTTTTTCTATAGGCGCAGGGCTGTCGGACGGCCACGTAGACGGATCTTGGCGTAGAAACTCGGGACCTCGAAACCAGCGGTGATTGTTGTCGAGATCTTGAGGTACATCCCGCGTGGCATCATCTGCGACGTTCAACTTCGTAGGCACCCATCGCCACTCGCCGACTGTACTGTTTTCTTCGATCTCGGCGATGCGGTGAGCGACGTATGGCCGGTAGGTACGCGCGCCGTTCTTGATCCACGTTAACACTGTCTTACTGTCGGTCCAAAATGTCTTCTCGTCTGGCTTGCTGTCATGTTCTTCTGTGACCGCCGCGGCCATGCGACACCCCATTACTGCTGCTTGAAGTTCAAGACGAGGCGTTGACGTGACCTTGATCGGCGCTACGCGCGCTTTGGCGAGAACTAGTGATAGCGATATCTCGCCGTTCGGACGAACTATTCTCCAGTATAGCGCGGCGGCGTAGGCGGCCTCGCTGGCATCGACGAACACGTGGAGTTCTCTTCTTTGAGCGTCGCTGTACCCCCGTAGAGTTCTTGGAATGGTGATGTCACGAAGTGCGCGGAGATGACACATCCATTCTTGCCACTGTTTCACTATATCTTCATCCACTGGCTCGTCCCAGCCGGTTCCTCTTCTCCATATTTCTTGTAGAAGTTGTTTCGCGCGCGCTGTCACGATGGATGCGAATCCAAGCGGGTCGAACAGAGACATAACTACTTTGAGTATTTCCCTCTTGGTAGGCTTACTGTTGTTGACTATTTCCTGTGGTAGACGCGCCAAGTCTAAGTTGAAGGCGAGCTCATCTGTAGTCGGATTCCAAATTAGTCCAAGAGCTCTTTCAGTTTTCGACCCGTCGTGTAGACTGATGACTGTTTGTTCTGTGTTGGCTTCGCCTAAGCCCTGTAGTACGCGCGCTGAGTTCGATGTCCATTGACGCAGCTCGTAGTGTGCCCGCCGATGTATATCGCGCACGTCGCTCGCTGTCTTGATCGCCATTTCTTCGCTCGAAAAACTCTGTAGGTAATCGTCAACGTAGTGGTTTCGGATGACTGCATCGTAGGCGGCTGGATGGGAGTCTTGAAACTTCTTGGCGTTCGTGTCTTTGACGTAGATTGCTGTAGCTGGTGATGACGTCGCGCCGAATATAAGCGAAGTCATTCTATACTCTTCCGGCGGATGATCCCCCCTCTTCTCCCCCCGCCACAGGTACCGTAGTGCGTCGCGATCTTCTGTCCTTATCTTGACTTGCATAAACATTTCCTTAATGTCGGCCATCACGGCCACTGGATGCTGTCGGAAACGCATGAGCACGCCGGGTAGTGACTGCAGGAGGTCGGGGCCGGTGAGTAGGCAATCGTTGAGTGAAGTTCCCATCGTTTTCGCTGCGGCGTCATGTACCACTCGTACCTTCCCGGGCTTCATAGGATTTAGCACGGCGAAATGGGGAAGGTACCACGTCCTTTTGTTGTCAGGCGATCTAGGCGGCGCGCGTTCGGCGTAACCATTCGCGATGAGCGCGTCCATCTGTTGTTCGTACTTCGTCTTGAGTTGGGGGTCCCTGTCGATTTTTCTTTCTGTAGATATCAATCTTCTATAGGCGTTGTTGTAATTGTTCGGCATTACAACATCTGTCGACTTCCAAAGCAGCGCTGTTTCGTAGTGCCCGTCGTCTCGTTGCTGTGTATTTTCTTCTAACACGACGAGTGCTCGCTGTTCGGGGTTGCTGCGTGGTTGTCTCGGTGCTATGGTGAGGGACTCCAACGCGAAGTGATTTTTCAGCTGTTCGTCCATTCTGTTGTCGACGTCGATTTCTTCTGTGTTTCTCGGCTCGACGATGTGGTTGATAAAGTGTACGCGCTGTCCTAGTGTACGCGTGTGCGCGCCGTGTAGGACCCATCCCAGTGACGTAAGCGATGCCACCGGCTGATCGCGTCGACCTCTTCGTACTTCTGTGGCGAGTAACAAGTGCCAGTTGTCTTGCCCAATGAGTAGCTTCGGCGTCGCAGCTTGATACTTGAGGTCGTTGGCAATATCTGTGAGGTAATCGCAGCCGGCTATGTCCTTGTCGGTGACGCGTTGTAGCGATAGATGCAGGCCGTTAAGCGTGCGTGCTTGCATTCTGTGACTGTTGCTCGCACCGTGGATGGTGAATGATACACGTCGTGACTGCGTAGCGTCCACTTTTTTCTTCCCGATGGCTTCTATATGCAGAGGGGCAAGCGGTCCTCTAGCGCCAATCTTCTGTGCTATTTGTTCGTCGAGCAGAGATATTGTCGAACCGTCGTCCAACAGAGCGTAGGTTGAAATTTCGCCTTTCGGGCCGCTGAGACGAACCGGAACTATTTTCAGGAAGGCGTGCGCGCACTTCCTCGATGACCACGTTGAGGCGACAACTTCACTGGGTTCTTCTTTCTTCTTTTCGAAGTGAAGTAGGCTATGATGAGTGCGGGTGCACCCGTCGACGTCACAGGATTTCTTCTCACACGTGTGACCACGGTGGCGGTAGGTGAGGCAGCGAAAACACAATCTTTTTGATTTTGCGATGTTCCACCTTCCATTCGGATCCGCTTCTATTAACTGTTGACACGCGGAGGGATGGTGACCGGGTTTGACGCAGACCGCACACTCCTTTTTCTGTGTAGTAGGTTTCGGCGGCTCCGTCGCGGTGAATGTTTTCTGTTGACGCTCCCGCCGCTGTTGTGTCCTCGTATCTGTGTGTGCAGGTATCGCCTCAGGTAGAGCATGTCGGCCGCATCTGTCTGCCTCGCGCTGTAGAAATCGCGATAACTTTACTAAATCCGCTTCATCTTCACTCTGTTCCGCTTCGAAGTCGTACCAGCGGTATTTCAGCGTCGTAGGAAGCTTGTCGACTATCTTCGATGTGACTTCCGGGTTGTACACGTAGTAAATCTTGCCGAGAGCTTGAAGCGCGGTTACGATGTTGACCACTCGAGTAGCGAAGATACAGATGTCCTTAGGCGTGTCGTTGGGGCGCGGCAGTGAACGTCCGGACGACCGAAACGGGACTCGAGCGTCTTCATGATGACATCGGGTCTTCCTGTATGTATGAGTAGCGTCTCGACGGCTTCTTTGGCTTTCCCACGTACGCTGCGACGAAGGCGGGCCATATTGTCGATATCAGAGTAATGCGGAGCTGTTTCTTGATATGCGGCACGGAACGATAACCACTCTTGATATGATCCGTAGTACGGAGGCAATTCTTGCACGTGACGAGATCCCGATCGGGCGGCGAGGGCGAATGCATTCGCGAGCTCGGTGATGTCGATGGTTTGAGGCTGGCGAACGGCTACTGTAGTGTTTTCTCCCGCCGGTGGCGGAACGGGTATCGGAGGGGCGCGCGGGGTCGATGGGGGTGCCGCGCGCTGAACTGTAGGCTGCAACACTGGCTGTACGATGACGGGCGGCGCGACTGTGGCTTGAGCTGTTGGCGCCGTGACGTCTTGATGCGTTGCAGGCGACGGGTTGTGAGCTTGATCTGTGATGGCAAGCTGCGGCTGACTGGTGTCCAGCCAGTCGGTGACTCGACGCGCCGTTTCTTGTTCACTGATGAGTGTGTCGTCGTCTTCTGTGTCTGTTTCCTCTTCTAGGGCGGCGACGCGGGCGGCGGCGAGTTCGACCTGTAGGCGCAGCAGCTTCTCCCTAGCCTTGATGAGACGAAGTGACTTCTTGCTCTTCTGGCTGCTTCGACGATGAGACGGGCGAGGAGAGGCTACGCGTTCTGTAGGTTGCGAGAGAGCGGTTCCCGCGGCGACGACGGAGGCGGAGGGGCGCGGCGGGGCTTCTCTCACTGCGGTGCTGTGTGACTGTGACGACTTCGCTTCTGTAGCTGTAGTTCCGTGAGGCCAAGTGTGAGTTTCTTCTGTAGTCGTGGTGCCGTGCGACGACGACGCTATTATCTCCGACGATAGCTCGGAGTCTCGTGGCGGCGACACGGCGGATGCTGTAGCGACGGCAGGTTGTTCCGATGACGGCTGTACGGGCGCGGCAGCCTCTGGCGCTGCTCTCGGTGTGCGCTCGCCCCGACCGGACCTCGACCTGGTGACTGGCATCTTCTATTTTCCACGACGCGACGGCTGTACGTAGATCCCACGCTGTCTTCTATCCGGCTCCGAAGGACCAGCAATGTACGTGACGAACCGTACACTGGTTGCGCTGGTGTCGAACCTACGTACTTTCGGACTGTAGGACCCACACGTTGGTCTCTCTCCTATATATGTGCGGGCGCTGTCTGTCTCTGTGCGCTGTGACACGACGCGGTTGATCGCGGGGGCTCAAGCCGTACCACTTTGACACAGATAATCGTAAGAAACGGGATGTATCAAAAGAAACGGGGGAATCAAAGAAACGAAATAAAACACGATGTTATCGTGTATATACCCAGCGGTACGGCGAGCGTGGACGAAACGAACGTGCGGGCGGACAGAGTGGCGTTCTATTTCCTGTATTTCCACTGTGTCTTGCTGTTTCTTCATAACCCGTTGTCCGATCTTGAAGTGCTGAAGTCGAGCAGGCAGTAGTCTGTAGCGAAGTCGGCCAGGCAGTGCGGAACGCCGATATGGCCGTATATATTTCCTATAATTTTCTGTATCGATCTATTGCGATACCGCCTATTTAACGCGCCAATAAGAAGCTGCGGTGTGCTTCCCCCCGCGCGCGCCCCTCTGTCCGTGTATCGTTCACGCTCTCTGTACTTAGGCTTTTATTTCTATAAATTGCTATAAACTATATAAATTCCTTATCTATTACATAAGTTATTACAATTCTAGTAAGTTACATAATAATATTCTAATAAGAAATAGGAACTATAAACCTATGACTATGTATTTGTAACGAAAACCTATTTTCTTATCAGAGTTTCCTATATCTGTTATCGGATCTATTACCTATCTAGGCTATCTAGTTATCTGGGGAATAAAAAGACAAGAGAAAAATCTATTTATTTACAATGATTACAACATAAGTGTATCTATTATTACCTATGCATACACCTATTTGCCTATGTATTACTATTAACTTACTAACTAAGGGAGAATAAAACCACTATAAAAATATATTTTAATTGCGACCTATTACAACTATGTACAAACTATAATCTATATACTATATTTATGTAGCTGTTTGTCGGCTGTCCCGTACACATATGACCACTTAAGAGAACGAAAATATGGAGATATGAAGAACAGTGGTCCAAAAAATGTTGATGCGAATGATGTTATGCCATGGAGTCTTTATAGACATAAATCTTTTTATTTAAGAACGTTATAATACTTAAAACCAAGAAAATAATTTCAAATAATTGGAAACAAAAACTATTGTTCACTGGACGAGCTTATCCTTCATTCAATCGCAAGTCAAAGTCAAAGTCAAATTCATTTATTTATCTTTGGATATTTGTATCACTTGATAATTGTCACTTTTTCTCCTTTCGATTTCTTATAAGGTAAATGTTGACGTCAGATCATTTACTTATAGCTAAGTTTACTGCCGCTTCCAAAGCGCAAGTACAGAAGAAACGGTAACAAACTGTACTGCAGCATTTTCTCCAATAACGTCAACTTACAATTATACTGGTATTAAAATTAGATATGTGGACTGAGAATACATACACAAGTGTTTACGTTTAGTCGCAAGTGTGTAGTCAACCTGACGACACTAGCATATCTGCGGCATCTTGCAGGCGCGGCGGGTCGCGGTGTCAATCAGGACCTCATGTCTCCACTTTGAAATCCACGCTTAGTACGACTTCTTTACAATTTATTCCATTAACAAATACTACCTACTTATCCCAATGATATATAAGTATTTTTTTTTTCTATTAGAAATACCTTTTAGTTCTTCTTCTTATTATTATTATTAAAGAGCTAAGCTCTTGTCTGTCGAGCAACCCATGCCTTTCTCTCTGTCTAAAGTCAACTCCTTAACAACCTTGTAGGTTGAAACATTAATTTGACCTTTTAGTTGTTTTATATAACTTTCTCTAGGTCTCCCTTTGCCTCTTCTTTCTTCTATTTTTCCCTCCAATCACCCAATAATCTTTACTTCCACCATAGTTCAGTTCTTCTTAGTTACCTTTAAAGTAAGTACTTAAGCACACTGAATAGCAACATAAGCTTACCCTTTGCCCACCTTAGCTTTACTTGCAATGGATTTCATGAGGCTACCTGAATTTTTCAGGGTCCAGCACTGCTCATATTTGAAAAAAAATATTTGAAGGAAAGAGATAAAATTTAAAAATTTTGATCAAGCACTGGTTAAACCATCAAACTATTTTATGAACTACTGTTTACAGTTTAAAGTAAGAACGTGAATCTTTTCTACGTACATTTGCGAAAAACAGCCGGTTTTGGCTATAATGTGCGAAGAAAAGCTTCAAAATTTTGTATTTGTTATGGAGGATACGTGTAAAGTAGGAGTAATTTTTTTCTCAACTAACTAATCGTGTAGGGATACAAAAATATTGTGAGTTTGAGAAAATAGTTTTTCGATTTAGGTATTTGGTTGCAAATTTTTGTTAGTCACGTTGACGCTGGTTATTATAAAATAAAAATAAAATTTTAGGCTTTATGTGTTATAAAGCCTAAAAGACTAGATGAACGGATACATTGTAAAATTTGTCTAAAATAGAAAATGTAACGCTTTCATATAAATCGCACAGTCGCGGTAATCCAGGGTTCGCTGATATTGTGTAAATCATACCGACCGGTCCACTGTACCATGACGTAAGTACAAGGGGTGTATTCTGAAAAATTATGCTTTTTATTTGCGTATCAGTATCGCGATCCAAAGCGGAAATGCGGTTAGCGTTCTTGGCACTACGCCACGTGGAAAGAATTTTTTGCGTAAATTTGTAGTATTTGAGTTATTATTTTCTTATTAAGTTTCTTATTGAAATAGAACTTTTATCTAAGTTTTTATTACATTATTTATATTTCTCAAAACATCGAAATTAGTTGGTTTCCATTTTTGCTACAAGAACATCTCTGAAATAAGTTTAATATAAATAACCGGCCTAGTGTGTATCGCGAGCCACGCGTAATTTAGGGTTCCGTAGGTGCGAATACCGACTTTGAGTTCACGCTACTAAAAACGACTAAAAACTAAAATTTATCTATTAGAATAGAATTTGTATTAAATTTAACTTTTCCGAGCATATTTTATGAGTTTGTAACTTATAACTTTTTAATTTGTAAACCAAATATGTCAGAAACGGATTCCTAAATCAAAAATAATATGTTCACAAACTCACAATATTTTTGAAGACCTATTCAACGATACCCCACAGCTCTTAGTTCTAAAATAAGAAATAGGCACCTGTCTTTACTGCGTGAGTGAAAACTGCCTATTAACTTAATTATAGTATAATAAGTAGAAGACGCAAGTAATTTATACTAAGTAAGAAAATTGACGGGAAGACCAGACGTGACAAGCGAGATGGCATTTTAATTAGGCGTCTAGGATCTGCGTATTAGTTGTTGTAACGTAAAGCTTGGCTTTCCCTAAGCACAGATTACATACGGAACGGAAACCTAGGGTCATAATATGCGTCCCCGTTCCCCGTCCTTGCACCTCTCCCCCGTTCTCGCCTTGTCGCGTGTGTTGAGGGGCAAACACACATATTGACGTGTGCACGGATGTAGACATAGGTAACTCTGGACTAGAAGATTCAAATGAGCCGAATGCTCAACAGGAGCCGATAACCTAATCAGCTCCGAGCAAATGTTACCGACTCACGCGAGTTATTAGATCGCCATCGTAGATACTTTGTCCCGACTCCCGCCAGCTCATCGGCGCTCTTCGAGTCGCGTCGCGCGCGATTCGCTAGTCATTTGTTTCGGCTCAACCGCGTAACAGGTGTCGGGATCGGAAATATTGGGGACTCGGGAGGAATCGGACGGAGGCTTCGGTTATTCATCGTGCGCCGCCATCCAACGGCAAATTATAGCATAAGATGCGAATATTATTTCTTTACTAAGACTACTAAGACGAACGTGTGTTTTCTTTCGAATCAAGATCCAATAGCGATACTTAGCAGATCATGGAGCCGGAGTCGATAAGGAAGTCTGAATTAATAAGATGAGTCGGTACCGAATGAGGATTAAGATTAGGTGAGCCGAAACGCACCTCGGAGTAGAGATTACCCATGTCTACACCGTTGTTTAGCTTCGTTTGTAGTAGTAGCATGCATAAATGACTCCGCTTCTATGAATTGCCATACTACGCCTTATATAGTTTTAGATCGTACATATTCTTTCAATCTTATATTTATTACAAAATGCTTAGTAACTTTAGTAGGTACTAGGTTTAAACTATTATTTGACCACAACAAGAACCCCTACCGTAATAAGACACCTTCCTTTTTGTCCAAACCGAATCCGATCCGATCTCTGATCCTGTGATTGGTCAATTTATATCTTCTTGTAATTTAAGAGTTAGCTCTTGTCGGTGGAGTTCCTCCGTTCCAATCTTCTCTCTACCCTATTTTTGATGTCCTGGCAGGATCTCTTAACTTTTCTTTAATTTGTTATCCTTGTTCCATAGCAATATTTCGCAAGGATTTCGCGGAATGACGATCTGGGTAGCCTTGTTTCTAACCCTTCCGGGATTGGACCGGTATATTACTTCAAGGAAACCCGTTGTCAAAACCTTATTTTCTCAACTTTTAAGTCCTCTTAATTTTTTCTCCTTCAATTTATAAGAAACGCCGAAAACAGATTTTCTTTTTTGGAAGTCTAGTTAAATATTCTTTTAAGAAAGTTGTTTAGTATCATGACTGAATTCAGCCTAAAAATAGTTCCAATATATTTTGTTCGACTCCGTAGGTATTTTTTTTCTCTCAATACGAGTGGCATTTTCGCACGATTGCCAAATAGGCGACCTGTTCCGTCGCCACACATCGATCATGGCGGATTTCCCGAAGCTAAGTATTGTTTTACTATAAATTCATCCCAAATGCTATCTCCGGAACATTAGGTAATTAATTTTACTCCACGTTATGACGTTTCAAGGTGAAATTAAACAATTTATCAATTTGGGATTTTAAAGCCTCAATATTTTTTGATTTATAGAGTTGCAAATAGGTAAATAGTATAAAAAGAATAAGACCAAAATTTTTATTTTATCTAAAGTACCTTTTTGTAATTAAAGACTAAACGACATAGTAGGTACTTTTAAGAAATGATTCAGTTATTCTCACACTAAAGTGATGACACAGAATGAATAATGATGATGTTTACTTACTTTAATACATTTTTATTTTAAAACACAAAGTTTACTACGTCCAAACAAGTCTAACCGTCCCAACTTTGTCGCTTTCGATACGGAAGAATAACTCGGAACTCAGAAGACACCTTATTACAATATAAACAGAGCAATCTTCCGAGATAAACAAAGTTTTAAATCGCCGATATAACAACAAAGTCGATACGAGTTCGCACTCGGGTGAGCATATTTGGAGAGCGCGGCGGATAATCCAGTCATTTTATACGAGCGAGCGTGACCACGCAGGTAATAGCTTTTGTTGCCGTAGGGTGACCACGTTAGTGTAGTTTAGAGATATTTTAATTTCTAATTAGGCAGATACTTTTTTTAATATTCTCGAAAGGGTTGTAGACTTTCGAGACTTTCGAAATGAGGAACCGATGGAAACTCAGTAAATTCCGGCCTATAGTATTTGTAAAGTAGAGTTAGTGTTGTCGCCGACTTTGGGTAGAAAAACATACATACTATCACGTCTTTATCCTTAATGGGACAGAGCATTAAAATATTGAATATTGTGTAGGTATGATCTGATCATAGGTGGTTTACATCAGAAAACCTATCAGTTTATTTGAAAATATCAATTTCACAGCTGGACTTCATTTGGTTATTTTGTGGAGCTGCCTTATTGATTTTATTTTGAGCTGACACGAGAAAAAGAAGTTGAAGAGCTGCCTAATACATGATAGAAGACATTAATCAATTTTTGTTTACTTTTTTCAAAAAATATTTTGTCCTTTTTCGTGTCAGCAGCATGCACCCCCTGTTCAGTGGTTGCAGATGTCAAAGTAGTTATAAAGTGAACGGCCAAATTGGACCTACGACTGCTAGACGTCATATTAAAGATAGAAATACCTTGTTACACTCTGTGGAACTTCATCATCAATTAAAGTACCTACATATTTTCGTGTCGGTAGAGTATTTTCCATGTCTCCCTATTTTTGGTTAAATGCTTGATCGAATACCGTGTGGTTTCCATCAGAGTAGAATAAGACCACTCCAAGTCTTCCCGTGTCGTAGAAGGCGACTAGGAAATATGTTAAACAAAGCTTATAAACATCATGAGACCTCTCCAACCCGTCTGGCCAGCATGGAGAGTAGGCCAAATCCCTGGCTGCTCTGGCCAAGTATGGCTCTAATATTACAGAGAGGGTCGTGCTCCTGCAGTGGAGACTAAAAAGACCTGTTGATGATGCTTGATCGGCAGGAGCAAGCTTAAAAGCTTGTCCTCTCTGTACCACACAACTTTTGCCGTTTCTTTTACTTAAACGACCTTCTTGGTCTTTCTTTTATGTTCTGACTGACCAATGGACTAATTTGCAGGTTTTTTCTACACCATAAGAAGCTAGTAGAAGTCGAAGAAAATGACTTAAACAGCCTTAGCATAATAGGGTCCCGTTTCTACCCTTTTATATCAGGTTAAGTGCTGTAGATGCAATAAATAATTTATCTATCTATCTATCTTTAAGTACGGAACCCTAAAAAAGGCAGAAACAAACACGTTGACAATTTGAATGGCCAAGCCAGGCCCAATCACACGCACAAGGCCAACCCGTTGGTTGGCCTGCGAGTGACGCCGCTTTGTGACGCCAAACTCGACACGTCATACGGGAATTAGCGAAAAACCCGAAAAATCGCAGTTTGATCTCCGATGTAGTATTTCGGGGAATTGAACTGGCTAAATGCAAAGGTTGTGCAGAATTTGAAACTAGGAATAACATGAAAAAAAATAATCAAGCTTTTATCTAAAGACTCTCCTTAAGACGAATCAAACGAGCCCAAACTCGATAGAATTGCGTCTTTTTATTGCAGAGTTCTTATGGTCATCCTAAGGCTCCATCATCAGATCAGCTCCATGTCATTATAATATTGCTATGCGATAAGTCCGCCTTTGTATCATAATTCTGTTTTATTTATTTTTTTCTGTTTTGTATTTCCTTTTGTTTATGGTGCAATAAAGAGTATTTGTATTGTATTGTATATTGCATTGTCATGCGTTATACTTTTATGCGTGCAACATTTCAGCTCAATCGGAAACCGGGAAGCGGGTCAAATTTAACTTGCAAGAATTGATACCAGGCATCAGAACGACAGACAACGGGACAAGTGAAACTAAAAAAAAAGCCTGAAAAAAGCTTTTCAGACCACCTCAAGTTCATATTATATTATTCATATCATATTATATAAGAAAATTTCAATAAGTCATATCAGCCACAGGAAGTCCACTGCTGGACATAGGCCTCTGCCAAGGATTTCAAAACGAACGACCGGTAGCGGCCTGCATCCCGTGCCTTCCTGCAACCTTTCATAGGTCGTCTGACCATCTAGCAGGTGTCTTGCCAATACGTGGCCGCCATTTGAGAACTGAGAACCCTTCTCTGCTCCATCGGCCATCGGTTCTTCGCGCAATGTGCCTCGACCACTGTTACTTCAATGAGCTAGTCCGCTCGACTATGTCAGTGACCTTCTTTCTTCTACGAATCTTCTTATTTCTAATGGTAGAGAAGTAGAGTAGAGAAACACCGAACATGGTCCTCTCCATAATAGTGTAGTCCTTTAATAAGTATACATACATACATACTATCACGTCTTTATCCCTAATGGGGCAGATAGAGCATTTTGGGTCTTGCGGTTCTATGCCCAGGGCTGCAAGACCCAAAAGCCACTTTTAGCGTCATGGTGGGCGAGAAGATGGAAAAGCAATCAATACAGTGATGGGTTGCTAGCCGCATCGCCTGTTAACATGATTTGCATTTTTGCCCATTCCCTCGATCGGCTTTTACGATCTGCGTGGGAAGAGAAGCAGCTGGTACATTCTAAGTTTTTTTTATTTCTCCCAGACCAGCATGGGAGTAAACTGGCTTTATATTACACACATAAACCTGCCCGAGGAATACGCATAAAAATCTGATCAAAAGTGTTTCAGTTTTAAATACAGGCAGACAGAGGTACGATATTACGCGGCAGGCTTGGAAAACACGGTTTCACACAAAGTTAAGTAATTTTTATTTGCAAATGAAATCCGGTGAAAATAAGCTACTACGGAAAATAAGTAATTTTGATTAAAAAAGGAATTTTCATTTGGAAATGAAAATGTTTCTGGTGAAAATAAGTTGCTTCGGGGAACCAGCTTATCCTGAATTTACCTTTTCCGGGAATATATTTGTAATGAATTAAAAACTGGATATTTTTAAATAAACTTAACAGAATATGATCAAAATGTAAAATGTTTACAGCATATTTTGTTTTTTTTTTAATTTAAAATGTTTATGCTACAAGTTAAGGTACAAAGGTCACTCAATCATCGAATTACGAGCAATTTTTTTAGGGTTCCGTACCCAAACGGTAAAAACGGTACACTATTACTAAGATTTCGCTGTCTGTACGTCTGTCCGTCTGTCCGTCTGTCTGTCATTAGGTTGTATCTCAAGAACCGCGATAGCTAGACAGTTGAAATTTTCACAAATTATATATTTCCGTTTGCCGCCATAACAACAATACTGAAAACAAAATAAATATTTAAGGGGGCTCCCATAAAACAAACGTGATTTTTTATAGCTAACGGTACGGAACCCTTGTGCGCAAATCCGATTCGCACTTGGCCGGTTATTTTGCTATACAGGAACATTATTTTGTTTTCCGAACCAATTTTTTGTACCGAGGCGTATGAATGGTGAACTGCTAGCGGTTTTGTCAAACAGTGGATTATATCAATCCGCCGGCGTTTGTATGTATGTATGTTTGTTAAACGATAGCTGGAGTAGTTTCGATCAGAGTTTCATGAAATAATAGGTAATTGGTAGGCGTGTATGTAGCCAATAGAATTATTAATTTCGAACATGAACCAAAGCGGTCAAGGAGTTGACTTCGGTGTGAACTACTAGTATATTATAATCTACAAGAATAAGCTTACTTTTGGGCTACATCTTTAGGCTTCATCATCATCATCAGGTCTTTTTGTCTCCACCACAAGAGCATGATCTTCTCTGTACTACCAGAGCCATACTTGTCCAGAGCAGCCAGAGGACTTGGTCTACACTCTCCTCGCTGGTCAGACGGGTTGGAGAGGTCTCATTGATGTTTTTAAGTTGTATAGCTTGTATTTCCTAAGTCGCCTTCTACGGCTTACACGGGAGGACTTGGAGTGGCCCTATTCTACTCTGCCAGAAATCACACAGCAAAATCAATCACCTGTGTAAATCTTCCTTATTTACTAACTAGCTGAAGCCCGCGACTTCGTTCGCGTGGACTTTATGACTCTGGAAAATGCTCATCAGGCTAAAAAACCTTTGCTAAGGCGTCAATTTTAGGGTTCCGTACCCAAAGGGTAAAAACGGGACCTTATTACTAAGACTTCACTGTCTGTCCATCTGTCTGTCACCAGGCTGTATCTCAAGAACCGCGATAGTTGAAATTTTTACAAATTATGTATTTCTGTTGCTGCTATAATAAAAAATTCTAAAAACAAAATAAATAAATATTTAATTGGGCTGGCATACAACAAAAGCGATTTTTTATAGATAATGGCACGGAACCCTTAGTGCGTGAATCCGATTCGCCCTTGGCCGGTTATTATATTTATGGTTCTGCATCAAATGTTCCATTTTCCAAAATCATTTATACCCTATTCGTACAAACAAAAATTTTTTTTTAATTCTTACTCTATAACCTACCACGTCTCCGTCTGACCAAAAATTTTTTTTGATATAGTCAATGTACAGTCACATTTTTTTATTGTTTTATTATAATGTATAGATTTAAACTGACACCAAATAGCCCAATTACACCGCATTACGGCGCTGCTTGTCTATCTGTCAAAAGAACCATTTTAAGCACTGAATTTTCAACATTCATACACCACTGACCCACTTCCCTAATTCCCGCTAAATTGTTGTTGCTGATATCCCTCCCATTATTGATGGTGCATTCGAGCCCACTTTCAATTGGTTTAACGCAGAATAAATCATACGCAAAAGGCCTATTCGCAAAATTTCTCATTTAAATCTGACTTTGAAATGTTCAACAAGTTCGTGTCATAAAACTTATGTGGAGAAAAATAATAAACAAGTCGTTAATATACTTTAAACTTGGGTTGGGTTTAGTTTGAAAATTAGGCCAATAAATAAATAGAGAGAGGGCAATAAAATAATTAAGTGAGCCAAATCGGTAGGTCGGAAAACTACTAGGTAATTAATAGAATTTTCTCATTTACGTTTTTCAAAAGCGTATTTTGTTAATTAATTATGAATGAACTTAAACATATTCTTATTTCTCTTAAAATATTCTTTATGAGGTGCTGCCAAATACTGCTGAACTTTCAAATGGGACGTTTCGCGAATCAGGCGTTCTGCGCTCAACTCATACTTGTATTAAATTATGCATAGATGCCAGCAACGGTCGCCGGCCATAAATCCAGCTGTTTTGTTAAATGTTGCTGTTGGCGCGCTTTGTCAATATGCGGAATAGTTCCATCATTGCCATGAATCTTGATAGCTATGCAATACGAATTCGATGTTGCAAGTTGTACTTGTGATATCATTTGTAGTTTTATTTAGATGTTCAAAAATAACTTTGTTAATATGAAGGTTTTTTAGGATTAAAACTGACGTGAGACACAGAAATTATTAGCATGAATTGTGTCTCGAGTCGAAATCTTGTACGCGCGTCCTCTAGTCACCCTGATAAAGACGTATCCGCCAGTAGCTGACTCTCTACGTGAGTAACCCGTATAATTCATGAAATAATGATTATGTGAGAGTAGTTATAGTTTGTTATAGCTTTTCCTCCTCATTTTAGATAGTTACTTGTGGCATCCTTAGCCTGTGAGATAGAACAATGCGAATGACTGTACGAGTAGGTACCCATAAAATGCCCTATAAGAGACAGTGAGAATAGTATTCATAACTTAAAAGTATTTATACTTTTCTTATATAACTTTATATACATAACAATGAGAAACAGAAGATTTATAGTTTTATTGATTATAAAGAAAGAATTGATAAGAAATAGTGGGAAACTTAATTGTAAATTAGTAACAAATTAAAGAAGTATATCCATAACTTTGGCTATTTTCAGCCTTACTTTACAAGGCTGAAAATAAAAGACTTCGTAAGTGGCAATTAGAAGTGAAAACAGTGGTAAGTTTCTATTCCTCAGTAATTTTTTTAGTAAAGGGCCAATTTTTTAACAGGGTCCATAACTTTAATTGTAAAAGAAAATTATCCATAAAACGACCGAATATAGGCAACATTAACTGTAATACAGAAACGTCTTCGCCGTCGTCTGGTCCCGCCGTTCTAAAGTTTAGCGTTCATTCAAATTTGAAGTTTTCTCCGCCGCCATTCGTGGAATCCGAACGAACACATCTTGTGTTCGGAATTTGAATTTCACTCGGGAGCGGGACGTGCTCATTCCGCGTTTTATATCCAGCCAGTCTTAAATAAATAAACATTTTCACGAAAATATATGACATTATTTTCTTTTGTGTGTAAGCGATACGTTTTGTTAAATGCCTAATAAAATTGTATTATCATGCAACATAGTGTTTTGTATCAAGAAGCAAAACTAGTTTTTGTATTGTAGATGTGTCGTACTAGATAGTAAAGTACATCGACAATTTGTAGGCAATTTTACTGAGTACTATATTGTCTTTTCAAATATTTATTATATTTCCCTCAAAACATATTGATTTGTTCATAAATATAAAACCATCGCGATTGTTTCATCACAATCCCACTTAATACATCATAAATAATAACATAATGTCGCTCAACAAGACAATTCCCATAAAAGCATTCGACCGGTACCGACTCCGCCGCATTAAAAATGTATTTATTATTCCTTAATACTAGTCTAATGCACATAAATATCACTAAATACTATGACGTTTAATAAATAGACGCGTCTCACTGTTATAAATATTACGGGACTTACCGCGATTAGTATCGTTTTTTGCCAGATACTTCTACCATCATGGTCGCTCTCCGACTACATGATTACTGCCTTGGCTCAGCGACCTGCAGTGAGTCTTGGCCTCCGACACCTGAAGACGCCACTGTTCTATAGCCTGTGTCATCTACATATCTCCTTGGAGGGCTTTGCTTCGTCTCTCTAGCGGTACCTAGGGCGACCCACCGGCCTTTCCCTGGTTGGTCTCCCCTTATACGATCATCCTCCATCCTCTCCACAGGGCCTAGCCTTCGAAGACTTGCCGCTTCATTTTCTCATACTCAATCAGTAAGACGGGTCTATATAATTTTAGTTTCGCGGTCATTCGGGAATTGTGTGTGTAAGGACTTTGCAACAAACGACGAAGAAAGAGGGTAGACCGATATGTTCACTTTGGTGAAAACACCAGTGAAAGTGAACTTACCTTGAAAGTGTGTTTTGAAAAGGGAAAACATAAAAACACACACGGTTTGTCTTTACAAACCTTCAATCGACCCAAGATGGATCTTGGCCTCCGAGACAAAAGAGCGTCATAATTTTCTGTTCTGTGCGATATCTTGCCAGCTGACAACTTCCATCTCCCGCAGATCAGCCTGCACCGTATCGCTCCAGCGATATCTGGGTCGACATACTGGTATTTGACACGTCTACACTTATAAAAACATCTCAGTCTAAACAGCGCACCCACGCATGGGCATAAATGTAAATCATGTTATTATGTGCGTAAAAAAGACTATTTTGCGCACAGTACCAATAAGGTAGTATTGTGTTCATATTTTGACTCTATTTGTTGTGTTAAGTAGACGTTTCATGTTAGTAAAATATACTTATATCTAGTGGATAAACGGGTACATATTGCAAATGAAAATGGAAATATCTACAGTTAAAATGACGAAGTACTAATCCCCAAAATTACAAGTCCTATTGGTTAGTTGATCTAAATTCAAAATTATGAAAATTCTAAATGTCGAATGAGTTCATAAAACATAATTTTACAATATCTATACACATGTGTTAAATAAAACTCGAAATAAGGCCAGGTTTTGTATAATGTTCAAAATCAGAAAAACATTTTATAATAATACCTTTTATGTCTGACTTATCTTTTCTTATACTTTAAGTCTAGCATAACACATTCATAAGGCAATACTTTTCTGGCAGCAATTAGTTTATGGCGCTTCGCCGGCCGCTACCGCGGCACACTCGCTTCGCTTGCTCGGCTCGCGTGCGGGGTATTAACAGTTCTAACCTATCTTGAAATGAAAGTTTAAAATTTGAAATATTTGCAAATTAAAACACTACCTAATATGTTTTTTGTCAATATACTTAAATGATAATTTGCCCGCTTCGCTTGCTCGGCTCGCGTGCTGTCACAGTTTTAACCTTTACTTTGAATTATTGACTTTTGAAATATTCGCAAAGCAAATCATTTGCTATATTTGTATTTTGTCAAAATTAAATGACTTTTTTGAATAGTACCTCCAATAATCAAAAATCTCTCCGCAACTCAAACACCCAGAAAACATGCGACACAGAATAAAAAGGCCATTCCCGACACCAGGGCTACAATTACCACGTCCACACCAGCCTTGCGGGCGCTGTATGAGCGATCGCAATGAAAACCTCCTAAACAGCGGTTACGTAATTCTTACATTTTCATAGGGCTGCCAAGTTCTTTCTTTATAAGTGAGCGGGACATCTGTGATACTTCAAAATTTCAACTGTCTAGCTATCACGGTTCATGAGATACAAGCCTGGTGAGATGGACAGCGGACTCTTAGATAGGGGCCCGTTTTTAGCCTTTGGGTACGGAATCTTAAAAAGGCGTCATGGGTTATTGTATAGATGTTGGTGTAGGGAAAGACCGACGAAAAGGTACTGTGGAGGGATGACATTGAATGCTGTATGAGTGGATGGAACTGTAATCAAGCTGGCTTAGATTGTGAATCGTGGAAGGGGGAAGAGGGAGTCTTTGTCCAACAGCCCAACAAGCACCCTAAGTAGGCTAAAAAAACTAAGGATACCTACAACCGGGAACACTTTAACGTAAAACAAGAGAACAATTTTTCAAAACTAAATAGCCGACTTTACCTTCAAACTACACAACCGACTTTGATCAAATTTCTATGGAACTGAATAGGAACTATACCCTTTCAAACAAAAAAAGAAATTAAGAAATTTTCCAATCGGTCCTGGCGAAAAAAATCATGATTATTTGATAACCTCCACCTTTTTAAAAGACGGAGGTTTAAAAGGTAAAAAAAAAACGGTTTAAAAGAGACAAAACGAAAGAAAAAAAACCGTTACCACGCATGATGTCAATTTTATTGTTAACAAAAATCGCAAGTCAAGTTATCTACAACTTCAATGACTTGTACGGCGTTGCTGATATTAATGGTCACCGTTTTTGTTTATCAGTCACATTATGTTAAAATACTACCTCATAACTAACTATTGTAAACCTGTTCGCAGCACACATGTTGCAGCTAAGATGTAATTTTTGCCAATTTTCAATAAAGCCTGTCATTTTAGAAAACAGCCCTTTCGTTTATGAAAAATATTCGATATTATATTTTGCCTTACTAATCAACAGTTTACAGATACAGACACATTTTCACGTCTATATCCGTGACGGGGCAGACAGAGCCCGGGGCCGTAAGACCCAAAGGCCACGCTTAGCGTGATGGTGTCAACAGTTTATTTCGTAATATTTTTATTTCTTACTATTTTTCGTATGTGGCCTAAACTGGTGTCAGAATTTTGATCGGTTGGTGATAGACAATCTAATGGAGATTTTTTTTTAATACCTATTGTCAAAAATTATGATTTTTAACTGACAGTTTAATTTTCGCGCGTAATCAAAATATATACATACATACCTATGTTACAGGGGCAGGCAGAGAATATCTCTGAATCTCTATCTCGTATTTCGAAATAGATATCAAAATAAAGCTTTTAAAAACATTTACAAATTACAATACATACAACTAGATTATGGCAGGCAATAGTTTAAACCTAGCACATTAGCTGAACCTTTTCTATAATAAGGCGTAAAAAAAAATTGCAGATATAAAATGGCTAGCCGTATTGTAGAACTTTGCCTACGACATGCATACGAACACAACTGCGCTCCAACCGGTACCTCTGGTAATGAAGCGCATATTATGCCGATAAAGGGAGCCGCTTGAAATATATGGTAATTACATGTAATGACATCCTAATCCACACAGGAATATCTAGGAACGGACGCGACGGACACGACTATAGAATTTTAAAGAATTATTGCATACTAGCCGAAGCCCGCGACTTCGTTCGCGTGGACTTTATGTCTTTGGAAAATGCTCATCAGGCTGAACAACTTTTATTAAGGCGACATTTTTATATCTCTTATAGTTTAGCTGGACCATTATGGTTCTGCATCAGGCGTTCTATTTTCCAAAATCATTTATACCCTATATGTTGCCCAGGCTTAATAAAAAGTTTCATTCGAATCCGTCCAGTATTTCCGGAGATAAGCGTGTACAAACAGACAAACAGACAAACAGACAAACAGACAAACAGACAAACAGACAAACAGACAAACAGACAAACAGACAAACAGACAAACAGACAAACAGACAAACAGACAGACATTTTTTTTTAAATTTTTACTCTATAACTATGTCTCCATCGCCCCCAATATTTATTTTGGAAATATATTTAATGTACAGACACACTTTTTTTACTGTTTTATTATATGTATAGATTTGATATTTGACGACCTCCGTGGCGTAATAGTCAACACGCTAGACCGCCAATCCGGAGGTCCTGGGTTCGATCCCCAGCCAGGGCAAGTTGGAAAATGGCCTTTTTCAAATTGTCCTGGGTCTTGGATGTTTATCTATATATGTATTTGTTATAAAATATAGTATCGTTAAGTTATTATCCCATAACACAAGTCTCGAACTTAGTTTGGGGCTAGCTCAATCGGTGTAATTTGTCCCTATATACCTATTTATTTATTATTATTATTGCAAAAAGAAACATGAAATATATGTACTTATCTAATTTGTAGATGTACCTACACGTGGAAGAGTGGCCATGTATCCGTAATAAATCGACGGATACTAGATAACAATAGTATAATGATTATAAAATAACAGTTAAATAAAAGAAAATCGGCACTTCCATACGAATTGCCCGGGCGACAGCACGCTTGTATTTTTGACTGTTATTTTAATTTCATTATACTATAGTAATTTAATATAGTTCGTGGTTCGATTTATTGCAGGAGTGCTCCTTCCATGTTGTATACTTTCTTAAATATTACTGCCGTTCTTTTATAATCTCTGTTCATAAATTAAGACATTAATAAACGGTCATAGAACCTCTTAAAATACGTAGAAGAAAAATTAAGACATTTGCAGACGTACGATCGTATTATATTGTCATTTAAAAACTATTTTTACATAGTTTTTACCGTGGGTAAAATAAGGCACCAAAACATTTCTACTATCCACTCTTTCCGTTTACTTATCTAGGTGGTTTTTTTTTCGAGTTGCTATAAACTCTTTGGTGCGTACGTAACATAAACGGCGGATGAAACAAAGTATGTGCTTACATAGGTTATCTGTGATCATGATCACATTCTTTGTTTCATTCGCCCTTGATGTGAAGTATTTTATCTTCCAAATATTATATCTCAAGATTCCAATAGCTCTACATGGTACTGAAAAAACGTATTATTCAGTATCACGCATCAATGTTTTTCAGACCTGCACAAGACGCCATTTAATTCCAGCCAGAGGCGCCCAACATTCGTCATGCTCGTTGCATGTTTGACAGCTGGAAAATTAAAAAGTAATTTTTAAATTTGGAAAGGAGTTCAGCAATAAAAAGTTTGCTATCGACTATCGTGCCGTCAACATGAAGTTAGAGGGCCGTCAAAGACAGAAGTGGATCAAGATTTTGATCAGAGATATGGGATTTTGATCGTCTAAAAAGAAGGTTATCAAGTCTGTTATTTTTTATGGTTTGTTACGTTAGAACTTCGTCATTACTTTATTTGAAGGCACGTGCCAACGTGACTATACTTAAATCAAACTTAAATAGATTTTTACATAAATTAGAAAATGCTAGAAAAATATCTACCTACTTATCATTATTAAGTAAATTATGCACATCGTATTTTAAATTTATTCGCAAACGAATGCAGAGTGTCTTCTACTGCAAAAAGGTCAAGGGTCAAGCAATTCAAAATAGATCTCGACCTAGCAACCCTACTTCAACGTGCGACCAAATGGTTGCGCGTGCTGTTAATTAAGACGTCGCCCGACTGCATAAAATGTCGATAATTCATTTCGTATAACTTGCAGTTACGTTACGTCCAACCAACCCGACACTGCTTTATGAGCCACTACAGTTTAGAAGTAGTTATGTTTTTCGAAATCCACGAGTGGTACAGTGTCTGATGGTTGATTCATACCGCATTTACACATTCGCGCGAATCTTGATGCCGCATTTACACATTCGTGCGAATCGCGAGGCGAATGACGAGGCGAATAACGAACACGCATATGTAAATGCGGTATCAGGCTGGGCGCTGGTGTAGTGTAGTAAGACAGGTATGCTAAAGAGAGTCCTAATCCAACCGTGTTTCAATACAGTCGCCTCCTACACCACACTGGCTCCCCCCTCCGCTCCCCCCCCTCCGTCATTGAAACCCGGGCTGATAACTCCGCGTAACTTTCAGCTTCCTAACTAAAACAACCGTGTAAACAGCTGCTTTCTATTACTTGGAAACTAAATAAGTACAGGTAGGTACCTAACGCATTACTAAACAGGTCTTATTTATGACCCCAGGTCCACAATATACAACGTTCGCAGGGCATGCGGAAGGCAGAAAACATTTATTCCACATACTATATCATGGGTTACGCAAGAGTGCTAACATTACGGTAAAAGTACACGGTATTACTGGCGGTAAATGACGTAACGTAAGTACCTGCGATTAGAGGAGCCAGTTGACCTGTGGCACAAATTAGAAAGAATACATCGAAATTGCAAAAGAGGTTTGTCAAGATCGTAGCAAGTGGAGGTCCATAGTCTCTGCCTACCCCTGCGGGAAACAGGCGTGATATTATGTATGTATGTACATCGTAGGGGCAATTTAGAGAACTTCATCTTAGCCCGTTCCCAATTGCATCCTCCAATTCCTATGTCGAAGCCCGTAGTACATACACTTTCCGCTTTATTTTTGATGTGTAGATTACATTCGTGTTCAGTTTGATGTTTTTAAATCTCAAAGCTTTCATTTCGCTTTGCAGTCCCGCGAGAATTACAGGGTGACACTAGTCACAATAATACCATTTTTTCCAAATTCGTCGCTATCTTTTTTATGTATGTCCACCGATAATAATTCGCATACACCTGGACCGATTTAAATTATTGTTTTTTTGTTTGAAAGGGTATACTTACGTCGCGTAGAAATTTTATCAAACCGGTTTAGTTTTAGGATGAAGTCAGTTTTTAGTTTTAAAAAAATATGATAGATGAGATGAAACATAATACTAATTTGTAGGTCCAATTAATAATTTAACATGCAAAATGAGAATTCCAAGGTAAATAAAAACGCAAAAGCATTGTTTTAACAGCATTCATACCCTCAGCTATTAGATATGCAGGCGCTGAAACAGTGCAGCTTGCAGGCAGTATTTTCAGGCCAACTGAAGCGGGATTAAGGGGCGTCTTGCCTCGTTTAAACTGTTTAAAACAGTGGCTCTCAACTGTCAGGTGCCTATACAGTATTTTAACATAATAAAAAAAAAATATTTCAATATACTAAAAATAATATTTTTTGTCTATTATATGTATTCATTCATATCAAAAAAAAAGCCGATAACTGAATCCTTTTTTTAGATCTGCCCAGAAATAAGTAAGTTATAAGCTATTAAAATCTGATGGAAGGGGAAACTGTCAAGTAACAGAAAAATAGCCCACCACGCCCCACTCTTATATTTGAAATGCTAATTACTGCTTCATTAATTAACCAATTTTCAAGTGGTTTTCAAAAATATTTTACTTTGTTGGTGTTTTTTGTTTTAAATAAAATATGAATCAAAAACATACACAGTAATATAGCCTACATATTTCTATGCCGATCGAGAAAATGGGTAGAAATCTCGAGAAATCATGTCAATAGGCGATACGGCCAGCAATCTGTGTATTTTTTGTTTTTTACCTTTGCTACCTACACGATTACCATCACGCTGAAGGCAGAGTCCACGGCCTTTACCCAAAAGCCACTGCCGTGTACTCTGCCTAAAAAACGTGACCTGAGTATGTAGGTACTCTAATGTATAAAAATACAACATAACAAAAAGAGAGTGCCTGCTGCCGGCGCCGGCTCCTAAAAATATCACTATTAGGAACCGGCGGTTATACTGCCGGCAGCCAAGATTTAAAACACCGGCTGCCGGCGCCAGCACTCTAAATTTGCCGTGAAGTGGCAGCAGTTAGGTTCGTTACGTTTCTTGTGACCAAAACACGAGCGACCGAGCGAAGCGAGCGAGCGACTCAAGCTAAAAGCGAAAGTAACACAGACACAGATCGTGTTATACCAGCGCCAGCAACCAATTCGGCAAACAGCGCCGGCAGCGGAGGCACTCCCGAACAAAAAACATACATACCTAATACGATAAGCGTGAATATGGTGTTGTACAAGCGATAACTATGGCATTACCCTCAGCTATTAGATATGCAGGCGTTAAAACAGTGCAGTTTGCAGGCAGTATTTTCAGGCCAACTGAAGCGGGATTAGGGAGCGTCTTGTCTCGTTAAAACTGTTCAAAACAGTGGTTCTCAACTATCAGGTACAGGGAAAGTTACAATCGCAACGGTTTTTTTTAATGTTTTTGCTCCTTATTTCTTTTTGGAGTCTGCTAAGTGTCCCATTGTCGGTCAAACGCCTCCTTTTTTGCTTCCGGTCGTTATTTATAGTATGTAAAATTATTGTTTATGAAGCGAAACCATAGCTTTCCTTTTTTCAATTTACACTGAACGCCTAATATTTATAATTGTGAAAAACGCACCTAAATACAAAACATACGAGTAATTAGAATTAGCATTTCTCTTGCACATAAAAATTACAAATTAAATTGTTTACATTTTGAAAATTGAAAACTTTGACTTTATATATAATTAAAATAATAACGACGCCAGGTAAAGTCTATGCTATACCATAAGATAAGTAAATATACAGTTAGTTATTGAATCGTCTTTTAAAATATAATATACCTACCTACTTAGTCTGTAAATAGTTATCAATTATATATAGTGGGAATATTACAGTCCTAAAATTTATACCCATATAGTGCCAGAGGAAATATAATGATAAAGTTAAAAAGATCATGCAATTCACAGATATATGAGACTAATAAATTTGTTAAACAAGTGGTACTCTCACCTTAGGCGTGATTTACTTTGACAAATCATGGTAAACAAGCCAATAGCAATACTGATTATTTCTAATAAGCTTGATATAACTTTCACTTACTTTAGATACAACGGTGGTTCTTTAACTGAATAGAAATGTGTCAGGATAAGTAAAAATCACAAACATAAAATTGACATAATTATTGTGAAAATGTTCAATCCAAAAGGGCACGTTTCATAATGTTCATTGAAAAAAAACTTGTCATAGAGCTTACGGGCAATCTGATAAAACACAAAACGAACGCATGACATACGCGTGCTGACCTAAAAATATAGTCAAAGGACTTGTATCCAGAGCCGTACGTCAAATGGTCTCGCCATTTTTTGTTGTTTTCAAAAGGTAATTTTAGTACTTAATATTAAACGACACTGAATCAATAATTTTTTAATAGGAAACAATCCCGTGAAGTGATGAAGCTAAGCTATTTTAAAAAAATGGTACAAATACATTGAGTATTTCGGGCTTAATCGTAGCACATACGTCCACACGGATACGTCGATATATATCGATAGTCCACGAACAATTTTCTTAGATCATTTTCTTTTACGTGTCATGCTTGACAAATACTTCCTACAAGTATTCAATGTGTTAATAAAGACGTTTTTCTTCATATCTCTGTACCTCGTAATGTATTAGTGCAATATGAATATAATAGAGACAGTTTAGAGTTTTTGTTAAGAGAGCACTATCTCAGACGCTCCGCTTATAGGGCGTGCAAAAAACAGGAACAAAATTTAACATGGCACCGTACGTACATGGCATGGCAATACCATGGCTCATATAACAAATTAATAAACTTCGAAACGCCTAACTTAGTACTTCAGAGGGGCCCCATACTTTGTAGCGAATGATGCTGAAGCGACGCACGTTGTGGCGAAAATATTTCAGCTTGGTACACTGGAGCGAAGACTTATTTATTTTATTTATTTATTTATTTAACTTTATTACATAAAATGTAATCGGCGGACTTAAGGCCGTAGGCCTTTTCTACCAGTCAACCTACAGGTGGTGTTGACATGCGAAGTTTCGGAAATATGTGCAAAACCTTTAATATTAAAACTCAAAACACTTACAAATTATAACACAATACAAACCTACGTACATACCTATGATTATACACGAACATATACTTAAATATATTGTTATTAAATTCTACATATACTACAATATGTACATAACTACACATACTACACATACATACATATACATATATACATACATATATATATATATATATATATATATATATATATATATATATAGATATACCCGTGGGCACTTTGCAGATCCATCGTGCCGTACGACTAGTATTTGTTGGTTCCGTTTACGTAGTTGGCTCCGGGTGCCTTTTCTAGATCCAATGCTAGTCAGCCATGCTCATGTTGTTCCGACTGGAGCCAAAAGTGTCAACGAGAGTAATAATAATAATTACGTCAATTTTATACAAATCCACCTTTTTGGCATTCAACACTGTTACATCCGATTCAAATCAACCAATCAGAGAGCACCGTTGACCTCATTGGCTACAATCTGCTAGTAATAATATTATTACAAGCTTCTGTTGAATTTGCAATGTTTATGCAATCAATGTAGTGTTGCCAAACAATAGATATCATTTTTCAATTGAAAAATGACAAACTATCGACAGTGGTTTATCAGTATGGATATCTGTTTTAGAGCAATACTATTAATAACCAACAATACCATAATTGGTATTTATAGTATCGATCCGACGAAAATCAAACTATCATGAGTATCGATAGTATGCGTTTCATAAAATATCGACACTATCGATATTTTATGTAATATTGATAGTATCGATAGTTTATGTATTATTAAAAGCAATACTATCGATAGTTTGTTCGTCATCAGAATCGATACTATCGATACTATCAGCAGTATCGATAAACAATCAAAAGTATCTCAAGACTCACTGTCGGTTTTATTAAAAATACCGATAGTGAGTCAATTGACTGTCAATAGTGGACTATCGAGCGGCAACACTTATCCAATGCTTATGGAGTAAATGAGCCGTTCTGATGATGGAACCGGAACGAATTCAACAACCCTCAGTAAATAAAATAACATAGCCCTTAGATCATTTATTACAGGATAACCCTTACCTGCGTGTTTCCCTCTGCCAAGGTATCAACTAATACAAAATCAACTAATCTAATACATTTATAATGTAAGTTGCGTAATCGATTATGATCATTACGTAAATCTGTAAAGTATCGAAAGGACGGTGCAAGTGCTCCGTTAGAATTGCTATGTTAAACAGTTTCCTTGTGTGATAAGTTTTTTTATTCTGAGGCCAAACTACTTATTGAAACGAATGAAATAAGCCCAAACTCGATGGAGTTGCGTCGTTTAATTACTGAATTGCATCGACCACCTTCCGTCCTCCGAGATCAGACCCTTGGCATCGTCTGCACTAATGTGCTCATTAAGACAATTCAAACGAGTCCTGCTCCATGAGGTTATGTTGTTTTATAACTCAGTCCTAGTGAATACCTCCCGGTTCCATCATCAGAACAGCTCATTAACTTCATAATATTGACAAGAATGCAAAATTTCAGTGAAATCGATTGAGAATAGCTGGTTGGAAATTGAGCTACAAGATTTGACCCAAACCAATATTCATACGTAGATATCTGATACATTGCAAGTTAGTAACTAAAAACAAAAAATACATATAACCTTCTTAGATTGCATAACCTTTCACGGGCAATGTTTTTTATTTTATTAACGTTGTTTTGTATTTAGAAGTAATTCTGAAAAATGGTATCAATGAGTTTATCTTCTAGTATCGATTACGGTAAAAAGAATCCAGTCTAGTTTGCGACTAATTTCCATGCCAAACGATTTTCTCGCTTGTTTACTGCCAAACTACAGTAAAAATATTAATAATGGCATTGGTGTTGGCTGCTCGGTTGATGGCTGTTTTATTAACAACATTAGCTACGAAGACGACATCGTACTGCTGGGGCCGTCAAGCAGTTCTGTGAGAAAGCTCTTGTCGATTTGTGAAAAGTATGCAGTGAAACATGGGCTCAGGTACAATGTGAGTAAGAGTGAGCTGATGGTGTTTAAGGCTAGTAATAAAACCTACCCAGTTCCTCCTATCACACTTAATGGAACGGTTTTACAGCAAGTCTCCAAATTCAAGGGGTCACTGGGTCACTGAGAACTTGTCTGATGATATAGACATTGATAGGGAACGCAGAGCATTGTCGGTAAAGGGTAATATGCTTTCCCGCAGGTTTGTGCGTTGCTCGCGCGAAGGTAAGGTTACACTTTTTAGAAGTTACTGCCAAACATTGTACACGTGCAACCTGTGGAGCAATTATACCAAAAAAGCCTACAGTGCTCTGCGCGTACAGTACAACAACAGCTTCAGAAGTTTGTTGGGACTGCACTGGCGCTGCAGTGCCTCAGGGATGTTTGCAGATCACAGCAGAGACAACTTCCAGGCCGTGCTTCGCAAAAGAGTTGCATCCTTGTGGTCACGGGTAAGGAGCAGTACCAACACACTCTTGAAGGTGGTGTCAGAAACAGTGGACAGTCCAATATGTAAACATTGGACGTCCCTACATGTCTCAAATAATAACCCACATTTTAAATTTTATTAACATAGTATTAAGTTTCCTACTAACAAATATGGACCTATATTGAATACCTGTGCAGTCTGAAATAAACGATTTCATTCATTCATTCATAACACAAAGTTGCCAAACCCATTTCATTTTTCGATATTATTTTTTCACTATCCTTCGAGCTGAGACTAAATGTATCAATTACATTAGCAAGGTTCGATAATTAAGTTCAAATTTGAAATACAATTAGTCGATGACGAAGGCGCACACGCTACGAAACTGCGCACTTCCCGCGAGACTACCATTTTATGATTTACAACCTTCCTATTTAATTCCTGTGCTTTAGATTTGAATATAGATTAGCCACCCAACTGTCCTAAGAAGTGCTTACATTTTTTGAAAGACGTGTTAATTTGTGACTATCTGATGCCTTTGACCTCGTTTTCGTGGACAAAAAAGCTCGTTACCATTTAAAAAAAAATTACATTTGAATTTGGAATCCGTTACTTTTATATGATTTTTCATTGTCTTTTCTTATTTTGGCGCTAATATATTGAACAATATTTTGCGATATTAAAATGGACTGGGGTGATATAGAAAACCGAATCGCTGTGATTGCATTACACAAAGTAGGTTTGAGCCAAATGCAGTTTTTAAAATTCTCCATACGCTTTGTATTAGTCAAATGTTTGTGTACCGACACAGGTATGACACTTCATAGAAACGGAGCAGCATAAATACCTAGTACTACTACAAACGAAACAATCCGTCCGTGCACACGTCAAATGTGTGAGTTGAACAATCAGGGTCGCTACCACAGAATTTGTTGCTTTGCTTACCTGTTTTCAACACTCGGAAATCTATATGATTATCTGTTGCTATACAAGGAACAACTATTGAACAGGTGGATGACATTACCTTCTTGGGAATACAACTGGATAATGCCCTTACCTGGGAAACACAGGTTGATAAAGTGTGCGGTAAATTGCGGACTATCGGATGTGGTACCTAGAGAGGTGGTGAGGTCTACCTACTTTGCGATAGTGCAGTCTGTCCTGCAGTATGGCCTAGAGGTCTGGGGGTGCGCCGCGGAATGGCAACGAGCGTTTCGTATGCAAAAGCGAGCAGTCCGCGCGATAGTCCACGTATCAGGGCGAACAACCATCAGACCATACTTTGAAACCCTTGGAATCCTCACGCTGCCATCCCTTTTCATCTTACAGGTAGCCACATATGTCTTTAGTAACCAAGACGTGTACCAAAGACCGAGAGAAGTGCACGACATTGCGCTCCGCGATGTTGACCGACTGCACCTGATACCACACAGACTAGCTAAGACTGACAGACTGACTCATGTAATGGGGCCGTCTGTCTTTAATAAGTTGCCACCTGATATAAAACAGGCGACTTCATTGACAAGCTTTAAAATCAAGCTAAAAAAGTGGCTTCTTGAGCGTACATTCTACAGTATAGAAGAATTTTATGAATGTCGCTTATAATTCCAATTTAATGTGTTAATTTTCATTCGATTATTTTGTAATTATATGATTATTATTAGTTATGTATGTGTATGCGTAATATATTTATTTGTATGTTTAATTTATTCTATTTTATTATTCAATTTTATTTTTGTATGACGTGTAAATACTTTTTATGAATAAATATGATTATGATTATGATTTTAAAATTTACTTTTTTTATTGTAATCCTTGGATAAACAATGATAATGTGCGCAGTTTCTCACCATTACAATTCAATAATCCTAAGTGACTCGCGTAATGTCAACGTGCGACTACCAATAACCCTGTTTTTCTGGCGCTTACACGTCCCAATAACAGGGGAAAGGTTGCGGGGACAGCAGATTGCGGGGGACGGTGCGAGTTTCCGTTCTGTATGTAACACTATTATTAATTCTGTGGTACCGGACTATAATAGGTACAATGAGACCTCCTCTTTGTGACAGTAAAAGATCTGGCCGTCCACGTAGTGTTCATACGAAAAAGGTGGTCAAAGCAGTAAGGGAAAGAATTCGAAGAAATCCTGTCCGAAAGCAAAAGATTTTATCACAGGAGATGAAGATAGCACCTAGAACCATGTCGCTTATTTTAAAAGATGACTTAGGACTTGCTGCCTATAAAAGACGTACTGGTAATTTTACAACTGATCATTTAAAAAAGAATAGAGTAGTAAAATCGAAAAATCTCCTGAAGCGGTACGCAATGGGTGGTCGCAGAAAAAAATTGTTTACGGATGACCATTTTTTTACCATTGAAAAACATTTTAACAAATAAAATGACTGTAGGTATTTATGCCCCAAGCTCTAAGAAAACTTCCCAATAAGTCGACAGAGTGCAGCGTGGCATTAGACGACTTTAGTGATGGTTTGGTGGGGTGTTAGCTATGAAGGAGTGACTGAGCCATACTTTTGTGAAAAAGGTATCGAAACATCGGCATAAGTGTATCAAGATACCATTCTTGAGAAGGTATTTAAGCCCCTTAACAACACTATGTTCAATAACCAAGGATGCTTCTTCCAGCAAGACTCGGCACCGGGTCACAAAGCTCGGTCAACGCAGTCTTAGTTGGAATCGAACATTTCCAACTTCATCAGAGCTGAAAACTGGCCGTCGTCTAATCCCAATCTTAATCCGCTGGATTATTTTTTATGGTCAGTTTTAGAGAGTACGGCTTGTTCTAAACCCATGATAATTTGGAGTCCCTAAAACAATCCATACGATTGGCAGTGAAGAATTTTCCCATGGAAAGAGTGCATGCTTCTATTGATAACTGACCTCAACGTGTAAAGGGCTGTATTGCAGCCAATGGAAACCACTTCGAATAAGCTTTTAATATTTTAAATTGTTTTATATTTATGTATTAAAAGCGAACAATTTAAGCTTAAGCCGAAAGTAACACAGACACAAAAACAACTTTGTTGTGGATTGTAGGTTAGGTTCATTAGGTTTCCTGTGACCAACACACGAGCGAGCGACTGAAGCTCAGGGCGAAAGTAACACAAACACAAACAACTTTGTCGTGGGTTGTGGGTTAAGTTTGTTAGGTTTCCTGTGACAAACACACGAGCGAGCGAACGACTCAAGCTTAGGATGAAATTAACACAGACACAAAATCAACTTTGTCGTGGAGTGTAGGTTAAGTTATATAACATCCACCCATCCATCCATCCATTTCAGCCGCACAACGTCAACTGCTGGACATAGGCCTCTCCCAAAGATTTTCAAAATGAGCGATCTAGAGCAAAGTTATATAACAATATAAGTATAAAAGAAGACTAAATATATTGAGAATTGAAAAAAATTGATTTGATATTATGATATTATTAACATCGAGAAAATTTGTTTTGTTACTATAAAATTCTTCATAATAAATATTGTGAGTATGGAATAAATATTCCGTATAACGAAAATCTATAAAACTTTTGTCTGTAAAAGAATGCACACCCAAACTATGCACACTTCCTACAAGACTACCATTTTATGATTTACAACCTTCGTCCTAATTCCATGTGCATTAGATTTGAACATAGATTAGTCACTCAACTGTCTCAAGAATTTTTATTTCTTTTAATGATGTATTTATTTGTATTTATACTAACTAATGCCTATGACTTCGTTCGCGTGCACAAAAATGCTTATCAGACTAAACAACTTTTGCTGTGGCGTCATTTTATTATTTCTCATAGTTTAGCTGAAAATTTATAGTTCTGCATCAGGTGTTCCATTTACCGAAATCAATTATACCCTGTATGTTGCCCAGATTTATACCAATAAAGTTTCATTCAAATCTATCCAGAATTTCCGGAGATTAGTGTGTACAAAAAGACAAACAAACAGAGAGACATTCTCTTTAAAATTTTACTCTTTCACTGTGTATCTATCTGCTTGTTGTTTCTTTTTGGAAATTTAGTCAATATACAGACAATTTTTTTACTATTATATGTATTGCATAATTTAAATATCGTTGTGTGCGTTTGTTTTTCATATTCATAATAGAATTAGGGCTCCATATCTAAACGATGTCAATTTCATCAGAGCCGGTATTTTCTTTTCAAGTTTCGAAAAAATATTCATCCTCCATACAAATGCCACCACCAAGCAACTCGACGTAGCCATGTCGTACTGAAGGCCAAGCCATTCCCCTTCTTCTACTGTTTGTTACCGCTCCCCCTAAGCAATTTTCACGAGGCCACATCACAGGTCAAGTGATGTAAGCCCACAGGGCGAACTGCGTGGCGAGGGCAAACCCCAAGTCATCCACACCAAGTGTTTCTTTTTAATTTTTAGAAATCAAAGATTGCTGCCGAAAGTTACTAAGTGCTTGCGATTTGGCTGTAAATCTATATCCAGGGGTTTTTTGGGCGTAATCCGAATTTGATTTTTTTAATGTCCAAAATCTGGATCTGGCATCTGGATGAAAAAAAAAATCATAGTCAATCATTACGTCTCGCTGGCACTTCGTAGAGATCTGAAATTTTGTATGTGGAGGTGAAGCACTCCGCTAAACTCGAAATGCAATTATATTTCGTAAACAAAGCGTCTGGACTTCTGAATTTTGAATTTACTGACTCTAAAGAAATTGGTAGGCTTGTATGTTGTGTTCAAAATTATTTGCATAATTGCTTTTGTTGAAAAGTACTTTATCAATCGTACTATATACCATTAGTACCATTACGCAAGAGCGTAAGGCAAGATAGCAAGTTTCTTTGTGTGCATTAAGTCATAAACATGTTTAGATGTATAAATAATGCGAAACAATAAGGTTATCATATTCAGTATAAAAATATGAGTTTTTATTATTGTTATGACTTTTTAGACTTATTACTTGCATTAAAAAGCAGGGTAATTCTAAAATATTTCATAAAAATTTTTTAGAAAAAAATTACTGTAGTTTTTTAACAATCACCCAATAGATTTCAAAGTTGGCAACACTTTTGGAGCTTACAAGGCATAAGATTTAAAAATATATATTGCCATGCCTAAGCTAATCGTGGTATAAAATATATACGAAATGGAACCACACAAGCATTGGTTTTAAATAAAATTCGGAGCTAGAAAGTATTGATGAGTTCATAAAAGTATATAGGAGCTTAAAACGCACAAGTTTAGTGAATATAAAATCTGCTGGATCAAACCAAGCATTCAAATTTCAGCTATGGCTTAACTCACCGTCAATCACTATATATATATAATGGAACAACATACGTATTGGTTTTGAGTAAAATTGGAGGCAGAAAGTACCAAAGAGTTCATACAAAAACATATGATATATATATAAAACGGAACAACACAAGCATGGGTTTTGAATAAAATGTGGACGCAGCAAGTGCGAATTAGTTCGCAAAAAAGTAACCGTTACGGATCCAAGTTTTCTCGGAGATTGAATACAAAAAATGACGAGTAGAACTTTATTTCTACGAATATGTTGGACAGAATCCATTACTAGAATGCGACGTTGCCACACCGCTCGAAGAATATGCGAAGGGAGCCAAGTTATTCGCCGCTAAAGGTGGAATCAACTAAGTTCAGGCCCACTGCTGGATCTACGTAGTGCCCAAACGTCTGTTTATATATATATATATATATATATATATATATATATATATATATATTTATTATAGATATAAATATTAAATAAATATTTTCTATCCGTCTGACAGTTTGTGCAGATAATGATCACGCACGGCTTTTTTGAACGCGAGGCGACTGCAAGATTTGCGAATATCTACTGGGAGGGCATTCCAGAGCTGTACGGCTGTAGCAGTGAAAGAATGACGGAAAAACCCACTCCGATAATTTGGTATTTCAAGAAGAAGGTTATTGGACGAGCTAAGCTCTCTGTTGTGGGTGATACCCAGAAAAGTAAATCTAGATTTCAGATATAACGGAGTTTTTGGGTCAAAGAGAATCGAGAAAAGCGTACACAGAATGTGTAAATTTCGACGTTGGCGTATGGGTAGCCATTTAAGTTGAGAACGGTAAGGCGATATATGGTCGTACTTACGAAGGCCAAAGATGAAGCGCAGACAGTTATTTTGAAGTCGGTCTAGTTTGTTTAGAAAGTTGCAGTTCAAGTCAGAGTAACATACATCAGCATAATCTATTATGGGGAGAATTAATGAGTTCACCAGCATAATCTTGATATTGACAGGCAGAAAGTTTTTTAATTTATAAAGCGAACGAAGAGACCCTGTAACTTTCTGAGCAACCTGAGATATTTGTGTGTTCCAGCTAAGATTCACATCCACATGCAATCCCAAATCCTTTACGCTCGTACAAAAGGGAACTTTAATGTTGTTATAGCATACAGGTTGCAGGGTTTCTTGATCTATGCGACCTAACAATTGTGAGCTACCAATTAAGATCACCTGACATTTGTTTGGATTGACCGTAAGTCCAAACCGTCTCGACCAGTCCCTTATTGCTCTTAAGTCAGTATTTATTTGACGAATGGCAACATCTATATTGTCTACCTCTGTCTGTGCATAGAGTTGCAAGTCATCGGCGTAAAGGTGATACGGTGATACTTATTGAGACGAAAGCTACCAAGTCGAAAGACACCGAAGCGAATGGCATTGTGGCGAATTTTTTTATTACAATACGTCGCTTCAGCATCTTTCACCACAAAGTATGGGACCCACTTCGGAGTCCTTATTCCAACGCGCATTCCAACGTTTTCTTCTCCCAATATAATACCTAATATGCGTTATTCTTACGTCCGTGGAGAGGTCCTATTCTAGGCTAGAAAGAACAGGATTAATTGTGTTTTAATTATAATAATGTTTGATTAAATCAATCTGATTAATTAAGAGCCCGCTGTAATCTTTTTGCACGCTGGCAGCGGGCGCACGCACACATCGACATGCCGCTCACACACACAGAGCTACGTAGGCGACGTAAAGCGCGGTGAAGTGCGCTCGTCGATCGTTGATGTTTTTTGGTTAAATATACTGGTGGTACATTATGTTTTGGTGCAATAAAGATTTTCTAACTTACTAACTGGTATAAACTAACAGATATTATTCAAATTTTGGTAAAAGTTTTATTACATAGTAAATGCCATCCTAATTTAAATGCGAGTAATAATATATGAATATTAAATCCTTGAGTGCTTTGGATTACGGGTAAGTAAAAAATATTATGATAAAATAATATGATAAATCGTGAAGGTGATAATAATGGACACTTCTATTCTTTAACTTATACCTTTAAACGAGCAACTCTTGTAGGTATATTTATTTATTTATATATTTATAAATTTCGATGATCTCGAAAACGGCTCTAACGATTTTGCTGAAAATTAATATATGGGGGTTTTCGGCGGTAAATAATCGATCTAAAATAGTCTTATATTTGGGAAAACGCGCGTTTTCGAGTTTTCATGCGTTTTTCTTTTCACGCAGAATATAGTCGCTAATTTCTTCGCACCGGCCGCCATCCGTTTGGCTCAGCGGTTAAGGATGCGGACCGCTAGAAAGAGTGTTACGGGTTCGAATCCCACTCGGTGACTGTTAATGAGTACTTTTGTTTTTTTATGTTCAAGTTTATATATAATTTTTTACTTTGTATTGTTTTTAGACAAGTTTAAAATGTAGTTAATGTTTGATATGTAACCGAGCAAAGCTCGGTCACCCAGGTACTTTAGCAGAGTTGAGCACGCACATTATTTAATTTGTATAGAAACTTAAATAAGGCAAGTTTTAGCAAATTAGGTAGTGCAAAGTATTACTTATCATTGATTGTAAGCCATATTACTCCGTATTACTCTCTACATGGTGATTTTTCAATGGTTTTAGTGCCGAAAGCCACTTCATAAGGATCGTTATTAATACCTAAATAGCTAGTTAAAATAAAAATTCAGAAACAAAAAATCGTGAGATCAATTAGTACTACCACCACCTGGCCGGCCCGACAGAGTTCATCGAGCTCACGCGGCAGTTTTGGTCAGGCGTAACTACTATTAAGTATTACTTTTATTTAAAACTCTTAGATTTGTTGTAGCTAATAAGTATCACGATTTGTAAACAGTATTGGCAGTTGTTATAAGTGTTGCTAAATTAATAAAACCTAAGTGGAAGTCGATTGATACAGTTGGTACGTTCGTACGGTCGGGTATCTGTGGCAAGTTGTAACGAACAGACGGATATTTTAAAAATTGGCAGCACTAATTGACCGGTTGGTGAGAATTCATTCTGAATAAATACTGAAGGTAGAAATTAAATGTCTTTGGTAAAAAAAAAAATTACAAGCTTTCTGGGGCATTGACGGTGGAGATAAACACGTGTCATGGAATCTATGCGAATCTTTTATTTAACACTACGTGGTCTCGATCAGAAGTCATTTTCGCAACATTTTTGTCTTGTCATACACAAATATGGATAGAAGTAATTTTTTACACGATGACATTTTTTTCCAAAACCAATGAAAAGTCAGCGTGTATATCGAATGAAAAGGAGTTTAGGGAGGTAGCACACGGTGAATTCTTTGGTAGCTATGCAGTCGCTGGTCATAAACCGATGGAGAATGTTGCGATGCAGTAGCGCGTTCATGAAACACACGACTGCATCGCTAGAGTAGAAGATGCCTTCCTTATTATCGAATAAAATAAATAAAACTGTAGAATTAAGAAAATTGGTATAATTTGTCTGAGTATACATTTAAAAAGTACACATACAAATCTGCTTGACAGGAAACGCTACTTTTGCTTCTGATTTTCGATTAAAATTATTGCAGAAAAGCCTCATGTTAGCACGCAAATCTGACTACCGTTTTAAACCTTGCGTGCTCAAAACAAATATTTTCTAACATATAAACGGATTTCGATGAAATTTAGCACAATGATGAGAAATAGTGTTGCAAAGCTACTAGAAGTAGAGAATTCCAGAAGAATTAGCAAGTTCTAAAATAATGTGGAATGTTCTAGAAGTTTATAGAATAATCCAGAATGATGAAGAATTAAAAAGAAGGTTGTGGAATGTTTGAGAATAATCCCGAGTTCACATCGGTCAACCAACACTAACATTCTAAGTCGGGGTGACGGAGGGTCAAGCACATGAATTTTCTAGAAATATCTATTCTCGTACCTTGGCAGGCGTATATAAAAGTGGTGAGATAACTTCAAAGAGATTTAACAAATATTATCGGCGCGTAACCTATACGACTTCAGCGACGAATTTTGGACTATGACTGCATGAAGACTTGGACAATGGACGTTTCGAAGACCATATTAGTGTGTCAATCTTTGGTTGCATAGTGAATAAATTCCCTAAGAAGAGTGTTGACATTTTTTTCCAAATCTCAAACCCCACTTTCGTAACAATAGCTAGGATACTTATTGAAGGTACAAGCACGTATTAATTATAATATAGGGCTAATAGCTGCAGGAGTTTCATTGAACGACATTTAGGCGGATCGATGATTTCCAGTAGTAATAATTTATGATAAAAATTCATCAACCGGTCTTACATTTTATTATCCCAAATCTCATCGTCTCGCCTGATTATTTCAGTTTTAATTAACAAATCAGGTCCAGTCTAGACACCAAACTGACAAACGTCTTGTCTAGTGACTTACTTAAGCTTACTTTTTGCCTTTTGCAGAATTAGTGGCACCATAGTATTTATTTTTCCGTTTCACATTATCAACGTTCTATTTTTAGCTCGTTTGCCCATTCTATTTTTTTTTTATTCTGCATCCTCCAACATAATCGGAGACTGTATTCTCCAAATTAAAGTTTTTACTAACAAATTTTTGGAATAAAAATGAATTTAACTATTTTTTATTGATTTTTCAAAATTTGTTTCATCTTAAATTTGGGTTGTGGAGGACGGCATCTGGTGCCAGCACTCAGCTGCCGTGCTACACTCCCCAAATGAGTACGGCAAATTAAATATTAAAAATCTTTCAATAATTATGTTTGGTTACTTAGACGATATTAGTGAAATCGCATTTTCATGTAAACTAAATTTCTTAAAATGGCCGCTACATCGCGTCCCTTTCCACCGCGGAGCAGACAGTGCCTGCGCATATGGCCTAGGGCCACACCAGCGCTGAACACCACCGCCCAGCGATGGAATGGGAGCAACATTTTCATTTCAGAAATACGGGGCAATTAGGGAGAACCTGATAAATTTTCTATTTCTTTTCAAGTTTGAAATATTTATCCGATAGCCCAGTATATTTACGACAGTACGTTCAACGACACAAATAAATTACTATAAGTAATCAATTTTTCCAATGATCAAATCCTATCAGATTAGATCAAATCCTAGTAGAATTTGGAGTGTCGGATCATTCTTTGATATTGATTAAATTACCTGTTAAAAAAACCGTAAAATTAAAATTTTGGCGTAAAACAGTGCGAGATTACAGCGCAGAAAATGTAACAAAGTTTAAAAATTGTATAAAAAACCTAAGTTTCACAGAAATTTATGATACTGAAGACCCTAACCTCGCGTATCGAAGTTTTATTGATACTTTTAAATTGTTTTATGATCAGTGTTTTCCTCTTAAACAAATAACTATTCATACTTGTCGTAAAGTAAAAGGGTTAAAAAAATGCAGCAAAAAGAAAAGAAACCTTCTATGGACGTTCAGATTAAGGCCTACAAAAGTTAATAAAATAAATTATAAACGCTATGCAAACTTATTCAAAAGAATTATTAAGTTGACAAAACTGAGTCAAAATAATCATAAAATAAGCACATCAAAAAATAAGTCAAAAACGACATGGCAAATTATCAATGACTCCAAATTTAATTTACCAAATGAACCAGTAACGCGACTGAAGATTGATGATAAAATTGTTTCAGACCCCGATGAAATAGCAAATTCTTTTAATAACTACTTTATTGATAAGGTTAAACCTGTAAAGAGATGTGGAACTAATGTTACGTCAAATATTAGACACCAATCAAATTCTATGTTTATGGCGCCAAGCACACCACAAGATATATATAAAATTATTAAAAATCTTAAAAATACAAACAGTGTTGGTTATGATGGAATTGCAACAAAAATAGTTAAAGCCGTAAATAAACACATTTGTCATCATCTCAGTCATATTATAAATCTCAGTATTCAAACAGGTATTTTTCCAGAAGATTTAAAATTGTCTATAGTTAAACCTTTATTTAAAAAAACGGACAGGGAACGTATGGAATATTTTAGACCCATTGCCCTTAACTCAATATTTTCAAAGATATTTGAGAAATACTATTCAAACGAGTTAAACTCCTACTTTGAAGAGAAACAAATATTTTGCAAAGAACAAAAAGGGTTTCGTCGTAAAAAAACAATTAATATGGCAATTTATGATTTTTTACTGAATGTTATTACTGAAGTTAACAAAAGAAATCCAGTTTGTTCTATCAACTGCGATATGACGCAAGCTTTTGACTATGTGCATCATAAAATATTATTAGACAAACTTGAAGCATACGGAGTTAGAGGTAATGTCTTACAATTAATTAAATCATACTTATCAGATCGTCGTCAAGTAACAGAAATATCTAAATTTGATTTTAAATCTAAAACAGAAAAATATTACACATCAAATGAACTATGTGTATCATATGGAGTTCCGCAGGGTAGTGTTTTAGGGCCTCTCCTTTTTATTATCTATATTAACGATCTTCCTATGAATATTAAACATAGTATAACATTATTCGCTGATGATAGTACAGTAACAGTTAAATGCACGGACAAAAAATCATATAAATTCGACGTTAACTCGACATTAGCCTCAATAATAACATGGCTCGATAATAATAATTTAAAAATAAACCTTGATAAAACTAACATTATGCATTTTACTCAAAGACCTAAAAAGGCGAACAATTTTAACTTAGAATACCAGGGCAATATTGTATCTAATGTTCCAACTACTCGATTTCTGGGAATAATAATCGACTGTAGGTTAAAATGGAAAGAACAAATTGAAAGTCTTTGTAAACGGATTAGTAGTTCATCTTATGCCCTATATAGGTTATCTAATGAAGTAAATACTGATACACTAATAACTGCATACTATGGCCTTGTTGAATCAGTCCTTAGATACGGTATAATTTTTTGGGGAAATTCCACCGATAAAGATATAGTATTTAAAATGCAAAAGCGCTGTATTCGAGCAATGTTTGGACTACAAAGTACAGATAGTTGTGAACCGCTTTTTAAAAAACATAAGATTCTAACATTTCCGTCATTATATATAATAGAAACAGCTATATTTGTAAAAAGTAATCCTCACCTGTTTCCTAAGTTATCTGATAGAGTAGAAAGAAACCGACGTGAAGACAAATTGTGCATACATCCATCTAAAACTGCTTTATTACATGATAGTGTATTAGGTATGGCACCGATAATATATAATAAAATACCAAAACAATATAAAGAATTAAATGTTACTTTGTTTAAGAAAAAATTTAAGTCATTTTTGATAGACAAATGTTATTATAGTATTAAGGATTTCTTATCTGATAAATTGTGAATTGATTTTAGTTTATATATAAGGTCCATAGATTAAGTATATTATTATAGTATAGTTATATAGGTAGCATAGGTATAGATGATAGCCTTTCTGACCACATTTGCACACCGGTGATGGTAAACATGATTGGACGAAATTGAATGTACTAATATCTTGTAACACATGTTTGGCAAATAAATTATCTTTATCTTTATCTTTATCTTTATCTTTATCAGTCACTCTATGGTTTGCGCACGTCATCGCACAGTGACTACGAGGTCGGCGTTGGCGCAAAGAAATACGTCCTCTCGCTGTAAGCGCTGCGCGCGGACTGCCGTCGGAGAGTAATCCGCATCCTATTTAAATAATTTTTTATGCGATTGGATTTTATTTTTTTACATTATTTAAAAAAATATAATTATGATGTGTTTGGCATATTTAAAAAGGGCATGAAATGGCGTTTGTAACGTTATTTTTATTTTACTAAAATAAGAGCTCAAAACACAAATACAAGCGACTTTATTTACATCGATTTCGGCGAAAATTACGCGACTTTTTGATTTTTTTTCCTTGTGAATTTAAATAAAACAATGAAAAAAGCTTCACTCATGTCAGAAAATACTTATTCAGCTATATTTTTGTATTTTTTTTACCGGGTGTTAATGATTAAATCATTTGAAAATCTCGAAAGCCCCGCCACGCGTCTTGCGAAATTTGGCAAAACGCACGTTGGATTCCAGTGAATTATACTAAAACAAGCAAGTTCATAGGCAAAATGGTTCACTCATGCTAAATAATATGATATTATCTTTCATAATATATAAATAAATTTAATGATAATCCTGTAGTTTTCTCAAAAACACGACGCAAAGTTGAGTGAAATTTGTCAAATTTAATAGACGGCCTCTTAATTTGACCTAATATTATCGTGATCCATCAAGGGCAGGTTACAGCGGTACCTTGTATAAATATTAAGATCTTTTTGTAACCTTTGTAACATTTGATTTGTTAAATACAGTTTTCTAAAACAAATCTTGTGGTTTCAATTTCAGCCAGGTTAAAAATTAAAAATCTTAACATGGCAACTAATGACAGCCGTACCCCGGTAAGGTTGAGAGCCACTGACACAAGATTTTCCTCTCTTTCAGCTGCAATAAATTGCATCGAACCACCGACGGCTCGTAAGCTGCAAAATTAATTGTCCACCATTAATAGTTGCATCATTATAACGATCTATTTAAAGGCAACCGCATATTATTAAATATTTTTCTGTCAAAATATTTCTGATGCGCAACGAAGGGCACCTACTCTGATTAGATCCCGTGACTACTGTATGAGTTTTCCTTATTTATTCCACGTGGAAAGGATACACCCGTATAAAATCGAACCGAAGTTATGTACTAGATCACTATATTTTATATAATGAAATTAAAATAACAGACAAAAACTAAAAAAATCGACATTCCCATACAAATTGCCCTTACGGAACCCTAAAAAGCACCTCGAATTCTACTAGAAATTCAAAGATCCCCATAGTCGTCCCCGAAAGGCATAGCGGTAACCCTGTATCTTATAAATACCTTGGGTATTTAACATAATATAGCTATCGGCTTTAGCATTTGATAATATCGCTTAAGTACATATATACTGTAAATATCACCATGCTAATGGAATAACTGTGTTCTGTCCATGAATTTACCCTTATCAGCGGAACCAAGGGACCTGTTCCTCTATCTTGACATTTCTCCAGTCCCTTTACACCTGATAGGTTGAACTAGTCACCTTAAGATGCGGTTCTAGATAACAAATAGGTCTTAAAGTGCTTGCAAGTTTTCTAGACACGATGCATTTGTTTGCTGCGAGTATCATTGTTACTGATAGAGTTTTTAACGATACAAATATATTATGTGGAAGCGACATACCCACAATATATCGAATAACTACCGTATAATTGTAATAAAATAATTAACAAAAACAAAAAAATCGACATTCCTATACAAATTGCCCGGGCGGCTGCACACTTTCGTATTGAAATGTCAATTTTTTAGTTTTTTATTAGGTATAATTTTTATTTCATTGTACTATAGTGATCTAGGAAAGCCCGTGGTTCGATTTATTACGGGTATTTCCCTTCCACGTTGTATACTTAGGTACATATGTTGCTATTATGACTTTTATACTTATTGACATGGGTGTACGTTGAGCTTACTAATATTATAGCAATTTTCGACTCGATTAGAATGAAAAGATAACCTTATATTATTGTAATATACTATTTTAGATTAATATAAATCAACACACACGCTAACACGTATTTCGGGGCACTTTCAATTCATGGCAGCAAGATCCAAACGCCAGTGACGTACAGAAATATTTTTGACAGGGTATGCACAGATCTAACCTAAATTTCGCTAGTATCCAGTGGCATTGAGTGAGAATTTGGACTAGTACAGCTATATAACAAGCCGTTCCATGTCCGGCTTATTTTTTTTAACTTAGTGTGAATAATATGTATCTGAGCGTGTTTATGCATTTATCATTGTGAGTGTATTTCAATAACCAGAGGAATTTTCGTATTTTGAATATGTGGGTGCGTGCAATCCAGTCATACTACTAGTTTACGGCTTATAAAAATATTAAGTGCGCCGATATACGAAGTTTATAATTGTTAAGATAAAAGATAAAGATAAAAATATATTGAATTAGAACATAATGACAAAACTTTTAATAAAAAAGACGTGTGGCACTCGGGGACTGCCGCGGTAAAGCTATTGCATTAAGGTGGTTCGATACAAGGAAGGACGGCAACGTCGCAAACGGACGACGGAGACGAAGCGGCAACCTACATGGTAGGCGGAGTGTGAGGTTTTTTCGTTACGGAATTTCTGGATTCGGTCCCCGCGCTCAAGGCTCGCGATAGAAGCTATGCAATAGCTTAAAAACTAAAAACATTGTTATTGACAAAAGGTTATTATTCTGTCAAAGAGTACTTAGAAGACAAATTACACAACTAAGTAGTTTAAAGAATTCTCAAGCCACATCCATTAATATACTGACGTTTATATTTACCTTTTTTTTCCTCTTCTAATTTTTTTTTTTGCAATATTCTTGTTAATATATTTTAAAGGTTCGGACTTACAAAAACTACATCTCATTAAAATTAAATTAAAATGTAATCAAACTTAACTGAAATTAAGGGCTATTATTTATATATATTCTATATATCTCTGTAAAGTTCTATGTATCTCTGCTGACATTCAATGTAATCACTAACAATTTTGACATATCCTGAATCTAAAACCACTACTATTATATAAACTCAACTCAACATACTTTTAGTTAGCAACACCCTGTCAGGGTTCATGTACTTATTAACCTACTAACCATGTAATGTATGAGTGCATGTAAGCGAAAATAAAGAAATAAAGAAATATTTATTTCACTTCATTCAAGCTTACATTAAATAAGTACAGATATTAAGCAAGTGTACATAACACATTATCGTGTTATGTTTCCAACTGGATTGGGGGAGACTGGAGACTGAAGTAGTAGAATTGTTATTAGTAATAAATGCATATATGTTAGAAGCCCCTAAGGGAACTCGATGGGAATCGGCTTCTTAGGAGGCTCCGCCACTGCTAGTATCCTTATTAAGGTGGCACAGGGTAGACAAATTCTGTGTCTGTATGAAATGCACGCTACTGCCAAACGCCACTTTTAGCTTTATGTCATGATGAACGAGCAGGTAGAAAATCAAATATTTCTCCATTCCCTCGTTGATATTTAATGTAATATTTATATTTTACAGATAGGCAATAAAATATAAGCTTTTTCCGTTAGGCGTTAAATTAAGCGTTTAGGTATACTTACCTTAGTACTCACATCCCGTTCAATCTTACTTGATTTCGCAATATAAATATCGTAAGATTAAAATTACTTTAAGATGGCGCAGTAAAACATACAATTTATGACAATAATCACACGGTCCTTGATAATATAACGTATAATAGAGTAGACGTGATATCAAGTATAAATCACAGCTTGAGGGGCTTAAAACAAGAACTTTAATCTTTCAAAATCGCAACTCTTTAATAAAGGCAATTTCACGAAAGGATGAGCGCCAATAGTTTGTTTAATCAACGGTTATAACCTGCTCAATCATCTTGATTCTGCAATTAATATTTAATTTACAATAAGTTGGTGCCGTAAAATATTAGATTTATGACAATAGTTAGATACACTACGGATCTGACTAGCATGTTGCTGGGAAGTCATAAAAACGGCCATTCAATCGAATTGGCGGTAGAATGGCGGCAGTAAGTTAGATGCTTAAGAAGATAATGAAACTGAGATAATAAACATGCAAGCCTGAAGATTGAGGGCTATCTTAAACTTAACGGCTTAGAACTAATATGTTGCTATTATTTCAAATTGCTGCCAATCGTCGATTGCCGTCGTCTAAAATGTATTGGTTTTTTAAGGCCTAAGTAAGTAGTATTGTATGATGTTTTATATACTTGAGAATTAGAAAATAAAATTAAATAGAGGTACGACCTTTTCACGCGCAACGGCTAGACCAATTTTGATAAAAATTGGTATGCAGAAAGCTGATACCCTGGGTTAACACATAGACTAAGTGCGGGTAACACCACGGGGCGCAAACAAGGCAAGATAACCATTTGCTCAGAAGCTCACGCATTGCTATCCAGCTCTTCATGATTGCGATACGCTAGGTGTCCAAAGGGGAAATTTATTGAATCTCGTGTTTTGCATAAACACACTAGACATTCAATTGAAAAGCTGATTTAACCGTTCCGCTGTGACAGCGGTCATATCGCGGCGTGGCAACTACAACTGGGTAATTACAACTAGTTATAATTTTATTACGCCTACATTTCACAAGAACTTGCATAGAGTAATTGACATTACTAGGAACCAGGGTTGGATTCGGTGAGTTATTGCAAATTACAATACCTGCCTATAGGCTGCACAGAAAGGCAATATTCTCTTTGATAGATATCAAAGAATCAAGTCTTACAGTATCTAATTAATGATGGTCAGACGACCTAAGCAAGGTTATAGAAAGGCGCTGGATGCAGGCCGCTTTCGATCCGAGGATTTTGGAAATCCTTGGAGGAGGCTTAGGTCTAGCAGTGGACTTCCTATGGCTGATATGATGATCTCGGGCCTCTGATCATCACGACCTAATTATAGAGGCCCGAGACACTTATAAATATTTTGGAATAAAAACTATGGATTCTTTGATTTGGAGCCAGACTCTTATCAGCAAGTCCCGTACAAATTAGGTAAGTAGTTCAAAAATAAATTATTCGGTAGGTACAGTTCATAAAATAAAACGTCACAAAATAGTATCACTTTGCATTGATCATATCTATTTTCAACATGACTTTAGATTAATTATGCGGACAAAGTGATGAATTGACACTAAAAAAGTATGACGTCACACTTTTTTATTACATACAAATTCCATAGAAAATATTAATTTTGACGTTTAGAAAAAAGTGTCTGATTTGAGTTGTAGTCACTTATAGCGGATTGTTGTAGCCGTAGCCTTCTATCTCAGGTACCTATTAGACCAAAAGGCAAGAATTAATTCTGGAATCCGGCGCTGTCTGAAGATATATTTCAAGACGTCATAATAGCAACACCATAAAATTATATGACGGTCATTCGCTGCGAGATATTACTAAAGCTGTCGCCTAGCAAATTTGCGGGCTTATAAACAATTGGAGATTGGAGGCCTGGTTCCCGTTATGATTGGATAACAGGCACGGGAAACTGTTTCCCGGGATCTTTTTGTCAACTGTTATTTTTTTATAAACAACTTGTGTGCTGCCGGTTGGTATCTTTTTCGACAAAAATTAAGAACTTCACGGAGAAAGCGTCGCATTCAAATCGAACGTGTTTCAGAGTTTATCGAGTACATACGGACAAATAATATCTACGCTCCGGGCGACTCCAATTTATACTTAATAAGTAAATATGGGTGGATCATGAGCAAATCCTTCCTTTATTAGGAGAAGCCAAAGTTCAGCTGGACTGAGGCTATAAAGGAGATGGATAGATAAAATAATCGGGGCATATCTATGTGCCTTCAGTCAGGCAGCTTCAAATATCTGACATTTATTTATATGTTATTTATTAACTTTATTATTGCCATTTGGTTTCCGGGCAGAGTAGAATAGGGCCACTCCAAGTCTTCCAAGCCAGCGTGGAGAATGTAGGCCAAATCCTCTGGCTGCTCTGGCCAAGTATGGCTCTGGCAGTACAGAGTGGGTCGTGCTACTGCAGTGGAGACAAAAAAAGACCTAATGATGATAATGATGATTTACTTTATTACTGACAGATTGTTTGCATGCACAAAAAATGAAGACATAAGCATGAAGTTAGAGCCTCTAACCTCATGGACGTAAGCTTGATGCATAGAAATTTTGGTTTGTGGTTTGCTGCTAACTTAATCTGCCTGATTTCAATACTTAGCTAAGTACTTACATCAGTAGATAAGAGTAACTGTAATGTCCAATCAAAGTCTTTTAGTGATTTCCCGCCAGTGATCAAGATTTCGATGCGGTGTTTACGACACGACTCACGAGGCAAGGTGCGACCTTATTACGTGTCTCCAGCCTGCTGCAGATCAAAAGTCAATCGGTTGTGGCTTTGGTATGTAAGTAGTTAGGTATAACTATATGCACTATACAATACACGCTGACTTTTCATTGGTTTTGGAAAAAAAAATGTCGTATAGTAAATAAATTCCTCTATCCATATACGTTATCCAAATTTCTGTTAGTGATTTTCGATCGAGACCATGTATTTATGCCGGCCAAAATGTCGATGACCTCCGGCCGGCTGGCGTGCGGTGTATGGCGGTGGTACTACTAATTGATCTCACAATTTTGCTTTCGAGTTTTAGTTTACATTTTTTTGTTTCTGAATTTTTATTTTGACTAGCTAATTAGGTCTTACTAACGATGCCTATGAAGTGGCCTTCGGCTCCAAAACCAATAAAAATTCAGCGTGTATAGTATTAGGTATAATATCTACCTATAGCCAGTGATCTAACTTATATATATTAGGTGTTTTATTATGCTACGTCTTTGAGGATGACCAATACAGACTGTAGGGCAGGATACCCCGAAATTATCTACTTATATGTTTATTTCCATTTGCTTTATTCCCCAAATTTTTTTTCCCAATTGAACAATTTCCTATTTTTTCCACATAGTTAATCATGAATTTCTAGTCGTTTTCGATACCGAGAGTTATTTCATGCATCGAATTTTTTATCCGATCTTATAAAATGCATTTTTTCCAAACTGTATTACTGACTCACTTGCAACTTGCAAGGGATATCTGAAGGACTGTATAGCATAAGCACTCAAACTGTATTAATGAGTCACTTGCCAAGGTTATCTAAAGGACTGTATAGCATAAGCTGCACAATTCGTGTTGCCTGATGTCCTCTTTCTGAGAATATGCAGTTCCGAATAGGTCCATTACTGGCCAAGTGGCAATTGAATCGCACTTACACAAAATGTTTCTCTTCAACTTCTTGTGGAGTCGATATGGTTCCAAATTTGAACAATTTCCCGAAAGGATCAGCCCAACTGCGTTACCGACTGACTACCCACGCAATTGCCCAGGGTGCGCCGGACTTTCAGTGGAGTTCAGTACATCACTCGGGAATGCTCCTTACACGACAAGTATCTACTATTGTATAGATAGAGTAAGGTTTTAGAGAAATTTAACCCTTTCACCGCGAACGTCAATCCAACAAACATTTTCGTGCCCATTTCGCGAGCGTCGTATATTTCCGACCAAAAACCACTGCGCGTATTGCACATCCCTATTTGTTGAAGGTATTTATTTTCGATTCTCTATGCCTCGCGCTGGGAGCATGACAACTGATATAGTCTCGCGTTGAAAGGGTTAAAGCTCAATACACAATACTAGGTATTTTTATGAATTATACTATCTTCGTAAAATTTAGGAATGTTTTGACGTAACATACAATGCACTTTGCTGTGGCACTTTGCGATATTAGTCAGAATAATCTCTCAGGCTAATATAGTCAGGAAGGTATTAGGTATAGGAATAAATCATTTTCATTAAATATGGTTATTGCTAAACGGTTTATACTAAACCCCTAAAGATACCAATAAATCTGCGATGTCTATCGTATTGATTGTATGCGTTCTAGCCGAGGCATTGTAGTTCTACCACAAATTAAACGTAGTAACAGATGTGACTTATTTACGTGTACTGATTTCGACTAAGTCATCATTATCATCATCATCGGGTCTTTTTAGTCTCCACTGCAGGTGCACGATCCTCTCTGTACAAGGTACTAGAGCCATATTTGGCTAGAACAGCCAGAGAATCTGGGTCTACGCTCTCGGTTGGACAGGTCTCATGATGTTTATAAGCTTTGTTTAGCGTACTTGTACGTTAAATATCTGGGAGTATCAAAAGTTCGGCAAATGCCTCAGCTTGAAAGCCCACAGCGATAGATTGGCGACGCTAGCGAACATGTATGGCCCGGGGGAAGTTCTATCCAGTACTTATCTTTCGCTTCCCGCTACGGACCCGGCTCGGGATTAAGTCGAACCTAAAAAAACCTATGTTTTAGGGGCCGATGGGGCTCCGCGTTACTTGAGAAACGCCATCATCCGTCGGGACTTAGTAGGAACGATGATTTTTTGACTCTCATCTCCCACCTAGCAAAATACATGTATGACAAGGCTTAACGTTGCACCGCCACATCAGGAGGGTGGAAGAAGGGGGGAGATAGTTAAGTAATATAGACGGCGGTAGCACTTCGCTGAAGAGAGCTACAATAGTGCTGTGGGAACTCCCGCCGAAAGACGGTAGGTAAATGAAGCGGCCGTTGTGCCAGGTCTTTGGGCCGAGAGTAGCATATGAACAGTACCACGCAAAAGTGGTACTGTTGTAACCGTGAGTTTTTTTGTGGATAAGAGCCATAACCGGCCGATTCCCGTGGCCGGCGGTAGACGAAAAGCACCTTTTCCAAACTTGAAAAAAATGGTTAGGTTTGGTGAAGGTTGGGTTCGGTTAAGAACTGCAATAAAAATGTCTGGAACCATGCGTGCTTTCCTTAGTAAAAAAAGAACCCTTATAGTTACGTCAAGACCATCTGTCTCTCTGTCTGTCCTTTTACTTATAAACAATTAGTACCAGAAAGCTGTAATTTGGCACGGGTTGAGTAGGTCTAAATTCTTAAAAAAATAAAAAAAGTTTTTGTACATGTAAAGTGTAAAAGTATTTTTGTCTCTATGCAGACCAGATCTATTAACATGATTCAAATCTCGCCCATTCTCTCGTTCGGCTTTTACAATCTGCATGTTAATTTTTTTTCTTTGTCCCAGACCAGCGTGGAAGATCAATAAAACAACTAAAATGGAATATGAAAATTAATAAATTGTTTTTAACTCTTTAGTTTTAACTATAAGTCGGCATTCGCATATAGTGTAGGTTTAATTACGGAACCCTTCAAAGCACGGGGCCCGACATACACTTTACCGGTTTTATTAAAAATGACAAAATAACGATGCTCATAAACTATATTCCACGCTGACGAAGTCGCGGGCAACAGCTAGTTCATTAATAAATTAATGATGCAACGCAATAAATTGAAGGCAGTTAAGTAATTACAAGCTTTTTGAAATATAAAATGAAGAAAGTAGCAACATCACGGCATAAAACTTAGCTAATTAAACCAATATCTACCCATAAATAAAGATTGACGTAGATAGCTTTATTTTCAAGGCAAACCAACAGCTATTTCAATTAAAAAAAGAAAATATGAATGGGTATCAATCACACAGAGTAAAAGGTGTTCTCGCAGAGATAGTTCCTAATATTTGCTTTCCCAAATGGATGTGGATTTTTCAGAACCGAACCAAAGCCCGTGCCATGTTCATGTACCTAATAACCGGCCACGTGCGAGTCGGACTAACGCACGAAGGGTTCTGTATCATTATCTATAAAAAATCACGTTTGTTTTATGCATAAACTGTTTTTAGTACTGTTGTTATAGCCGCAACAGAGATGTATACCTATAGGTATACGAGTAGGTACTAGGCAGATGAAGTTGTATACAACTTCATCTGCCTAGTACCTACTCGTATCACGGTTCATGAGATGCCTGGTGGCAGACAGACGGACTGACGGACAGCTGAGTCTTAGTAACAGGGTTCCATTTTCACCCTTTGGGTATGGAACCCTAAAAAATCAGTTATAATAAGGGTGTGTGAGGTGACTGTGATGGGAAGTGAGAAAAAAAAATTTTTGTCTCATTATTTAAAAGTATGGTACCTATACGTATTTTTCCTTTTCTCTCATTTTTACCAAAGGTGACGTAAATCACCGCACTCCGAAACTTCTTCGAAGCGCTGTATTTTTGTGAATTTTGACTACTTTGCTAAACGAAAAAATATGGGTCCTTTATTTCTGGAATATCTAATTGACGGACTAAATAAAACAATATATTGCATTGCTGCGTGATTCATTAATTCTTGACAGATCTCACATAGCGAACGCTTTTTTGAGAAAATTATTTACAGGCGTAATTTGCAAATATTGCAATAAAGCTGGCGCGAAAATATTGCGCGTGGGGTGAGTATCGTATATTTCTCTCTGTCCCTTTATTTTGTGCCTGCGCTTTTGTAGTTGTGGCTATTGTGGCGTGTCTAGGCGCGGTGCGCTTACGCATTGATGCAATCGGACCGAAAGGCAGGGAAGCCTATTCACTGTTGATATTTGCAATTCTTAGGGCGCGAGCAGACTGGTTGTAAGCCGATCGATGGAGATTTGAAAGGCCTATGTATATATATAAGTATGTTACTTTAATACCTGATACAGAAAGCTCCACACGAATTGTTCGAATCAGACGAATTGTTCCTATCGCATCCCCAAAATCTGATACCCTAGTTGGTCCGTAATTCGCTTTTATCATTCCCCGTCTAGGGAATCAGAAATAATAATTACATATTGTATTCCGGTCGGATACCTAAATATATTTTTGGTACAGTCAGTAACAAAATATTATCTAAAATAGCAAGTTTTATTTTTGTTGTTTGATTTATTTTTAGTAACTACTTTTTACATTTTGTTTTTAAGCCTGATTATTTACGTTACTGCACCATAATATATGTGATAATCGCGAAAGTGAGATTTTTTGTTATATGTTGGATTTTTCTTCGATTAAATATTTACAATTTTATTCCATGATAACTATATAAATCAAGGGTGCAAATTTATGATATTCTGTGATTGATTATAAGAAATATAAATTGGCCAAGTGCGTATCGTAATAATGTCTAAAAACTCATTTTCTATTGAATTTGTATGACATTTCCTTTTCCGAGCACATTTTATATAAGTCTAAAACTTTTAAATTTGTAAACCTACTTAGCTCTGATAGTTTCGTAATAATGAATCGTAAATTATTTTCACGTACGTACCCGTTTAGCAGAGAGGGGGGATGGACACTTGACTCTTTAACAAAATTTTGCACTATAAATCCAAGTATTTCAGAAACGGATCCCTAAATCGCAAAAGATGTTCACAAGCTAGCAATAGTTTTAAAAAACCTATTTAACGATGGATAGCCCACACAATGGATTAGACGAGAAAAAAAATTGGCTCCCAAATTACTTGCATGAGAGAGCTAGACACCGTAAAAAAATATTTTTTTCATGATTTTACTTTACTAATATACATACCCATACCAAATTACAGCTCTCTTGTACTTATAGCTGCTGAGTAAAACCGCAGATGGACAGACAGTCAGACAAACAGAAAGACAGATAGATATGGCAAATCTATTAGGGGAACCTTATTATTATGGAATCTAAAAACTGATTATTTTTTCGTTAACAACTGTTTTTCTCTTCACTGACTAATTTTATAGTGGATCCGACCGGACAAAAGTAATAATAATAACTAGCTTTAGCGACTTCGTCCGCGTAGAAGTCGAAAATAGTTTTAATAGTAGATATTTTAATTTTTTTACATTAATAATTTTGTTATAACTGTTAAAATTTTTATGGTAAAAATATTTGAATATGACATAAAATATAACAATTTTTAGTATAGTGTAGGGATATAAGGGGATAATGTATTTTTCGAGGTCTTCCCTTTCTCTTTCGCTATAGATTTTGCTATCACTTTCGCCATCGTCTTTGCTATTGCTATCGCTGTTACTTTCGCTGTCGCTGTCCCTGTCCCTCCGTTCTTCCTCCGTCTCCCACCCGTTCCCATCATTTGCTAAAGCGAGAAAGAACGACGGAACGCTTTAGCATACCCTAGTAGTAGGTCACCTCATTTTATCCGTCTAGGGGTTGAATTTGTAAATCCTGAAACACGTACTTACTCATTTACCACCAGGAGCACCTCAGCAAAGTTTCAAATAAAATGGTCCAACTAATCTGGTTACTCCATATAAATTTTGGACCCCCGTTTCACCGTCGTAGGGGGTGAGTTTTAAAAATCCTTTCATAGTGCACCTCTAGACCTCATCGTAAGGAAGCTATGTGACAAATTTAGAGTCTCTAAACCCTGCGGTTTCAGCTGTGCGTTGTCGACAAAAAGACCTGATGATGTTGACGACATGGGGTATACCCACGGTTATATTAATTCTGTGCGCACGGTTTTCTGCACCGTGGAGTATACCAGAACTGAATTAATTACAGAAAATAAAATACTGGTGTAAAACCAGGCAGGGATAGACAGAGTCAAGGGTTCAACATCCCAAAGATAGTATAGCAAGGTCCAATAACTTATATTTTAACCTGTAATAAACGAAGATTTAAAAATGTGTGATCTCTAACCTGTGACCAACGAGTCTGCGTCGACTTTGAGTAAGAGCACAGAATTAATAAGTATTGTACAGTGTTCCACCCTCTCTTCTCTGGCGTTGGGTTGACTGGAAGAGGTACAAGGAATAAGTCCGCCTTTGTATTGTTATCTACTGTATTTTTGTGGTGTCCTTGTTGTACAATAAATAATTTACATACATAATACGAGTCTTAAAACTTGATCTCCTTAGTTCCCGCGCAATATGCGTGACCGTCCCCCGTCCCTGCACTTCTCGCCTTGTGGGGGTGTTAAGTGGTCGGCTGCGGGCCACTGGCCGCCTCGACAAGGCGAGAACGGGGAGAGGTATTAATTCTGTGGTAAGAGGACAAAAATGAAACACTAATATAAATGTAGTTAAGTGTATTAGCAACGTTGGTACATGATATTACTGAATAATACTGCTGTGGAGGGCCGCGCGAACGGCCCATACGATGACGAGTAAAAAAGGACCCCATAACACCACCGAAGAACCGTGTTCCTAACGTTACGTTATAATATAACCCCTCCTATTACACCTATAAATTCAATAACTGATTAATTTTTATATTAAGGACACTACAGATAAATATAAAACGTGAGCATTCATACAGATAGGAAATTTATCATCGCTTAACAATTAAGTCTTGCTGGTGAACTATTTTCGCGCATCTTTACATATGTAGCAGTTAAATAAAGGACAATAAATATTTCAACAATACTGAATAGGCGCTTTTTTTTCAACATTAAGTTTTGGACAGTAATAAGTGTATAATTTCTTTGAAAAAATAGGCTATAGATGACAGAAAAAAGTATTTATACCGAATAAATCAACATGCGGTAAAAATTATTGCCATATTTATATATTACTGCCTCTTATTTTGCACACAGAAAGCAAAAAATACTTGATACCGTGAAAGCGCGAATATAATTCACAATTAGACTGACTAAATACATGAAAATTTAAACTCGTGCGAAAACGCAAGTTCACACAAATAAACGTTGTATTTTCGTTAGGTGGTTACAACATAAACAAAATTCGTACTACTAAGTATAATTGTATTAATTATACATATTGCTACAACATTTTCTCTAGTACCCAATTATCGTTAATCGGTAAAAAATACCTATTTTTTTCTAGTCTTGTGTGCTACAAAGGAATCGAAGTGAAGCTGGAAGCCATAGTAACAACTAAACTAAGTAAATGCTCCTAAGTGACAAGGTACATCCACACTTGTATTGCGGTAAAAGCGTCAAAACCTTCACTTCCTGTTAAGTCTTCGTCAGTGTGTACAAATCCCTTTTGTTCAGGCGTTTTATCCAAAAGAACTGCTTAAAAAAATATTAAAAACACAACGGAAATATATTGCGTGCTCTTATACATAAAGCCTACAAAAAATGGAAAAATAAAGGAAATAAATAAAAAGAAACAAAATAAAAAAATCATTCATTTAATTCTCTGTGATAATAATATAATAATTTCTTTAATCATAAGTATCTTTATGTAAAAGCGAATAATGTTCTATTAAAATCTACATACAACATGACATAAGAACTATTTCATTTCATTACCACTACAGTCGCAACGTCAAACGACATCGCAGTTTGTTAAATAATTTTTAATATAAAATTTTAAATAAAATATAAATAATCGAGTATTACTGTTCCAACAACTCTATGCTCTATGGTTCACCATAGACATTTATATATTTTCAAATCGTGGTGTAACACTAGATAGGATCTCGGACATATTATCTCGGGTAAAGTAATGTTAGGGTCCTGGCAGACGACCGACTTTTTAACGCGTGATTGTTGGATCGGGCTATTAGTGCATCATCCATCACACACGCGCATTGTGCGCGGAATTCTTTTTTTAATACGTCTGTACTGACACGTAGCAGATGAACTGATACAACGATAATCGTTTTTACCCAACTTCCGGCATAATTTGTAGAGGCCTCAGTCAGTATGCTGCGAGGAATGCAGCAAACATGGAAGGGCACATTCTATAGCGATATTACATCGGCTACGATAGCCTTCACGGCAACATATCGGCGAAAAAGTCGGCAGTGTGCAAGAACTCTACGGTGAACTTCAATAACTTACAAAATAAGTTCAAGAGATCTGAGAATGGAAGGTCTCTAAACAAACAAAATACAATCGACTCATAAATACAATTGTCTATAGAAGCTTCAATAAGATACAATTTACAAACGGATCTTATTTAAAACAACTTTACCTAGTAATAATGCCTACATTTGTCTAAATTTCTCACCTACAAACGCTATAAATAAAATTAATTGGTGATTAAATAATTCTTACAGCTAACTTAAACCGAACGTAGGGAAAGATTTCAAGTGAAAAAATTATGTTATAAAAAGATCGCTTCATAGAAGCGACGTCGCCCTGGCAAGCAATTGTTGTCAAAAACTGTTGTACATTCGCTTACATTTTAATAAAATATGTTACAAAAACTTACATACACGGGTACTTAAATCATTATAATGCACTGGATGAGTTAGCTTGTACCAGTTGATCAGTCGGTTGACCGTCCATTCGAGGACGTGTAGAAATGCATTATTGTGCATAAAAATATCCAAAAAATGTCCTCATAAAACCACTTATGTTATCAACCCTACGAATAAAAATCCGTCTCATCGCGTTATGTCCTTAGCCAAATGTAATTTTCTCGAAAAATCTTTTCTAAAATGAATTTATAAACGAAAAGAAAACCGTATTGGTTTTTTTTTTAAATTAAAATGCTCTTTCAACAAAAGCGCATAATTGATGCTCGTTTCAATTTTATTTCGAGAAAAGGACAATTTGAAAATAGTGACATAATGCTATGAGAAATACAAATTCAAATCTTACACGTTAGTCAAATAAATAATTACACTACAACTAAAACCAATGACGGAGGGAAATCAACCAAGAATATTTGTTTTAAAGCTGTATTCATAATTTTCATACTCGTGGTTACGATGCGCCAGCTACGCCATCTGGCGGCATTTAGTGAAAGTAGTACCAATCTGATTTCTATTCAAAAACCAGTATTATTGATAAGCTATTAGAGTGTACATTTCTATGGCAAACGGATCCAATTAAATGCACTAGATTATAATTGCTAGGAAATATCAATCAATAGTATTAGCTAGCAAGTCTCATTCCAAGCCACAAGTATAGGCATTTGTATGGTGCTGCCGTCAAACGGGTGAATAGTTGTTGTGGGACATATAGCTGTTATAGGACATTAGAAATGTCGTCACACCGCTAACTAGTTTTCGATTTGTTACCGAGTATTTTAGAGCAAGCAACGTTGATTTACTATCTGATTTGTTTAAATTACTGCAAGGCAGTATATTTCTTGTTAGATATTTGAATATGTACTCTTATAGTATTAAAAATAAATGCGTTTCAATATAGTTGATAACGGTTCGACGTACTTACACTTATATTTATAAATGCATTTGTAATTTGTCATCAACATCCTTCCTTCAAAACTTGTACTATTCACATTTGACCAAAACATTGACCACTATTTAAATGGGTGAGTACGTTTCATCGAATAACGGTTTCTTTTCTGTTCGGTTTCTTTATGGCACGCCAGACGACGTACCTGCATAGTACACGCGAGATCAACGACGTCTTATAATAGATAAATATGATGTAGCTGCGCTTTAACATTTAACCCAACTTACGTACTTTCGAGGTCAATAATGCAAAATACCTCTCCAACCCGTCTGGCCAGCGAGGAGAGTGTAGGCCAAGTCTTCTGGCTGCTCTTGCCAAGTATGGCTCTTGTAGTACAGAGAGGGTCGTGCTCCTGCAGTGGAGACAAAAAGACCTGATGATGATGAATGCAAAATGACAATTCGATAAGGTTCGTTACAACTTGAAGTATAAATTGCCATTTTGTAATGATTTTAATAATCTTTTTGGCTTAAAGCAAACAACCGGCCATTTCCATCTGTTGCTTTAAGGGTCCCCCGACCCTAGACCAAAATACAACTTTCCATACAAACGTAGTCTACGTTTTATTTCAAAACGACATGTCCGATTTGGGCAAAATTTTGTAATTTCAAAGATATTGCAATTATCTAGGTTTATAACTGGTTTCTAAATCGTTATATTTTCTTTCCAGTTCATAATTTTAATATAGGAAACCAGTTATAACCCTAGATAATTGCAATTTCTTTACAATTACCAATTTTTACCGTAATCTGACATGTGGTTTCAAAATTAAACGTAGACTACGTTTGTTTGGAGAAGTCTAGGGTCGGAGGACTCTTAAGGAGGGATAAAAAAATTAAACAGCTTAAACATTTCTTTTTTTTGCTTTTAGGGATAACATTCCTCTTTACCATACAAACAATTCAATGTAAAAAAATATTCATTATGAATCACGTAAAATTGCCTCTATACGTCTCGTCGTTACCATTTATTTATTGCTCGGACTATTTATTTATTGCTCGGACCTGGCGAGTACACGCTATGATGGGTCCATTTTAAGTGATTTAAAATTAATATGTTTTACATTGAATTGACTGAATGGAAAAATCTGATATTATTTTATGTTAAAAAGGAATATTACTTCTAACAACCCAAAAATATTTAAGCGTTTTCAAAATGTTTATCCATTCACTGTTTCATAAAATTTTAAACTGTCTCTTCCCATAAAATTTCAAATGTTGTTCAACTAGTCGGTAGTCGAACGTCTATTAGATTCTGATATGGTATCCCAGAAAAGTTTCACCATCATCACGTAGTATTTAATATCTTTGCATTATTGACCCCAAAACGCACTGTCTAAAGTGTAATATGAGAGCAAACGTCCCGTAGTAAATGCATCTTAACGCTAAATATAAGACGGATATTCCTTAAATATTACAAGAGGACATAGACACCTATATTACAGTTATTCGTAAAAGGGTCGTGGAATGGATACAAAATATTACAAAATTCTATATATTATAGTTTAACTATTCGGCCGTACGCGAAGAATATCGAATGAGTTCCGTCAACGAAACGTTTGCTATACGCAAAAAAAAACTCTTTCGATGTTCGTACGTGTACGGCTACGTGAATGCTACGAAACTAATGTTATAAATAATAACAATAATATTCAAATTCCGAATATTATAATGTAAATAGTAGTTACTCAACTTGTTAGGTTATTACATGGGTATATTTAGAGATAAGAATACATGGTGCGATTCAGTTATATCATCCATTGCCACTCGCGGAACGTTTTCAAGTTACAATAACAATGCTCGCGGAGCAGTCTACTCTGAACAGACAGGGTTGCTACACACTTGACCGGCTGTGAAAAAAATATGTAGAGTAATGTTCGGGAATCCCAAGCCGCTCGGCTGCTGCACATATATCATTCGGCTTGGCAACTGCCAAATTACGACAGTTGCCATGTCAATGAAGATTTCTTGTATGTTTTAAAAACCGAATTGTGCCGATCAAACTCAAAGGAGCTACCCGAATGTCTCAAACCGAACAAGTAATTATTGCTTTGGGTCGGCTTTGCCGAACCGATTGTGCCGGCCCGATTAACTGTGTAGCAAGCCTAATGATACGTGGAATAACATGTTGCATTCTAACGGTGAGCCTCGATTGAAATGGTTACGATTCCGATACACAACACGTCTACAGAAAAAACCCTTTGATTAATTATTAAAATACACAAATGGCACGACTATATACATTGGGAATTGACATGATCTCTTCACAAAAATGGCGCTAGGTTACAAAATAAATTAGGCCTTAGGCAAATTAATTGGTCTACTCTATATTGAAACTTTGAAATCAGCGTAACTATGCACTTCGATCGTAAACATACAAATAGTTTTCGTATAGCGCCTCTAGCGGCAATATAGTTAAACTTAAATGTCATAGAGTTGCTTTACGATCAAAATTCAAAGATGATTATGATGTTTGCTTATCTACAGTATAAGACAACACATGATTAATGAAGAAAACAAAATACACTGAGTAGTATTTGTACAGTTGTCTAAAATAGTTGCCATTGAAAGATATATGTATGTATATATGTACTACACCGAATAATCAAGTCAAATGAATTTTATGCCAAGATATGAGCGTTAGCAAACGTAGCCAGCGTTTGCTTGACACATATTACGTATGCTTGCGTAACTGAGTTAAGGGTCCCCTGACCCTAGACCAAAATACAACTTTCCATACAAACGTAGTCTACGTTTTATTTCAAAACGACATGTCCGATTTGGGCAAAATTTTATATAATTTTTGACCGTTAGTAATTTCTAAATCGTTATATTTTCTTTCCAGATCATAATTTTACAATAGGAAACCAGTTATAACCCTAGATAATTGCAATTTCTTTACAATTACCAATTTTTACCGGAATCTGACATGTGGTTTCAAAATTAAACGTAGACTACGTTTGTATGGAGAAGTCTAGGGTCGGGGGACTCTTAATATTAAGTCTTGATACCCGATAATAAAGAATACAATATAGTGTATTTATCCAATACCAGCAAACCTCTTTCTTCCACCACGGCATATGGTTATGACAAAGTCAGAGCTAGATTAGAGAATGTAGGTGTCGAAAAAGCGTTTGCTAGTCGCTCCTGATGGTCACCTATCATTATAGCAGCTTATATTTTCGGTACGGTGACCATAGGTTAGTATCCTGAGTCATAAATAAATCATTTTACACCGATAGCAGAATAAAACGCCACAAAAAAAATATCACTCGCATTGATCATATCCATTATGATCGTGATCTATTTATTTTTGCAGAAAAAGAAACTATTACGTCACAGTTTAGTATTTCATACAAATTCCATAGAAAACGTTTGTTTCACGTTAACTAACTTGTTGGGAACTAGAGGATTGTTTTAGACAACTGCACGGAACTCGGGATTAAACACGACACTGAACAATCAGCGACACTTATGCGTTGTTACAATGTAAAAATTGTGCACATTAATTCTTGTCTACATCAATACAGTCCGTGGGCATTGTTCCGTAGATTAAATGTACAATACGGACACAAAGGAATGTATAATAATGTCAAGAATATAATTATTAGAAATGAGACGTTTACCTTCCAGCCTTTATCGTCATTTGACATAAGGTAAACTTTAATGAATGTCAATTCTTTGACCCTTGTATTCATAAAAATTAACGATCGTTTGTTAAACCTATTTTAGTTAAAGCATCTTTTGCCCCTTTCCCGAGACAACACATATTTTAACGAGGTTTAGCAAACATCTGGTAAATTTTATAAATAAAGGGACATTTTCTGCGATCAGATTCCGTGCAAAGAGATCACCCTTAAATGTTTCAATCAACGACGAGCTTTTGTTAGCTGTACATTCAGCAGTCTACATCAAAAATAGAAATAAACCCGTACCAAGAACTACAAAAACTCTTCAGCAGGGCTCTACCGTGTATTTCGACATTTGTGATAAGGAAATTTTTTTGTTAAATCTATCATGGCATGAGACCAGACATTATTAATATTTGATTGCGGCTCGAGACGACGTCGTGTGCGCGTCTCAAGTCACATTCACCCTGATGGCAAAACATATCAACCAGTAGCTGATATCTCTATGTGAGCAACCCGTGTATGTACTTAATTTTTTTCTGCCTTGGTCTCAATAGTTCTTGACTTGGGTATAGAAGCTTATCGAACCTAAGAACAATACCCACGGTTCCTACTACTTTCAGATTGCTGCTACCGCGTCGGAGGCTCCTAGCGACTGCTTGGTGGCATGGGCATCTGCGCCTGCACACCCTGCAAGTTCATGGGCCTGCCGTTGGGGTTGCCCATGCCGAGCCCGTCCTGGTAGCTGTTCACGTCCAGCGCTGGCATGTCATCGGTCTGGAAATAATGTAATACTGGTAAAATCTGGACGCAGACATTATTAATATGCGATATAAATAAATAAACATAAAGGAACAAATTACACTAATTGAGCTAGCCCCAAAGTAAGTTCAAGACTTGTGTTATGGGATGCTAATTCAACGATTCTATATTTTATAATAAATACAGATAGATAAACATCCAAGACCCAGGACAATTTGAAAAAGGCAACTTTCCAACTTGCCCTGACCGGCGATCGAACCTCTGGGTGGCGGACAAGCATGGTGACCACGGAGGTCGTCGATATACAAACGGGCTACTAAAGTAGGACGTCAGCTACTAGCTGACATGTTTCGACCTCAATCGGAGGTCTTAATCAGGGGTTCTACACGAAGTCGACCCGAACCGCATTAATTTACTTTCTACGCTTCGTTTTTTCCTTTCTTCTCTCCCTTCTATCTTTCCTACTAGACATTGTGGTCTTATTAGATGTCCAATCACCTTCCCTCTTTATAATAGTTTTTTTTAACTTTCTCCTGCTCTTTCTAGTTCTCTCTTCATTGCTTACTGTATCCATCCAACTTATTTTCTCCAATCTCCTCCAGTACCATATATCGAATGCTTCTATTCTTTATCTGTTTGTCACTAAACGAGTAAACCATATATCGCATATTAATAAAGATTAGCACTGGTTCAATATCGACGACATTGTCTCATTAATAAACAGAGACTAACTCCATTGCTTGGTTTAAACGCAATCCGCCCAAAAAAGATTTACCACATCATCATCGGTTGCATCCTCAGCGGTAATATGCTTCATAGCCCAAGGTCCGCTACCTAGGTGGTTTGATCTGACCTCCCCAACCCAATGGGTAGATGACAAACACCTCAGAAGAAGACCTGTCACAATATCCCCTTATCTTACGATTTCATTTGGTAAGTAATGGTTTAAACCTTTAAACCAAGCTCTAAAGTCAGTCTGCGTTTTATGATATGACGAAGTAACTTTATCATAGTTCTAAAACCTTTATTTTTTCAATATATGATTTTAGAGTTTCACGGTCACAATTACTGTTATTAGTATTACGGGACTTACCGCGATTAATATCGTTTTTTGCCAGATATTTCGACGGCCCTTCTGCCTTTATTTTTTCATTTGTCACACTTTAATGTTCCAAAGTTAACATACACTTGTGAAAATAAAGCTGTCCGTCAACGATAGTCATAGGCAGTAAAAGTTTCGTGTCGTTTATATATGTATACAAATCGAACTTTTCTGTATCAGCCTAGAAATTAAGCATTTCTTTTTTAATAGCTTGAGGTCAAAACTATATATCTGACCAATATCATGAAAAAATGTTACTTGTAAGAATGATAAGTTAAAGTGCAATTAGGAGTGTTATGTGCTTAGTGTATATCGATCTAGTGTGACAGCATGACAGAAGCTGAATGGAAGTATAACCTCACATACCACAGTTTGTTTGTAAACTATAAAAACCTTTATAAGAAAGTAGCTTCGAAAGACTGCTGTGAATGGTTGTGCTTACCAATAACCCAATAGCAAAGCTTCGAAACTCATGAATTTACAGTATTATAATAAGTTTTTTCCTAATTTAATTATTTGTACAAGCTTTTATTGGAGGTTATCAATACAAACTAATTAAGCTCAAACTCGATGGAGTTGCGTCATTTTATTATTGAGTTCCATCGACCACCTCCCGTCTCTGTGATCAGGCCCTAGGCATCGTCTACTATAAAGTACTCGTCAAGACAAACCAAACAACATAAATAATAACACCAAACTACACCAATTTCATATTACAAAGTCCACTAGAATCAATCAAAAACAAATTAAAGCAAACTCCAACTGAATGCCTTGACTTCCCGCCAAAAACCCAAACTGTCTTATTATAAAACGGAGACTAACTTTGTTACTAGGTTTAAACCATTATCCGACAAAATAAAGTTGTTTTTTAAAAAAGAGACAGTGGCATATTAATGTCAACTTGATTTGGTCGGATTATGGTTTAATCCGAGTAACATAGTCTGCGTTATATAATGAGACTAAAACTGACTGCTAGTGACGTAGCCGGTTGTGACGTACCTCCCGATGTCGCCGGATAGTGCGGTCCTCGTAGCGCGTGCCGCCGGTGGAGGCCATAGGCCGGCTGAGCGTGCTGTTTGCGTTGCTAGGCGAGTGCGGCGCGCCCGTGTTCGCCGACGACGGCGTGCCTTGACCTGTCCCGCAATGTACATCAAGCTATGCGATACTTGCGACACTTACGTGGAAGAATCATAATAAGAGAATTCTTCAAGTTTTCAACTAAATGGTAACTGTGCCCGTTGCTCAAAGTGACGTCAATTTGATATTATCTAGATGTTTCGGACTGTGTTTCAACCCCGGATATAAAAATCCATTCCAAGTCAAATAAGTGCAAAGGTATTGAAAAATTTTGCTCTTTCTCATACAAATCTGTACAGATACCCAAAATCTTTTCAAAGAATTTTGAAATTTTTTAGAGATCTTAGGATTGTTTTTAAAAGAAAAAGTTTTTATGAGCTAAGTAAAATATGTTTTGGTCGAACATTTACTTTCTATAGATTCATACCATCTACAGAAATTTTGAAATTGAATTTAGAAATTAAACTTAAATGAATAGTGTATATGAATTTTGAATTGAAATTCCAAATATTCTCTGAGCACAAAATAAACTCGGAAGGAAAATAGATATGGGTCAAGTAAGCAATTAAATAAAGATTCATGGAATATCGTAAAAAATTACTAGGCAATAACATTAAAGATTCTTCCACATAAAGTGACGGTGCACAGTTATTTAAGACAGTTAGCGCAAGAGTCTCATAGCGGTTATAATGAAGGTTATGATTAAGACAGTACAGATAACCCAGTCATGTAGACTTGAAATTTTGATAATATATGTATAAATAGATATAGAAGCAAAAAAATAATTTGCAAGCATTACTAAAGTAAAAAAAAAACCATCTTCTTGTCTTTTGAGTTTATTTACCACGTTTAAATGATTGGGTTACCTAATTTCACAACACGTATAGTACATATTTAACAACATATACACCGTATAAAGACATACACAGACGAAATTATGTATGTATTTACATAGTAATCGTTAGATCGATGAAATTAATGTGAAAAGTTATTTGTTTTAGTGCTGTTCGTTTAGTAGTGCCTGAAAAATTTTTCGTAGCCTGTTACCTACCTAGCTACCCGAAAAACCTATTAGAGAGGAAAATGCCCGAGCAATTTCTCAATTGAAAATAAGAAAATAAGAACGTTATAACATGACATAATGCTTAAAAAGTTTAAAGTTTATTTTCTTTAAGAAATACTCTCCTCTTTGTCTGAACCATCAAAAGGATATTTTCTTAATAAGTTTTATCTAAATTTGTAAGATTCTAATTAGGCGATTAACTTATCAGAAATTCATAATTTTTATCACGTCCCTAAAAACCTTGACTGCCAGCATTGCAGACAATAAATTTTTAACCTTTCATCGAACACCAGGTAACCGCCTCGGCGTTAAAAGTCTTAAGGAAAATCTGAAAGACTTTTTTGACAGCAATAAGATGCAAATGTCAGCGGGTTATCGACTCACCGCTGCTGTTGGAGGAGCCGCGGGGCTGAGCGGCGCGCGCGGGCGTGAGGAAGTCCGCCTCGCGCCAGCCGTGCTTGCGGTATACCTCGCGCAGCTCCGCGTGCGACCACATCGTCATCAACACTTGACCTACCGAAACAACACCATGCTATTTAAGCCCGCCTTTTGTACCATATTATTTTGGTAAATAAAGTTAAAATAAAATAATATTTTTTTAAAACTAAGAACCGACTTCACCATCAAACCACACAACCAACTTTGATAAAATTTACATTACGGGAGTGCACTCTTTCGAATAAAAAAATTAATTTCGAAAATCGGTCCGCAATTAACGGAGAAACCGGTGAACATACACAAAAAAAAATATACAGTCGAACATAGAACGTACTCCTTTTTTGAAGTCGGTTAATTACCTTCTTATAATTATTAAAGAGCAAAGCCTTGCCTGTGAAGCAAACAGTGCCCTCCTTATCTCTCTGTAATATTAATTTCCTATTGGGATTGATTTATTTGTACGTCTCACTGTTACAATCGACCCCATAAATCAATTTATTAAGTCTTGTGATGTGGTTTTGGTATCGAATTATGTTAGTAGAGTTGGATAAATATTGTATCGCTAATTAGGTAAACTCGGAATGAGTTTATAAACCTGAAATTATTTCCCCATTAACTATTTTATTGTGTCTGTCTTTTCCAATATGACGCGCTTTATAAACAGACTAGTAGTTTAATTCGACAAAAATATATTCGATCTGTAATTAAATTATCAGGTATTTTATTACGGATATCAATCCAAACAAATCACAGTTAATTACATTCAAACAACGTTTAATCATGTGAAATTCCCATACTTTATATTAGTCCCCTTTTACTAAAAGAATACTTTAGAAATCACTTAATGAATTCAATTCGATATCAATCAACGTTACCTGCAAATTTAAGTACGCGCGGCGTATGGCGGTGGCGTTGCTTCGTGAGATTGAGCAGCCTTTCCACTCCGCCCGCTTCCAGCAGCGAACGGGAAAACTCGCCGCTCTTTTTGATCACTTCGTTGAGCGTCGCGAGCACCGCCGCTATCGTGTCGTCTGACGTACCCTGTGATGCAAACACGAAACAATGTCACAAGACTCACAAGTCAACAATCCAGCGGTATTCTCCATAGAACTAATTAATCGTGAGCCAAAGCTATGTTTATAGTCAATTGGTTAGGTCCCGTTGTGCAGTTTCTTTTTTTAATTTAAAGAAAACGATTTTAGTTAATAAAGGGCTAAAATTAAATTCTAAATATCTTTCTAGTTATATTGTCTATAAATCTCAATACCTCCCCTATAGGTATAACAGATTTTAGATCATAATGATATTAAAATTATCCCAGTCCTTGATTCGGACTTTGTCCTTGATTTGTACTTTGTGAATCATCCTTAAACTTAAAATATATTGCGTGTGGAATTGACGAGTGCGCCGCAGTTCCGTCAGTCTTCAACTAACTGAACGACTGATCCGCCAAGCCATAGTATACCTTATAGCTACAGCAATAAAATCGCAAATAAACCCACCTGTTCATGCTGCTGGGCGCCGCTTGGCAGTTTCTGGACAAGATCACGCATGGCATATTTCCCGATGAGTTCTTTATTGCGTTGGTCGATGGCTAAGTTTCGTAAAGCCGTCGCTACAGCACAAACTACGCGATCTACCTCCATTCGCAATAGCTCGACCAGGATAGGTAGACCTGTAAAAGAGAACAAATTTAGTCGAATATAAATAAGCTCTTGAGCGTCTAATACAAGGTCTAACGAAATATACTGAAACTATTTTAAAGGTCAATTTAGGACATAATACTAACCAACTTTCCCCAAGGAACATATATTGAAATATAAAAAATATTTTTCGGCTTCCCATACAAGTTGAATGATCAACAGATCTGAATTGGAATGGAAAGCAAAAAACTATTTTTGATATTTCGATAAGCTCCTTGGGGAAAGTTAGTCAGTATCATGGACTGAATTCACCCTTTTATGTGTAAAAAAACTTACCTTTCTCTTTTCTGACTGCTGCCCTGATATCGATAGAAGGCTGCCAGTAACAAGCTGCTAAGTTCTGTAGGGCGCCTGCTGCCGCCTCCAAAGTCTCGGGGTTCGAACACGTTTGGAGCAGCGCCATGTATAAGGGGACCACCTGTAATTAAAAAGGTTTAATTATTATAAGTATATATAATATTGCCACAATTCTGGTCCATGAAAGCACTAATGAAGGGCAACCTCCCTCTATGTCTAAAGCGCAAACTCCTCGACATGTGTATCCTGCCCATTCTTACCTACGGCGCACAAACATGGTCACTGACTGAAAAACAAAAGTCCAGACTCAAGGTCTGCCAGCGGGCGATGGAACGTAGTATATTAGGGGTAAGACGATAGACAGGGTTCGGAATACAGACCTGCGCTCCAAAACTAAGGTTGTAGATGTCGGCGTCAAGACTGTCAGACTCAAGTGGGATTGGGCGGGACATGTGTGCCGCATGCAAGCAGATAGATGGGCCCATAAGGTCACCTTGTGGGTACCAGAGGGAAGAAGACGTAGAGGTAGACCAAGGAAGAGATGGCGGGATGACATCGAGAATTTCTTAAGTGGATGGCAGCAAATTACTCGGGATAGAGATAGATGGAGAGGAAAAGGGGAGGCCTTTGCCCAGCAGTAGGACACAACATCGGGCTAGTTAAAAAAAAAAAAATAGTGCCGTGTGATTTCCGGTAGAGTAGATCAGGCCACTCCAATTCTTCCCGCGGATGTTGTAGAAGGCGACTTAGGAAATACAAGCTGAACAAAGCTTATAAACATCATGAGACCTCTCCAACCCGTCTGGCCAGCGTGAAGAGTGTAGGCCAAGTCCTCTGGCTGCTCTGGCCAAGTATGGCTGTGGTAGTACAGAGTTGTGGTCTTGCTGTGAAGATAAAAAGCCCTGATGATGATCATGATGATAATTATAACGTCCATATAGCTCACAAAAAATACAAACGACAACTTATCAATGACAAAAGATGTTTCACTCGCCTTTGTATGACATCTTGCGATGTTTCCATATATTTTTTTGCATTTCGTATAGTTTATATCGCTAGATAACAATCAGGGATTTTTCCAAACTAAAAACCGACTTCATCCCCAAACCACACAACCAATTTAGATAAAATTTCTATGGGACTGCCTCGCAAGTATACTCTTTCTAATAGAAAAAAATCCAAACCGGTCCAAACGTCTACGAATAATCAGTGAAAATACATTTAAAAAAAGATAGCGACGAATTGATAACCTCCTCGATTTTCCTTTGGAAATCGGTTTCCCTTTCCGATTTTTTTTTGGAAGTCGTATAAAAAATATGTGACACCAGGTAGCTTCAGGTCCAATTGACTGTTGCGATCGGACCATCAGCTTACAGGTACTTTTGCTCTCTCAAATGTACCAACAACATCAGCTTATTGGACCTGACTTCACTGTGCTGCCATCTGATGTACCATTTTGTTTGGTTGTTTTGTTTTTGTTTGTGTGTAAGTGGGCCAACACTTATGTCAGGCATCTGACATAGCTTACGACTGCCATACAATGATGACAGCCGGGAACAACGGCTTATACTTGCCTTGCGAAGCTTAAATATTTTTAAAAACCTTGTAAAAGAAATAAGTACCATAGATTTAGAAGGTATAAGATGGATATAGAGCATTGTAAAATGTGACCAGAAACGAAATATTTCTGTGTAACTTTTTATGGGTTGTATTTGTACCTAATACACAAACTATGGGTAAAGCAGTACGATACCATCTTTCCAGTATAAGATAACTTATAAATTAACACAGTTTACAATTTGGAAAATCAAATTTTCGTGTAACGATGTTCGAGCCAGGGTGACAAAGGCTGACATGTTTTGTATGAAAACTTGTCTCATTGTCAAATTAATGCTATCTCTTTTGCTCTTATAAAGATGACACTTATCATATTATCTGTCGCACTCGGCTAGTGTGTTCTTTTTACGCAGTAAAAAAATTCTACTTCTATGATAAGTACCTCCGGTGACCACAGCATTTCCGTCCCCTTGGGCACACTGTACCCCAGCTGCGAAGGTGGTGTGTCCCCTAGCGGTTGGTGGTCCGGCTCGCTCTTGCCGAGAGGACTGGTGGAGTTGGATGATGAAGAGCCTTCCTTCTTCTTTTTACTGCCGCCGAAGCAGCCCAGGTTTTCTCCTGAATAACAATGTTACGTTTGAAATGTTACATGTTGTAATATTTAGTTTTCCAATCTACCTAAAATAGTAAAAGATTTTTAAAAACGTGCCAAGTACCAAGACTGGTATCTATTTTTTCAAGCCGCGTAAAAACATCTGGCAAGGCTTGACTGCTTAACATGCCTTTAGAAGCACAGCTTGAGATTTTTTTGTCATTTGTGCACTGCATACTCCCATCTCCAACCGAGCCTTTCAGTTCTCTAATTAACGTACCAAATAAAGGTCACAGCACACTTATCAACTCGGAAAGGGATCAACACCGTATCGCCTTTCGCCGCGTGGTCAACCAGGCGTCAACCTGACGTAGGCACGTAACCAAACAGGCTCAGCTTCGGTACGTCGACTCGACTACGGCTGGGCGACGCCGCGCTTACCGCTCGCCGGCCGCTCTGGTCTGGCTGGCACTAGATCATTTTAAACGTAAAGTGTAGCGCACGGTTATGTCTCGATTCACAATACGTGAGTTGGCAATTATAGCCATCAATTTTTGATTATCTACAAATAAATAAAACGGGTGAGGAAACGGAAACACGTAAGCTCGCATACGGAAAGGCGTAAGCGCGCGGACGACGAGCCGCAAGCGCGGGGACCGCTAGTTGACCGACCAGCAAAGCGGTTCGTGAGCTGGTCCCGAGGCGAGGCGTTTACGTTACGAATCCGAATAGTGTGCGTTGCAGTAGGAAGTTTCATACAAAGAATACTGAGCTGCTCGAGTTGATACGTCTACGTTCCGTTTACGAGTTGATAAGTGTGCTGTGACCTTAAATGTTCTAACGTTTTTTTACGTAAAAATCTTTGATCTGTAGAGCAGAGCGACTGTACTTTTCATGTGGGAGCAGTTTATTTAGAGCTCAAAATGAACGACTCATCGCACGTTTTGTGAAAGGGGGTATCGACCCGGAAGGGAGTAAAAGTACTAATCAATGTGAACAACTTTTACTATGGGACCATCCCTGGAATCACCATCCCTGGAATCGCAAAAAAACAACTGCAGCTCCATACATTTTGGAGCAGTGTGCATTTGATTTTGTATGGAGCTGATGTTTTTTTTTTGCGATTTCAGGGATGGTCCCATGGTAAAAGTTGTTCACATTAGTCAGTACGTTTACTCGGGTTAATACACCTGAGCAACACATCCAGTGTATCTTACCTTTGGAAGCGCTGGCCTGTATCCTCGCCTGTCCAGACGACTGTGTCGGCGGTGCTCTAGTGTCGTACAACGGGTCTTCTATCTCTTGACATCTACGAACAAAAAGTCACAACGTTTGAGTGTTATCATTAAAACTATGTGCAACGACTAATTTATAATGCGTCATTAACACAGACATTTATACTTTATTTATAAGTAAATTATTTTACGTAACCAATATGATACACAATATCACGCCTGTTATAGTTTCTATTATTCACCTACAAACTATACAACTGATTTGGATAAAATATCAATGGGGCAGGCTAAAAAGTGGAAAGGGGAACTGTCAAGTAACAGAAAACAGATGTACGTACTGCTATGTGACGTCCATACTATTAAGTTTCGCAAGTACGAAAGAGACAGTAAAATATCCCCAATACTAATAGCTACTTCACTTTATATAATTTATTTTCTTGGTGTTTTCGGAATAAGATTTATTTTAGTGTTATTTTTATTTTGTATCTAATATAATCAGTAACAAAATTGATAATGGCTATATGATCAATATAGATTAATGAAATAATTTAATTAGACAATACTAACTATAATATTATAAATGGGAAAGTGAGTTTGGATATGTTTGTTTGTTTGTTACTATTTCACGCTTAACCACTGAACCTATTTAAATGGTAGGATAGTTTTTATCCCGAAATTCCCACGCGGAGCGAAGCCCACGGGCACAGCTAGGGAGTATATAATTTTTCTCTCAATTATTATTATTAAAGAGCTAAGCTCTTGTCTGTGGAGCAACCAATACCTTCCATATCTCTCTGTCCAAAATCAACTCCTATACATCCTTTCAAAATGTATCTCTCACCTGTACGACAACTTCCGTAGCACGCAGACGCAGTTCTCCACGATCTTGGTGCCAAAGGCGTTGACCTGTATGGCGGCGCGTACGGCGTGCAGCAGGGCTTCGGCCATTATTTCAGAGCTAAGCTCTTATCTGTGGAGCAACCTTTCATCTCTCTGTCCAAAATCAACTCCTTTTCATCCTTTCATGTCTTATCTCTCACCTATACGACAAATTCCGTAGTACGCACACGCAGTTCTCCACGATCTTGGTGCCGATGGCGTTGGCTTGTATGGCAGCGCACACGGCGTGCAGCAGGGCTCCGGCCATTATTTCAGAGCTAAGCTCTTGCCTGTGGAGCAACCTTCCATCTCTCTGTCCAAAATCAACTCCTTTACATCCTTTAACAATTTATTTCTCACCTGTACGACAAATTCCGTAGCACGCGACGCATTTCTCCACGATCTTGGTGCCGATGGCGTTGGCCTGTATGGCGGCGCGCACGGCGTGCAGCAGTGCTTCGCCCATTATTGAAGAGCTAAGCTCTTGTCTGTGGAGCAATCTTTCATCTCTCTGCCCAAAATCAACTCCTTTACATCCTTTAACAATTTATCTCTCACCTGTACGACAAGTTCCGTAGCACGCAGACGCAGTTCTCCACGATCTTGGTGCCGATGGCGTTGGCCTGTATGGCGGCGCGTACGGCGTGCAGCAGGGCTTCGGCCAAGCCCGCCAGCCCGCGCAGCCGCCGCCGCGCGTACTCGCCGGCCGACGACGCGTTTCGGAGCACGCCCGATGCGTTGCGGAACACTGAGGCAAATGGAATAATATCTGAGTCTAACATGTTGAGAGTAGAACACTATGTAACTCAAAGCTACACTTATTAGCAGAGATCGGATATTCCAGTGCATATTTTCTTAAACTTCGAGGTAGTACGTAACATAGAGTGGAATACGACCTCTAAAAATAAAATTTGATACCGTGAATGAAAAATCATAAATTATGATAGTATTTTACAGAAATAATAAAAAGTCAGATACAATTATTCATTAGAAGAAAATTATTCCTAATTTAGAGTTCCTTACTAAAATTGTGTCAAATTAAAATTTTCTTCAAACCTGACTATTTATTATTTCTGTAAAATCCAATATTTTTAAATCACGGTATAAAAAAAGCTTTGATTTTTTAGAGGTGGTATTATCCACTCTACGTTACGTACTACCTCGAAGTTTAGGAAAATATGCACTGGAATATCCGATCTCTGCTTTTGAGGCGTGCAATCACAGCAATCACACCAATATTATAAAGGCCAAAGTCTTACATTTAAATTGAACGTCGTATCCGCGGAAGACCAGCGCTGTGGTTAACACCATTGCTGAGCGGACATCATTTTGGTGCATCCAATATAATGTTTTCTGTTCTGTTAAGTACATAATTTTTGTATTTTTGTACCAAATAAAGATGTTTTCTTTCTTTCCCTTAAAAGCTCCACTTATGAGGCGTACAATCGCACTAAAGGCGAAAGTTTGTGAGTAGGGTATGTTTGTCACTTCTTAAAGCGCAAATGGCTGAATTAAATTTAATAAAATTTGGTATACATGAAGTTGACAGCCTGGATTAACATATACGCTACTTTAGGCGCGGACAACACCGCGGGGCGCCGCTTGTATTGATGTATTTTAAAGGTTTGTCTATATTGTTTACCTGCACTAGCTGTTTAAATTTGAGAAGATGACTATGTCAAAAATAAATTATTCTGTTCAGTTCATAAAATAATACGTCACAAAATAGTGTAACTTTTCATTGATCATATCTATTTTCAACATGATTGAAATATATTAATGCAGCAAAACTTAATCCAGAAAAAAACTTATGTTAAGTGCGTTATTTGACTTCCAAAAGCATGAAGTCAGGTCAGATTTTCGTAGTTCATATAGATCCCATATATATATTATTATTTTTTTGTTTTGACGTTAAGATAAAAGTGTTTGATTTGACTTGTTGTCATCTAACGGATTGACAGGATTACTCACTATATGACTGTTTTATCAGAGCTAATTTTTTACGAACATGGGTATAAACTGGTAAATATCAGACATATCACGACGTACACAATTTACGTCTATAAGGAAGTTTCCAACAACTCAAATAAGATACATATTTTAATCGTCAAAACAAAAAAATATATGAAAATCGTAAGAAATAAAGACTAATGACGTCATGTTTGTTGGAGTCAAGTAGCGCTCTTAATATCAGCTTTTCCTAAATAATAAATCTTAAATCACGTTGAAAATGGATATGATCGACGTTTGGATTGATTGAAGCCACTTCGGTCAGATACCACTTGCGCCAGAATAATTTCTATGCACTTTTTTTGACGAATACGGTATTTATATTGTAAGAGATGTCACAGGACCGTAGGGAATAGCGCAAAAAAGAAGGCCTATATGTAAAGGTCCCGCGCAATACGCGTCCGCGTTTTGACATCTCTTCGCAGTTCTCGCCTGATCGAGGATGAAGAGCGGGCGGCTGCAGACGCCTACAGCCGTTCTTATGATATTCCATTCTGTATGTATGACTAATATTAATTCTTTGCCTATGCCCAGCTAAAGCTTGATCAATAAATAAATTTAAAAAATATATAGCGACAAATTACGCTGATTGAGCTAGTCCCAAAGTAAGTTCGAGACTTGTGTTATGGGATACTAACTCAACGATATTGATGTAGGCTGAAAATGATGAAGTACCTGTAGACCAGTAAGTGTCCCCAGGGTTGGTGGGGTGCCAGCCGGAGTGCGGGATGATGACCTTGTTGACGATGACCTGCGCCGCGTCGTCGATGATCGACTGCTTCAGGTCCTCGCACGACGACATGTTCCAAATCACACCGGTCACCAGCTCTTTCACCTGCAACAGGTTTTTTTATAGTGTTCTGTACCCAAAGGGTACCGACGATAACATACGAAGGTGCGCGCCTTTTTAACAAGATACCCTCGGTTATCAAAAATATTAACTCGTTCGATGTATTTAAGAAACAATTAGCCAAGCAATAATCTCGATTTACTGAACTTGTATGTTCTATTCTGTTTATCAGTGTGACAACTAATAAGTATATTTATGTCTTGTATTTATGTTCTCATGTAAGTGATGTAAAATATGTCTTTATGAGAATAAAAGTCTTTAAACCTAAACCTAAGGGTAAAAACGGGACCCTAATACTAGGACTCCACTGTACATCTATCTCTAGAATGTATCTCATGAACCGTGATAGCTAGACGGTTAAATTTTTTACATGTTCATGTACGAGTCTGACTAGCACTTGGCCGGTTTTCCTTTTTAATAATTTACATAGGCCATTTTTTACCTGAGAACAATCGCTACTAAGAAACTCCATTCTACAAAAATTCGACGAATGAAAGGAGTGATCTTTGTACACATATCTGAGTACAATTCTCAAAGATTGCATAGGCACATATCAAATATGGCTATAAAAGCATTTCGATGCAGTATTTATTTTTTACAGGGTAATTTTTTTTATAAAACTTAATGTAATATGTCAAAACGCTATGCATTATTAGGAATTTATCGTAGAGGTAGGAGTAAACCTACCGCAATGTCGAATTTATCGTACAGGTGAGAATAAGCCTCAATGTCGAATTTATCGTACAGGTGAAAGTAAACCTAAATGTCGAATATATTGTACAGGTGAGAGTAAACCTAAAAGTCAAATTTATCGGACAGGTGAGAGATCTACCTCAATGTCAGTCGCCCGACACAGCAGCGCCATGAGCGCGGGTATCCCGCCCGCGTCGCGTATGGCGCGTTTGTTCTCGTCGTTCTGCCGGCCGTACGACAGGTTGCGCAGCGCGCCGCACGCGTTGCGACACACTTCCGGGTTCTCGTGGGACACCAGTCGCACCAGAGGTGGGATACCGCCTAAAAAGAAAGCCCTGTTGTAGATTCTGATAACTTCATCAAAAAAGTTGTTAAAGTGCACCATACATAGTATGGGTTAAGACATAGAGGAAAAATGCCCGAGCAGTTTATTAACTAAATCGAAAATGAGACCGTGTACCATAGCCTAAAGTGTATAAACTATAAACGTTTAAACATGATGTATAACCCAGCTGTAATGAAATTTTTGGAAATTGAACATTAGAAGGCTTGTTAGACTTAATATCAATAGAATACTGTGTCGGGGCAGGAAGTTAGGTATTCAAGGATTGAAATGACGACAAATACTTTTTTAACTCTTGTCTTGTAGACAGTGTACAATTCTACCACAAGTTTGAATGTATCTTGAAAATATATACAATCTGTACCTTCCTCCACAGACAGTTTTACAATTTCCTTGTGAGTTTCAAAACATTGCAAACAAACTTCGTTCAAAGTTTTCAAACGTGTCTCTACATACCCCTCTGTTAATCATTCCTTCAGAGACTTTTTATAATTAGTATACGCTTTAGTAATACGTTTATATACGTCAAATTGTTGACTTATTAGCTATCTTCTATCTTAAAAACAATTAATAAATACTAAAGGAAAGACAAACAAAATACACAATACAATTAGTAAGTTCAAGTTTGCAAAATAAACAAAATAAACATCTTTCGCATTTGCAACACAAAAACAAATAAATAAACAGTTTTACATTCCGTTAAAAGAAGCTCTACGTACTTTACACAGTACATACAAGTTCCTATACACAAGCCAGAATTTTCCACAAATATAAGTTCCAATTGCAACCAACTCATTTTAGATTCACTTAATAGCTAATAGATTTAATACTATAGATTACAACAGCAGATTACATCAGCCACAAACATCTTCCAGCAATCTTTGAGTAGGAACCTACTAGCATAGCAGTGACTTCTCATGTTTGCTGTGCCCTTTCAGGGCGTCACTTGTACTATTTATAATGTAACATCTTGTAAACCAGTGATTTGCAATTAATTCTGATTCTGATGAATCTTTCCTAAATTACGAGAACGGCATCATGTCAGGCAAAATACATTTCTCGCTAGTATCCGATATTATATTAGGGTGGCACAGGGTAGACAGTTTCTATGTGTCTGTATGAAATGCACGCTACTGCCTACTAGCTTATAACCACTTCCGCCAATCCCACCGAAAAGTCCCAATTCCTGGCTTGCTTGCTCAATCATCCGTGTTGGCAACCTCACCACACTCCACAATTGCTATCTGAAGTTTAGCTATTTAGCTTAGCTCTTGAAAAATAAAGCAACAACCAACCCTCGACATACAAATGCACCAATAATTTTTCATTATCCGACTACCGAAGGACATTTTGTATCATTATCATCATTTCACCTACATAACGACCACTGCTTGACATAGGACATTTCGTATAATCTAGCTGTAATCAATAGTGGTGCTTGTATTAAAATTTTATTTAAAAAAACTCAAACATCAAATCCCAAATTTTTATGACAGAACCTTGTTTTTATACTCTTTTTAAACAAACGTTTTATAATCAAATACATTAACGTTTCGTTTAAATGTATAATCAAATACATCGAGAATACATTTTAACCGAAAAGACGCATTGCGCGTCGAACACATGACAAAATTACTCACTCGCTTCTTGCACTATAAGCCAATACTTTAAAATTTATTTTCGAGTGTCATAAAAACTTCGCTGCGCTCCTCTCTGTCTGAACTGACCCTATCCGCGTAATATGGCGTATCTGACGGCTTTGTTCGGCGGCAATAGAAGGAAATCTTCGAAATTGTTTCGATTCTTACCAAATTTTACCTTATTTTTATTGTTTCTTATTTTTTATTTTCATTTCAGCCGCATAACGTCCACTGCTAGACATAAAAGATTCCCAAAATGACCAATTTAAAGCGGCCTCCATCCAGCGCCTTAAGCCAGCGACCTTGGTCAGGTCGTCAGACCACCTTGTTGGCATTGTGGGTGTCCTACAAGTTGTAGTTATTCAAAACTAAAAACCGACTGCAAATCCAAACTACACAACCAATTTTGATAAAAAAAATATGGGACACCTCGGAAGTATACCCTTTTAAACAAAAAAATAGAGTTTTCCGAATCGGTTCAAGCATCTTCGAATAATTGGTGTACATACAACCTCCTCTTTTTTGAAGGTTGGTTAAAAATGATATTAATATCTATTAAAAAATGTATCGCACCAAATTAATAACTTCCTGTTTTTTTGAAAGTCGGTTAAAAATGATAACACTGCTTCTCCGTATCTAAAATAGCTTACACACGACACGAAGCACAAGTCGCTTTGCTCTCTACTCTACATATACTTACCCAAACTCCTGGTCTTCTGCTTGTTAAGGTCGTCCATGTACCCAGTTTTCTTTGAATAATCGGTGAACATACACAAGAAAACCTGACGAATTGTTATCAATTCGTCGATCAATCTCTTTGTTCGAAGTCGATTAAAAGTGATAACAAACTGCATCTAAACTCACACACGACACGAACCATAACTCGCGTTGCTCTCTTAGACTAAGAGGGGGCCGTATGCAACCTTACCTTATCGAGAGCTTCTCTTAGAGGCTATTCCTCGAAAAGGATTGCGAATCAGATCTTTTTAAAAATTACTTGACAACCCAATGGCTACTCGATGAGACAAAAAAAAATACTTTTTTGCTGACTGTGCAAAATGCTCCAGGTTATGCCCAGGCAACCCAGTACATTAAGACATACCTTTTTAATATGCAACACTCTACATATGTCACATTTTGCTACTCGATGAGATAGGGTTGCATACGGCCCCTCTTAGTCTCTACTCTACATATCAAACTTACCCAAACTCCTAGTCTTCTGCTTGTTAGGGTCGTCCATGTACGTGAGATGCTGCAGGTAGGCCGCAGCGTTCGCCTTCACCACGTCAGAAGGCGAGTTGAGGAAGCCGATGACCTCGGGCAAGTTTGGGTCCCGCCACTGCAGCCCGCCGCCGTCCTCGCGTGGCCCCACGCCCACGCCCACACCGTGGACTGCGTACGAATCTGCAAGTTAATAAACAGTTACATATAAGGAACAATTCGGTGCTTCTAACTAATCGATGTCTCTCGGGAATCTTCGTTTTTTGTCGGAATAGACGCTTAAAGAGTTGGTATTACCACTATTTTCAATTATTTTAATCTTCGTGGTCTAGAGGTGCGGAAAAAAAAAGAAATATTTGAATTGATCATCATCAGGTCTTTTTGTCTCCACTGCAGGAGCACTACCCTCTATCAGAGCCTTACTTGGTCAGTGCAACCACTTTCCACGCTGGCCGAACGGGTTGATCTTATTGATGTTTATAAGCTGTGTTTAACTTATACGAGTATTAATAAATAAATGTAACTTGAGTTGATAATAAATATCAATTCAATTCAAATATATCTTGTATATCAAATTAAATAGTATTAATACATAAAACATACCTAACGCCATGCCAGCCATCTGTTTCTGCAGTTCCTCTTCGTCTCCGTACATGGACTGGCCGCCCGCGCTGCCGAGGCTCAAACCATTCTGCGAGTCCTGATAAACGAGAATGCACGACTGTTAGTCGACCTTTGGTGGCTGTTAGCTAATAATTAATGTAATTATGACTTTATGTAGGTCACGTTCGTTTACAACTATTATAGACAAATGAAATAGGCGTGGTCCGCACTTGGATGGGTGACCACAAGTGGCATGAAAATTTCTCGAGCTCCTCCGTGCTTCGGAAGGTATGGCTGACATATTTGTATGGTCGTCAAGCTATGTCAGATGCCTTGAGACAACTCAAACGAGGCACGAGTGGCTCGGTGACCCGGCGGGAGTGCGCATTGCTAGCGCTTTCGCAAGTTAAGCAACACCGCGCGTGGTCAGCACTTGGATGGGTGACTATAAGTGGCATGAAATTTTCTCGAGCCCCTCCGTGCTTCGGAAGGCACGTATAAGACGTTGGTCCCGGCTGTCATCTTTATATGACAGTCGTAAAGCTATGTCAGATGACTTTAGGCAGCTTTAAAATCTGACAACAGAGTTGGCCACTTACACACATAAAAGAAAACTAACATACATACATACATACATACTATCACGTCTTTATCCCTAATGGGGCAGACAGAGCATTTTGGGTCTTGCGGTTCTATGCAGAGCCCAGGGCCGCAAGACCCAAAAGCCACTTTTAGCGTCATGGTGGGCGAGAAGATGGAAAAGCAAACAATACAGTGATGGGTTGCTAGCCGCATCGCCTGTTAACATGATTTGCATTTTTGCCCATTCCCTCGATCGGCTTTTACGATCTGCGTGGGAAGAGAAGCAGCTGGTACATTCTAAGTTTTTTTATTTCTCCCAGACCAGCATAGTGTTAGGTTAATAATTATACTATCTTTGCTCCGGGTTTGCCGAGTACATTGACCGTTCAGCATGATATTCTGTCTAACTAAATGAGAAATGAACCTTGAACTGGGGCGGCTGATGCGGCTGCGGGTCGTAGGCCGTGGGGTAGTGTTGGTAGCCGTACGCGTCGCCCGCGTACTCGCCCCGCGGTGACGTCACGCAGTAGTGCCGGCCCAGTTGCTCCAGAGATGCCGAGTCGTATCTAAACATGAATAGACGAAATAGAGGACCATAGAAAATTGTGTAATTTGTCGTCTTTAATGATTTTTTCTTAAGAAACTGTTAACTTATAAATAAATAAATATATAGGGATGAATTGCAGTGATTGAGCTTGCCCCAAAGTAAGTTCGAGACTTGTGTAATGGAATACTAACCAACGATACTATATTTAAAAATAAATACATATATAGATAGACATCCAAGACCCAGGACAATTGGATAAAGACAATTTTTCAACTTGCCCTGTCCGGGGATCGACCCCGGAAACTCTGGGCGGCGGAATAGCATGGTGACCACTGCGCCACAGAGATCTTCAAGCTTAGCTTTAATTGACTCGATTTTAGGACCTTAATAAATAATAAAATGTAAGTTTAGGTAATAATAAGTCTAGAAACTATTATTGTGGTAAAAGCCAAAACGAATCGTTTCAAAAAAACAAAAGTGAAAACATTGTTGTTTTCAAATATTTTTGGTGTAACTTACCTCTGTTGTAGATGGAGGTTATGTTGTGGTAAGGCGCCCGGAGAAGCACTTCTAGGGGATGCACTGCCACCACCCTCGACATATTCCTGTATTAAATAAAATATTATAAATGTATGTCTGAATTATATTCATATAGAATTTGACTTGCTTTATACAGATTTACAACTGTTTCCGATCGCGATGGCGGAAAATCGAAGGATACCACAGTCCACAATTAATCGTGAGATTTCGAGCTAATATAGAAAAATCTCTGATTTGTGGAATAAGTCGGTCGAGCCTTAAATATAGCCAGCTGTTTTCTTTATAATCAATCGAAATCTGTATACAATTTTACATCATTCCAGAGTCAGGAAGTTCAATTTTAAACAAGCACAGCGCCCTTGCATGCTTAAAAATTAAACTTTTATGGCCTCAACTCTTACAAGTGATTACGAGTTGAGCTACATCTGGCAGCACAGAACAGCACTTCCGCATCCTGTATCCTTTTCTGACGCTCAGAACTGTCATTTGCCAGAGCGAGAGCGAGCGACGGAAAGCTATAGCACGGCCGGTGCTTCCGAAAAGGATAGCAGCATGCGAAACTGCTGTTCCTTGCTGCCAGATGTAGCCCAACACTAAAACACCAGTTTTTGGCCCGAACACAAAATACTATCTTACCTGTCCCATGTACGCAGGCACCTGTGGCGGAGGCTCCACCATGTAGGTGGCTTGCGGCTGGTAGGCCGCGGCCCCGTAATGTCCATACGTGCCGTAGTGCCCCGCTCCCCCCGCGCCCGCGTAGCTGCCCCCGCCGCTTACTGACACTGAATCCATCACCTGAATATCAAAACCAAAATATTAGCCCCGTGATTATGTTATCGTCCTCATCACGTTTTTTAGTCTCTACTTCAGGAGCAGGGGTCTCTGTACTACCAGAACTATACTTGGTCAGAGCAGCTAGAGGATTGAGCCTACACTCCACACTGGATTGGAGCCTCATTGATGTTTATAAGCTTTGTTTAATAGCTTAATAAGCTTTTATGAGGAGCTCGGTGGCCCGGCGGGAGTAAACATCACAAGCGCAAGTAAAGCGAAACCGGGCGTGGTCCGCACTTGGATGGGTGACCTGAAGTGGCATAAAAAAATCTTGAATTTCTCCGTGCTTCGTTTCTAAAAACGGTCAATTTTCACATGTGCTGTTCTCATCCAGGCGCGACCCTCAACTTTGACTAATCTTCAATCTGGACGTTAGCTGGACGTCCGACGCTTAACAACCAACTTACATGCGGATATTTCTGGGAGGGCGCCATCGTGAGGTGGCCCATGTGGTTGTAGTGAGCGGCTGGCGACGACACATACCGCTCGTAGTCGGGCTCCATGCCGCCGCCCACTACCGGGTACTCGCCGGCCTGGAAATTGTATGGTTAGCATTAGCGATGGGAAACAAATTCGCCAGTTGATACAAATGATGCCGAAGACAATGGCGGGAACTGTTATAGCTTTATATTTTATGTCGTCACGCAACTACCTATATGTGATGTGACGCAAGACGATAAGTTGAAACTTCCTAGAATGAGAACGAAAGAAATAAAAGTCTAATTTTCAAAAATCCTTTTGTATCTACATGTTTTGTACATGGTAACGGTACTCTATAGTCTGATGGGCTAGAAAAAAATAAGAACCTCAAGAGTTATGAGCTCAAGAGATATCCGCAGTTGTTTAGGAATTTGAGGCATGCAAATGCGCTATCTCTTAACAAAGAAAAGCTACTACGAATTAAACACTTATAGCCAAATTCAGCTTGCTGATGTCTATTAAGACACTTCCAAGTAGACCAGAGCAAACAGAATCCAGTGGGTACTTCTTTACATTATCATCATCTTGTCTTTACTGGAGGAGCACGACCCTCTCTGTGCTACCAGAGTCACACTTGGCCAGAGCGAGAGGTCTTAGTCCTACAATCTCCTCGCTTGCCAGACGGAATGCCAGCTTGAATGAACTTCTTCACATTGAAGAAAATTTACTCTATCTGGTCAAGAAATGTTAACACACCTGCATGGCCAGATGGTGCTGGTGAGCGAGCGCTGCAGACAGCTCTGCGTCTTCGGTGGAGGCGTCGGACCGCGACACCGGACTGTGTTGCGGACCGTACGCGCCCTCCACCGGACCGTTGCTGTAACAGAAACAAAACATTCATTAACCGTCTTTGAGGATAAGAACAGAGCGTTTAGCTCTCGAGACTAAAAAGATAGTAAATCTGGCTTAAAACATCCGCAATTATCTGTAACAGTACCTGGGCGACCGAGCTTTGCTCGGTTATATCATATTCTACGTGGAAAGAAAAACGCATGAAAAAAAAACGAAAACACGCGTTTTCCCAGAAATAAGGTTAATCTAGATCGATTGTTTACCCCTGAAAACCCCCATATACCAAATTTCAGCGAAATCGTTAGAGCCGTTTCCGAGATCACAGAAATAAATTTATATAGTATAAATATACAAGAATTGCTCGTTTAAAGGTATAAATAAGATATCGTAGGCGGATATCCCTAACACTTCAATGTGGCTTTAAATTGAGAAAAATTGGATTATCAAACAAAACTAGTGGAAAGTAGAATTATAAGAAGAACAGTTTAATGACTTGAAATTAAGACACTAAACTATTGCCAACTTTTGAAATTAGCTAAAATTAAAAACCAATTAAGTCTTTGTTCTCGTTACCCACAAGGCACTAAATTTGGTCCAACAACATTCATTAAGCTTAACAAACATCTTTAAGTTATTTTTTCCTCACGGCGCTTTCTGCAATATTCATTACCACAAAGCTCAGCAAAATCTCGCACCACTCACGTTTAAATAAGTGAAAATCTAATCCTCATAAAACCCAGTTGAACGTCAAGCACACCCAATAAAAATCCAGCGCAGTAAACCGATGGCTGTTTGGTCCGATAATTGATTCGTTTATTTAAGTGTCGAGTGGATTCCCGCCGTCGCGTTTATTATTCATGGCCCCTGAGATGAATAACGTGTAGTTATAGTGAAAATTCATTGAAACGTTTTGCGGAATTCGGACAGTCTATAGGCCGATGTATTTCTAAACGATTTTCATAAAAGTAATTGTAGGCTTGTCGAAAATTCTACTAAGCATTGGCTAGTACTTTTATAATTGCTGACTCTCTGATTAACATTTACGATGTGTGCAAAATCACAGGTTCAATTACCCGTTTTACTCACAAAGTTTAATTTTCCCAACGCCGGGATATTGAAAATGATTGCTTTTCTTTGCGAACGCCTAAAAACTAATTTCTTCTACAATTTTTCTAAATAAAAGAGCGACCAAAACGGTGCTATAAATGCAAAGTATGACACTGCGCGTTAAAACTTGTTAAAATTAATGAAATCGACCAATTTCATGATAATAATGGTAATTAGCTTCTATGACGGCGCTATTACTGTCAGGTTACGTCACCGATGTCACGCGGGTTAACTGAGCACGTCGTGTATTTGACACCGGTGAACTAGGGTTGATACTACCACAGACATCAAATAAAATTAATTAATAGATCAAGTTAAATGATAATAACTAATTACGAGTAGCTCTGCAACAGCGCCACTACTGTCAGGTTTCATTACCTATTTGTTACTTCACCGATTTGTCACGCAGGTTTACTGAGCGCGTCGTGTATTGACAACGGTGAAGTAGGGTTTAAAATGCCACAAACATTGAGTATTAAAATTTATGAAATAGACCCAGTTAAATAATAAGTTGTTACCAATTTGTCTCGCAGGTAAACTGAGCGTGTCATGTATTGACACTGTTGAAAACTATTTTATTTAGTCATGTACGAACTTGTGGGGAAAAACACGCACCATAAACTGCAATCCATAAAATTTTTTGCATGTAGAGTTTATTGTGGAGACTGGATACCAAGAATACTTAAATAAATCCCAGTCTCATTTAGTATTAAAAGCTTATAACAGTCACAGTACACAGTGGTGTAGATTAGAAAACTTGTAAGTTCATTATTCTCCACTTAGACGCTTAAATATAAATAGTTGATACAGTTAGCGATGTTAACAAAGCGCGCAGCTACTTAGTTCTTGTAAACTAGGCACAAAAGAATATTGAAGGAAGAGGCAACTCGCAGACGCTGAGTCAATTTGCAAGTTTCTAGACAATATAAGATGAAAGACTGAGGTACGTGAAAAGAGAGACTACGTGTAAGTATAAATGTATCCGTATCTGGCCACACTGGTGTCAGATTTTTTATGCTGCATAATAGTTAGACATCTGACATAGCTTGACGACAGCCATACAAAAATGATAGCCGGTAAAAACGGTTTATATTTTTAAGTACCTACATTTCGAAGCACGGAGTTTGAGAAATTTTTGTGCCACCAGTGGTCAGCCCCCACCCATCCAAGTACGGTCCACTTCCGGGGTTGCTTAACTCGCGCAAGCACTAAAGTAATGCGGGAGTACGCATTACAGTGCTTGCGCCAAGTTAACCGGGTCACCAAGCTCGGAGTAAAATACCTTGTCCCGTCTCTATATTTGATAAGGTAGACAGAGCCTAGACAAGAACAAAAGGCCAATTTGAATGTGGCCATAAAGGTAGAAAAATTAAAAGACGTAGAAAGTCCAAGTCGCATACAGACCTATCGAAATCTGACAAGGTAGACAGAGACTAGGATCAAAATTCCAGTTTGATTGTAGCTATTAAGGTCATCATCATCATCATCATCATTTCAGCCGCACAACGTCTACTGCTGGACATAGGCCTCTCCCAAAGATTTCCAAAATGACCGATCTAGAGCGGGTTGCATCCAGCGCCCTGTCAGCGACCTTGGTTAGGTCGTCAGACCACCATAAAGGTGAACAAAATTAAAAGAAGTAGAATGTCAAAGTCGCATGAAGTCCTACTTTCGAAATGCCCGTTTCAAAAACTTAAAACAACCCAGTGAAAGACTTGTTATTATGATACTATAAACTTTGTCAGTTGCAGGTATTCCTATTTCTTGGAAAAATAAAGTTGAGTAAATAAAATACAGCTGGAAAATGTTATTCCACTTTGAGAATTAATGGACTGCGATATAGAGCAGAGAGGTTAATCTACGAGGTTTGTTTTTCGTGTGTGTAAGTGGCCAACACTTGTGTCAGATTTTTCAGGCTGCCTAAAGCATCTGACTTGTACATCTGATATAGATTGACCACTGCCGTACAATGATGAGAGCCGAGACCAACGGCTTAATAAGTGCCTTCTGAAGCACTGAGGAGTTCTAGAAACTTGTAAGCCACTTGTGGTCACCAATCGAAACTCAGACCACGCCCGGTGTGGCACTAGCAAATTGTAAAAGCGCTAGTAATGCACACTCCCGCCGGGCCACCGAGCTCAACATACATACATACATACTATCACGCCTTTATCCCTAATGGGGCAGACAGAGCATTTTGAGTCTTGCGGCTCTAAGCATATAGAGCCCAGGGCTGCAAGACTCAAAGGCCAGTTTTAGCTCAACTACGAGGTTAAATATACAAATTAAAGTCTACTGGAGTTTTATAGACTCCATTAAAAACGTATGCTTATAATTTCTCATGTATTGTATTTATAAAAATTAACAAACGTTTCTTAAATATATTTAAGTTAAAATGTGTTTTGTCAATATCTATCTTTTCAACATTTGACTTTGCAAGATCGAAACGTAACATATAAAATAATAACCGGTCGGACTCGCGCATGAATGGTTCCGTACCATTAGCTATAAAAAGTCACATAGTTTGTTATATGGGAGCCACACTTAAATATTTATTTTATCCTATTTGCTGTTATAGCGGCAACAGAAATACCTACATCATCTGTAAAAATTTAAACCGTCTAGCCAATGTAGCAGCAACAGAAATACATCATCTGTAAAATTTCAACTTTCTAGCTATCACGGTTCATGCGATAGACGAGCAGCGTATTCTTAGTAATAGGGTCCCGTTTTAACCTTTGGGTACGGAACCCTAAAAACCGGCCTGTAACTTACAATGCGTTAAATACTAAGGCTGGATTTAACCAAACTTTCCTTCTAAGGAATAACGCTTACTCTCAGATAGTAATGTCAAACTTGTATGAAGTTTTGCCATTACTTTCGGAGAGTAGTAGGGAGAGTTATTCTTAGAATAAAGGTTTGGTTAAATCCAGCCTAAGCCTAATAATTGTGAATTTCTATTAGGCAAATAGCTTAGAATGCTTTTTTTAAAATACATACTAGTTATGTTCCTCATCCTAAACACAATTTTGAAAAACACAAATAATGTTTACAAAATCCTAGTCGCTATCGGACATAACTCAGATGCGAACGGAAAATATGAAAAATCCAAGTTAAAATTATATCTCCCCCTGCACCCATCTGTTTCTATTTAAAAATAAAAATGAATCAATAGGAAAGGTATTACGGGGTGCTCCACGCTCACGATACCATTCATACGTAATGCAACGACTCGACAAGAAAGGCTGAGGAAAATCTGATTGTAGCATTTGTAGCAATCTATTTCTGGGTGGGAAATTGTTTAAGTGGAACAGGCATTGTTTGCTATAGAAAAGGGGACATTTCGTATGCAAAATTGCGTTATTTAATGTTCAAAAAAAGGGAATAGGTTATTATTTCGTCCGTATCCCTTTTTCCATAATGTATTGGTGCAATTTCTTTGTTTACGCAAAGTTCTGAGAAGTAGACCGATTTTAATATTGTTTATACTGAGAACAGTATCTTCAAAATGCGAGCAGTTTCTTTGCGGTAGCTCTTAGCTATGTTCAGCCGTTTAAGTTATTGGGGGTAACACTTAAAAGTCAGGGTTTGCCCTAGTAAATAATAGATAGGAGGTTTACTTAATTGACCTAGCATTTAAACTTGTTAACATTTATTTAATTTAGTCATAAATTTGATAAAACTATCGTTCTCCTATCAACATCACGAACTATTTGTCATTAAATTACTGCAACTAATAGGTTACTCTCTGCGACTAGGTACGAGTAGCAGCAAAAGCTGCTAATGAAATAGCAAAGATAATTTAATTACTAACGTAACAGACACCCAACGCCATAGGAGGCCCGAGGCAAAACTAGAGTTGCGGGGTAGTCCGGGACTTTAAAAATATTTACTGCATTTCATTTAAGTCATATTTAGGTAAGAGTACTACTTTATTTAAATAATAATGATAAAAGATTTTAATGTTATAATTATTACCTTATAGCGCCATCTAGTGTCAAGGAAGATAAATAAATTATGTTTATAAGGCGATGCGCAGGCATGGTATAGGCTCGGTATAGGTAGTGTTTGTATGTGCTGACCAAATCAATTTCATAACCCCTTGACCGCACGAGACGCATGACAAGTCTTCAATTTCCATCATCGCCAGCTGTCATCCAGCGGGCGTTCGACTCGTTTCATATACGAATGACTTTTTAAATTGAATCCCCGAAACAAAAGCCATACAAAGCGAACAATAATTAACTGGGAATAAACGCGCTAAATATAGCGTTGGGTATAATCAAGCTAATGGACGTCAGGAGACTTGCAGCTGCTAATTTTATCAGCCAATGGTGGTGTGATCAATCCTGCAATGTCCATGATAATTTATGATGTCCAGTCAAGACATCATTCTTTCTCTCCTAGTATTTAGTAAAGACTTAGTAGAAGGAAGGACCTCCGTGGCCGGGCGGGAGTGCGCATTGCGAGCGCTTTCGCAAGTAAAGCGACGATGATGGGTGACCAGGGGTGGCATAAAAATTTCTCGAGCTCCTTCGTGCTTCGGAAGGCACGTATAAGCCGTTGGTCCCGGCTGTCATCATTGTATGGCAGTCATCAAACTATTTTCAGATGCCTTTAGGCAGCCTGAAAATTTCTGACACCAGTATTGGCCACTTACACACACGAAAAACGAAAGACTTCATTAAAATCTCTCAGGACATAGGTAGAGGGCCGGCCCAGGCATCTCTTTGGTTGTCTGTACAGGGACAAAATTTTAGTCGCGCGACAACTTAGCACATATAATTCGTTGAAACAGCACACTAATACCTCGCGTTGCGTATCAGTATGATATTGGCTTATGGAAATCAGATCGGGCAGGAAGATTACGTCGCCGACGTTGGATGCATACGTAATTATTGATCAGGCGCAAATAGGAGGAAACGCACACATGCAGGCATTGCGCTGCACGGAAACATGTAATTAACGTCGCTCGCTTTAAAATTGGGAACAATTTGAGGAAACTATTGATTTTTCTCTTACATACCGTCGGGGAGGAAAAACGTACAACATGACAATAGCTTTTGTCCGCTCAAATCGAACTAAGCAATCAAGCAAGAGAAATATCGCTATCCTTTTCAGCTGATACGTAATTCTGATACACAATACAATAACTTATAAAATACAATGATACTAATACACTCAGGTAAATGTTTGTTATACGATTTTATATTTGTTGAATAAGTAATGAAGTTAGTAAATATTTTTTTTACTCCTGTACTGTCTGTCCTGTATCTGTCTTTTTAATATATGTATAAAAACATACATAATATTAATTTAGAAAAATCTATACTCTATTTCACATAACAACACAGGTGTCGTAATGTCGCCAAAAAAAAATACGCTTTTTTTAGATCTATGCGTCTATCTGCCTAATATGTAGATTACTCTTAGGTTAAGGAGTGCCATTTTAGATTCTTAAACAGCTGTTTTAGAATGTATACACATTACTAATGTTGAAGTTCTAGAGCGCATGGGCAAAAAGGTAGATCGTTCGAACCATTAAAATAAGAATAATTACTTATCTTGGTCACGGGTTGAGAAACCTTCAATATCATCTACCCCAGGCCATAATGATAGGTAAAATTGCCGGAAAGGTGGGACGTCGCAAAATTTCATGGCTGAGGAACGTACGACAATGGACTGGTATCAAAACGGTAGAACAAATGTTTCAGGCTTGCCATGGACAAATCAAGATTTAAAGAGCTGACTGCAAATCTTCAGGAGTGAAAGAAGATACAACTGTGGCATAAAATACTGTTTTCTTCCGGGTGTATTAGTGATCACATAGATTCAGTAGGCATTTTACATGACCTGATGACTTTCACCTATCGATTACAACCAAACCAATGGCTTTGCATTGGCTTTAGTGCAAAATCAAGTGCACCCATCCAAGTTTAGCTCGCACACGATGCTTTACATATCAAACTTAAGCTCCAAGAATATGAAACAGGACTGTATTGGAATCAAAAGAAAAGCGTGATATTTCCTAAGTTTGGTGCCATAATGAGGTCGTATGACTGGAAATGCTCAATTAAACCCAGCTTAGAACCAGTACGTCCATATCAGAACAATTTCACAACGTCCTTTCAAGCGAGATTCCTACGACATAGCGTACTACTGCTTAGGGCTTTTAAAAGACACAACACTTACGATACGCGACCTTTTTGTGACTTTTCGAGTATAACTTGAAATCACTTCCAGCGTATTGACGGGAACGAGATAGACGCAGAATGTTCTCCAAATCTCGAACCCCAGTTTCGTAACACTGTTTGTTCCGCTTATCTGACTCATCTACTGCGACTACCTACGGCGTTTAGTTAGTTGCTGCATCTATGAATCTCATACCATCGAACTTTGCTCATATCTTTAACACTAGTAAAATGAAGACCGATATTTGAGTGAGTTCTCCTAGCGATTCCATTCAGAAGATCTGCATTGTCTACTGTAAATAAATGCTGAGTGGAATGTATCAGGATATGTTTGACACGTCACACGTGTTCGATTCGAATACACTATGACCTTAACCATCTAAAGCGTGAGATATTGAATAACTAAGATAACGCAGCACAGTCGCTAAGTCACAGATCTAAAAGATGCAAGCCGATAAGAGAGGCTGTTTATAGAACTTATACACCCGGGTTTGTCTGCCTGGTCTGCAATAGCCCAAGTTCGCTAAGCCCAAATTACATACGCACACAAGCGACAATTAGCGCTCGCTACGCATGCGGGGACTCTAATTCCAGCGCTATACGGTACCTAATGAACGCTCAGCGGTTGCTAACTCGATCGCGTACTATCTCCACACTGTTGTAGCTAGTAGCTTGAAACATATGCGATGAAAAATTTTGCCATGAGTGGAATTCCAATTCAAAAATCGTGGCGAAATTTTTAGTCACGTGTTTTAATTTGGATAAAAATCCGAGCATTGTTATGCTTTTAAAAACCAATAATTCCAAGCATTAAATTTAGATTTTGTTAAAGATATTAATTCAGAATCCCTGATCGTAGTATCCGAGGGGTACTCTGGAAAATATTGTGGCTTATACTTTAAGAGGCTACGAAATATTGATGTAGTGCCAGTGGAAACTGAAAGATTAGACGTTTGGGTATACATGATTAAGGCAAATAAAAAGTTAGTACCTGGGCGACCGAGCTTTGCTCGGTTACATCTCAAACATCGAAAATACGCGTTTTCCCAAACATAAGACTAATCTAGATCGATTGTTTACCCCCGAGAACCCCCATATACCAATTTTCAGCGAAATCGTTAGAGCCGTTTTCGAGATCACAGAAATAGGTATATAAATAAATATACAAGAATTGCTCGTTTAAGAGGATACCGCCGCGATAGTAGCGACCTCAATGAAAATAAATTATTTTTGGGAAAACGGAGATGTTATTTCAAATTCTGTCAAGTAAAAATCTAAATACTTCTTTAAAGTATTTATTGCAATATAATATATCATATAAGCGGCAACCGTCTTGCTCTAAAATTCATTAATGTTAAAAACGGCCACTTTTGGCATAAACGCTAACTAAGGCTTGACGGTTGCTGCTTAGACAATATATTATATTGCAATAAATGCTTTAAAAGATTATCTAGATTTTTACTTGACAGAATTTGAAATAACATCTCCGTTTTCCCAAAAATAATTTATTTTCATTGAGGTCGCTACTATCGCGGCGCTATCCTCTTAAAGGTATAAGATTTGACAACTCAGCTATTGCTAACTTTCATGAATTGTCTGTCAATTTATTTTAATACTTATTTATATACAACTTGGAAGGGACACACCCGTAATAAATGGAACCACGGGCTATACTACATCACTTAACTATGATGAAATTAAAAAAACTTCTTTTTTATCGGCATTTACGTACAAAAGTTTGCAGCCGCCCGGGCAAATTATATGGGAATGTCAATTTTTTTATTGTCTTTTGACTGTTATTTTATTATCATTATACTATAATGATCTATTATAGCGCGTGGTTCGATTTATTACGGGTATTTCCCTTCCACGTTGTACAATCGTAGATAGTACTTGTAGATCTGAGATGCGCTGTCTCTACACGAAACTGTAACACCCCTTATGACACCGCTGACTATGGTGCTCTGACTAGTCCAAGGTTCAACACGTATGACGTCAAACTGTCACACAAGTTCTAACTCAAGTTTTAACTCATCGACGAATATTCATGATTGAAGCCGATTGCCGACAGACATCCACTTAAAAGTTAGCGGTTTAATAATGCTGAGTTTAAATGGTTTATTTTAGAAGTTACCCTTTGCGGTTATAGGTACTCATGTGGGTAACTACCAGTTAGTGGTTGCTTAACACAATCGCGGCCCCACGATGTCACTAACTTGTACAAGTACCTATAATTCATTTATTTAGATAATCATTAGTGGTATAGTGGGCAAAAATGCGAATCATTTTAACAGGCGATGCGGCTAGCAACCCGTCACTGTATTGATTGCTTTTCCATCTTCTCGCCCACCATGACGCTAAAAGTGGCTTTTGGGTCTTGCGGCCTTGGACTCTGCATAGAGCCGCAAGACCCAAAATGCTCTGTCTGCCCCATTAGGGATAAAGACGTGATAGTATGTATGTATGTATTATTAGTGGTCAGAGTTATGCGTTTGAGACTGTATGTGATGCAAATCATCTTCATTATAGTTTCCACTGCAGAAGCAAAACTCTCTCTGTACTACCAGAGATCAAAAAATAAATAATTAAGATGCATGAAAATTTAATACAGATACAGCAAAACGTATTTATTAGAGCCAAAATATTAAGACCCAAAGACACGTTTAGTGTGATGGTGTAAGTAAAGATGGAAAATAGTATTTTATTAGTTGTACATAATATAAGAAGGGTCAAAAAATGCGAGTGGCGCAGGTTGCGAGCCTTGGCGAGCATCATCAGAGACGCCATCGAGCATTTTTATAACATACTTATACAACGTTGCATACAATACTTTTTCCACGACTATATTTACAAAATAAAATACAAAAATAAACCACGAAAGCTTTGAAAATTTGTATGACTATGTTTGGCAGATATCTGTGGTAAACTTACTAGGTATCTATGGTATTTTGTGGTGTTATTTTTCAATTAACCTTTACTTCCTAGTTTTTACATTTAAAAAACGTTTTTAGCAGCCTGGCTGTACTTGAATACACATAATAAAGTATTCAAATTAGAATGGTTAATCTCATTTAAGAAATTACATATGCGGTTATAATACTCACGTGATCTGTGTACGTAGGTAACATTTAGCAATAACGTTTAGTGGTTGCTAACTCAATCGTGGCGGTGTACTGTTGGCTGGCTTTGTTGCCAACTTCCATAATCTATATACCTGTACCTAGTTACTACAGCTAGTGAATAGATCAAAGTGGTTTGATACACTAATATGTATTCATCCCTAATGGGGCAGAAAGCGTTTTGGGTGTAGGCTGTAAACAGACTGAGTCCTGGACCGTAGGACCCAACGATCACTTGATAGCAAAAGTGGCAATAATTGTAAAGAAACTGTGATCACAGAACTAGCAATCAAAGCGTAGGGCACCTACCTACAAGGTGGTCAGATGACCCGACCAGGGTCGTTGGAAAGCGCTGGATGCAGGCTGAATATCTTGATCGGTCATTTTGGAAATCAGCAATGGACCTTATGCGGATGAAATGATGATGACGATGATCATATTTCGTGATCATCATCATTAAATAAATTAGGTAAATATTTTTTCAAAACTCAAAACCGTCTTTACCGCCAAACTACACAACTGGTTTTGATAAAATTTCTATAGGTCCACCTCGCAAGTATACCCTTTTAAACAAAAAAAGAATTTTCCAAATCGGTCCACGCGCCTTTGAACAATTGGTAAACATACATTTAAAAATAGGATCGCTACGAATTGATAACCTCCTCCTTTTGGAAGTCGGTTAAAAATTAGTGCTCGATATTTAAAGAGAAACTGAACACAAAAAGCCTCAATTAGTAATGATGTAAGTAGGCGATCTAAAAAGTATGAATTTATAAAATTACAATCACACAATTAGTTACGAGATGTCGCTCAAACACTCGGCGACTTCCGCTCTGGCGCTAAATCACCTCAGTTTCGGTTTGAGAATTGCGTGGCCGTGTTACAGGCACTACAGGAATCCACGTGAGCTTCCCGTTTCCCATTTGTTCCTGCCGCACTACGCTTAATAGCGCTATTACCTCTTGATTCCGGCAATGAAGCGAGAACATTTTACTGCAACTAAGGCGGTTTTTACACTATACATTACGTGGTAGGTAAATAACCTGCACGTATGAGTTGACAATTAATTTTTACTATAATTTTCTGTATATCTTATACAGAAAATTATAGTAAAAAATATTTTTGCTTTTTATTACAACATACTTTTTAACCCCAAAACCTGTGACGTGGTACACTCGGTTGAAACGAAGTTACAATAATTGAAGCCCTTAAAAACCCCCAAAAGATTCCAGCTCTTTGACGGAAAAATCCTTCACGTTTTTCGGCTAGCACCCATCCGCCAAAGCCATACTTCGTTCCAAAAATGGAACAGAATACAATACAATACAATATCCTATTTTATTAAGTACAAATATTTAAAGAGGTGATTCTGCGCATAATTTTTAAAGTACTTTTCAGATCACAGAATTAATAATAGTATGAAATATGAGAAATTTCTTATTGCGGTATATAATTATTGGGAAAAGTTAATCACAATGACGGACTGAATCACCCCTTAAAATATAAACATCATGGTACATACATCAGTGACAGGTCGCCTATATTGCTTATTTAGAAGAATTATTAAGAAAATTACGTACAATCATTTATTTATTTCCGAACGCCGCAAAAATACGACCTAATCTGTCAATCCAATGACCACAACCGCCACTCGTACGAAGTGGACACATCGCTGAGATGACACACGGATAGTTTTCCTTGTCTCTGAGTATATTAATGATAAATTCTCGCAAGGGCACGATACTCCGATAGAGCACGTACATCCCTAAACGCGTTGTCATACCATAAATACAGAACAGATGTGGAGCTACTTATAACGGTGTACTGCAAAACGTGCGAGCTTGCCTGTAGTAAAAACTTTTTGAAAAAAATAATAACCGACTTCAAATTGAAATGCATTAAAAAGCAAAAAATATTTTTTATATCAGATGTCCCTGAAGTTCTGGGTAAATCATCTCTATAATACTCATTATTTATTTGGAGTCATACACAAGAGAGAACATACACAAAAAAAAACATACACGTCGAATTGATAACCTCCTCCTTTTTTTGAAGTCGGTTGAAAACCGTCTTTGGTAACCGAATTTGAAAAGGGACAATATGTCAAAAATGCCAATACAAGGTGAAAACTATTATAAAATGAAACTAGGTGATGAACATCAAGAAACGAATTTCGGTTGTATAGATGATGGAACTATTAGTCTTTGAAATTTGCATTGCCTAACATTGATTGGGGATGAGCTGAGCTCAAACTTAAGCAATAACTCACATTGTTTTGTTTTACCATCAGCTCCAACAAGAGCATCTAAATCGGTTATATTATATCGCACATAAAATAGCTTTTTACGGCCGACATAGTTTTTCCAACGATTGTAACTACGATTTACCTACACGAATATTAAATCCTTTAAATTCTTCAAATTCTGCAAGGGGTTAATTTTTGTGCGCTCGGTATTCCATGCTGTAATGTGGTATCTGGTATGTAAACTGCGCGTGCAAACACAGTGATTACGGGGCCATATTTAATTTAATTAGATTTAAAAATAAATACGGCGCAGGATCAGGTTCAATCTGTGTGCGAAAGGCCAACGACATTATAAGCTATTTGATTTTAAAGAGCTTTGAGGACGGCGTTTGGGTCGAGAGAAACCCTAATTTATTTTTAAGCCTTGTAATACCCTATTTTCGGCTATATGCTTGACCTCTCTAGCCGAAAATAGAAAAACATGGAAAATACTTCGACTATACCTAGTTTTTAAAATTTATGATGATTGTTAACCTTTACCCTGGCCATAGCTACGTCGGTTTTAAGGTCTTTCGATAATTTGGTTCAAATCATTTGGTAGTACAAACTTTATATTATTTAAAAAGAATCTACCTTTATTTTTTTGCACAAAAGTAAAAGATCTTATTGATGCAGCGCATCGAAACTTCAGAGGTAATTTACGACACCTACGAGTGAAAAACGTACTGATCGTGGCGTCATTCGAAATTAAAATGCTCTGTATCTTCGTTATTATTTGCTAATCAGAGAAAAAGTAAGTATACAATATTTTTTTAATAATCTACCAAATGAGCCAAAAAATAATTTTAGTCCACATCTATATTTCAACTCTCAAAATTTAAATCATATCATGATACAATACACTGTTACTTTTTAACAGTTAATTAAAACAAAATTCGATACAATTTTGTATGCAACGGAGCACGTTACGTTCCATGCATCTATTACCGATACGAACTGGCATTATGTAACAATTAACAATGCACGGCCAAGGTCCACTACACCACGGTACTACACCCTTTTGATGTTCCTTTGCTGATTCATAGTATAGTCATGCATAATCAATCGGCCTTGAAAACGCACTGCTAACTCCAGGAAATAACGCATTTTATCTACAAGGAAAACGAGGAACAATTTGATTCAAATTACAAATGAGTTATTGATTTTATTGTTTGGTTTGGAATTTTAATTGGAGACAGAAACAAAATTGTGGAACATAAAACTCACTCCTTATTCATTTATCACTGGTGCTGCTGATATGGGTGACCTAACTGTACTAAAGAATTTTCGGATTACCTATACATTGAAACGACATGACATCTTTTGGTTTGCATTTTTTTTAGATTAATGCGGTCTTACCTTTATTTAGCGTGAAAACATGTTAAATATTATTTGTCTACACCGAATGTACAATACAATACTTAATCGCACAAAAAAATACAGTAAAAATTTATCTTAAAAACTAGAAATTGCGCAAAAGGCGGCCTACGTAATTATTATATTGACAACGATTCCATTATTCAATAGACTTGACAGAAAATTTATTCTCATTTGTAAAAGAGATGTGTATAGGCACTGGCTCAAAGCTGGGACTCATGGAAATCCAGTTAGGCGGATAATTATTGTTACGAGAGCCACTTGACCTTTGAACCTTCGTCGACCCTCGTTTTTCCAGCGAAATCGTCATTAAGTCTAATTTACAAAGTTACCTAAAAATTACTTAGGCTACCTAAGTTGGGAAATATTGAGGATCGAATCGATTGTTGATGCAATTACCTAGTTATGTAGATAAAGAACTACTTGTATGAAAATTGCAACAATTATAAATTAAATTGTTTTATAATTTTATATAAATAATAAACATAATGCAGTTTCAATAACCTACTCACAATTCTTTGAAATACGTACTTTGTACAATAATAAATTATATACGGAATACTACATTCAGTTTCTAGAAGCCCTTTAGTTCATAAAATGTTTAATTTCAGTAATATTTCTGTTTAACATTATAGGTCATAAATACCAAACGTAACTTGAAACACCTAACGCATCACAAACCGCAAATAACAACTATGACAAGGTTTACCCGCCTATTATTCCAGTGTCACAAAACTGTGGTTCCATACACGATCCATTATTAATCACATTTAATAACGCAAAGCTATGTAAATCAAGCAAAATAATTTTCCCCAAAGGTACGAGTCAAACAAAACAAATCGAGACATTGGATCCGAGCGAAAACGAGAGCCCAAATCCGAGTATCTCTATAAATCCCTGTTGGGGTTCCATTGCAAATTATACTGAACAAAGATGAGACTACAACGCGAATATGCAACGAGCAATTCTGTTAAGGGTAGAGTAAGGGCATTACACATTTAATCATTTTGAAAGTAACACAATGTCTTCAACATTCATTTCATTTAATAACTGCTAATAGTAATTTTTGCGTGAAATGTTAGTAGACATTTACCTGTTAGTTATTTATGAGCCTAACGCTCTTGTCGAAGGAGTATTTGCCACACACAGAGTGGAGGAAGAGAGAGAGAGAGAATCACATTGTCGCACGCGTCCCACGAACCATTGTGCGCGAGCGACTACATATTTCTATGCTGTGTGTGCCCACACTTCTCAATTTTCGCACTTGATGTTATCACATAGATTTGCTTATTATTGTTTAGAGATGACTACCTTTGAATAATTAGTGTAGCGTAAGTTTCTAAATCAATACTACAGCATTAACATTAATTATCCATCTTGAGTCTCGGCATTTTGTGCTTCCGCGCAAAACCCGATAATGAATTTGACAAAGTTGAATAACTTTCTATATTTTATGGCTTGAGGAGCTCGCTGGAATCATTTCTCACTAACGCGGTACAGACTCTGCAACTCAAGATTGAATTATTGGATTATGCTGTCTCCTATGCAAATGATCGTTCAGATACCTACTTAAAACAAGAAAGAAGTCATTATAGCCTTCACTGGTGCTACTTGGAATAGTTTCTCCTTTGCCAGCGGATAAAAGCTATCGACCATTTAGACTGCTAAAGGATACCGAAGTGTTCGGAGATAGTTTATGAAATATCTGGAAGTAGATAAAGAAAATGTATAATCTGCCATATAACGAAAACAAAACGAGACTTGAGAAAGAGAAATAAAGGTGTTTTTTCTTCGTCAGGCTGTCACGCACAGTGTACAGTGAAAAAAAACACGCAATCTCCCTACATCCTTCCTCAACTTCAAAAAAAGACAGGCTAAAGGTAAACAGAATAAACTTAATAAATAGATATTTTCAATCACAATTATCAAAAATCTCAATTATATGATGTCTGTGATAATAGTCATATTATTTCTCTAATAGTCAAAATAAAAGCATAAAATGTAATGTACATATGTATAAATTATTAAATAAAATCTATCAAGGATCATAGTAGTGCAATGTCAGACCTTGCATTAATATGAAAACCCAACGTGCCACTATTAGCTAGATCCTAGTCCGTACTCAGAAAGCTTTCAAAGAATTTGCGCGTTGTAAAGGTACTTACTCGTATGCATTTTTGTACTCACCCGACGATACAAGATATATTTTTAATAAGCCCCGTCGGACCACCTGTACCATTGAATAGTACCATTGATGGTACAAATGACACTGATTTATCCCTCTAGTACCATTAATTGTACAAATGGTGCCGATGTATCTCATTAATACCCTCCGGACCACCTGTACCAACGCACAGTACCATTGATGGTACAAATGACACTGCTTTGGCACACTAGTGCTATTATTTGTACAACGATGTATCCCATTAGTACCCTCTGGACTACATGTACCATTGCACAGTACCATTGATGGTACAAAAAAACACTGATTTATCCCATTAGTACCAGCAAAAAAAATACAAGTATGACACCCGGCGTCAATTGCATAACATTTTATTCTTAATAAACGCTACCATAAAGTTTATTAGGCTATAATTTAGCACAAAACCGCCAATGGAAGCCGTCTGAGCAAACAGTCAGTTTACACTCATACAGACATGATATAGCTATTCAACATTACTGTGAAAATAAAACCAGAAATACATAATACAATTTCTCGGCAGTGAACGTTTTAATGTGCGACATAAAACAAATGTTTATTTGATTACAACAATTAGGCAGCTCGTAATAACCCGAAACAACTTGTGTGATATCTCCTGCACCGCGAAATAAAGTTGATATGTAATAGAAGGATAATTAAATATAATTTGTACATATTAATATGGATTACTTGTGTCATTTAATCAGGAAACATACATGTATCAATACTGATAGGTGCGAAAATAACATTATTTAAGTTCCCTGAATACTCGAAGATGCCTGGGCAAATTTGTTTTTGTTTTTTTGTCATATACTTATAGAAATTTTATCAAAATCAGTTCGGTATTGAATGAACTTTAACATCCTGTTTGATCGTAGGGTGAATATTGAGTAGAAAATTGTATGTTAAAAACTTTTGTAAGAAGTTATCATAGCGAAACGCTTTTCCTAAAGATTCGAGATATGAGCAAAAACGAAAATAGGTTATCTAAAACCGCCTTTCAAATACTTTATTTTGAATGGGAGCAGCATTGCACCCCGAAAACTTCATGTATTTTAGAATAAGTTTTTTCAAAGAAATAATAATATATCAGAAGTAAGTAATTAATGAGGCGTTTTCTTTAAAAAAAATAGTTCCTTCGCGTGACATAGATGCCGCAGCAATCACATACATAGATCTGTCAATGTCTAATTCATATAAAATTTTCATGGTGAGAGTTTGTCTTTGGTATTATTTAATATTTTTATTATATCAAATTTAGTTAAAAACATATTATTGTTTGTAAATATTATTTTTTTAAATTAAATTATGGTAAAATAGAAGATTCAAAATAATGAGTTTGATAGAAGAAAGGTTTTGAATGTATGTCATTTACAAATACCGTGCAAAACAAATATCATCAAGAGGCAAATATTAACACAATAAAAATAAACGTAACATATGAAGCCAAAACAGTACAACTAATTACAAGTACTAATAGAATGCATTCGCTAGCAGTTCGGCAAGAAAGGAATATCGATTGCATTCCGAGAATTCAATTAGCTTCAGAGAATGTCATGCAGCTGGGAACTGGAGTAATGGTAGAAAGTGGCGTTTACAGCCAAGCTTAGCATCCTGGAATGTTGCTTATAAATCCAGACACGTTTATTTGCCAAGCAAATTAAGCATACCCCGACTTTCAAGCGTTCGCCCCCTTATAACTTTTGAACGGCTGAACACTGGCAAGGAAAATTGCTATCACGTAAAAAAAACCGCACCAATCCGTTCGAGAGCTATTATGCCTCCTGACAGACATTGGCGTCAAACTTTCCATACAACACCCCTCTTTTTACCGAGGGTTGCTACTATGCCACCTGACAGACAGACATTGGCCCTCTTATTATAAAATGCAGACTAACTTTGTTACTAGGTATTAACATTTATCGGACCAAATCAAGTTGACATTTTCAGACAAGACAACGGCATATTAGTAGATGTCAATTTGATTTGGTCGGATAATGGTTTAAACCTAGTAAAAAAGTTAGTCTGCGTTTTATGATTAGACGGTGGGAGTCAAACTTTTAACACCCCTCTTTTTATCTGGGGTTAAAAATACATACGCACGTATCTATTTCAACGCTATTTTATGAACAGAATGCTGCCAATACTAATATTTTTCCATTTCAAGACTATTCCAATCGGTCAGACTTCTGATCTAAAATTGATGATGTGTCATCAGAAGTTGCGTCGCTTTACATCCCGACACCACCTCTGCAGCTATTTCTACACCAACTGTCTAAATCGGGTCTGTTCCGGCTATTTCTGTTCGATTTCACTTGACCTTCGGCATCCTTGGGAGCATAGACCAAGAACGAAAGAGTTTGGCCGTGTGGTTTCTGGCAGAGTAGAATAGTGCCACTCCAAGTCCTCCCGTGGATGTCGTAGACGGCGACTTAGGAAATACAAGCTAAACAAAGCTTATAAACATCAATGACACGTCTCTAACCCGTCTGGCCCGCGTGGAGTGTAGGCGAAAGTCCTCTAGCTGCTCTCGCCAAATATTGCTCTGGTAGTAAGTACAGAGAGGGTCGTGCTCCTGCAGTGGGACAAAAAGACCTGATGATGATGACGATGATAGACCAACTTGAGAGACCATTAACATGCATATTTTGATAAGAAAAAGCGGGAAAGCGTTAACCCGGGCTCCGAAGCAACACAGCTGAGAGTGCAACCAGAAACGCGCTATAATTTAAAAAGATGATATTTGGATATTTTGAATAAGCTGTACGCAGTAAGTACCCAACTTAAACTGGAACGCGTTCCAACAATGAGCAACCTTGGTGATCTAACCTACATATTCGCTGTCGCAGGTGTAAAGCGGTTTGAGATCCGACATGTTACGTGGATCCGACATGCCGCAAATTCGCTGAATGATATACTCGTAGTTAAGTCTCGTTACACGCCATAATTACTCCCTTATGTATGAAATATATTGCAACACTGTTCGTTAGTCTCGACAAGTGCTGGACCGATTTAGCTGAGTTTAGTTTCGAGAAATTTGTGAAAATGAAATGTGCATTTGCACTGAGTGTTCTCCGTAAGGATTAAGCCTTCGCACTGTACTATAAATAGCGCTTCGAAAGAGCTAGTCGAGAGCCTACTTGGACATTAGAGCAGCAATACAATGCCTAATTATTGGGTAAACTCTATCAAGTGTTAAAGATGGGAATACGCCCGGGCATATTGGGCGAAATGTCCGTGCCGAATGAATGTCCACTGTTAGGGCAAAAACATGAACACAACTTTTATTTACCTTTTCATTTATGTAGTATGCACAAAACATAATACGATAACGACTCGACTATGAAAAACTGGAAATACCAGAAGGACTACTGATATTTCACGGGTAAGGAACGGAAATTGATGACATGTTTTATGAATTATCCAGCTTAGGCTAATTATCACTCTTTCTAGTTGAGGAGACGCAGCGCAAACGCATGAAAACTAGGATTTATTGTGATTTAACGTTAAGATAAAACTGTGATTATTTTATGGCCAAAACGATAAGTTCCTGCTTCTTTTTACAAAAATCTAAGTGTTTCTGCCCAGGTACTTATTTGGGTGTATGCTTTTTTCGCCCAATTTGCCCGTTTATGCCCATTAATGCCCAATTTGTTTTTAGCCTCGACCCATCACTAAGTGTGATAGCTAATCTAGCATTACGTGTACATACTTGTTTGAGGGTACTTCAAATCCCTTTCGGCGTTCAGATAATCCTTGTACTGCACCCGTATAAGTTTTTACCGAAACAAAGGGTGTCCGATTAAACTTGAACCTATTAGCTTACACAATAAATTGAGTTGTTTTCTCCGAGTACGATAATTAGAAACACATGTAACTAAGTAATTATTATTCTACCAGATTAAAAATATCTCATGAATATATGATCCCATCACTTTTCTAATTATTTTTTTCAGGGATGGGTGATGCATGAACTAACCAAACGTAATCGATTATTAAAGATGTTTCAGGGTAAAGAAAATTTTAAAAAGCCTAGGTCTATTAAAATTTTAAAAGGTCTATCAAGTTATCGATCAATGGCTCTAAAATAAAATAGATACCCACTATACCCCGAATACCAGGATAAAAATCAGTTTAAGACTTTACCAAGTACGCGGAGTATGCGGTATGCCCAATTTATTACAAAGTATGTAGTACAACATACGCAAAGCTCCTATCCAAGAAGCTTCAAATTTCACTCAACTACAAAACTTAAAAGTGTGCTAATTACAATTAACGTCGTCATAAATTTAAACTGCACTCTACTGACCTACCCACGTTCTTCATTACTCCAATTACAAGAAAGAACAAGACGTACGTTTAAAAAAGTGTGTTTACGCCGTTAGTACAAGTTTACGACCGGCGAAATTCTGTGATAACCGCCGCTGAATTGAGTTGTGCGTCACAAGAGCAGACCATTCAGCGATAGAAATTGCCTAGTTATTTTTACATCGGAAATTGTTCGAATTTTCCCATTTCCCTACAGAAACAGCTCTTAACTTGAGGCAATGGAAATATATTTTTAACTTTATACGAAGCCAGCGGGACGCGACTGCTTTTATTTTTATGTGGCGAGCGATGCACCTGATGGTAAGTGCTACGCTTTTCTGACACGTAGATAATAGGTATCAGGGTAAAAAATAAATTGTTTTGTATTGATAAGGGAATAAAACTTCACAAAATATTGTCACATGATTAATCACATTCATTTTCAACGGGATTTTATATTTATTATTGCAGAAAAACTAATAAAAGAAGCGCTATTTGACTCCAAAAAAGTATGACGTCACGACGTGCTATTTCATACAAATCGTATGGACAATGTTTGTTTTGACGTTTAGAAAAAAGTATCTGATTTGATTTGTTGGAAAGTAGCCGATTTAAGGTATAATACACTTCCTAACGTTATTATTGTAAAACTGTAGCTGTAACTGCAAAAATAATTTTTCAAAACTAAAAAACTTCACCCCCAAACTTGATTTTCATAAAATTTCTATGGGACCACCTGACCACCTGACAAGTAATTATACACGTTCAAACAAAAAAAAGAATTTTCCAAATCGGTCCAGGCGTCTTCCAATAAACGGTGAACATACATAAAAAAGATAACCTCCTCGATGATAACGTTTGAATTTTCTGTTCGTTATGAATTAGTATCTCAACAACTATCGAAAGGCCACTACCGAGAAAATTTAAGTGCAGCTCAGCCTCAGTTCGCTATGAAATGCAAAGTGCATTTAAAGCTTCTCGGTCAGAACATAACCTCCTAATAGGAAGTGGTTAGACAATTTAATCTACACTACAGACGAGTTACGTCCTATTGTTTCCTCCACAGGGCTAAGTGTTGGAAAGAGAAAAACAACACACAAAAGGTTCAAGCGCCCTGAATGCTATGATGCGGTGAAGTCACAGAATAACCGGTACAGAAATAGCGCTCGGGTGTACGAAATAAAATAAAAATTTCCATGACGATCATGGAATGTACTCGTAATACTTTCCATGATCGTCCGTCTATTTTGTGTTTCTTTTCTTGTGAAATTAAGATAGTGTTGACCTATTCCTCTCTTGAGATATGTACCGCTGGTGCAAATGCCTCCACTCAGAATTTTAGGGTTAGGGCGTAGTAAACAAGGAACAAAACTATAAGAACTAGAAATTATAATATAGCATGGGTATGTATGAGTAAATTATTATTATGCTGAAAAAGTGGTAAAACATGACGATTTTTTCTCTTCTCTTATACAGAAGTATGAGTCAATTTTTTACTTGACTAAAACTTTCATATTTCGTTAAATAGGTCTTCCGATTTAGAGATCGCACATAAAAATTCGCAACTACGAAACTCTATACTGCGCGTGCTCCGACACACACTTGGTCGGTTATTTAATGAACGGATTGAGTTTAAGCATCACTCATAATCACTAGGCATATTCACTATGTCATAGTCAAATTTACGCCGACTGCAGTATATCCCCCACACGCTGTATATCGACTGCACATTACTCTATCGACTAGTGAAAACGGTTACCGGCATGCGTGCCCTATGGTGTTTCAGAAATCTCCCGAATGCGTGCCAGAACGACCAATAAAATTGAGCCAACATATATAAACTAATTCTGTGGCATAGCTCAATTTCTTTACCCTCTATTATGTGGTGAGGTGTTCTCAATTCGCGATCTGAACGGATGGTCGGCGTGAATGGGCTATCTGTGCGGTCAGTATTGTTTGTGTGTTTGTACCCGTAGGTACTTACCGACAACAAAACAACCCATTGTGGCTGTGTTCATTGTGAATTTGTGAGATATCACAGTTACTAATGTCATATTCTAGATCCCATAATTCCCATACAAGTGGGAGTCAATTTTCTTTTGTCGACTAACCCATCGTTTGATTTATCTTTGAATAGGTATTTTCATAACATTGTGAGCTTGCCAGCATCATTTTTCGAATAGGGATCCGTTCCGGAATTGTTTAAAATTTTTGTTAGTCAAGCAAGCAAGCGTCCCGGCATACACGTGAAAAAATTTACAGCAGAAGTTTATATATGTAACAAAGTTTAAAAGTAAACTATCAGAGCTAAGTAGGGTTTACAAATCAAAAAGTTATTGGCGACCAACTTATAAAATGTACTCATACATACAAATTTAATAGAAAAATAGTTTTTAGTCGTTTTTAGTGGCATGAACTCAAAGTTGGCATTCGCAACTAGTAGTACACGAGTTCATGCAGTTCATGCAGTGTAGGGTTACTAGCCTACACTGCGCTTGGCCCGACACGCACTTGGTCGGTTATTATTTCTAATTTCGATTGTATGTTTTTCGAATCAGAAAATAAGAACTTGAGGAATTGAAACTAAACGGAGTGAATAAAGTTTACCAATTGAAGGGGGCAGGCTTTCAATAAATCTGACAGAAAAGTAACGTTTCTAAAATCAGTAAAATTATACGAGTACTTTCTAACTGATTTGAAGACAGCGGCTTTTTTTTTAATAAGGCGGTAAGCCTTTAGAGAGAAGATAGTTCACGTGAAAGACAAGATAGTAGTTCAAAACTTACATATCCACAAAAACATACACTGTCATTTCCTCATCCTTAATAGGGCAGACAGAGCATTTTGGGTCTTGCGACTCTACAGACTACACCCTAGACCGTAAGGCTCAAAAGCTACTTTAGCGTGATATTGAACTAGAAGGTAGAAGAAAAAAACAAAATAGTGACCAGTTTCTGGTTCAAGACTATTCAGTTATTCGCCAATAAAAAAGTGTTGAGATTCTATCACGCGTAGAATGAGATCAATACATACCTCCAGGGTAGGTGTCGTGACCTTTTTAAAATTTCGTCGATAGAGCGCCCCAAATCCGGAGTTTAGTAAACCTGACACCGCTCTCGGATGAATCATTAAAATAATTAAAATCATTAACAAATTAGTATTAACTTAACAATAGGCCCCTTAACATTTCTGGTACAGTGTAAAATAGAATAATTAATTTGGAGAATGAAAAGTGATTTTAAGATAAAAAGATTTTTAACTACTGAAAAGCTTGTTTGAAGTGGTTTTTAATTAATGTTTACTCTTTTCTTTGTACCGTACCGCAATGCTTACTTCTGTGAATCATTATCTGCCTCTATTAATTTATAATGTATGGTCGGAGTAGTTTATCTCGTCCATCCACACTCCTGTCTCTAGTCATACTTACACCCTATCTCCCAACTATTCCGATATCTCCTGCCTTTCCCACTCTCAACTAGAGTTAAAGCATAGAATTAATAATAGTATTACATACAGAACGGAAACTCGCACCGTCCCCTGCAATCTGGCGTCCCCGCAACCCCTCCCCCGCTCTTGGTCCTTGTTGGCCTGACCTGTCCCTTGTAAAACAGGGTTGCTGCTTTTCGCACGATGACGTTACGCGAGTCACTTAGGATTATTGAATCATAATGGTGAAAAACTGCGCATATTATCATTGTTTATCCACGGAAAACAATGAAGAACGAATATTTTATAGATTTCAGAGTGATGAAAACAGGTAAGCAAAGCAACATATTTTGTGGTGGCGACCCTGATTGTTTAACTCACACATTTGACGTGTGCACAGACATATTGTTTCGTTTATAGTAGTAGTGGTAGTAGTACTAGATATATTTGTTACTCCTTTTTAATGAAGTGCCATACCTGTGGTTAAAGTGAGTTCAACATAGCGTACGCCATTCGCAAGAAAATAATTTTAGTTACAATAGTTTTTTGACGTTTGTTGTATGGGAACGATTAGGTACCTATTGATAAATTTAATTTGTTATCTATACTTATTTATTAGCTTATTACGTGAACAAGAATATTTATCTGCATAAGGATAAGAATTCCAACACCACCTCTTCTAAGCGTGAGTAGTGACCAGTGACCCGATTAGGTACTATAAAGACAATGTCATCAGCAAATAATAAATCACTGCATGACGGATGATAAGCAAGGAACACGAGGATACGTATATCATAATAACATAATATACGAGGGTCGTTCAATAAATACTTAGCCTACAAAAAGTAAACGAAAATTTTGGAAAAGTGGCAATTTATTTTTCAACATAGTCTCCTTTTAGTTCGATACACTTAGCCCAGCGATGCTCCAACTTTTTTAACCCGTCCGAAAAATAGTTTTTGTCAAACTCTGCAAAATAGGCCTCCGTGGCGGCGATGACCTCCTCATTTGATCCATATCTATTCCCGGCGAGTGATTTTTTCAGATTAGGAAACAGAAAGAAGTCACAAGGGGCCAAATCTGGAGAATACGGTGGATGGGGCAGCAATTCGTAGCGTAATTCGACCAATTTGGCCATGGCAACGGCAGACGTGTGAACCGGTGCGTTGTCGTGGTGAAACAGCACTTTTTTCTTCGCCAGATGGGGTCGTTTTTTCTTTAATTCGGCGTCGAATCGGCCCAATAAATCGGCATAGTAAAGCCCTGTAATTGTTTTACCCTTCTCGAGGTAATCGATGTAGATCACACCTTGTGAATCCCAGAAAACGGTGGCCATAACTTTTCCGGCAGATTTTACAGTTTTCGCCTTCTTTGGAGCACGTTCCCCGGTCTGGATCCATTGTTTTGATTGCTCCTTGGTCTCTGGTGTGTACCAGTGGATCCAAGTTTCATCGACGGTCACAAAACGACGCAAAAACTCCGCTGGATTCCGCTTAAACAGAGCCAAACACGTCTCCGATGTGGTCTCACGGTTGCGCTTGTTTTCCGGTGTGAGTAAACGCGGCACCCATCGCGCCGACAGCTTTCTCATGCCGAGTTCCTCGTGAAGAATATGATGCACTGTTCCTTCTGAAATGCCTACAGTCTCAGCTAGCTCCCGAACCTTCAATCGGCGATCTGCCAATACGAGATCATGGATTTTTTTAATGTTTTCCTCCGTAGCAGCTGTTTTCGGTGCACCTGGACGTGGTTCATCAAAAACCGACGTACGGCCACGTGCAAACTCGTTGAACCAATTCTTGATGGTGGCCATCGATGGAGAAGAGTCACCGTACACAGCATCCAAGCGCTCTTTGATTTCGATGCGCGTTTTCCCTTCCAAAAATAGAAATCGAATTACCGAACGATATTGCTCTTTTTCCATTTTTGTAAAACCGATCGACACGTTCGCTTCCTTAAGTTGTCAAATTAAAACAAATGAAGGGATTGGAATGAAAATTTGAAAAAAGAATTAAAAAAGAATGTGCTACACTGTGGTAAAACTCTTTTGAAACTACAGCGCCCTCTGGCGATGAGGCTAGGTACTTATTGAATGCCCCTCGTAGGTTCTGAGGGGTCTACGCGCGCTCGTGAAATATCATCATGAAAATAGTACTTAAAAGAACTACTGAGATAAAACTTATTGTAGAGGAATAAATACTTGTTACAGTTAAAAGTAAAAAAACTCTTCAAAACACTTCCACTTTTTACAAGCTGTGGCGTTTGATAAAAAGACTATTTTCACACTCAAAAGATCGGTTTATGAATATTAATTAGAAGAATACAAACGCTGATAAAACACGTCTCTTGTATGACGACCCTTTTGAATTTTTAATTTTACCTTATTTTCTGTATTTTTTGTTATAAAAGCACCCTTTGAGTACGAAACCCTAAAAAGTGACACCGAAAACACCCTAACGTATACTATTGAAGATTGAATGACATTAAGTTCATCTAAAAATACAAAACTAATCGATACAAAAGTGTATTATGATACGTACATGGATGACCCAACCTTTACAGATTTTCTCACGACCGTAAGTTTTCTAGTGCAGAATTGAAACCGTCGGTCAACTGAAATCCTTGACATAGGTACAACTACAACAATGACCAAAATGTATATTCCAACCGTACAATAGCTCCCAGTAACTTTTGATATAAAACGTCGGATTTAGGACAACACGGTCCACAGCCTGAGCTCCGAATGACAGTTCGTCTCGTTGTTCAGTATCCATTCAACCGCCCAAGCTTCGGCTCCTAGTTATAGTTAGTCTACACGTAGTTAGTCTATTGTCTCTATACTACGGCATGAAATAATAGGGCAAAGTTGGGAGGTGGAACAACATTATTAACTATGCCTTTGAATCATACTTTTTAATTATGTTGTTTTTTCGCTTGAGACGAGCAAATTACGGCCATACCCAAATTTTCCGGGGTCCAGTGGCGCCGCCATTTAAAATAAATCATTTAAAAGGAAACGGAGATATCATTTAAAATTGTGTCTTGGTCAAGTTCTAGATACCCATTCAAAGTATTTTTTAAACTACTTTTTGTAGTTTAAAGTGAGAACGTGAAGCTTTTCGACGCACATTTGCGAAAAACGGCCACTTTTGGCTTATGTGCGTAGAAAAGCTTCACGTTCTCACTTTAAACTATAAACAGTAGTTCATAAAATAGTTTTAAGGGTTATCTAGGGCTTGATCAAGACACAATTTTAAATGATATCTCCGTTTCCTTTCAAATGATTTATTTCAAATGGCGGCGCCACTGGACCCCGGAAAATTTGGGTATGGCCTTAAGTAGGGAAGCATGGTAAAAGAATGGTAAGAATCATTTACGGTGGTCGACGAGTTATTGGACAGTACTAGCCATTTGATTTTATTTGAATACATCTAAAACTATTGTACTAACTAGCTAGTTCCTATAAATATGTGTACAGCGCTATAATTCTCTCTTATTTGTAATATTTTAGCTTTTTAGTGGTACAAAAGATTTGACGGCCAATTAAATTGGAACTTACTATGTCTGACGAATAGTTATCATTCAATAGTAACACTACTACCGATAACGTCAATTTAAATTCGAGCTGAATTTATTGTTTTGTGATTAAAATCCGACTTCCAATCGGTGTGTTAGCTGAACAGAATTATTAGATCGAAAAGCCACATCACTCGCTGTTTTTAAATTAAAATTCAATACACTTTAACACACCACTATAATCAACAAAAAAATAATCTTGATAAGTCAATTTATATTAGTTAGTACTTTAATTTACAATAACCAAAAATGTTAAACTAACAATTACTTACAGACAAAACATTTAAATTTTTAATTAAAAAGCTCGGTGGCCAGGCCTTAGTGTGCGTTACTAGGTTAGTGCTCTTAAAAGTAAAGCGACACAGGGCGTAGTCCGCACTTGGATTTGAACACAAGTGGCATAAAAATTTCTTGAGCTCCTACGTGCTTCGGAAGGCACGTATAAGCCGTTGGTGCCGGCTGTCACCAGTGTTTAACACTCGTCAAGCTATGTCACATGCATTTAGGCAGCCTGAAAAATCTGACACAAAATACACACGAAAAACAAACAACATACAAACCACATTCGAAGTCACGATAGCACAATTGGTAGTGCACTCACAGCGTTAACGTAAGGGTCGTGGGTTCGAAACCCACTCGTGACGAATTATTTCATCACATGTTTAATTTGGAACACAAAACTTTACTAAAGACAAAGAAAACATTATTTATGTCGAGGGTGGACCACTTATTGTAATAAAAATGTAAGCGCTCGGTAGTCACATTAAAATCTCATTAGTAGTTTTTGCAAGAACGCCAAGACGTAACATAATTTTTAATTATTGAAAAATAAATTTAAATCCAACATCTTACACGCTATGACCTGAGAACTTCCAAATTAAAAAGCATTTTAGCTTTTTTTAAATTTATAATAGTGTAACCTACGAACATATTTACTTGAATACATAAATGTTCTAAATATTATGTAAATTGAAAATACTGTTTCGGAATAAAAAATTCTCTGAAAAATTATTCTTTTGAAATTTAATTGGGAATAGGAGTGCCTTGAATTTCATTTTCTTCTGAACCCGACGAAAATAAATCATTAAAATCGGTACGCAAACAATTACTTGCTAAATGTTTATACAAAAATGTTAGCATAATCGGTTTCGTACTAAATTCAATTTTTTTTAATGAAAGTTTCATTGAAAATCTTAAACGAGAAAACAGAAATCTGTAAAAGTTACCACCATTACAATATATCCCAGAGTTTGAGTAGGTATAGTAAACCGGTAAGCCGTTCCAAAGTTGCATTATGTGTGATTTTTATTGGGCGAGCCCAACATTCCGTATGTTGGTGTATACGCGGAGGCTCCGACGGCCTATGAATGTGAATTAGGGAGTGGGAATCTGAGGAATACAGAGGGGATGATGTAAAGCCGACTCAAGGCGCGTGTACGTATAAACAAGATGTATGGAATATATTACACTAGCGGCGGGCCCCAGCATTAAAATCTGTAGCGTAGTTTAAAAAATCTAAGCGTACATACATACAGAGGGACATAGACAGTGAGAAGCAACTTTGACATACACTATACATGTATTGATCGGCCATGTGATAGAGTAAAATAAGATTTTTGATCGTCCAGTTCCTCAACCACGGGAGTTGTATGATAAAGATGGTGGAGGTAACAGTGAACGGTGAAAACGAGTTACTTACGGTGTTAATTCTTTAAAAATAAAGTACCTGGGCGAGATACATCTCAAACATTAACAATTTTTTTTAAACTTGTCTAAAAACAATGCAAAATAAAAAAAAATATATAAACTTAAACATAAAAAAAAAACAAAAGTAAGTCACCGAGTGGGATTCGAACCCGTAACACTCTTTCTAGCGGTCGCTATCCTTAACCACTGAGCTAAATCAAGGCGGTCGCGGCGCGACGAAATTAGCGACCATATTCTGCGTGGAAAGAAAAACGCATGAAAACTCGAAAACACGCGTTTTCCCAAACATAAAACTAATCTAGATCGATTGTTTACCCCCGAAAACCCCCATATACAAATTTTCAGCGAAATCGTTAGAGCCGTTTTCGAGATCACAGAAATTTATAAATAAATATATATATATACATACATACATACAAGAATTGCTCGTTTAAAGGTATAAGATTAAATTAGGGGTGACAAAAGGGTCAGGAAAGTATGATTGTAGGCTGACTTTTACATTATGCAAAAATAATGGAACCATATTTTTTTTCAATTCACAAACAGACACGAGTTCCGGAGTGGGTTCTTGCGACGTCACCGCTAATTAAAAATGGTACCTAGCCGTGACGTCATGCAGTTTAAATGCGCTGTATCTTTGCCATTTTTTGTTTCTTAGAAAAACTAAAAAATACGTGTACAATATTTTTTCATTATATAAACCCGACGGGCCAAAAATATTTTTACATTCGTCATGGCTATAACATGTTAAGGTCTAAATACGGAATAAACATGTTTTTTTTTCTTTCGGCAACGTCTACTATACAGACTTTACACCATCTTCAGTTACTGCTGTCACCAATGCAGCGCGAAGATTATGGGCAAATTCTTCCTTCAATGGGAGAGCTGCAGTCGTTTTGGTCAGCACCATCATCACAGCCCTTCTGACGCCCCCTATTGAGCATAGGCCTCACTTGGTTGAAGCCACCCATCCCATTGATATAAATTATGATGAAGATGTACAATGTTTGTGATTATCATATCGGCGTGAACTATTTGACATAAACATAGGCCTGTGAACATCCGTTGTTATAAAAATAAAATGACGATTGATTAAACAATCTGCATGTAATCGATGAGAGTGGACTGGACACCTAGTTAACTAATCACATTTTGTTTTAGAAATCTTATACCTTTAAATGAGCAATTCTTGTATATTTATTTAGTACCTGGGCGACCGAGCTTCGCTCGGTTACATCTCAAACATTAACAAAAAAAATTTAACCTTGTCTAAAAACAATGCAAAATAAAATATTATGTATAAACTTAAACAAAAAAAAACAAAAGTAAGTCACCGAGTGGGATTCGAACCCGTAACACTCTTTCTAGCGGTCGGTATCCTTAACCGCTGAGCTAAAAACAAGGCGGTCGGCGCAATGAAATTAGCAATCATATTCTGCGTGGAAAGAAAAACGCATGAAAACTCGAAAACACGCGTTTCCCAAACATAAAACTAATCTAGATTGATTGTTTACCCCCGAAAACCCCCGTATACAAATTTTGAGCGAATTCTTTAGAGCCGTTTTCGAGATCGCAGAATTTTATAAATATATATATAAATAAATATACAAGAATTGCTCGTTTAAAGGTATAAGATATGTTTATAAATTTCTGTGATCTCGAAAACGGCTCTAACGACTTCGCTGAAAATTTGCATATGGGGGTTTCCGTGGTAAACAATCTGTTAGAAAGTTATCAAAATGTTATTAAATTATACACCTAACGCCATCTATTATCTTCAAGTGTAAACAATGTACTCTGTATTGTCTATGTGCCACTGCATTAAAAAGGAAATATAGTTGTCTATTGCTAACCGCCAACCAACGTATTTTATTAGGTTATGGGCCTCACCCAAATTTTAAAATTAAAATTGTAATTAAAATAGTTATTGTTAAGTTTTGATCGCGTGTGTTATCCAAGATGACTACCAATTTTTTGTCGAACGTACCGAAGCTCAAGGGTCGCGAAAACTACGACGATTGGGCGTTCGCAGTTGAAAATTTGCTGGTACTTGAAGGCGCTGACAAGTTCCTGAAGCAAGAAGTGGAAGCACAAGAAGCGGCAGATGCCAAAGCGCGAGCTAAATTGATTTTGACGATAGATGCGTCGTTATTCGTGCACATAAAGGAGACAAAGACCACGAAGGAATTGTGGACAAAATTGAGAAACTTGTTCGACGATTCAGGATTTTCGAGGAGGATTACTTTGCTTCGTCATTTAATATCCATCAGACTAGATAACTGTGAGAATATGACTAGTTATGTGACACAAATAGTAGAAACTTCGCAACGACTAAGTGGCACCGGGTTCATCATTAATGACGATTGGGTCGGATCATTGTTACTAGCCGGTTTACCAGAAAAGTTTATGCCAATGATAATGGCAATTGAGCATTCCGGGATCCAAATCACGGCAGATTCCATAAAAACAAAGTTGTTGGATATGGAAAATGTAGAAACCGTTGAAATGGAGGGTAGCGGCAACTCAGCATTAATTGCACGAAGTTGGCAGAAAAAGAAACTGAGTAAAGTTGGCAGCAATAGCAAACATGGCGGACCGTCATCAAATCTCTATGCTCAGAATATGTCAAACTCAAATGTCAAAACAATGTCAAAAACAATAACATGTTACAAATGCAAGCAGACCGGTCATTATCGTAATCAATGTCCAATTTTAAATGAAAAAACAGAGAAGAAGAAACAGACTAACGCTTTCAGTGTTGTTTTTCTCAGTGGAAACTTTAATAAAAGAGACTGGTATATTGATTCGGGTGCTAGTATGCATATGACAGCAAACGAAAGTTGGTTGAAGAATAGGTTATCTTCGTCAAGTTTACCAGAAATTATAGTTGCAAACGAAACGAAAGTACCTGTATTGTGTTCGGGTGATGTAGAAGTCACGACAAGTTACAACTACGAAATCACAGTGAAGAATGTGTTATGTGTGCCGAGTCTCACTACTAACCTATTATCAGTGAGTGAACTAATAAAAAATGGAAACAGTATTGTATTCGAACCTGGCCGATGCATCATTAGAAACAAACTAGGCGATCTGGTTGCCGAAGCAGAATTAATTGATGGTGTTTATAAATTAATCTTGCAAACTGAAAGTTGTTTGTTGACATCGTCTACAGTGGATGGTCAGACATGGCACAGGCGGCTTGGACACTTGAATAGTACTGATATGAACAAAATGAAACAAGGTTTAGTTGATGGAATGTATTATCCAGACACATTTGTGACGGGCAAGTCAAGCTGTGATGTTTGTTGTGAAGGCAAGCAGTCAAGATTACCATTTTCCACGGGTACGCGAGCCACAGAAATTCTACAGATTATACATTCAGATATTTGTGGACCCATGGAGTGTAAATCAATCGGTGGTGCAAGATATTTTCTATTGTTTATCGATGACTTCAGCAGAATGACCTTCATATATTTTTTAAAAGCAAAAAGTGAAACATTGAAATGCTTTAAAGAATTTAAGTCAATGGTAGAGAACTATCAGAACAAAGGAATCAAAATTTTGCAGACAGACAATGGGTGCGAGTACTGTAGCAATGATTTTGAAGATTTCTTAAAGCGTGAAGGCATCATACATCAGAAAAGTAACCCATACACAAAAGAACAAAACGGTCTCAGTGAACGGTCAAATCGCACGATCATTGAGAGAGCAAGATGCTTACTTTTTGAAGCTGATTTGGACAAAAAGTTTTGGGCGGAAGCTGCCAATACTGCAGTGTATTTGAAAAATAGATCTGCAGCTTCTGGTATTGAAAAGACTCCATATGAGACGTGGTTTAACAGAAAACCAAATTTACAACATTTGCGTGTATTTGGAAGTCCAGTTATGGTACACATACCCAAAGAAAGAAGGACGAAGTGGGATAAAAAATCCAAGAAACACATACTTGTTGGTTATAGTGAAAATGTCAAAGGGTATAGAATTTATGACCCTGTACGAAACCAGGTATCTACAAGTAGAGATGTTGTGATACAAGAGAAGAAAAAGCACCCAGATACAGTCACTATTTCTATAGAGAGCACAGATTCAGTGGGGGATGCTGTAGAGGAATCTGTGATGAAATCAGAACCTCTGAACGAGTCTAGTTCCAGTAAATCGGATTATTTAGATGTTGAAGATGAAAATATACAGTCGGAAGCATGTGGAGAAAGTTTGAACACTGCACAGGCTAGTACAGTTCCACAGAGTATAGAAGAAACTTCTGAAACAACACGAGCAGATCCTAATATACCATTTCCAGTGGAAATTGCTGAAAAACGGCAAAGGAGGAAGCCTGAAAGGTATGGCTTTGCTAACATGTGTGCTACAGCTACAGGAGAAGACGGGTTGACATATGCAGAGGCTATCAGCGGTCCTGAGAGACAACAGTGGTTGCAGGCGATGGCAGAGGAGCTGCAGTCGTTCCGAGACAATCAAGTGTGGGAAGTGGTTGACACTCCCAGTAACGCGAGTGTAGTGCAGTGCAAGTGGGTCTTAAGAAAAAAGATTGACATTGACAATAAAGTGAGATACCGTGCGAGGCTTGTGGCTAAGGGTTTTACACAGAAGGCTGGTGTGGACTATCAAGAAACCTTCTCCCCTGTAATTAGACATTCAACGCTTCGATTATTGTTTGCTATTAGTGTACAGCTAGACATGGATATCACTCACTTAGATGTCACAACAGCTTTTCTTAATGGTTACCTAAAAGAAAACATATTTATGCATTTGCCTGAAGGTTTTCCTTCAAACAATTCAAATAAAGTTTTGAAATTAAAAAAGGCTGTTTATGGCTTGAAACAGTCATCACTTGCTTGGTATCAAAGAGTTGAGGAATCATTGTGTAATTTAGGATATAGTAAAAGCAAGTTAGAACCCTGTGTTTTTATTAAAAGTCATAATAATAATAAGAAAACTATTGTAGGTATTTATGTTGATGATTTTTTAATATTTTCAAATTGTAAAAGTGAATCTGATAGCTTGATACAAACTTTGAGTCAGAAATTCAAAATAAAAAATCTAGGTCAAGTTAAACAGTATTTAGGCATGAAAATTAACATTGATAAAAGAGCAGGTGTAATTACAGTAGATCAGGAGCATTATATTGAACAGTTATTGAACAAATTTGATATGTCTGATTGTAACTCTGCTGAAACTCCTATAGAATGTAAATTGAATGTGGAAAAGTCTAATTCATGTGATTCAAAACTGCCTTACCAAAAATTGATTGGTAGTTTGATGTATTTGGCTGTTTTAACTCGTCCAGATATTGCTTTTTCCGTGAGCTATTTAAGTCAATTTAATAATTGTTATTCTTATGTACACTGGAATTATGCTAAACGGATTTTAAAATATCTGTCACAAACGAAAGCCTATTGTTTAAAATATTCCAAAGAAAATGCAGAACTGATAGGATATGTAGATGCGGACTGGGCTAGTGATGCCACAGACAGACGCTCATACACTGGATTTTGTTTTATGAAATCAGGTGCTGCAATTTCATGGGAAAGCAAAAAGCAGAGAACCGTAGCTTTAAGCAGTTGTGAAAGTGAATATATGGCTCTTTCGGAAGCTTCTCGTGAAGCAATTTATTTACAAAGGCTAGAGCTAGAAATGTTAGGTTTCTGTCGTAAAATTATAATATACAATGACAGTCAAAGTGCATTGAAGTTGGCAAATAATTATCAATCTCACAAACGTTCTAAACATATTGATGTGCGATACCATTTCATTAAAGATGTTTTAAGAAATGAATTAGTAGAGGCAAGGTACTTGTCAACAGCTGATATGCCCGCTGACTTATTGACTAAAGGTCTTCCAGGAGTTAAGCATTATAAATTCATGGATGCACTTGGTATTATAAATAAAACAAGATAAAGTTATTGTATAGTAATATATATTGTGTTATATATTGCAGAGTAATTGTTTTGTAAAGTGGTTTCATTATTTTGGATTATTGTGTTATGGGAAAATCCAATATTTTGATAAAGTGGGGGTGTTAGAAAGTTATCAAAATGTTATTAAATTATACACCTAACGCCATCTATTATCTTCAAGTGTAAACAATGTACTCTGTATTGTCTATGTGCCACTGCATTAAAAAGGAAATATAGTTGTCTATTGCTAACCGCCAACCAACGTATTTTATTACAATCGATCTAGATTAGTCTTATGTTTGGGAAAACGCGTGTTTTCGAGTTTTCATGCGTTGTTCTTTCCACGCAGAATATGATCGCTAATTTCGTCGCGCCGGCCGCCATCCATTTTAACTCAGCGGTTTATGATGCGGACCGCTAGAAAGAGTGCTACGGGTTCGAATCCCACTCGGTGACTTACTTTTGTTTTTTTTTATGTTCAAATTTATATATAATTTTTTATTTTGTATTGTTTTAGACAAGTTTAAAAAATGTAGTTATTTTTTGAGATGTAACCGAGCAAAGCTCGCCCAGGTACTAAAATCTTAAACGCGGTTATAACTCTGGTTCCGTAAAACAAACCCGAAGTACAAATTCGTTTCAAATTGCATATGTGATCTGAAATAGTACTACAGAATATACACGGATATACTTATTTGACGTGTGGTTTCCGGCAGAGTATAGAATAGATGTATAGGTATAGGATAGATGTCGTAGGAGACTTAAGAAATCTTCTTCTTATCGAGTCGAAATGGTTTCAGTGTAGCTTCAATTTAACTTAAGAAATACAAGCTAAACAAAGCTTGTAAAACATCAATGAGACCTCTCCAACCCGTCTTGTCTAGCGAGGAGAGTGTAGGCCAAGTCCTCTGGCTGCTCTAGCCAAGTATGGCTGTGGTATTACAGAGAGGGTCGTGCTCCTGCAGTGGAGACAAAAAGACCTGATGATGATGATGATACTTCTAGGTAATATAAAGGTTACAGGTACGATTAATCTAAATGCAACTTTTTTTCAGCGTTCGACTGCTATATTCCGTCTTATTATTCATTCATTTCCTAACAACACCATCAAGTCATGTAACCAAATTAGCCTAACGTTCACATTCTTCACAGTCAAAGAATAGAGGCCATCTGGTCACAAAGATGGCAATTATGTGCCCCGCCTAATCGTTGCACAAACATTTGTCGGCTGACCAACTGGGTCATCCGGTATTTATCGGCGTTTATACCTTAACAAGGGAAATATATCGAAGAATAACTGCATGGCTAGGTATCGATTTGAAATTAAAACCACGTTACTGTATGGCTAGATATAACTTTGAAATTAAAACCATATGTCTACAGTCCCTTGAAGCTGTAAAGAAAAAACTAAATTCTGAGTTTGCGTTAAAAAATACAGCAGTTTATTTTGACCCATATTTCGACACTCTCAAGGGAATTATTTATAGGGTACATACCGTTGACCTAGTAATGTGACTGAGAAAAACTGAAAAGGATACATTTATACTTAATTAAATAAAAAAAATAGGGCCTTCAAGCAAGGAAAGGGCTTCATTTTCACAAACTTTAACAGAGCACGGAACTTTCATTTTTTTTTACTTCTTAAGGAAAACTATCAGAGCTAAGTAGGGTTTATAATAAATGAAACAAAAAGTTATAGGCGACCTACTTATAAAATATACTCGGAAAAGGTAATTTCATACAGATGTAAAAAACAATTCGTTTTTATACATTTTTTGTGGCGTGAACTCAAAGTCGGCATTCGCAACTAAGGAACCCTACACTGTGAAGTTAATATTTGTTACGTCCGTTGCGGAAGCTCGCGCTACCCGCAACGCAATAGAGCAGAAAAAGCCGGAAAATGGACACCTACGAAAGCTTGTGTCTGGGGAGCACTAAGTCTAAGTTAAGAGAACGAATAATATGTCATAAATAAATAAATATGTGTAGGGTTTCAGTACCTATGTATATAATAAAATTCTACATATTTTTTTTTATACTATACTAGCTTATACTGTCTCGCTGCTGGGCAAAGGCGTCCCCTTCAGACTTCCATCCGTCTGTATCCGCAGGGGTAGTTTGTCATCACAGATGGACGAAGCATATATAAATATTACTTAGTTAAATAACCATGATAAACAAATTCATTCTAGTTGTAGCTGATAATTAGAAAACTGAAACTACTAAACCTAATTCGAATAATTTGCTTTGCGATCGTCACAAACCGACAACATCGTGGAAATGGATGTAATGTTATTATCTCGGCATTTAAACTATTACGTGCCTGTTAGCGGCAGTCAAGTGCATAGATAAGCCATTTTCTTCGCGTTAATTGCAAAGATGCCAGGTTGTTTTATACCAGGTTTTCTCGTTACATCGACCTAGAGCACGATGAGTCTAGAAATTTTATACTCTTCGTCGTAAAATTGGGTAGATGACTTGGGTCAAAAATAAATTATACGGTACAGTTCATAAAAAAAAACGTCAGAAAATAGTGTCACTTTTAATTGATCGTATTTATATTTCAACATGACTTTAGATTTATTAATGCAAAAAAACTGATATTAAGAGCGCTATTGGATTTCAAAAAAGTAAAACGGGACGATTTCGTATTTTATACAAATCTTCGTTTTTTACGTTTAAAAAAATGTCTAAATTGACTTGTCATCAAGCGGATTATATTGTTAAATTAAAATTAATTGAAAGTGTAGCGACTTCAAACCCCACATTACATTACAACTGTGAAATGGATATGACTCGTCCGTTGAGAATTAAAATCATTATATTTTAGAATTCGAACATAATGTAATCGAGTATGGAAATCACGAACACGGTATTTCAATCAATTTATTTTTATCATTCATATTAATATGTAACATAATCCGAAACCGAAAATAAAATTATATTTTTTAATCCGCTGTAAAATAAGGAAGTTATAAGAATTTAAAATCTGATGGAAAGGGAAACTGTCAAGTTATAGAAAATAATGCATGTAAACTACATCTATCTACACGTACAGCTTAACTTTTGACGTCACTGCTATTAGGTCTCGCGCGTACGAAAGAGATGGTGAAATGTTCCCAACACGCTCCCACTCTTATACATATTTGAAATGCGAATTGCTGCATATTTTCTTGCTGTTTCCAAAAAGAAATTATATCTCATGGTTTTTTACAAGTTTTAATTTAACTTGCAATGTAGCTTGTATGTATGTATTTATTAATGTTTGTTCAGGCAGGTCAAATCTTGCAACTCAATTTTCAAACAGTTATACTCAACCAATTTAGCTAAAATTTAGCATACTTGTGTAAGTCGGGCGGTTTCGACGGACCTCAGTTATAAAACAACATAACCGTCCGTCAAGGCAAATCAATGAGTCTAACTCAGTGAGAGTTAGAGTCATTGATTTGCATATCATTTGATTTGCCTTGACGAGCACTTTATGGTAGACGATGCCTAGGGTCTGATTACAGAGACGAAAGTGTGAAAATGGAACTCGTCAATATAACAACGCAACTCCATCGATTTTGGGATTATTTCATTTGCCTTAATTAGTTAATAGCCTTACAATAAAAGCTTGTACAAAAAAGAATGTTCTCCGGTACGGATCGCAAATTAAAGTCGATAGCCGATTTGTAATTTTCGTGCAGGATTTCAATTCGATCGAATTCGAACACTTAGGCCCAACGCAGACGACAGACTAGATCGCGCCGCACTTTTAGTCTGTGAAAATAGAACCTATGGAATTACATGCAGTAACACACACGACGCACAAAAAGTGCGGCGCACAAAAAGTCCGTGTGATTTTGGCAGACCGCGCCGCGCCGCGCCGCGCCACACCGCACTAAAAGTGTGCGAAAAAAATACAACGTATGCTTCAACCCGCGCTAACACAGACGTCGCGCACTTTAGTCTGTGACCTTCACTCGGCTAGTGGTGGACGTGACGTGCGCGGTATTACAGCATGGCACTAGAGATAGATAGTACTGATGTTTTTCATGAAATACAAAACAGACCTGCAATTTATGATACTTACTTCAAAATCCGAGTATCATGCCTAGTATAACCTTTCTTCTGGACCAATGCACTTTCTCATTATTGTTTCCGAATGTGTCAAAGTTGGTCTTAAAATGAATAGCAACTCATTAAAAGTATTAATAGAAATTTTATAAAATTTGAAAAAATTGTCCGGATATTGTTTTAGAATTGCATGTTTCATATGGAATTGTCCTTTTAGTAATCTCTCCGAAAGTATAGGATGTACCCAAAACTTTCTATTTCTTCTTCTTTTTCTGTACTTCAAGTATAAAATAATACATCGCAATCTTTGCACTTGTCCATCCATTTGTCAATCCATGGCGTGTAAAACTGTACGTGTCCCGTCCCTACAGTTCTGCCGACAGAATGATTCAAAATGTGCGTCGTGTGTGTTGAGTCCGTGAACAATCCGCGAAAGACTTTTTGCGCGCCACGCAGACTATTTGTGCGCCGCAGACTCGATCGGACAAAAAGTCTGTCGTCTGTGTTGGGCCTTACCCAAATTGAAGTGACCACTTTTAACAGAGACGCTCAATAAAATGTAATCAATATAAACACTCACCGATACAGTGTTCCCGAGTGTATTTTCTTCACGCCATCCATTGCTGCAGTGGTGTGCTTAACATGTCTAACTTCACGGCGTTTGCTTAATTGCGCATTAATGTATTAAAAAGTAATGTCATTATGGGCCACTAGGGATAATACTGAGTCGATTTGGGGCACCTGGAACAAGTAATACAATTGGTTAGTTTAGTTGGGGCTGGGGAGCGACAGTTAATGTTATGTTATCAATTTAAAGTGTTTCGAGTTATGAAAACCATGTATAGACTTCAATTCCTTATACAAATCAGTTGCTTAGCTTTCTTAACAGCCGATTTTCGGCAAGTTCCTGTGTCGTTTTCTAAAATATGTATATACACATTTATTGCTAAAATCTACTAACAACCATTATATCAGCACATTAAAATATCAATTTACTATTCTCAAGCCGAAACTGGTAGCAACACATACGAAAACGTTTATTATAAACAGGCACTTACTCATATACAATATAGGGATATAAGTATAGGTACATACATTCAAAATTTCGTCTCGCACACACACAAGTAAACGATAAATAAAGAATCCTAAGTATTTCATATGAATAGCTCATCAGGCTATGTGAACTAGGCAAAATCAAGTTGACAAATAGCGTCAGATAGCGAAAAGAGTAAGTTGACGAATCGCGCCGGTTTGCGAAACGATCAAGTTGGTATACGGCAGCCACTCCGAATATAATATTCCCCACACAAAAGCTTAGACTCCAACTTGGGCCCTTGTGGAAATATAAACGATAAAAAAAGAAATAAAGAATCTTAGGTATTTCATATGAATAGCTCATTAATCTATCTGAACTAGAATATAATATTCTCCACACAAAAGCTTCGAGACTCCAACTTGGGCCCTTGTGGAAATATAAACGATAAAAAAAGAAATAAAGAATCTTAGGTATTTCATATAAATAGCTCATCAATCTATCTGAACTAGAATATAATATCCTCCACACAAAAGCTTCGAACTCCAACTTGGGCCCTTGTGGAAATATAAACGATAAAAAATGTAATAAAGAATCTTAGGTATTTCATATGAATAGCTCATCAGTCTATCTGAACTAGAATATAATATCCTCCACACAAAAGCTTCGAGACTCCAACTTGGGCCCTTGTGGAAATATCAAAAGAAACAATTTCGCGAAACCAACCGACCGAGATGACCCGAAAGCCGCAGGTAAGTGTATCTTAGAAATTACGTTGTGTGAATTCCATTGTGCTTAGTTTAAGATTTGCCCTCGTAATCTTGTTTCCGATGCCTCTAGGTAGGACTAAGTAGATGTCATTTCGCCTCAAGCCTCACTAAAAAATATGTATAAGGTTTTGATACTTCCTTCAGCTTTTGACACGAAAAGAAGAAGAAGGGGTGGGTACGTACTTGATTTTTTTGAAGGAAACTGAATAATATCTTGGCCAAGCCAAAGAACTGCCACTTTTGGGCAAATGTGCAAATAAAAGCTTCACGTTCTCACTTCAAACTTTAAATAGTAGTTCATAGTTCATAAAATAGTTTAGATGGTTTTCTAGGGCTGGGTCGAGACAAAACTTTAATAAGACTGTTTCCTTGAAAAAATTATTTTTATAGTTGCAGCACTGGATCCCAAAAATTCCTGTAGGGTACTCTCTAGAATTGCAGCTCTTAAGTGGAACTGGGCGGGACACCTGGCTAGAAGGAACGATGGTAGCTGGAGTAAGGCCGCCACCGAGTGGTATCCCAGAAATGGTTAGCTGTGGGACGTCCAGTGGTTCGGAGGGTCGTCGATATCAGGCAAGTCGCTGAAGAACGGGATGGCGCAGACAAAGGGAGGCTTATGCCCAGCAGTGGGTTTTTGGAAGCTGATGATAATGATGATGATGATACGCATATCACGTCGACGTCATGTTATGTCTTTAACATAAAGAACAGATAGATAAACACTCCTTCATTTTGTGACTCTCATATCTCGGCTTCTCAAATTGACGAAGAGTTGTCTTATTACAGATTTTAATGGTCACCAACACCAACAATGATCACCTATACTAGAAGGGCGCAGACGCAGGAAAGACCACAAAAAAGATGGCGGGATGACATAAAAACCTTCATGAGTTCTCACATTCTGTCGCACCACCCACATTATTTCTCTACTTGGTCTATGGTTCACTGACAGAGAACGCCATATGGCGTTAAGTCCGTCATTTGTACACTTTATATGCTAAATAAATACTAAATAAATGAGTTGACGGAGCAGTCTGCTTAAAATAAGGACTTGTTGAAGGAACACGGTACTGCAAGTCAAAAATAAAAGCTTGTAGAAAAGCAATCCATTACGCGCATGTTCGCGCATTCCCGTGCTTCCGCACAAAAAAAGCAATTAGAACGACTTTGATTTCATTTGATAGCGGAATCCCCGCGATAACATCTGTCCGCTGCGGCCGGGGAAACCACTTAGCCGATTTTACGATTAGTAATCCCGGTCCCAGTATTGTAATCTTCAGGAATTACTGGCAATTTCTTTTTACTGAACGCAAACTTTGATAACCACTTTAGGAATAAATAATTAGAATGTCTATGCTATTCTCGGCGTTCCTTTCTCGGCTTCGTCGAATAAGAAATTAAGAGATTCGTAAGACCGTCAAGTCTGTCGGATTTGCTCTTTCAAGTGGCAGTGGGCGGGGCACAGCGCGAAGAACTGTTGGCCGCTACACCAAAAAGGTTATCTATATATAAAATAAAAAGCAAAATAGAACTAAAAAATATTGACCGTTCCTCCTACGATTTAATACAATTTGCGAAAAAAATATACACTAGGGCAAACGGCCCGGCGAAAAATACGTAGTCTTGTACAGTACTTGCGTTTACAAATTTCGTTAATAAAAAGAATAATTAACTCCCAAACTACACAACCGATTTAGATAAAATGTCTATGGGACCACATTGCAAGTATATACTTTCAAACAAAAAAGATTATTCGAAATCGGTCCAGGCGTCTAAGAATATTCGGTGAACAAACATTAAAAAATAGACAACCTCCTCCATTTTTGGAAGTCGGTTAAAAAGAGAGACAAGGTGGTCGTTGGGGGTGTGGGACATAGCTGGAAAATTGCGGGAAGTCAGGATGAGAGGTCGCCGGCAATCTACGCGCACACAAAATGGCCGCTGCTTACTGGCGCGATCAGTGACACGCTCAGCTGCTGTACCTCCCGCAGCAAATCGAGAGGAAATATTGTTTTAGAAGTAGCAGTGTTTCCCAGACGTATTAAAGTTCCCTATAATCGGGGAACACTAAGGCCCAACGCAGACGACAGACTATCCGTGCGTGACGCACTATTTATGTATAGTCTGTGATATATGCGCAAAAAGTCCGGCGCGCGTCGTGTGCTTTACTGCGTATGATTCCATAGGTTCTATTTTCACAGACTAAAAAGTGCGGCACGATTTAGTTTAGCGACCTAACACAAATTATTGGAATAAGTGAGAATTTTTAAATATGGACAAAACATTGCACTGCCGAACACAACGGCCGTACCAGTTAATCCAATTATTTATTGTATGCAGCAAAAGCAAGCTTATTTCGTAATCCTTCGTTTCTAAGATTTTGGATCTACTTTATACTGAAAAAAAGTGATATACCATAAATCTACTTCATGATTAACTTTTATGGCGCAATGGCAGCAGAACCCAGCAGAAGTGGCGCCCTCGTTCGAAACAAATTATTTAAATGTAAATACAGTGACAATCATGGTATAATAAAATAAGGTATTCTCTTCCCGTAACAGCTGATGACGTAGGTGGAACTTGACTACGTCATCAGTTTGATGTGCTGCCACTTTGTGAAATTGAATTACCCGAGCGTAATGCATTTTTGAACTTTATATACCAGTTTCGAATTAATAATCCATTATATCAATTTATAAAATATTGAGTTGATGAATCACGCGAGAATCGCGAGATACTAACTAGCTCAATTCCTTAATATTTTATTTAATATTCATGAACTAATTGAGAAAGTTCTTAAATTTACTGAAAAGAACAATCAGTGGCAACACTTTCGTGACGTCGTCAAGTTCCATCTCGGGAAGAGAATACCTTATTATACCATGAATGTAAACACAGTGACAATTAACAATTTGACCTCCAACAATTCCAGAAAGACCTTCAAATCATTCCATGAACGATCGCTGAAAGTATTATTGTTAGACTGTCTAGTTCTAAAACGAGTATTTGCCAAAAGTGGACACTTTTGGCGAAAACGCGTTTTAAAACTAGACGGACTAACGCAATTACTTTCAATGGTCGTTCATATAATAATTCAAAGGTCCTTCCAGAGTGTTGGAAATCAAATAGCCAATCACCACCATATTTACCTTTAAACAATCCATTTCAAATGAGGGCGCCACCTTCGCCGAGTTCTGCTACCATTTCGCCTTAACGAAGATTCTATAAAATCATAGATACTAGAAATGTTTAAATAAAATTTATTCATTAAGAATTGGCTTGTCAAGTAATTCTTCCAGGTAATTCGCAAACCGTTTCGAGGAAAAGCCTCTAGGAGAAGCTTTCTCTAATCAGATTTTAAAATAAAGTCTTACTTATTTAGATATTTGCAAAAATCCTATTGACCTCAATTTTCAAGCAGGGTCAAGCTTATTTGAGGAATGATGAAGATTTTTTGAGTAAAGTTGGGTATTTCCCCTTTAAATAATGTACTTGAAGTGCCATTTTTGAAACGCGGTATCACCAAAACGAATGGTTTTTCCATACAAAAACCGTTCGTTTAGTGACTCCACGTTTCAAAAATGGCACCACTGTTTTGTATAGCTCCGTCATCTAACAACACGACAACTTGACAACAACCAACATAACGACGGTAATTTAAGCAGTAGACATTGACAGTCAACAGATTTCATTGCTTTTTTTAGTGCAGGCAAGAAAGAAAGAAAGGGGGTTTTTGGCGGGAAGTCAAGGGTTCCAGTTGGAGTTTGCTTTAAATTGTTTTGCAAATTGATTCTAGTGGACTTTATAATATGAAATTGGTGTAGTTTGGTGTTATAAATGCTCATTCTCATGGACAATATGTGAAATGTTTAAAGTGGACAGTCATAGTGCGGTTGTATGATATTTATTTGCGGACTGCGGTGGGCGTCTTTGGACGCCGTCCGCCACTCAATCGGCTATGAAAACCAGTGGACTCGTATAGATTTGTCGCCAGAAGCTCAAAAAAGGAAAAAAGTAAAATTCGATTGCTGTGTGTCGCCACTTCCGGTGTAATGTTTCAAATTACATTAAAAATCCCGATAACAAGTTAAATTTACTTTCTTAAAATTGACTATATTTTCGATTACAGGTCGCATTTTTTAACCGATTTTTGTGAAATTTTCTGAGCAGAATCAAAAATAATATAATTTTTTTGTCGATACAGTTAGTCAATATGGGCGAAAACTTAAAAAAAAAAATGTCAGCCAGTTTAAAAATGTAATACTTTGTTACCCTTCATCATCATCATCATCATTTCAGCCGCACAACGTCCACTGCTGGACATAGGCCTCTTCCAAAGATTTCCAAAATGACCGATCAAGAGCGGCTTGTTACCCTTATTAAGACGCAAAGCTTTTTTGCCTAAACAACTTTTTTCAACTTCAACAGGTGGGGGGACTCGCGAGGTCTACAGCTTACAGAGCCACTAGTAAATAAAAATAGAGTCTAGTCTATTGATGTTAGTACCTAGTTACTTTTCAATGGGTGTTGACCCTACAACACTAACATGAATGCTAAAAATAAGCAAAATAAGTAACAATATTTACTTTTAACAATAAGTCTGGGACAAAAGCAGAATTGGCCTTTGTTATAAAGTTATCTTCACACCATCCATTGAGGTTAATGTATTCAGCAATTAACTACAATGAAGTTAGTAATTAAAATAAGAGTTTATGACGTTGTGCCACATTTTCATAGAAATTTCATAGATAGTTATTTAGTTTCTTTGTTTTTTTTTTTGTTTTGCTTCAATATCCTGTGTGTGTACACATGATAAGAATAACTCTACTTTTAAACTATTACACTTATTAAGTATGCCTATAGCTCCATTAATTGCTTGTCTAACTCTCACCCACTTAAAATAAAGCTGATCACATACAAAAAATTCACTGCATTTAAAATTTCAAAGTTCATTGAGTTGCAATTACAATTGCATACAGTTTTTCTTTGTTAGATTAGATTAGAGATAACAATTACGTACTCTTATCAGTAATGCGATAGATAAAATCAATATTACTACACATTTTAGTTTAATATAATGAAAATTTGTGTAAACAACAGATGCACTGTTGGGTAACCAGAGAATATGCAGTGGTGTAAAAACTTAGTGCCATAACTGCAATGACGAACCAGCCTGCCCAGCAGTGATTAAAAAAAAAGCATTTTTGCTCTATACATGGCATGATATAGCAATATCAGACCGGTTCATATTTCTATTATTTTTTCAACATTTATTTCAAATTACGATCACATTTTTCCTGTTTAAAAAAAACAAATGTAGTGATCAACCTGTGGATATCGTAAGAGGCAACTATTACTAAGCACAAATATCTGCTACAATTACCTATACATTCCCCAAGAAGGCCGCCAGGCAGAGGCGGCCTGTCGTAAATTTGTACCCCCTTTTTATTTCAAATTCCCTATACTGTCCCACTGCTGGGCAAAGGTCTCCTCCATCTCCCTCCAAATATCTCGATCATGTCCACTTCCAACCACTCCCTCTAAACTGTCGCAAGTCGTCACACCAACGCTTCTGGGGCCTACCTCTTTTCCTTTGACCATCTTCGGGAGTCCACTTTGTTACCAAAGTGGCCCATCTATCAGGATGCATGCAGAAAACGCGCCCCACCCAATCCCACTTTAGTTTAAATTTGTACATTCTTTTAATGTCAAATATTGAAAAGAGGAAAAAGGACAAAACATGTTTCAACTAAAATAGGTTTAGCAAATGATTGTTAATTTGCATGAATATAAGGGATAGGACAAAGTACATAAAGCCAAATGATTTATTGTTTTTCAGCTATTTTTTTTCACTAAAAGGTATTTGGCATCTTTGGGTGACTATTATGACATGCATGCATATAATATTTAAGCAAAGCAGCACAGCTGAGGACGCAACCAGGAGAGCTAAGCTAAAGAGTGTAGGAAAAAACTTCCTGCTTTATAGTATTTTTAACCAACTTCCAAAAAGAAAGAGTTATTGATTCATTGTGATCCTTTATTTTTACATATGTTCACCGATTTTTTGAAGATAGACTGGACCGAAGTGAAACAGTCTTTTTTGTTTGAAAGTGTATACTTATCAGGTGGTCCAACAGTTTTATAAAATTAGATGTGCAGTTTGCAAAAATTAGGGTGAAGTTGGTTATTAGTTTTTAAAATATTGCCAAGTTTTATACACAAATCAAGCACAGATCTGTAAGTCAAGATTCAAAATCATAAGAAAATACATTTTTCATTCCAATGCTCCTTAATAATAGTATTGAGCATACAAATAAATACAACCATACCTATGAAAATAATATTTCCTCTGGCTGCTCTGGCCAAGTATGGCTCTGGTAGTACAGAGAGGGTCATACTCTTGCAGTGGAGACTGGAGACAAAAAGACCCGATGATGATGATGATGACTGAATGACAACTGTAAGTTTTTAGTAGGTTTGTGGTGCAATCAAAGGAGGTAACACTTAATTATTGTCAAAAAACTAATATTTAATAATAGTGAATGGACTGACTAGACTTTATTATGCTATTGCCAAATAATTTTAAAATTTATACAGCTTTAAAAAAAGAAGTCATTGAAAATGCATGCCGATGGTCTTACTACCAAGGATTCTTAAAATAAACCATATTATCTTTTATAAAGAACTGATATATATAGGTAGACAAAAAAACTTAAATATAGATAACAGAAGCGCTAACTAGAGTAGGTGAAAACAGACACATACGTTAGTACATTATAATTCCATGCATACTACAGTGTTTAAAATATAGCTTGATAAAAATGACAGTTGTCAAACTATGCCAAGTAGTGATGGGACGAAAATATCAAATCGAAATTGTTTGCACAAATTTTGTCGATCATGAGTATTTTATGTTGGAAATATAAATAACCTACTAATTATTGATTTTAAGGAGGCTAATTAAATAAATGAGAGAGGAGGTGTTCAAGTAAAACACGGTCGTAGGTTCGAAGCTGAATGTATACTGAATTATTGAGTGTTTTTTTGTAAAAAACATGGGTTTACATATAGTGTGGAATTGGTAGGTACATTATTGCCATAAGATATGGCGAGCTAGATCAAGGATATTAATCGAGGTGTTCTACATAGAAAGTTACATATTACATAGTTATAGTACAATATTTTTAATGTAAATGCATAGAAGAAGTAGGTATTTCCTCTATGTGTAAGGGTGCACAGCCCAAATTATCTTCGCTTCCAGTGTCTGATTCATCTGAGCCATCCGAGCAATCTTCTAAATTTATAATGAAGTCCTGGTCACAAATATTATCACCAGTTAAAAAAAACGATTAAAAACATCTACCAAAACTACGAAACGCGAAAATAATTAATTGCTCAAATTAAAATTACAATTTTCAATTCTATTGTGATAATGATTATGGAAAACTATTGACTTAAATATATCGATTTGACCCATCCCTAACTTTCTTTCAAGATGATGGGACTTTGTAAGAGTTTGTTTGATGATGATGGGACTTTGTTTTTAACATTTACTTAATATCAATTTTTGAAATAATTATTTGTAAGTCATTTAGTTATGTTTTATGCGAAAAAATTCTTTTTATATACTTTATAAATACAACACTAAATTATAAAAAACTTAAAGTTATAAAAATATTCATAATTTTTCTGATTTCAAAATATATTATCTGGTGGCCGCTAGTAAAAAGTTACATTGTTAGTTTTAATGACACCTATCATTTTTATCGAGCTATATTTTAACAACTTATAGGGGTCATTGGAAATAGGCGAGGCAATATGTTGGCACAGAATTAATAATAGTATTACATACAGAACGGAAACTCGCACCGTCCCCCGCAATCTGGTGTCCCCGCAACCCTTCCCCCGTTATTGTGAGGTGTAAGCGGCAGTAAAACAGGGTTATTGGTAGTCGCGGCGTTGACATTACGCGAGTCACTTAGTATTATTGAATTATAATGGTGAGAAACTGCGCACATTATCATTGTTTATCCACGGAAAACAATAAATAATGAAAATTTTATAGATTTCTTTTAGAACATGTTGTATTTTCAAAATCATTTAATGCAAATATCTTTTTATAAGGGTTCCGTACCCTAAAGTGCCAAGTGCCAACGGGACTCTATTACTGATACTACCCTATCTGTTTGCCTGTCCGTCTATCACAGGGCTCTATATCTTGAACTGTAATATATGCCTATAAATCATAATCATAATACACACTTGAAATGTTAAAATTGAGGAATACAACAGTGAGAAGGAGTTAATAACAACTGGGGTGCCTCAGGGTAACATTTTTGCCCCACATTTTTTATAATATACATCAATGAACTGTGCAAATTGAACCTACCTTACTGCAACCTTTTACATATGCACATGACACAGGATTATTTGTTTACGGTTGGACATGTCAGTAAGCACAAACTCGAGCGGACTCTGCCCTCGCAACTGTTATGGCATGGCTGTTGGATAATCTATTTACTCTAAATTTATAAAAAACAAATTACTTAGCATTTGATCTAAACAAGACCTCACTTCCCTTTTGATAGGTTCATGATAAAAGCCAACCCATGTCAGAATCCTTCCACTAACTGTACCCTCAAGCCATTAACGTTAAATATAATTATGCTTGATCAAGCATAAGGCTGGAATACTTTTTAATTTTGCATTTGAAATACAAATTATGAAAAGTACTTGCATTTTGTATTAAATACATTTTCCAACTATTTTGCCCATTTGTGGCTATGAACTTTGATTTGTACCTGATTATAAGAAATACTTATCTAGTACTTAGTAATTCATATGATAGGAAGAAATCTGAGACTTGTAGATATCCAACTGACATAGAAAACTCTCTACTTTAGTGCATCAGTAGAGATAGTTGTAGTGCTTTGAATCAAATGGTTCATTCAATACTTATCAGTGATTTTATGGAACAACTCTCAAGCCTTCAATGAAGTTGATTATTGAAGTTATCAAATAAAAACGCAATCAACCTCATTTTCAGATCAGTTCAGGTACAGCAGAAGAGACATGCTCTTTAGTCCCATATAAGAAAAATAAAAAGGTGTGCTATAAATCCAAGTCCTACCATGCAACTTTCCTTCAGATAGAACGATAACCTCGCAGATTACACTGCCTTCCACAAAGTCACACACGATACACTGATTTGTCGACACGTAAATACTACCGATTGGAAAACCTCAGGACTCACCGAAAATGGCCACAATCTAGCAAAACGCACGTCTCGACGATCACCTCATAACGCTCATAAATTTATAGAACGTGGGATACTTTTTTACACTAACAATTTCCCGTATGAATGCACTTTCCAACAGCTTTTACTATTACGGCCCCTACTAAAGCAAGTACCTACCTAGTACAAACAGGCATGAAAATACTTGACGACTGACGTACTATACGCAGGGAGCGGTCGGAATGTAATCGGTGGCGATAAACAAGCGACAAAGAAGGTCTCAAATTATCACTTACACACAATCCAAGCACCAAATATCGTCACTTATTTCAATCTTTACACAACAATCCCAACACAATTCACAGTGAAATTATAAATTGGGCGACAACGAAGCGAAATCGTCCCTCCTCCCTTCACCGTAAATGAGACATAGACACAATATTTTTTCTTTTTAAATAACTCGATGACTCTTTAGCAAAAGAAACTGCGTAGAGCATAAAAATGTATTTCATATCATAAAATATCTATATTTTTATGAATAAAGCGATAAGTATTTTTATAGTAAATAGATAATGTACAGATATGTCAAATTTTATATTTATTACAGAAGATAATAAATAACAATCTAATATTTTTTTCTTCATAAGACCAAAGAGCAAAAAAAAAATTGTATACTTCCGTTTCGTTTCATTATGTTTATTTTGTATTTATTATTTTAATAGATAAAAATTTAATTAAATTGCCCTAACGTACAATATTTTAAATTTTGCCAATATAAATAACACCTATGACAATAATAACCACGGACTAATATTTATCTGGACCACCAAGAAATGTTTTTATATCCGTTTTCTTTTTTTTTTATAGTACCGTAATAGTAGTAGTGACGTGCAGGTTTAATCAAACAAAAATATATAAATTGAATTAATAATCGATAAGAATCTACAATACTATTTTATTATTGCTGAAAAATGAAATGATGACGCTACACATTGTTTTTTAATACCCATATTTGACAGTGCTATGGAATTCTTTGTTTCTTTGACGACCTCCGTGGCGTAATGGTCAACACGCTAGACCGCCAATCCGGAGGTCCTGGGTTCGATCCCCAGCCAGGGCAAGTTGGAAAATGGCCTTTTTCAAATTGTCCTGGGTCTTGGATGTTTATCTATATATGTATTTGTTATAAAATATAGTATCGTTGAGTTAGTATCCCATAAGACAAGTCTCGAACTTACTTTGGGGCTAGCTCAATCAGTGTAATTTGTCCCTATATATTTATTTATTATATTTTTCATAAATTAAATAACGTAAATAAACTACGTAAAGTAAAGTTTTATTGAAGTAAATAATATATGTATATTTAGTTTACACATGTTGTATCATCCGCGATAATAATATCCTCATCTCACAATACTCAAATTTACATGTACTATGTTGACATGAATCATTCATGTCCATCATACATTTTTAGTATATCGTCATACTGTAATGCTTAATAATGCAAAAATGTAATGCGTCATACTAAAAAGCTTTTTGAAATTCCTTGCATACCTAGTTTACCGTACTATCCACATCTAAATTGTCATTTTAAAGATTTTCACATTTATCATTAATATATAATCGATATATGCTTCTAAATCGATATAATACTTAGCAATACTCGCAATATTCACAATAACAACTATCGAATCGAATTTGTTTAATCGATAAACTTAAGTCAAAAATCGACGTCACTGGCAGTTGTCCATGTGTGCACATATTTTATGTATCTGTATTTGTATGTTGTGTGTTGTGTGCGTGGTGATTTGTGCTAACGCTGATAGAAAGAAAGAATAGAAATTAAATAAATCAGGTATAATTCAACGATGAAACTAACATAAATGTGAAAAAACACAGTGTTTTGTGTTATCAAGTGCAAGTGAATCCGTCGGGAGGCGGTAATCGTGTACGTTTATTCGCTATTTGTGGATTCTGGATCTCGTCGATGTACCATAAACAAAAATGTCAGCGATCCCGATTTTTTGTTTCTTGCTGCATACCCATCGTTAAACCTTAATTAGATCACACGAATGAAATAAAATAATGTTAGACGCTTTCTCCAGCGTTCTGATCTTCACTAAGATCGTCCCTAAGCAATAAATCGGCCATAGTAAGCGTGCGTTTCGTGTACTCGCGCCTGTCTACACCCGACCTATCTCATTGTTTATGTATGGAGAATAAGCCAGGATTTTTTATAGGGTTTTGCAGCGTATTCTCGTTATAACTGAATATTTGGATATGAAGAAGGGACTGGTCGTTGGATTATTGTGAAGAGGTCACCGCGCGCCGCTGGCGTCTGATAGACCAAGGTTTTTAGTGATCTCTATTTATAATAATCTCGATCACTTGGTGCAGTGTAATGACATTCTTGTAATGAAGTGCCGTGTGTGGATTTGCGGGACATGTGCCAATAACCACGGGCGTGACGAAAGCGCGCCGATACGTTATGTATGTACACAAATGCGTACAATACTGTTGGGATAGCATGCTTCTACTCAAGCATTTATCTTCATGTTTTACCACAACAGTGCCCAACATCAGTAATCATTTGAATTATTCATGTTCACAGATTCACCAATATGTAATTCAGCTATATTTTTTACCGATTTGTACATTGGTTGTAATGTAATCACATGTTATAATAATACAATTGATTTTTAGCTAGAGCACACCAAAATTTAAATACATATATCTAGAGTCCGCAATGTTGTTAAAATAAATAAAAAACAACAATATGATCAATATACAATACATAGTTCAAAGGCATCCTAAAGATTGTATTAAATTGGCTTTATATATTGGCATGATATGAAAAGAACATGCCATTCGCTGTCCATAATAAATGAATACCAATATAACATCCCCAGAGGGGTTACTGCATAAAATAATCCATTAGATCATATCAATCCAAATAAGACTGCATCCCATAAATGCTCAATGTTGCTTGACACTGAAATGTGGATATCTAGAGTCATGTCTGACTTGCATACCGCTTTTGGAGTAACCCGCAGGCTCTGAAGCAGAACAGCTGCTTTTAATGCTGCAGATTTAATTGAAAAAGTGTTAAGATGAGACCTAGATATTCTTACTTTTAACTTTATGTAAATAGAAATTTGAAAAAATAGCATCTATGTCCAGCAATGGACGTTATGCTGCTGAAATGATGATGATGATATACTATAGCCTTATCTCAGCTAAAATATTATCTTTTCAATATCAAAAATATAATCTATGTTACATTGTTTCTTTAAATATATCCAAATGTTTAGCTAAACTTAGGGAATACCTACAAGCTAAACAAAGCTTATAAACATCATGACACCTCTCCAACCCGTCTGGTCAGCATGGAGAGTGTAAGCCAAATCCTCTGGCTGCTCTGGCCAAGTGTGGCTCTAGTAATACAGAGAGGGTTGTGCTCCTGCAATGAAGACTAGAAAGACCTGATGATGATGATGATTTAGCTAAACTCAAAATTAACACTAAACTATTTATTTGAAATATAAGCCTTATAGAGTTGGATGTAACTAGGCATATAAGTAGACCTAGGGCACTTTGTTCGGTAATTATTGGAGTGTAGCAACGTCATGCAGAGACAAAGACATGGTCATATCTTGTTAAAATCTTGTGGACCCTTAGTCATACAATAAAATACCATTTATTTACATCTACAACTATAAGTGAATGGATTTTCAAAAAGAAAATAAGACATTTCTTCTGCGTTAAGAGTAAAAAAATCTATAATGACATTATTGTTTATGGTATATTTTATTAAATATTAAGTTAAGGTATATTATATTAAACCAAGTCCTCCCGTGGATGTTATAGAAGGCTACTTAAAAAATACAAGCTAAATAAAGCTTATAAACATCAATGAGACTTCTCCAACCCATCTGGCCAGCGAGGAGAGTGTAAGCCAAAGTCCTCTCTGCTGTGGCCAGTATGGCTCTGGTAGAACAAAGAGGGTTGTGCTCCTGCAGTGGAGATCAAAAGACAGCAAAAATATATAGAATGAAACCTGTTAAAAACTAAACATTGCTTATGAATATTATCATTTATTGATTTAGAGATCTTTCAGGCTTCCTTTTAGGCAAGCTTACTTCTTTATTGCTATTCAGAATCAGAAATTGACAAATTAACCAATCACTACACCTGATTATACTAGAAATACTTCAAAAACACATCCTATGCCCAGCATTGGATTGCAGTGAGTTAAAATCGAAAGCACCTTGCTAGGCACCGTGATGGTGATATCAAGTTAGTATAATTTTTTTTTTTTTTTATCAAAACTAAAAATATTTTTTTGTGTACAGTCAAGTTGGCGAAGGCACGCAGGGGTATGATCAAGGAGAAGGAGAAGGGCGGAGGTGCTCGCCTCAAAGACGAGCCCAATGATCCCTCAGAGCCTGGTGAGATTTATTTCATTTCTATTACTTAGGTCCCTTCAATACGACGGGTTTTTTTACGCTTGTTTGTATCGATACAAACGCAATCCGAACGCAGCAAACTCAAGGAAGCCGGTACGTAAATTTCTGTTTCTTCCATTCTGGTACAGGAGATAATAAATTATGTATCAGCTGCTTTTAAGTGTTATAAATATTTATGGATACTTTGACTCTCGATAGTTGACCTTGGAAAACAGTCACAATATAGATATATCGATAGTATCGACATTCTATTTATTTTAAAGATAGAAATAAAGAAGACTAAGGCTATGGATTGACAGTTAAGTATGCCGCCCGCCACTGCCGTTCCTGTGTAAGTTAAGCTTTAGAATATTAGCCAACTGTGCAGGGAAAACAACTAATATGTAGTTTTTTACGAGCTGTGATGTTAGCCGGCACTCGCGCTGTGCTTCCTATAACACGCACGTGATCCGATCATGCGATTGTACAAGGTATCCGCATTATAAAAAAATTAACAATATAGCTAATTTACTTATGTATTTATGTATAATAATAAATTTATTCTCAGATTTCTCCATAGGTGTTAGTAACATTGAACCTTAAAGCTATGTTAGAAAGACATGATAAAAGGCCCACAAGGCTTTTACAGTGTTGATTGATGGCAGCACATGAGAAGCTACCCAGTGCTTTAGGATGGGGCCATCAGCCCGCTCGCTACAGTTTACAGCAGACTGTGGGAGCTACCATGAAAATAGGTCTAGAAAATTCATGTACTTGACCCTCCGTGTACCGTGTACTCCGACCCCGATTTAGAATGTTCGAATGTTGTCCCTTGTGAACTCGTGATTATTCTTAAACCTGTATAATTCTTCATCATTCTGAATTATTCTACAAACTTCTAGAACATTCTGGCAGAGAGAGAGTGACGGGACGCTTCAGCACAGCACCGGCCATGCTGAAGCGTTCCGTCGCTTTCTCTCGCTCTAGCAAAAGACGGTTATGAGCGACAGCAAAGGACCCTTAAAGATATAGCCATCTGGCTCCAATGACTTTACTTATCTTTCGAAAGAAGTAGGTAAAGATAAAATTAAAACAATCCATGCTTTAATCTTATAAATGCGCAGAGCTATAGTATCATATTATTGGCTTATAAATAAATGAGATGAATCAATTACATGGCCTGTGAGCATCGATTTCGCTGCTATTTGTATGTTTTCTGTAAAATCAACTTAATGCATTTATTTATTGACTTTCTAGTATTTCAGTGTAATTGTTGTTTTATTCACATTTACGGAGGATTTATAGAGTTAAAGGCAACATTTATCAGTTTTAACAATATTAGTATAAGATATGCTTTATCTCTCTTAGAGGATAATAAAAAAACTATGTTTTTATATGTTTGTCCAGGCCACGGGTCGCGACCCCCTTCAGCGTCGCTGCCGACCCCGGCGGCACTGAAGAAAGAGCCCGAGGATGGACCTCACCGGGTCAAGATAGAACCCCACCAGCAGGGAGGCGAGGACTCGGCGCCCGAGCTTGCCGTGGATGGCATCAAGACTGAGATCGACGGCCTCATGGACAGCGATGGTGAGTTAAACATCCTCCCCTCTAGCATCGCTGCCGAATCCCGAGGATGGACCTCACCGGGTCAAGATAGAACCCCACCAGCAGGGAGGCGAGGATTCGGCGGCCGAGCTTGCCGTGGACGGCATCAAGACTGAGATCGACGGCCTCATGGACAGCGATGGTGAGTTTGTTATCATCCTGAACTACAGCATTGCTGGCGATCTCGGCTGTGCTGAATGAGCTCGAGATTGGACCTCACCGGGTCAAGATAGAACTCCACCAGCAGGGAAGTGGCTTCTTTCCAGCATCATAGATATATATGAACTGTAACACCTTTACCCTTTACAAGAATCTTAAAAGTTTTATCCCCTCGTTCGAGCACCTCATAAGGGCCAGTGTAAGGCGGTTGCAAGGCACCGCGTAATGCGTCGGTTCTTATGTATATTATTTATTTAGCATACTAAAAACAGACAAAAACGAAAGGTAGAGAGAAATGAAGAACTAAGTGGGAGGGCTCTAGGGTCCATGGGTAAAATTTTAAATTGTTTGCCAGACCAAGTAAATAGTTCTTTTCCACATTTTACGCAGTAGCACAAGTATGGCACTTCATGGAAGCAGAGTATCATTTATACCTACTGTGTCAATGTATGTGTGTTCACCCGCTAAACATTATCGACAAGGCGAGAACGGGGGAGAGGTGCGGGGACAGGGAGCGGGGACGCATATTGCGCGGAACATTAGAGATTCCATTCTGTATGTAATACTTATATTATCTAGGGCCGTATGGTGAGGTCTAAGTTGTCTATGTTGGTGTAGTATCATATTTCATTTCCACCCATCAATTTAATTTAAAATTCAGTCCCGCATTCAGGTGACCCCACCAAGTCCCCGCCGTGCGAGCTCGGTGGGCCCGGGTCGCTCAAGTCGGAGCGGCTCTCGTCCGACTCCAACGACATACTGGACCCTCAGACTGGACTCCGAGGCTCCACAGGCAATCTACAGGTAAGTCACTATATCTAAGACAAGTTCTTAATCAATGTGTGTTAACAGGCAGTATTTTTTGACGCTTGTTTTTTTAGAGCAGGCAAAGCTAAATATAAACTTCGATTTCTGTGTAATGTTTAAAATTACATTAAAAAATCCTGATAACATGTAGAATTTTTTTATTTAGATTACTTTCTTAAAATTGGCTATATTTTCGATTAAAGGCACCTACAATACTTTTATATTTAATGCAGTGCATTGGGGAAGTCTATGTCCAGCAGTGCACTTCCTGATATGATGATAACGTCTTACTTTAGGGCAATGATTGACAACTGAGTGAGTAGATTTGGAATGATATTTGAATGTCAATTTTTCCGGCTGTTCTCGCCTACAGGTCTCATGTCTCAACCGATCCGCGTGAAATTTCGTAATTTTGAAACAGGGTTTTTTAAATTAAAAAAAAAATGTAATAAGAATTTTTGTTGCCTTTATCTTTGCCGAAGTTGCAAATTTTTAATCCGATAAAATTCAAGTGAGATGTTTGATGCAAAGACTGACTCGCGAGTTCTACTTACAGAGCCACTAGTTTAAATAATAATCAGCAAGTCGCTACCCGGTTTACTTCATCGATAATATCTCCCAACAGGATGGAAACCAAAGTTGCCGGAATCCAAACGTGGGCCCAGAGATGGGGTCATGCCGCATGGGCGGCGGCGGGGGGCCTATGGGGCCTGGCGTCTCCATGGGGCCAATGTCGGCCAGCGAAGCGCAGACCCTGCCTTCTAACGTCATCAGCAAACAGGCGGGAAGCATGGAGGTAACGTCTAGGATTCTTCTATAACATACAACTTTGGAACTCCTTACCAGTCGATATACGAAGACTTGTCGACTAATTAATTTATGTACCAGTAGCGGCACGTAAGTTTAGCGCTGGGCAAATTGAAGAGGGGATACTGCGCATGGGTACAGTACTTATTATTAACTTCTGCACAAAAAAAGGTCAGCGCTAGAGTTTCGTGCCGCTACCTGTAATGTAAGTAATGATGTATGGTAAATACTTTTTTAGTGTGTAAACGGCCTATTTTTTTCTAACGAAAACAATTTGACTGAATGTCCGTTTTTTATTGCGTTTCGTCTAAATTATTCAGATGAAAGCGGTGTCTGACTAAAGTGGCCTAAATCGTACTGCACATGTACTAAATTCAATTCAGTAAGACAAATGTCATATTTACTACTGTACATAATAAACAAGTACCTGGGCGAGACCGAGCTTTGCTCGGTTACATCTCAAACATTATCAATTTTTTTTTAAACTTGTCTAAAAACAATTCAAAATATTTTTTTTTTTATATAAACTTAAACATAAAAAACAAAAGTAAGTCACCGAGTGGGATTCGAACCCGTAACACTCTTTCTAGCGGTCGGTATCCTTAACTGCTGAGCTAAAAACAAGGCTGTCGGCGCGACGAAATTAGCGACTATATTTTGCGTGAAAAGAAAAACGCATGAAAACTCGAAAACACGCGTTTTCTCAAACATAAAACTAATCTAGATCGATTGTTTACCCCCGAAAACCCCCATATACAAATTTTCAGCGAAATCGTTAGAGCCGTTTTCGAGATCACAGAAATTTATAAATATATATATATATATATACAAAAATTACTTGTTTAAAGGTATAAGATACAAATGTCAAAATGTATGGTGACTCTTCCTGACTCTGTCTAGAATTCCTATACTGCTGACGTACGAGTACAAATAGCACCCTGTTTTGCCAGCAGCAGAGCCAGATCTTCGTGTTCTCCACGCTGCTAGCCAACAAGGGCGCGGAGGCTGTGCTCTCCGGCCAACACCACTCCATCATCTCGTACCACTGCGCTCAACCCGGCACCAAGAAGTATCTAGAGGTAAGTCATAGCTTTAACTGCACTGGCTGATGAATAAATGCGGTCATTCTACGTACTTTTGGTTGTTATATATAGTTAGTATCAGAACTTACTTTGGGGCTAGCGCATTTTGTGTGATTTGTTCGTTAGTATAAAATAAAAACAAAAAAGCCTTTGGTTCTTGTAGTGCCTGTCCATTACTGGATGTTGGCCGTCAGCTTTCGCTACTTTTGGTTGTTTATCTGACGTCACGACAAGCTACGATTTTTAACCAACGGTGTTGTAAATCACCCCGTCTTCTACGTACTTTTGGTTGTTATATATAGTTAGTATCAGAACTTACTTTGGGGCTAGCGCATTTTGTGTGATTTGTTCGTTAGTATAAAATAAAAACAAAAAAGCCTTTGGTTCTTGTAGTGCCTGTCCATTACTGGATGTTGGCCGTCAGCTTTCGCTACTTTTGGTTGTTTATCTGACGTCACGACAAGCTACGATTTTTAACCAACGGTGTTGTAAATCACCCCGTCCCGAAATTTCAAAGCACTGAATCATTGTGAATTTTTACTACTTTGCGGAACAAAAAAATATGGGTCCTTTATTTTTGGATAATCTAGCTGACAGGCTGAATAAAAAAATATAGTTTTTACTCAAACCACATCCCTATTATGTTTTTCAGCTAATAAGAGCTTTTACCCGCGACTTCGTCTTTGTACATTTAGTTCTTTGTAAAACCTACTTCTGTGTGACTAAATAGAATTCCGCAAACAAAGTTCCACTTCCTTTTCATTCCCTTGATAGATTATTTTTGGGATAGATGAAATTTGGTATGGATATGTTATAATATGGTTTGCAGGCTGCTCTTGATCGGTCATTTTGGAAATCTTTGGGTGAGGCCTATGTCCAGCAGTGGACGTTATGCAGCTGAAATGATGATGATCATGATGATGGTGTGGATATAGTCCATACCAAATTTCATCTAAATCGGTTTAGTGGCTACAGCGTAAAGATGACAGACAGACCCGTCACATTTATGATAGTAAAAAGTATAGAAATATGGCTATGTCTGCAAAATAGGTTTAGCGAGTGGTTGTTAATTCTTATGAATATAAGGGTTTGTGTGCATTTTTTAATGTTCTTAAAATTATTATTCGATGATCGTTATCAAAAAAGAAATATTTCTGCAAAAGCAACGTTTTTGTTATGTACCTAGCAAATATATCTGATATGATATAATATACGACTTACCTGTAAAATATTCAGGAACATCCAGGATACCATTTACTTTCACAACCTACCTACTATACATTTCTGAACCATTTTCCGGTTTTGTTAACAATAAACACTTTAATCCGTTTTAAAATCTTTTGAGACGAAAGGTTTTACACTTTCTATGTTGCCGTAGTTTCGGGGAGCCGATTGATTGATTGATTTCCACCAAATATTGGAAAATATCTATAGGTGGCTAGATTGAGTCAAATCTTACGGTTCTTTAGATTTATAAGATGGCATCTCAGGAGCCTAACGAAAGGTTTATAAAGTTAGATTAAACATAAAGTACAGTGATTGGCCTCCTCTTTTGAGAGAACCCTTTAGGTAGCGTAGGTGGTATCAGGGATGTTACGAATGTCAAGTTTGCTACATTGCGCGAATGCGAAAACAGTTTACGCTGCGAATGTGCGAATGCGAATGCGATTGTAGACATCAATTATTACAATAAAAAAATTACATATGAATTATTAATCAAGAAATCGCCTTATTTCACTTTTAATTCCTAGTGCCATAAAAAACTGTCTTATTATACCAAAATAGTTTAAATACAATCAGGCTGGTGGACCAAATTGATCACAGAATGGATTCCTACAAATGGTGGTAGAAAACCGGGCAGGCCTAGAAAACGTTGGAGTGATGACATCAGATGTTTTGAGAAGTATTGGTCGCAGGTCGCACCAGATCGGGATAAGTAAAATTATATGGGGAAGACCTTTGCCCTGCAGTGGGACAATAAAAGTTAATTTTTTTTTTACCTATAATAAGCAATTACAGCAGACTGCAACTAAAACAAAAACAAACCAAGCAATCATAAAAAAAAACTCACGTGAAATAATCACGTTATGTATGCGGAATCCCCGAAACGCAGAGATATGCGGCGCGGGCGATAGGCATGGCATGGCTTGACCTGCTCATATTAATGCGAATGCGAATATCGAAGCGAATGTTCAAAATGATGCGAACCATTGGCATATGCGAATGCGAATATTTGTAACATACCTAGTATGTATATACTGTACTGTGTCACCAATTTATAAAAATTTAGGAAAAAGTCTGCACTATCGATTTATTTGTTATTGTCCGACTTTTTTTTAATGGTCAGGAAACTTAGCATTCCGTAAACACGTAGAATATACAACATACTTAAGATTGCATTGACGATGGTAAATCTTTACACACATCTGCGAAGTTCATGATCGGCTTCATCGTTACAGAAACACCCTCTGAAAATGGGTCAGTTCAACAAGCAGAGTCCGGCGCAGTGGCTCAACAACCTCGCCATGGCGAAGACTAGGGGCGGCATGCGCGGCGGGCCCAACATGATGGGCGGGCCCAACCAGATGGGCCACATGATGGGACCCATGGGCCCCAACATGGGACCGATGGGCCACGGCGGCATGGGACACATGGGGCCCAACATGATGGGCGGACCCAATCGAATGGGCGGCCCCAGCAACCAGATGATGATGATGAAGGGAGGCCCGGGCCCCATGGGGCAGATGGGGCCGGGCATGGGGCCTATGGATGGGTTTCCAGGAGGCACCCCGTCCTGCGGTGTCATGGACGGCCTCGGTGCTGATGGTGAAATGCCCTGGGACACCGTAAGTATTATTATTGTAATTTGAAATTTCTGATAAATGATGTTTTTAGAAATCGAATTTTGGGATTCAGTTTTTTTTCCGACCCTATTACACTCTGCCATTCTCACTTGCAACGCGAGGCATAGTAAATTAAATCTAATATAAATACCTAACTTCTAACTTACTTGTCTTTGGGCAGATTAAAAACATTCAGTTTTCGGTTCGGGATTATGTTACTTATTGATGTGAATAATAAAAAGTATTTTTGAAGGTTTATTTACCACTCTGTCATTGGTCAACAGAAAAACCCCTCAGTGATGTCGAACGGGATGGCCAACGGCGGCAACATGCCGCCTTGCTCGGAGCCCAGCGCCGGCGACACGCCCACCTCGGGCGCCGACACCGCCGACTCCTGCCAAGGGCCTAAAGGTAAGGCCATCAAAAAGACCGAGCGCTAACAATTTTTATATTAATTATTTTAATATTTTGGCCAAAGTGCTGCTGTACAGTTTGTTACCGTTTCTTCGGTACTTGCGCTTTGGAAGCGGCAGTAAACTTAGCTATAAGTAAATGATTTGAAGTCAACATTTACCCTATAAGAAATTGAAAGAAAAAAAAAATTACAATTATCAAGTGATACAAATATCCAAAGATAAATAAATGATTTTGACTTTGACTTCGACTATCTGCTAGTTTTTGTTTATACTAGTCTTTTAGAGCCCATCTTTATTTTCTCACTTCTTAATGCCTATTTTCCTATCCTAACACTAAGTATACAATCAAAGGTTGGTGTAGGTCCTTTGATTGCTTTAAGGAAGCTTTTGGCGACGAATCTATATGAGTCCATGGTTATCATAGCCGATTGAGTGGCGGATGAACAAAATAATTTTCATTTTGTAAAGTCCACTGGAATCAATTTGCAAAACCATTTAAGTAAACTGCAACTGAAGCCTTTGACTTCCCGCCAAAAAAAAACCTTATCAGGTAGTTTCCAACAAGTCAAATCAGAAACTTCATATGTCAAAACGAACATTGTCTGTGAGATTTTAATAAAAAAGCACGTCGTGACGTCATAGACTTCTGGTGTAAAATAATTAACTGCCTCCGTGGTGTAGTGGTTAGAGCGTTCGGCTCATACCCGGAGGCCGCGGGTTCAATTCCCGGCGGGGGCAACGACTTTGTGTTGTTGTCCTAGTTTGGTTAGGATATTGTAGGCTGATCACCTGACTGTCTGATAAGTAAGATGTTCCGTGCTTCGGAGGGCACGTTAAGCCGTCGGTCCCGGTCACTGTCTTTGACATTGGTTGCTACCTAAAACCAAGTCAGAGGCCTTTAAGGCGGTTTAAAAACTCTGACACTAGTGTTAGTCACTAACACACACGATAAAGAAAGAAAGCCACACATGTTTATTTGAAATTAAAACTTCTACACTGGAACAATTTGGAATCGACAAGCACAACCCACACCACAGAAGTGAAGATGAGCCATGCAGTCTTTTCAGTCAACTGAACTAATGGGGACAAAGGGAACTAGTTATTAATGGGACACACTAGGTGTCTTTGATTTATACAGCAGAGCTCGACTTAAGCTTAGGTGGAGATTGACACTTAGGCGTTGCCTCCACGGGCGAGAAAATCGCGACGATATAATCGTCGTGCCACCTTATTCTATACTGATTTTACGGACGTATCTCCACATGACGATATCATCGCGGTGATTTTGTGTATAGACTTATGTCAACTCGTCGCGATTCTCTCGTCCGTGGAGGCAATGCCTTAGATTTGTTTCTTAGAACTAGGATCAATTACAGAAAAAATATTTTTTATGCAGGTGTCAAAATACCAGACGAGAACCTGACTCCTCAGCAACGAGCACACCGCGAGGAACAGTTGGCCACCATCCGCAAGATGCAGCAGATGCTGTTCCCGGAGAGCGGCGGCACCAACCCCAACCAGAACCCCAACGACCCCAACCAGCCCAACAGCGACATCAACCCACCCAACTCCGCCGGCAACATGAACATGCCCTTCCCACCCATGTCTGGCATGGGACCGAACGGACCCATGGGTTCCGGACCTAACGGCCCTATGGTATCCATGTCCAGCAGCATGAACTCCGGCCCTAGTTGCACTATGTCCGGCCCGATGGGCCCTGGCGGTCCAATGGGCCCTAACGGACCGATGGGGCCAGGAGGTCCAATGGGGCCTAACGGCCCTATGGGAGGACCGATGGGCATGGGCGGACCGGGCGGCATGGGTATGGGGCACGGTTCTATGGGGCCTAATGGCATGATGGGGCCGAACGGGCCGATGATGCCGGGTATGGGGCCTAATGGACCAATGGGGCCTATGGGTCCATGCGGGATGAAAGGCATTCGAGGACCGTGCGGGGGACCTGATATGAAGGGAGGGATGTGCACAGATATGCATATGGGAAGAGGATGCGGTGGCCCTATGGGGGTAAGTTCTAAAAAACATCTTTATAAGTTAACCTTTTTATGAATTAAGTTTTATGTCAATATAGATTTTTAACTTTTTGTATTCCTTCTCTGTGACAACCTTCTGGTGCTCCCACACTGCTGTTAAAAATGTTTACAAACATTTTCTAACATTTAAATCATCATTATCCTATCAGCCACAGGAAGTCCACAGCTGGACATAAGCCTCCGCCAAGGATTTCTAAAACAACTTATTGGAAGCGGCCTGCATCCAGTGCCTTCCTGCAACATTGCACAGGTCGTCTGACCATTTAGCGGGTCGGTGTCCTACGCTCCGCTTACCGGAACGTGGCCTCCATTTGAAAACCTTTCTGCATCATTGGCCATCGGTTCTTCGCGTTATGTGTCCTGCCTATTGTCACTTTAATGAGCTAATCCGCTTGGCTATGTCAGTGACCTTCGTTCTTCTACGAATTTCCATAGTCCTCTCCAGAGCGCGATAAGCGACCTTGACCCTTCTTATGAGAGAGTAAGGGACCACGTCTCAGAGCCATAAGTCATCACTGGTAACACACATTGATTAAATACTTTCGTCTTAATGCACTGAAATACAATTTTCCGAACGCTGCAAAGCCAATCGAATTCGTCGAAAAACCTCTTCCTCGAAACTGGAACTTCCTGCTTTGATCAATTGACACAGGTAGACATACTGGTCTACAACTTCTAGGGTGGAGCTCCCAACAGAAACATGTGAAGGCGTAACGTGCACATTTGACATAACCTTCGTCTTGTCAATATTCATTTTTAGGCCGACCTGTTGGGAAACGCAATTTAGGACAGTAAAATATTGTTATTATAAGTATTTATTATTCATAATTATGATTAGTATATAACAGTATTTGCATCCAGCGCCTTCCAGCGACCAGCGATGATGTTGATGATAACAGTATTTTATTAATGTTATTATGAATTTTTATAATGTAAGTAAACATTTATAACAGCAGTGTGGGAGCACATTTCCTTTAAAAATATTGTTTTTTGCAGCGCATGCCCAACCCGATGGGTGGTATGGGCGGGCCTAAACCGTGCATGATGGGCGGGCCTCACATGGGGCCCAGGATGATGCCAGGGCCTAATATTAACGCAATGAATGGTATGTTGATGTCACTCTTATATAATTTAAGTCGGAAATTATAACCTTGCTCTTGTATTGTCCCTTGGAACACAGCTTATGTTAGAGTTCGGTTCATATAGTCTTGATTGTTGATTGTCATAGTTGAAACTACGTCTTGAATGCTCATGGTCTGGAAAAAACCTTATTGTCAGTTTTATATTGTTCTTTTTTGTTTTTGACGTGTGTTCGTAGCCTGTTAGATTTTTCGAGCTGCATGACAGGGGGACCAGCGGCTTTACGTGCCTCGAGGAGCTCGAGGTATTTTTATGCCACATGCGGTCACCCAATTTCGTTATTTTTATTAATGAATTATAAAAATGTGTTTAATCCCCTATTTTATGCAGTTTATTTTATGTCAAATCGACCATTTTCGGTATGCCAAGTATTTTATTTAAAAAAAAAAAATAGATTGAGACTTTGTGGTTCACTGCCGTGAGAGAATTTGACCTGGCATAGACTGAATAAAAAGAATTAAAAACCCCAATTTGACCCCAAAAGAATAGCGTAATGAACTTATAAGCATGCAAAAAATATAAATACGAGTATCTAGATGCGTCCATAATATATGAGCGCGGAAAGTGACGGTATCAAATTTGATTCTCTAGGCACTTAAGGGTAAGGCCATTGTAGCATTGCGTTTTCGTAACAGCTTGTTTATTTTTGACACGAAATGTGTTTATTTTGTTTTAGGCGGAATGATGATGGATAGCGGAATGATGGGCATGCACGGGGAGTGCGGGGACCACCATCCGATGCCCAACGGACCTATGTGCGACGACTATGGCCGAGGGAGGAATGTAAGTATATAGTTGACGACCTCTGTGGCGTAGTGGTCCCGGGTTCGATCCCCGGTCAGTGCCAGTTGAAAAGATGGCCTTTTTCAGATTGTCCTGGGTCTTGGATGTTTATCTATATATGTATTTGTTATAAAATATAGTATATTTGACTTCTTCTTATCGTGTGTGTTAGTGACTAACACTAGTGTCAGAGTTTTTAAACCGCCTTAAAGGCCTCTGACATGGTTTTAGGTAACGACCAATGTCATCTTTGACTTAATATCCCATAACACAAGTCTCGAACTTTCTTAGGGCCTAGCTTAATGTGTGTAATTTGCCCTTATATGTTTATTTATTTAGTTCTGACATTTAAAGCTGGCTGGTAGCGTCTTATAGGCGTACCGATGGGGATTATGGTATTTTTTAACTCGCATTGTTTTTAATGTCGTAAATATAATACATGCCGTGCGAATCCCGGCAGAGTAGAATAGGGCCACTCCAAGTCCTCCCGTGGATGTCGTAGAAGGCGACTTAGGAAATACAAGCTAAACAAAGCTTATAAACATCAACGGGACCTCGCCAACCCGTCTGGCCAGCGAGGAGAGTGTAGGCCATTACTTATTTGTATCTCTGTTCTTTCTTATGTACAAATTACAATAAAGCTTTACAAACCAACAAACAAGAGTAAATGGAATTTCTGCCACTCAACCTGCGAAAAGAAGATTATTATTCCCTTAAGTTCCAGTATATTTTGTAGGATCCCGTATATGATTGGATATTGTTAAACACAAGCGCCAACTATATGGCTTGCATTGCATAAGGTGTGCTAGTATCGAATATGAGATAAATGTTTGATGCTATAAGCAACCACAACAAACGATAATTATACCAAATTTTCTCTCGGGCACCTATTTTACAGATATTTGAATGAATGTGTCTTTGCAGATGGGCCCAGGTGACCCGGGCGGGCTGGGCCCCGGGCTGGGCGGCGGCCCGGGCCCGGGCGGCCGCGCCCTGCGCAGCCCTAAGAGCCCCGCCACCGACATCGACTGGCAGAAGATACACCACCAGTTCTTCGACGATCCCAAGTCTATGGACACTGACCTCAGTGAGTTACTGCCATCATACGTTTTAATGCAATTGACAGTTATTTTTTTAATTAGACGTTCATGCCCTTCTGCTGGGCAAAGGTCTCTCGTCTTTTCTCCAATAACTTTGTTTTTCTTTTTTTTACTAACATATTAATATAATTGTTATCTTCAGATTAATCGCTGTAATGGCGGTTTTGACAGCTTTCTTTTCGTTTTTTCATCTCAAGGCCCATTTATAAAACTCTTTTCTTGCCTGTTCTTAACCCCCGACGCAGAAGTGGGGTGTTATATAAGTTTGACGCCAATGTCTGTCTGGGTGTCTGTCTGTGTATCGTAGCTCTCAAACGGATGGACCAATTTTGATAAGGATTTTTCTTTTGTGAAAGAAAGTTTTCTTGCAGTGGTTCTTAACTATGCTTGATGAAAATCAGTTCAGCTGTTCAAAAGTTATTGGGGTGAACCCTTGAAAGTTGGCGCTTTTTAATTTGCCTGGTTAATATCCTTGTCTGTGGCATCGTAGCTCTCGAACGGATTGACCGATTTCGATGAGATTTTTTTCTTATGTGAAAGCAAGTTTCCTTGCAGTGGTTCTTAGCTATGTGTGATAAAAATAAGTTCACACGATCCTACCCGACCTACTTTGTTAAAATTTCTGTGGGACCACCTCACAAGTATACCCTTGAAACAAAAAATATTTTTTCAAATCGGTCCAGGCGTTCTCGAATCATTGGTGAATATAACATACCTCATGTTTTGGAAGTCAGCTAAAATCAAAGAAATAACGTTGTGTTATGTGCAGGCACACAAGTGAAGTCCCCGTGCTCGGAGCGCGGCGGCTGCCTGCCCCCGCCGCCCTACGGAGCCTCCCCCCTTCACCGCTCCGCCTCCGTGCCTATTGGTGAGTACCACCCCTGACCAGTCAGTACAGATGTCTACTGCCAAATAACGGAATATAAATGTCTTAGTGCCTATTGGTGAATACCACCCCTGACCAGTCAGTACAGATGTCTACTGCCAAATAACGGAATATAAATGTCTTAGTGCCTATTGATGAGTACCTCCTCTGACCATTCAGTACAGATGTCTACTGCCAAATAACGGAATATAAATGTCTTAGTGCCTATTGGTGAGTACTACCCTTGACCAGTCAGTACGAGTGTCTATTCGGCCTCAATACTGGCAAATGTTTGTTTTTCGTGTGTGTAAGTGGCCACTGGCCAACACTGGTGTCAGATTTTTCAAGGCATCTGACATTGCTTGACGACTGTCATACAATGATGACAGCCGGGACTAACGGCTTATACGTGCCTTCCGAAGCACGGAGTGGCTCGAGAATTTTGTATGCCACTTGTGGTCACCCATCCAAGTGCGGACCACGCCCGGCGTCGCTTTACTTGCGGAAGCGCTACTACTGGCAAAAAATTGAATATAAACGTCTTAGTGCCTATTGGTGAGTACCACCCCTGACCAGTCAGTTCAGATGTCTATTAAGACTCAATACACCCATAAAATAGAATATAAACGTCTTACCCCATTGCAACACAACGCTAGGTCTAGATATGGTTCAGTCAAGAGGACGTAAAAGTGTTCTGAGTTAACCTGGGATCCAAGCAGTTCCAAAGTCAACTTTTTTAATGACTCTAATAACATCTAGCATCGGCGAATGGTTACACTGGCAGGATAGACATAGCGTGCACGCATGGTTACTCGCCGTGTGGTTTCCGGCAGAGTGGAATAGGGCCACTCCAAGTCCTCCCGTGGATGTGGAAGAAGGCGACTTAGGAAAGTCAAGCCAAACAAAGCTTATAAACATAAATGAGACGTCTCCAACCCGTCTGGCCAGCGTGGAGAGTGTAGGCCAATTCCTCTGGCTGCTCTGAAAGAAGAAAGACCTGATGATGATGACGATGAAGATGGTTACAATGACAGGTCGACTTACGCGGCACCAATAACGTGTAGTGTCAGCGCATGGTTACACTGGCGGGGTCGACAAATAAGTCGGTGCAGATGCCGACGCGACAGTCGCGAACGAGCTGAAACGCCTTTAATTCAGATGCTAATTTCATCTCAACTATCCCAAAGTATTTATTTCCGCATTTCTCCCCCCAGCAACACAGTCTCCCAGCCACGGCTCGGTGCAAATGCCGATGTCGGCCGAGGCGTCCCGAGCGGGCTCGGGGCTAAACAGTCCCGCGCACTGCAAGCAAGGGCCCAAACAGGACGCGCCAGGTACGTCCCCGCTGTGTTTGAACTGTTTGTGAACGTGCTTCTGGAAGGACAATTGATTCATACATAGTTAATGATTATATTTCGTTATATAGGACTCTAAAAGGCCGGCAACGCATAGACGGCACCTCCGGTGTTGTATGTGTCCATGGGCAGCGATGACCTTTTACCATCAGGAGGCTCGCTTGCTCGTTTGCCGACTTATAACATAAAAAATATATATATATATATATATAATCGTCCTTGCCTGTGGTTTTCGGCAAAGTAGAATAGTACCACTCCAAGTCCTCCCGTGGATGTCGTAGAAGGCGACTTAGGAAATACAAGCTAAACAAAGCTTATAAATGTAAATGAGACCTCTCCAACCCGCCGGGCCAGCGAGGAGAGCGTAGGCCAAGTCCTCTGGCTGCCCTGGCCAAGTTTAGTCCTAAAGATAGCCCACACATCTTTTAGAGAGAACCGACGCCCAAATCGATTGTTCAAACCAATTGACTGTCCCGCCCTGCAACTGTCATTTTTTAGAGATAATAATATGCGAAACTTTGTCTATGGGATAGGATTAGGTGTGATATATTCGGTTGAAGTGACTCATATAATATTAATTGATCTTCACTTAGTAAGTTCGTTTGATCACATATTTTCTGCCAAAGTTTACTTCAAGAGTCTTCTTCGTCACGTCGATGATTGACAAATAAGTTTAATTAACTTACTCCTAACTAAGAGTGATATAAAATCATTGAACTCTTTGCTACGTGGTAACGACAGAGTCATACAATCCTGCCCAGTGTGGCGATAATGTCCAGCAGTGGACTTATATATAATGGTAAAGAGAGAAAAGACAATAAAATATTCTCTGTGTAAAAACATATCTTACCACTGACTTTGAAGTGAAATGTTTTTTAACCGACTTTCAAAGGAGAAGGTTATAAATTCGTCGCGATTTCGCGATTTTTGTGTATGTTTACTGATATTTCGAGGACGCCTGGACCAATTTAGAAAATTATTTTTTTATTGAAAGGGCATGCAGTTTGTCCAATATAAAATTTAATCAAAATCGGTTTTGTAGTTAGGAGTTAGTTTGTTTTTAGTTTTGAAAAATTATTACAAACTTATGTAAAACTAGTTAGCTATAAGTATTTACCTATAACATGAAATCAACTGTCCTTCCAACAATGTGTTAATTAAGTTTCAAGAGTTTTGCATGTTTAGATCAAGTTTTACCTTAGCTACTTAGAAGCCATAGAAGTAGAGCATGCTGTTCTCGTGTTAGACATTTTCCCAACCACGATTTGTTTTTATTTTTACAAAAAAAATGTGCATTTTTTATGATTTCATTTTGTTTTTCTGTAGTTGTAATGCGTATTTTTTGTTTCCCCCTCTCTCCCCGCAAAACGCTTGACGCTTGAAATCCCAACGTGTGATGAATAACAACGATAAAATTTACGCCAATATTGGAACAAACATTGGCGCCATAAGAAATCCTAGAGAAGTTGGACGATGGCGTGTTTGTGCGAACGCTGCAATGTTTGGCGGCGCAACAGCAGAAGAACCAGGGCTCGCACAAGGAGCCTAGTCTGATGCCCGTGCCCTCCCCGCAGCAAATATCTTATCTCAACCAGTTCGAAGGTAAATTGGCTTAAATGAGAGGCAGAAATAATTGCGAACCATGGGGCTATGAGTCATACGGTTTTCCAAATTATGTCTTGTGGTGGAAACTTCTAAGGACGCGTTCCCACTGAGTGCTGATGGTGTATCGTGCGAGTGCGCGCAACAATTATGTCTTTGATTGTCTTGATCTTTTGTCACTGCGACAGAATAGTTGAATCGCCTGAAGTATAAGTTCCATTTTTCAGAAAAATTACACGCAATGTGTTTAGTACGCTTGTGTGCATTTGCATGGTGCTGCGTCAGTCCTAAATCGTGACGATAAAATACTTTGTGTTTAAACGGTTAAATGAATAAAATTCATGGAGATATTTTTTTTTTGATAGGATGTAAAAATAGCCTATCTAGGTAGGTAACACATTTTGAGAACGTATGTGGGAACGCGGCCCATCTTCATTTATGTCTAAAAAGCGTATCGTCACCGTAAATGTACATTTTATTGAGAGTCTGTTTTTATTTACCCAATTTTAATTTTATAATTATTTCTGTTTACCGATTTAAGTCACCGCTTTTCATATTTTTGTACAAAACACACATTCACGTTAATGTTTTTGTTTTATACACTTAAATGTCTTGTTTTTATGTTTTATTTTTATAATGCATGCTTGTGTTTCATTTCGACGGCAAGACCTCTAGTATAATGTATTCGAGTGATGCAAAATATCAAATACACTATATGAGAGATTGCCTCACATATTTGTGTGTCGTTTTCCTTTTACTGTCTCCATTTTGGTGGTGGTTGGTGAAAATGTGCTAACATCGTCTTCATACTCTATGGCTAATTCGTCTATCATGCTGTGTGTCTATGGTGTGCCGTAAACGAGGTTTGTCTGCAGGGCAAGAGCTGACTATACAGAAGCAGCCGAACACTTCGCTGAAGGACAACGGACCTCCGTCTAACAGTGGCGGGCAGACGCCGCAGTCGAGTTCAACTCAGAAGTCACCTGCCGGGTGAGATGTCTTCACTTTTAATGATGTAAAATCTAATGAGAGGGGAGTAAGTGTGGCAACACACTGGTCTACAAGCTTATGAAATACGATTCCGACATTGTACACCCAAAGCTTAACATGATGTCGTTTTTAAATTTGTCCGTACGGATACGGAATAGTAAAATAAAAAGCCGTTAGTTATAAACCAAAAGTTATGAGCAATCAAAGATTCGATTTTCTTGCTAATTTTCACGCAACTTTTAGCGTAAATAAGCAATTAAAGAAGTGTCAAATCTCCGAAACATATTAGTCGGCATTATCTAAGATTCTAATGAATGATAATTTATTAATGCAGTAGTTTTTGCATTAAATTCCTTTTCCCAAAGGACTTAAGGTATGTTTGACGCGCTCAGTTTGCTGTGAATTATTGTGCATTTCACCTCAATGCTTCGCCCGTCACATTATTAGTTGAGCTAGTACGATGAATGAGAGTACGAGAGGCATGAAAGAGAGAATGGGATGAAAGAGTAGTCAGTAAATATAGGATCCGATACTGTTAGAGGTTGTAGTATAATAATCAGAGATCGGAAACACGGGTGCTATTGCTATCAAAAGTATAGATATGACTAAATTTCCCAGGATTTCTCGAGAATCGGTACCTTAGTAACTGATGTGAATACATTATTCTACTGTTTGATGAATATGAAATAATGAATAATTTTATGGACTTTTAGTCATGTCCATACTTTTGATAGCAATAGCACCCGTGATTCTGATAAATGATAATAATAAAATAAAATGTTAGGTGTTACAGTGTGCTTCTTTGCCGCGCCCACCCGAGAGTTTGAGCCCGCGGCTAGTTCAACCTTAATCAAGAAAAATATTTACCAAATATTTTATTTAGCTTTATTATTACAATTTCCTAACTATAACGTTGTTTCTTTTTCTTCGTAGCATGATGCCGGGTACACCAGAACCTCACGGCTCGTGCAGTGGAGGGTCGTTGTCGGAACAGCGCGCGGGTCGCTTCTCACTCGAACACAGTCCCGGGTTCAACCCTCAAACGCCCACCAGTAACAAATGCTCACAAGGTAAGCAACACTCCTGATGATCGATCAGTTACAAAACGCAGGACGGCGTCATTATTTCGGATTTCCGGTAGTAATCGGTAGATGACTGGATAGTCGTTGATATCATAATAGGTTATTCCTTTTAAACAACTTCAAGAAAGGATTCTCAATTTATCATCATCAGGTCTTTTTTACGAGCACGACCGTCTCTGTACTACCAGAGCCATACTTGGCCAGAGTAGCTAGAGGATTTGCCCTACACTCCACGCTGGGTTGGAGAGGCCTCATTGATGAAGCTTTGTTTAGCTTGATCAAATTCATTCATTCTCAATTTAAAGGATTTTTATATAACAGACGAAAAATCAAGACCGCGTTCTTATCCTTATTTTATAACAGATGAGAAATCAAGACCGCCTTGTAATCTTTATTTGATAACAGACGAAAAATCAAGACCGAGTCCGTCATCGAACCGGTCGAGCCAAGAGGGCGCGTCGAAAACCCCGCAGCGCGATGCCGGGCTCAGCCAGGGGCCCTACGCGCCCGCGTCGTCCGCGCCCTCGTGCGCCGGCAGCGTCAAGAGCAGCTGCAGTGTGGCCTCGAGCACCGCGCCCTCCAACACAATGGAGGATGCCATGGGAGGGAACACTGAGGTAACTTTAATATATTAACATTGTTTTGATACCCCGGACCCCGCAAAGTTGAAGTATCCTCTTAACGCTAAATGTTTTAAACAATAAATAAATAATTATTTAAACATCTCCTTCTGTTCTATATATCGCAATGTCACCTTCGACTCCGTTAATTTAGGCGATCTGTGATAGCCTTTATTTCAGTGACTAGATTTTTGTATATTTAATGTTTGTATTTATTCCAGACGACGCTGTCTGGCGGGCCGAACAGCACGACACTCCCGGGCCCGTTCCCCGGCTCGTGCAGCATGAACAGACCCGACAACATCCCCATCAACCCCAACCAGGGCCCCGGCGGGCCCATGGGCGGCAACTCGGCCTCCTTCGACCCCATCTCATCCCTCGCGCAAATGTCACAGCAGCTGACGTCGGGTGCTCCCGGGCCGGGTCCCCCGGGCCCTGGCGGCCCGGGTCCCATGGGGCCCTTCGCGCCCGCACCACATCACATGCCGCACCATCATTCAATGCATCCGCACTCACATCCACATATGATGATGAACGATTTAGGTAAGTGTCACGGATTGAGTTTAAATAAACTAATTAATTAACTGACTTTGTTCTGATAATCATAAAGCTAATGTTAATCATGGTTTTAGGGTGCCACATGGATAACATTGGAGGCCCTGGCATGGGCGGCCCTATGGAGGGCATGATGGGCAGCGGAGATTTCCCGCCCGACATCAACCTCAGCCCCAAAATGGGCGGCGGCAACATGGGCGGCATGGGTGGCATGGCCGGCGATGGCATGATGGGCGCGCGCGGGCCCGGCGCCGGCAAGATGCCGCCCTTCAACGGCGCCAACGTGCAGGTCAAGGCCAGCGCGCCCAACACCATCCAGTACCTGCCCACGAGACCCCAAATGCCGTGCAACTCCGGCCCGAGAGGACCACCCAGCTTAGACTTCCTACAGCGAGTTACGAGCCCGATGCAAATGGAGGGCGGCAAAGGGGGCGTCCAGTACTTCCCGGGCGCGAGGGGCATGGAGATGGAGGGCGGTATGAGGGGCGTCATGCGCGGGCCCGGCATGCTGAGGATGTCGCCGTACCCCGCAGGTTTCAATTCCCCCCCGAAAATGGGCGGGGATCCGTTCGGGGGCCCAGGCGGGCCCGGGCCGGCTCCGGGGGGCATGTGCGGGCCCGGGTTCCGGGGCGTGAAAGGCGGGATGGGGCCCGGCGTCCGGATGGGCGCCGCGCAGCCGCTGCCGCCGTCGATGGCGGGCCCCGGGCCCGGGTTCAAGGGGCAGGGCTTCGCGGTGCCGTCGACGGCGGACCCCAACTACGCGGCGCAGTTCCACAACTTCCAACAGCAGCTGTACGCGACCGGCAGCCGCGCGGGCGCCCCGCACGGGTACCCGCACGCGGGCTACCCGCCGCCCAAGTGATGGCAGCGCGCCCGCGCCGCCTCCGCCCCGGCCTGACGCCGCACCAGTACTTAAAGGGACCTGTGTCACGCAGCCTCACCTTAAGTGGCGTTTCGAACTGATCCCTCTCTTAGCAGTAGCGCGGTCGGCGCTCCGCGACTGTTGCCGGTATTTCGGTGTCGATGTTTGCGAATACTAGTTTTGTCGTCGTTGAATTTTTTTGTACCAAGAGTACTGATATTTTGCTATGTAAAATGTCTTGCAATGTATTAATTCTTTTATTTTGAAATCGATATCTCGCTTTTCGAATGATTAATGCTAACTCTTAATAATGTAAGCCTGATATAATCTATACTACAATAAATACCGATATTTATATCGATACTGTCAAAAGTACCCAAATCGATTTCAAAGTATCGATACGTCGGGAATACCGGTGCGCAGTCCGTGCTCCGACCGAGCGTCGTTTATGTTAGTGAATGCGGATGCGTTTGTACAAACTGTACAAAATTAGACGTGTTATTGTGTACTCTACATAATTTAAAGTACATTCTAGAAGTATCGTTTGCTTATAGCAATAAACTAGGTTAAGATTATTTTTTTTTACAGAGACATGTCAGGATTTCAGCGTATTCGGTTCCTTTACTTAGCTACTTTATGTACGATTCCTATGCACACAGATATCTAGTCAATTTTGAAATTAACGGAGCCCGACCCTGTGCACCGCGACGTGACTTCGCTCCGACGCACCACATTTCGTAACTCGATTCGTCCTTTTTACTTTAAGACTTAATCTAATTAGTGAAATTGGTTTATTCGTAATTTGGCGCACGGCCAGTAACTCTTGAAATTAATTAACCAGTAATAACTAGTTTTATTACTTTGATCTGATAGCAATGTTTTTCTGTCTTCCAATACCTTTAATAGACTCTTAATTATACAGTAAGGAGTATTATTTGTACTCACTGCTTCAACTTTACAACACGGTTAGTGTAGTCTTACTTTTAAATATTTAAAAGTACTTAAAATCTAATGCCATATTATTTGCCACATGGTTTTACTGTCGTGATATGTTGTATCTTAATTTATCGCTTTCTACATTGATGCCAACGTTTTCACGGTTTTTACGGCATAGTATTAATATGCTAGGTAGTAGTCGCACATTGTGGATTCACAGTGGCCTTTGATTCGCGTCGCCTTGTTTGAGAGCGGGCGCCGGGCACTTGACCCGCGGGGGGTGGGCTGCGGGTGCTACCGCAGACATAGTATGAGTATTACGGACAGAACGGCGTATAAATTTATTTCTGTTTTTCCTAAAGGCTGACTGGTAGAGAATGCGTTAGCATTAAGTCCACCTTTTGTACCATTATGGTCAATAAAGATTTAATAATAATAATAACGGCCCGAGGGTGTTGAGCGGTCGACTGCGGGCGTCTGGCCGCCTTGACGAGGCGAGAACGGCGCAGAGGTTCGGGTCAGAGACCGGGGCGCATATTGCGCAGGACCTTAGGAGACTCCGTTCGAAAAGTAATACCCATATTAATTCTGTGGTGCGTCAGGACTGCTAAAGCTGCCTACACATGACACAATTCGCTTGTCAAGTAATTCGAGGAATAGCCTCTAGGAGGTTTCTCTAACCAGATTATGAAATAAGGTCATATTAGTTTAGATATTTTCAAAAATCCCAACGACCATCATTTTCAAGCAAGGTCAAATTTATTTGAGGATGTGACGTCACCATGAAGTGGATTAACACTGTCACTGTTGTCTATCAACACGAAAATCAACATATCGACGATAATAATTAAAATAAGAGACATTTACAGTTGACAGATGTTATTGACTTCTATTGCTGTGTGTCGTCACTTCCGATGTAATGTTTAAATTACATTAAAAAATCCTAATAAGTAGTAGATTTACTTTCCTAAAATTGACTATATTTTCGATTAAGGCACTTTTATATTCTTTTATCTACGCACATATCATAAGTGCTCTAAAATGCGTTCAGAAACCATAGGCAATAACTAGCATTACCAACCAGTAGGAATTAACGGAGACGTAATGATAACATTACTTCTTGAAATCAGTAGGTAATGAGTTTAAATTTGGAACAGCACCCAAATTTTAATGGGTGTCTATTCTAGTATCTATAGATATTAAAACAGTTATCAAGGCGAATGCCAAATTCAGTATATTTTTTAATATACATCGCACGAGATCTGGAGTGACACAAGAATAGGGGCGTTCATTCGTTTGTCTCTGATTTAAAAAAATGACAGATTCGAATTTCGAAACGCCGCCATTCCGAGTTGTCAATAGTTTGTTGATTTTTAAATTACAATGTAATTCAGGTCAATTCCCTACGGTTCCTGAACCTATCTTAGAGCACTATGATTATTATGTGTGTAGATAAAGTAATGTATGCAACTATACATAATTAGGCATAACAACACTCCTGTGATGTTGTTATGAATACACATTCGTGTTGTAATGCCCTTCATTATGCACAGTCGCATAAACTACTATTATATTTCACACAATACTTTTATATTCTTAAGTTGACAAGCCACTTTAGCATACAATCTAGAGCAGATTGTAATGTGTGTCGACATGTACTGCAAATTGTATGCTAAATGTGTCGTGTGTAAATTGCTTTATTGCGAGTGAACTAATACATAGTACGTACTTAAAACTTCCTCTTAAAAATAACATGAAATAAGCACAAGGAACTGTTTTCATTGGACTATATGTTGACAGCATTTTAAATATTATCCAATCTCAGCAATTTTAAATGTGCTGCCATCTAGTGTGAGTTTTATTCGACCTCATTGACCAACAATCTGATATAAAAAGAAAGAATGTTCTAGAAACTCCGATATAAGTAGATATATCAATCAATGCTCGCAGTCCGCTGTCCACTTCACGCCACTCGAGATTATTGAGGGCCAAACCACAGACTAAAGCTTCGCTTGGAGTACGGCAGAGTAGCTAGTACATTATTGTGTATTTTGCTATCTACAGGAATCATACAGAACCACATTTTTTACTGTCGAGCTTGCCATACTTACTGTGACGCACTTTTTGGAACGAAGTTTCTTATCGCGCGAAAGGGGGCTACACGGAAAAAATTAAAACCAAAAGTTGTAACGACACTTTTTGCTATAGTTGTAAGCCGTGCGGCGTGCGCGTGTTTCTCTGTCTGTCTCTCTCTCTCTCTCCTAATTAATCGAAAGGAACTTCGTTCCATCCGGGTGTCCCTTCCCTTGACACCCCTCAAGTTTTTAGTCTATGAAAATAGAACCCATGCAAATAAGCAGTAACGCACACTATTCTCGCCGTACTTTTTACGCGTCTTATGCGTAACTGCATATGATTGCATCGGTTCTATTTTTACAGACTAAAAAGTGCGTCACGGATAGTCTGTCGTCTGCGTTGGGCCTAAATGTGGATGACAAAGATAGAGTTAGAAAATCGCCTCCTCTGTTGCCTAACGTTTTTCGGACGAGTAGTATTCGGAGGGTAGAAATAATTTGAACTAAAATACTGTTTTTGATTTATTTGGTGGTTTAAGTCATCGTTATAATTATTTGTCCAACGTATTAGTAAGAACGGATAGTACATTTGCATGTCTGGGTGTTTGCCTAGTTCTACACTAGCCAAACCCGCTGTCCATGATCCGTTTTTAAACCTATTTGAGTTTTGGTATTTTCTGTCTCGTTTTTTCAAAGATTGAAAAAGATAAAAGGTTGTTTTGTCTCTTTTATATTTTAATTATAATTTTTTAAAAATTAAACGCCGACTTCCCTAAAATCTACTCAACCGATTTTGATATAATTTCCTAGGGACCACCTGTCAAGTATGCTCTTACAAACAAAATAAAAGTTTTTAAATTGGTCTCCAGGCTTCATCGAATAATCCGTGAATATACTTAAAAAAAACTGACGAATTCATACTCTTTTTTGGAAGTCTGTTAGAAAAGGATTTACAAATTTTATTTTAACCGACTTCCAAAAAGGAGGAGTTTATCATTTCGTCGCGATATTTTATGTATGTTCACCAAAAGATGCCTAAACCGATTTGGAAAATTGTTTTTTTTTTTGTTTGAAAGGGCATGCTTGTCAGGTAATCCCGTAGAGATGAAGTCGGTTTTTAGCATAGACATAGTTTTTTTTTACTACGTGTTTTGAAATATTATATATATGCCAATAAACGACAAGCGAAGCTTTTTTCTGGTCTGGCCCTAGCGCATGGCAATATGAAGAAAAATGCACAACTGAGTCCAGAAAAAAAACCCGCTCGCGATTAGATAGTGTTAATTTAACTGTAATTAATTAGTGTAAGGTAAAGAATGGTTCTTGTTTTAGGCTAAGCGAAGAGCAATGATATAAAATAGTTTGTGTAATATTGATAAGAAATGAAATTAAGATGCAAACTATTGGTTGTGATTATGACACAATTTGTTAAGTTGTTCGTGTTCGTAGACTTGTGACACATAATTGTGAACTTACTGATTTCACGATAAGGCCCTTTTTTATTTTTTATTCCCTTGTTTTTTGGATATTTTTTACTGTCGTTCTCGTTTGTACATCGCTAACAATAATTGTACAGAGTACTTTTGGACTTAATTTAAGGCAATAAATGTATTTATTTTATAACTCGTGATGTAAGAATTTATTCTTAATTATTATAAAAAATATATGATATGCTTGTAAATTCATGTTTTATTTCTATTTTTAATTAATGTAGATACATGTAATATGGTCCCCGATGCTCCTACTTCATCCAGTCTAGTTAGATTTGCTACCTTTGCAAAATAGGGGTGACGACAGGGTTCGACAAGTATGATTGTAATTAGTCCGTCTTTTAGATTATCCAAAAATAATGGACCCGTATTTTTCAAATTACCAAAAAAGTAAAAATTCACAAAGTTACGAAGCATCAAAGTTTCGGAGTGGGGGCTTGCGACGTCACACTTAAGTAAAAATCGTGCTTAAGTGTGACGTCACGCGAAATTTCAATGCGCTGTATCTTTGTCATTTTTGGTTTCTCAGAGAAAAGAAAAAATATGTGTACAATATTTTTTTATAATCTAACCGATGAACCAAAAATATTTCTCCATTCGTCATGCCTAACGCGCCAAACGAATGCACTTGCAAGACACGTGATTTGCAGAACGTGCGTCTTGCAGGATGTTTGTCGGTCAGACTGCTTACAGAAAGTATTGAAATAGTTTCCAGGGTAAAATAGTTATGAGATTTACAGGCTGCTTTCAAACTAGCGAGTAAAGAAAGTACATACCTACACTTTTTTATTATTTGGTCTGAGCCTACACATACTACACATAAGCTCACATAAATACTAATTTATAGTATAGTGAGAAAATAAGGAATGTCTGGCACATCTGATCTGTGGCTCTTGGATGCTCGGTCTTGTACACTAGCTACCGAATAAGCGCCTACATCACTATATAGTTTGCGGTTGGGTAGGGACAGTGGGTCAACGAGATACCTGGGTAGAGGGCCGGCCATATAGGTATAAAGATACCTATATCTTGAATTTTGTCTTAAACTCAAAATAATATTAATTTGAAAATAAATACTTAATCAGAAGGATTTTAAAGAACTCAATAAAATAATTGATAAAAAATAATATTAGAAATAAGAATAAAAGAATTAAAAAACTCCAAATACAAAAAAAAATAAGATATAGGTTTTTTTATTTGAAACGCGGAGTCACCTAAACGAATGGTTTTTCCATACAAAAAACCGTTCGTTTAGTGACTCTGCGTTTGAAAAATCGCACCACAGGTATCTCGTTGGCTCACTGTACCTACTTACAAAAAACACGACCCATAAATATTGGTTTAGATCAGGTTTAGATGATGAGGAGAAAACAGAGCCATCTTTTGATTATCTTTGTAAAGTAACATTACATACAACGCCATCTAGTAGAAAATGATTGTAACAGCTAGTGGTTGACCATAGACAAGTGATGCTCTGTTTTTTTGGTTACGCTATGGCATCTCAGTGTTCATTGTGATATAAAAATAAAATATATTTTAATGATAAAAAAAAATAAACTCTCAAAAAAGGGAAAATTCATGGATGCATTTTGATATTTAAAAAATGTATAATAGTATTATAAATTATTTCCAACTAATATATTCTAGTCCAGTGAGTGACTGATTAAAATTTGTCATGTAAATAATTAATATAATCGTAATAGTTAAACTATTAATTATAAGTATATTATTGGCGTTTTTATACATGATATAGGTCAACAAATAAATTAATATGAAAATACTAAAATAAGGGAAAGTGGCATCCTTGACGAAAGTGGAAAATTACTCAAACAAAATCTCATTTATTATTCGAAATTAAAAAGTTATGAAGTTGTCTATGGAAACAGAACGGAATCTTGTAAAAGATTAGGCCATTTCATAAAACAAATGTATAGTAACTCGCAGAAAATATCTTCGGGACAGTTGTATTTATTTCAACTTTGCATTTTATTTTAAATTGAATCGTGAGCCGGATTTTAGGTCCACTGAAAAGGATTCATCTTCGACTTGCAGAAGGGTTAGCAGTCTCGATTCTGCAATAGAAAAGATTGCATTGAGAGGAGACGTAAGGTAAACATCGATTTTAATTTTTTCTTCTAAAATGGTTTCGGGTATTAAAATTAAAAGAATACAAGTTTGTATACGTAAGAGGTTGTGTCTTGAGTGTTTATAGTGTATTTTTAGTGCATCCTTGTACGAAATGAAAGTTTGACTTTTGCCACATATTCTTTTGAATGGCAGCTGACGGACGTACATCTAGTTACGAGAGTAGGTACATAATTGCTACGTAAACTGTTTTCTATGTGTCCAAACTTGTTTTCTTTATTTTGGGTGTAATTGTGTGGTTAGAATAGCTAAAGTATTGTTTTTTCCGTGGGTAACTTAACAAATTGTGAATTTGTCAAAGGTGGGTTGAGTCATTGTTGAGATCCATTATCAGGCCAACTTTGTTGGGGTCCCCCTGTGCATGAGCTGGATGTCTTTACATTATTCTGTAATGTAGAATAAGTATAAGGTCAAAATAACCTGTTTTTATTATTTGATGCTGTGAGTAGGTAGTGATGTCTATATATTTTATGTGACAAAGGCTTTATCAGCAGGATAATGTGATTCATACTGAGGTCTTGAATGCATCCTTTTGTCTTATAATTTCCGCAAACTTGACCAATCTTTTTTGTCTTACATCAACTTTCAGGAGCAAATTACATACAGATTGTTGAATGAAAGAAAAGTTCTATGTTTTAACCTATTTTCATTGATTTAATTATGTTTTAAGTGTAGATTGGGTACATATTTCAATAAACATTAGCCTAGTTGGGTGTCACAACTTGCTTTTACTCTATGGTTTCTGTTTTCTGTGTTATCAGCAATCAGCTGAGAGGATTGTAAATATACGATATACTGTTGTATGGCCATTGTGGTAATTAGAAATAGAGACAGAAATATAAAAATCACAAAACAATGATAATGTATGTTACAAACATTTTACAACTAACCTCCTAATTTATGAAAATTAACAGCCGTTTTCTAAATTTATTTCAGTTAAAATATGTTTTGCCTCATTCTTTCAATATCCAATATTGAAAAAGGGAAAGGAACAAATCATGTTTTATCTTGCATAGGTTTAGCAAACGGAAGTTAATTTTTCTCATATGAGGTAAACCTTTAACATGCATAAAATAGCACTTATGACATTAAAAAAACTATAACAAACATTTTGTCACAAGTGATATCTGCTTAGCGTAACTGGGTAACAATTTAGCCTAACAGTAGCACTATTCTTCTTCTATACTTAACCTGTACTAGATAGCCCTGCACCACAGTTTGTTCGCTGGAAAAGTACTTAACATCTACCGTACATTAACAGAGCCGAAATCTTTTAGTTCCTACTTACCTAGCTCAAATTGCTAGGTACAGTAAAGCTAACCTAACCTTTTTAGTAGATAGTAAGAAAACATTTTCAGAGCTGAAATCTTTTAGTACCTACTTACCTAGCTCAAATTGCTAGGTACAGTAAAGCTAACCTAACCTTTTTAGTAGATAGTAAGAAAACATTTTCAGAGCTGAAATCTTTTAGTACCTACTTACCTAGCTCAAATTGCTAAGTACAGTAAAGCTAACCTAACCTTTTTAGTAGATAGTAAGAAAACATCTACAGAGCCGAAATCTTTTAGTAGGTACCTACCTACTTACCTAGCTGAAATTGCTATGTACAGTAAAAATAACCTAACCTTTTTAGTAGATAGTAAAAAATATCTGCAGAGCTGAAATCTATTAGTACTTATTTACCTGGCTCAAATTGCTAAGTACAGATAGTAAAAACCTTCCATTTTACACTCATCCCTTCTTGCACAAGATTGCTTAACATAAATAAATTATATAAATATGTACGGACAAATTGCACTAAAGGAGTTGGCCCCATAGTAAGTTCGAGACTTGTGATATGGGATACTAACTCAACAATACTATATTTTATAACAAATACATAAACAGATAAACATGATAAGCTTTGGCAGTAAGAGGTTACTACAAGTTTTCCTAGATATACAGATTAAAAAAAATAAAGCCTTAGCTGCCGGAAGTAAAACAATTTCAAAAGCTACTAAAGCCTTACTTAGCTTTTCTTTCTTGTTTAACCAGTCTCTTAAAAATGTACATTTCAAAAGAACTTTATAAAGACTTATTAAATGTAGCTTTGATTTGTTAAAATGTATGTTATTGTAGTTAAAGCAATAATCACATACCAATAAAAAGAAAACAAGACCTTTCACACTTGATCTGGGCAGTGAACATATGTCGCCAACAACTGACAACTGATTAAACAATACTGCTTGTGTAAAAGAATCAATACAAATTTTGCATAGTCATTTGTAGATTTTTCAGGGGGAGCAAATTCAAACTTTATTGTCATTTGATTACTTATAGAGGTCCTCACTCTGGACTTCCCTATACAAATGAATTCTAGCTTTTATTTTGAAACAACATTTCAGAATTTTGCAACATTTTGTAATTATAAAGCAACTGCATACTTATCTGGGATTTTAACTGGTATTTTACCAGTAAATAAACGAATGTGAAAGAAATTCACCTATTCTCACAGAATTAATAAAGTATTACACACAGAACAGAATCTCCTAAGGTATATTAATTCTGTGCTAAATGTATCATTAATTTTTTGACCATCAACATTGAAAACAACTATACACTATATTTTTCAAGTTCATATTTTAACTTTGGAAAACCAATTGGAATCCTAGTAGCAATTTCAAAATCTTGTCTTAATCTGATAGTTAGATAAATTCTTACAAAATAATAGGTAGGTATGTTTGTATGGAAAAGTCGAGTAAGGTAGCAATAACAAAACAAACAATCACACGTACAAACCTAAAAAAGATGCCTATTGTTTTTTTCACATTAAAATTTTTCTATCTTCTAATCCATTATAATGTAGTATTTCCTTATCAAGTGAAGCACTATACATCCTTATGAGGATTTGAAGTGTTTCAAAGAATTTATTTCACATTACGACATTTATACATTACTTACTCAATACATACCAGTATTTTAACCAGTTACTTTTATTACTCATATCAATAAGTAATATACTCCGAAATCGAAATATTTTTTTCTATCTGCTGAAAAATAAGCAAATTATAAGCTTTTAAAATCTGATAGAAGGGGAAACTGTTAAGTAACAGACAAAACATGCATGTACAGCGCTCTGACGTCATTGCTATTAGGAAAGAGATAGTGAGATGTCCCCACCACGCACTCTTATATTTAAAATGCTTATTGCTACCTCATTAGCTAACCAATTTTCTTGCCGTTATCAAAAATATTTCTTTTCAGTGGTATTTTTGTTTTATACAACATATTAACCAAAATCATACACAGTATGCTCTGTCTGCCCCATTAGGGATAAAGACGTGATAGTATGTATGTATGTATACACAGTAAAAAAGCCTATTTACTTTAACTAACGCATAGCAAATGAAACAGTAAATAAGGTCACCAATTGACAAAGCTATTTGGCATATAGGCTACCATACTTCAAACATAGACAACCTTCGTGGCGTAGTGGTCCCCACGCTAGTCCGCCACCCAGAAGTTCCGGGTTTGAATCCCGGTCGGGTCAAGTTGGAAAATAAACTTTTTCAAATTGTCCTGGGTCTTGAATGTTTATCTATATATGTATTTGTTATAAAATATAGTATCGTTGAGTTAGTATCCCATAACACAAGTCTCGAAATTACTTTGGGGCTAGCTCAATCAGTGTAATTTGTCCCTATATATAATTATAATAATTATACTCCTTTAATTTTTCCATATGACTAGTGGGTTAGTAGCTAGTGCAATTGTTTATGTTTTGACTTGTAGTTATTTATTTAAATGTCATACAACAGTAGAAATATATTTTAAATTGATTTAGTTTCGAATTGAACGAACCCAATTGAACACTTTAAACATGATTATTGATTTTTACCTAAAACCAAAAACATGTAATGAAAAATTTCGCCACGAGTAGGATTCGAATCCATTGATGACATTATCACACCTGTTTTTCTACATAGAATACTTATGACACTAATATTTTAAAGGCAAGAATGTGCCTATGTTTGTTGGTTACTCGTTTCCGCGCAAACGGCTGGACTAATTTGATAAAATTTGGTAAGCAGAAAGCTAACATCCTGGATTAACACATAGGCTACTTTTTCAGCGGGTAACACCGCGGAGCGTTGCTAGTATGCTATAGTTTTTTTATGGCCCAAAAACAACACACCCAGAGCCGCAGACAAATATACCAAGTAAGTCTGTACAAGCATTTATTACCTTTGCTGGAACCTCTTAGTTTGGAATTTCAGTTTGTCTCATGTTAGGGTTAAAACGGGAAAATATTGCATAAAGTCTGACAAGTAAATGTGTTGACCACTAACACAGACCCATTCCCATGTTAGGGCTCTATGTAAAGAACAATGTAAGGAATCAAGTAATAGTTTATGATTATTGACGATAAATGTTTCACTTATTGACCTTTTTATAATTATATCGAACAATGACTTTATGTCATGAGAAATCTCTGATGTGTGTACACTATCTTAATAAGTACTATACATATAATGAAGTTGAAGTCCCCCAGTCAGCATATGTGTATTTGTTTGTACAGTTTATAGTAACTACTAGTTCAATTTTGATGTGAGTTTCAAAGTGTAAAATTTTTTTGCAAAGATATTCATAAGTATAAAAAAACAAATAGTGACTCTGATGATCAATTATCAGGATTCAGAATAAATGAACTTGAAATTTATAGTTTAATAATTGATAAAATATACTTAAAGTTTTTTTCTACTTCGTAAAAAAATTATTTTACATGGGCGTAAAATTAAAATATGTTATAATTTATAGAACTAGTCCTTGATTGAAGGATTTTTGTCTTGAATTTCTTATAAATTTAAATTGTTTGACTTTTTTCCATAATTAAGTGTCTATAATGTATTGAAGATGGGTACAAAATTTACAATTTAATTTTGATAATTAAAAGAAAATAACGGCCAAGTGCAAGTCGGACTCGCGCATGAAGGGTTCGGTACCATTATCTATAAAAAATCAAGTTTGTAGAGCCTAAGTATTTTTAGTTTTATAGCAGCAACAGAAATACATAACCTGTAAATATTTCAAATGTCTAACTAGCATGAGATACAGCCTGGTGGCAGAAAGACGGTCAGCAGAGTCTTTATAATAGGGTCCCGTTTTTACCCTTTGGGTACGGAACCCTGAAAAGATTGTTAATCTATCCATCCAATACAAACCATAAACCAATACATTTACTCAATTTAGGTACATTCACTACGCATCTTTTGTTGTCGTATTTTGATTGTGTATAATCATGCATCAGTTGTTTATATTTTATTATCTTGCTACAAATGTTGTCTTATTTATCACTAATGTAAGTATGTGAAATTAACCATATTTTTGGTTCCCAGATATGCATAATCTGTGTTGGTTTACTTATAATTTTATTATCTTCGAGAAATATCTGTAGGACACTGGAGTAAACACAAAGTAGATTGAAAATTATATATTTTTTGTATTTGCACACCAACAAATTAAATGTACCAAAAAGAATATTATCACTAACGTAATAGATACCCGACGTCTTAGAAACTATTGGAGAGTCCTAAGTAGGCAAAACTGCTAGTAGCGGGTAGGAACACGAGAGATGGTAGCACACACGACCAGCAAAAAAGTGTCAAAGAAAGTGTTGAGAATTGAAATAATAGTAATAAAAGATTTTATTTATTTATTTATTACCTTATAGCGCCATCTAGTGACAAGTAATATAAATAATTATGTTTATAAGGCGATGGGTAGGCATGGCATGACTATACTTACCAGTTTTAAAATAAAATGCTAAATTTTCAATACGTGCTAACTAAATTATGAAATCAACTTTGTTTATGTCTGACATCCGTTGACGTTACGACAAAGATACAAAGTCCTTAAAAAAGAAAAAAATATACAAAAACAAATATATGCAACTACAATGAGGCGTTTTCCAGTGAAAAAATGAGGTTAAAAACATTCTCAATAGATGGCGCTTAATAGTTTTAAGATCGTTCTGTTAAAGAAAGGAATAGGCCGTTTGGTTCAATGCTTTTAATAAATTTGTAATTGATTAACCAATCTTGTATTTTACTATGATTTAATTAAAATACACATTTTTTTTTTCAAAGCTAAACTTACTAATTGAAAATGTTATATTAATTAGACTTTGGCACATCGATTAAAATGATCGCTGCGCCATCTATTTTATGTAACGGTACCATATCTTTTTTTGGAAACCGCCTCATTTAATGGGAATTTTTACTATTTGTTATGTTTGATAAATTAGTGGCAATCGCTATCGTATCATTTCTTAATTCAGAGCTCTGCACTTATCTGTCGTATCTTGGGAAATATCTATGACGATTTAGTGGTAGATAAGCGGAAATCGCATGTTTATATATTTTGTTACTACTGCCTTAAATGATTTATTTAAAGCCATGTACTTAACAAGAAAAGTAGGTTTTGAAATATAATAGCCAAGCAAAGATCTTAAAAGAATTTATAGATGTGTTTTGCTCTCTCATTTTTTATGAACAATTTACTATCAAAGTTTTTGAAATGTAGCAAGGTTTCAATGGCCTTAATTTCGGTATATCCATAAATATGACTTGTCATTGGATTGGACAAGACTGTAGATATTATTATTTAAATTACTGGAAAAATCTTGTTTTTGTTCCAATGAAAGGAAATATTTGTCAGGTAGTCTCATATAAATTTTTTATCAAAATCGTTTGTGCAGTTTGATGCTGAAGTCCCTCTTTAATTATTAAGAATATGTTATAGCAGGAATCAGCCTATCCTTTAAATTTTTCAACTCTGCACCCACAAACTAGCAGAGTAATTGCTGTGATTTTTTTTATACATACTGATGTCTCAATTATTTTTAATGTCAGTTAGCTACTTACAAACAAAAACCTCTCGACCTCTCGCATCACGATTTGAGTTCAAAGGCTCCACCTGATAAGCAACCTTAACCCAATAGTAGCTAACATACACTTGCTCAAAACATCTCACGCCTCCTTTCTAATAGCGAAACTTACATAATGCACATCTTTGGTGTTCGTATAGGTCAGTACCAGCTATCGAGGTGTACCGATAACAATGTCTTTGCGTGTTACACTCACGGTAAAGTGTTAGATATCCTTACTAATATATTAATGCGAAAGTAACTCTTATGTATTTTTTTATTTAACTCTTTACGCTTTGACCACTGTACCGATTTAGATGAAATTTGGTATGGATATAGTTTGAGACCCGGGGAAGGACATAGGATATTTTTTATTTACTTTTTATCCTGGTATGTCAAAAATTAGGGCCACGCCCACAACGCCGCGGGCATCAGCTAGTGTCTGTTATAATCAAACCTACACAACCTCTTAATTAGCCCTCGTTATTGATTGAGAATTTAATCCCAATCTTGAAACAAAAATAAACAGTACAGTATCTACACCTACACACCTTTAGAGATTATTTCTCCCACCTTGGCTTAAGTTATGGAATAAGATCCCTGCCACTGCTTTTCCTTTGGGCTAAAATATCTAACAAAAAAAATAAGTGACCTAGTAGGCCTCCGTGGGCTAAAACACACACATACAAAGGTCCTGTTACGCCCCGCCTGCTGTAACTATAATTTTACAAAACTAAAAACCGACTTCTTCCCCAAACTACACAACCGATTTTGTCCAGGCATCTTCGATTAATCTGTGAACATACATAAAAAACCGGCCAAGTGCCAGTCGGACTCGCGCACGAAGTTCGGTTCCGTACCATTATCTATAGAAAAGTCGCGTTTGTTTTATGTGAGCGCCCCCTTTAAATATTTATTTTTTAATTGAACATACAACGAAATATTCTGTAAATATTTCAAGCGTCTATCTTTTGCCGTTATTAATATCGAGCAAAAAAGGGCAAAATAATCGCGTTGGTTGTATGTGACCCCCTTAAGTATTTATTTTATTCTGATTTATGTAATTTTTTATTATAGCGACAACAGAAATACATCATACTCCTTATATGTTTTCACGTTTTATTTTTCTTTTATTTGGTCGATAAAGTTAAACATTAATTTCAAACCTCTGACAGTTTATTTTTAGACATATTTTCCCACCTGGTCTGTGTGATAGACTCTTATCGTTGTTTTCCTAAAATAATAAGCAACATACTCTCGTTTATTTTATATATCTGTCATTGTTGTAACATGCTTGTTGATGTTTATTTTGAAATAGTAATTACGTCATCTGTGTTTACTATAGCTGTATCAATCAACTTTTTATTACTTTATGTGCGTCCACATTGCCTTACCTTCCATGTAAAAATTTTAATAGACTTCTCATACAACAACTGCATTTCCAAGGATAATAAGGTTTTAAAACATATTGCACAAATCAGGGCCGTAGCCAGGCGGGGTTTTGGGGGTTCAAACCAGGAATGTTACGAATGTAAAATTTTCCACACTCTCGTGTGCGAATGTGAATACGAATGTGTTGGCTGCGAATGCGAATGTAGACATTGAGTATAACATAAAACATATATAGCAAAGAATAATATAAATATATAAATCGCCATATTTCACTTTTCATTCCCGTTGCCATAAAAAAACTGTCTTAATTATCCCAAAATAGTTTAAAATGCAATAAACTATTTGTTTACCTTATGAGAAATTACTGCAGACTGCAACTAAAACAAAAAACAAGCAATTACAAAAACTCACGTGAAATAAACCCTTCCTATTGGTCAAAATAATAATGCGCATAGTTCGAAACGCAGAGAAATGCGGTTCACAAAACATTCGCACAGATTGATTCAAATGCAAATGTCGTTGCGAACCTGATGCGAATTTCAGTTAAATCCCAAGTTCAAGCACCCTCGAAATCTCAGAGTCAACCAAGTGTAGGTAGACTCTGGCAAAACTCCCCCTCCCCCCCCATCTGAAACACATTTCTGGCTACGATCAAGGCACAATGAAGTCTCCAGGAGGGGGTTGACGTCAGGCGAACGGCCGGTTTTGAAAGTAAAACAACAGCCAAATCGTATATGGTTCCGGTTTTTTGTTCCCTAGTTATATGTATATGTGAATTTTTTTAAAACCTTCACCCCCCATAAATTTTGCACGGCTTAACCGATTTTAATCAAACATAGCTAAGGCATACGGTCGAGAGCTACGATGCTACAGACAGACAGACTTGGCGTCAAACTTTTGGGTCGGGGATCAAAAAGACACTGCCGGCAACCGGAATCGGCAGTGGAACCGGTCTCAGGGAAAGGACAATGATTAGATGCAATGTTTATTTACTAAACAAAATATAACATTTTTTTACTGTATAGAAAGCAATATTTATGTTGTAAACAATCTATGTGTTACGTCCTTACATATAATTTTATGCGGCTGTTAAGTCATTAGTCAAACAATTAATTTTGATTTATTATGTTTAGTAAATGTTATACGTAGATACCGTCGCCAATGAAAGTAGCCACTTCGTTTGTGTGATTAATGATATAACAACGATAACACTTGTGCCCGTAGTAAATAATAAAACCGGCCAAGTGCGAGTTGACGTCGCGCAAGGTTAGCTAGCAAAATTCATGAGATACAGCTTGGTGACAGACAGACAGACAGACGGGCGGACGGACAGTAGAATCTTAGTAATAGGATCCTGTTTTTACCCTTTTGGATACGAAACAATAAAAACGGTTCGAGAGAGTAGGTAGTCTGCGCTTCCGTTGTCTCGTCTTGGCGGGGGCACTGCCGTGCATCCAGATTTTGAGCCTTTGGGTCCGTTCAGACAGAGCGGAAAATAACAACCTTGTTGCCATTATTCAAAGTATCAATTTGTATGAATATGGCTCAGGAATATGGACGCAAACTTCAAGCGTGGTCCAGCGCATGCTCGTCGCGCACGTCCTCAAGTCCGCCCACGCGGCCGCGAGCATGCCAGAGACCGCGCGAGCAAGTTCAGACGGGCTCGCGTCGCCGCCTGTACTTTCAGTGTTGCTGCTAAGTTTTTCCTGTATTGACGGGTAATTCGTAGTTTTTACTGGTACATCATTGACGAAGAAAAATGGATATTTTTAGTGCAAAGATAAGTTTGTTTATTAAGGTGTCAAGTCAAGTGTGTTTTTTACTCACCTCAAGCACTTATTTTATTTTAATTATTATGGAAATCTAACAGCCATTTCTTATCTATTTAAAATTCGTTTTTCTACTGAAATAGTTTTACGATGGTTTTAATTTAGATTTTCAATGTGTGGGTGTAACATATTTACCAACATTTCAAACTTTTCGTAATCCATTTTATAATAAGTCATAAGTAACGTTCCCCTGTATTTTAAATTAGCACATAGAGTATGAAATACACCGAACATACACAGTTTTTGCCATACGTGTTATGTCCAAGCGAGGCGCGCCTCTATGGACTTTTGACATAGTTTTCTCTTTTTCCCTTTATTTATATGTTGTTCTTCCTCCTCTGCGCAATAACTACCATATCTTAGTCGATCATTTTCAAGTACATACGATCGCACCGAACGTTAACCAATGCGAAAGTTTTTTCGCGTCGACTCGCGTATTTGCGCGCGACCTCGCGCGGTTTCGAGCATGCTTTCGATGTCGCGACGTCTCAAAGCGCATTTTTGCTCTCGGCAAAAGAAGGCTCGAGTCTGCACGAACATTTTTCCTCTCTGTCTGAAATGACCCTTTGGAGAGTTTGACTATTTTGTTAGGAGTTTAACTTCCAATAATCCAATGTCTGAAGTTAGCAATCACTTTTCGAGTTGGCAGTCCTGTCAGCGACACTGAAGCTGAAAGTCTGAAACAGTTTGAATTCTAAAGCGTACTGAGGCTGTCCATTTTAAAATGATGATAAGCTATTCTTAAGATTTGCCTTCAAGGCCAAATTACTTGAGTATGGATTGCGTATGTTTGTTGGTACATCCAAGGATGGTAATTACTTTCTCTCAGTGTGGAATTTCATGATACGTTTTGTAACAGATTTAAAAAGAGGAGGCTATTAATTTGTCGCGATCTTTTTTATGTATGTTCACCGATTATTCGAAGATGCTTTATAATGAAGATGACTAGAGGCAGCGCGCGGCTTCGCTCGCGTTAACCACACGAGTGAAGTCGCAGGCGTGATGCAATATAGCCTATAGCCTTCCTCGATAAACGACCTATCTAATACCAAAAGAATTTTTCAAATCGGACCAGTGGTTCCTGAGATTAGCGCGTTCAAACAAACAAACAAACTCTTCAGTTTATATATCATCATCATCATATATATAAGTATGGATTATTATTTCCTTCTTTGAAAGGGCATACTTGTCAGGTGGTCCCATAGAAATTTTATCTAAATCAGATCGGTTTTTAATTTTGAAATATTATTTATATTACACTCCAAGTAGGTTTCTACTTTTAAAAAAATAATGCTGACTAAGTATCGTATGTACGTGTCCCTAGCTATGTAGGTAGATAGTTATAAAATATTTTTTTATTTCTTACATTCCATAGAATCGTTTACTCTCAGAGACATGGAAAATACTCCACCGACAAGAACCTAGTTCTTAATTTATTGATGAGAGACAGTCGTAAGTTAACATAAAAGTAAAGTTAACAATTAAGACTTTAAGACTCGGTAAATACTTCGTTTTAATAAAAAAAATATTATTTGTATTAATTTCTTAAGAATCCGCTGTCCATCCTTCTGTCATCAGACTGTAACTCATAAACCGTGGTAGCTAGACATCTGAAATTTTCACTGATGATGTATTCCTGTTATATAAATACTAAAAACAGAATAAATTAAATATTTTTAAGAGGTACGGTACCCGGCCTTTGCGGCCCGGTCAGTCCGACTTGCACTTGGCCGATTATTGAATAAACGTTTGAGTATCTTTTTCGGGAAAATATGTAAAATTTAAAAATACTTTGTATACATTTTCTATCTATTTTAAGATTGTAAACACCCACTAGTTGGATCTTTAACAACAAAGATGCGCCCCCACATTACCCCAGGTTAAATATGATGTGGGTGCAAGCCCTTTACTTCACCCACACCCAAAATTACCCGACCCACCCCAGCTTTGCGCAAGTATATAATAAAATTATACTTACAAAATAATTCATTATTATCCGGTAAAGACCCGGACGTCATTTATAAATGTCCACGTTCATTGTCTTGCTATTGTGTCTGGTATTGGCGGTAACGGAACGGATAACCGTTCCGTTACATGTATATTTGCCTGCGTAATCAAAGGTTATTGGACAATCCCGCGGGAACATCACATTTTGCCAGAATTAAATTATGTGCTAATCCAGATAATAAGCTATCTTAATGCAAAATTTTAATCCAATCCGTTCAGTCGGTTTGGCGTGAGAGGCAGAACAGATAACAAACAACTATACAAACTTTCGCATTATAATATTAATATAGTTACTACTATCTACCTTATACCCTTAGGAAATAATTTTACAAACCTAAAAACCGATTTCACTCCTAAACTACAAAACCGATTTTGATGAAATTTCTACGGGACCACCTCGGAAGTAGATACCCTTTGAAACAAAAAAAAATATATTTTACAATTCAAATTCGAATAATTGGTGAAAATACATAAAAAATCGATCGCGACGAATTGATAACCTTCTCTTTTTTGGGAGTCTGTTAAAAAGGACACAACTGGCGTCCGATAGTACTCCATCGCCAAATTAAATAAGGTTTTGTTCTCGTTGTTACTTGACACTGCAATGCGAACAAGCTAAGTGTTGATGTGCCCCTTTTGGAGTTGGGCACATAGTTTGGGGACTTTGTGCACATGAGGCCATGCCCAGGCATTGCTGGCTCGTTTACAAGTACTAAGTATAATGTGTGGTTGTGGTGGTAAAAGTATTTAAATGTGTCTCAATTGGATTGTATTATCATCATCATCATTTCAGCCACATAACGTCCACTGCTGTACATAGGCCTCTCCCAAAGATTTCCAAAATGACCGAGCTAAAATCTACAATCTTACGTTTTGCGCCGCCTACTAGTGGTTGGTGCGGCTCCTCAATCTATACGGACATGCAGCGTTGATGAATATTGAATTCAAATCGTTTATGCCATTCTGCGTATCAAGGTTCAGTTATTTAACCAAAACGCTAAATATTATTCGCTGTAATGCCAAACAGCTAGAAGTTTTGTTAAACAGTGCATTATACAATCTGCAACATATTTACACTAACTCTATCACATCTTTTCCTACTGTTTATTTAATAAAGAGTAATAGTTATATTGTTTGGTGTTTCAGATTACAGTGTAAGCTGACGTTAGTTTGCGTTATACTGGAAGCTACGGAACCTTCGGCGCCTGGAGCTAGGATGTCAGTACTGAATCAGAGCGGAGAAGAGCAGGTACATCTATATTATTATATGTTAAAGGCTTTTAATTAATTAATTAGTAACCTTTTTACCACCAAATTGAAAAGCGGGATTGTGGACAATAGGGATGTAGAAACAATTTTTTTGCCTTGGATTATTAGAAAGTATGGTATTTATTAGAAAGTATGGTATACCAAAGATAATATAATTACTAACGCAACAGATACCGAGTGCCAAAGAAACTATTGGAAGGTAAGTAGACAAAACAGGTAGTTGTGGGTATGGCAGCACACACGACTAGCAAAAAGTGACAAAGAAACTGTTAGATATGTTTAAAAAATAATTAATTGCATTCATATTAGTCATATTTAATTAATTAGAGTACTACTTTATTTAAATAGTAGTAATAAAACTTTTTAATGTTTTTATTATTACTTTGTTTTTATTTTTAAACAAAGGTGACTTAATCACCATCATCCTGGAACTTCGAATCGCTGTATCTTTGTGAATTTTCTACTTTGCTAAACCAAAAAATATGGTTCTTTTATTTTTGAATTATTTAGTTGAAGGACAAAATAAAATATTTATATTTTTACCCAATCGATATCCCTATTCTCGGTCGCGGGCCGCCCCCTCCACCCCTTCCTAGTTATGAGGGGGCGATCGAGAGCTCTCGAAGATCTTCAGGCAGATGCTTAAGGCAGATTTGATCAATTTATTTCATGAAGTGCTCAATGTAAAGTTTGGTAGATAGATGATGGATTCGTCGGTTTTCCAACTATTCACCTAATGTAGTTTCGTCCGGCGCTATTTATGCACTGCCAGCCAATCATCAGTGTGCCACTTTTTGAAAGCTTTTATTTAACTTGCAATGTATCTTGTATGTATCATGTATTTATGTATGCTTGTTTTGGTCAAACTCAATTTTCAACCAGTTATCCTCAACCGATTTAGCTCAAATATTGTAAGTTTGTGTAAGTTGGATGACAATACAACTTTGTGAAGTCAACGAGCTGTTCTGATGATGGAGCCAGGAGATATTCAACGGAACTCAGTTATAAAACAACATAACCTCATTGAGTTGGACTCGTTTGATTTGTCTTCAGGAGCACTTTATGGTAGACATGCCTAGGGTCTGATCACGGACACGGAAGGTGGTTGATGGAACTCAGTAATAAAACGACGCAACTCCATCGTGTTTGGGCTTATTGCATCTTAATACCTTAGTACTTTGGCCTCGTAATAAAAGCTTGTACAAAAATGATTTTTTTGAAAAGACATCATTTGTTTTATTAATGTGCTTGTTTCCAGGTGGAATGTCCACTGTGTATGGAGCCTCTGGAAGTGGACGACCTCCACTTCTACCCGTGCACATGTGGTTATCAAGTAAGTCTTTTTTTTTTAAATTAGTTTATGAGTCACATATGGTCACATATCTTGATACACGCCTATGCAGTGCAAAGTACCGACTTTAATTTTTTTATATTGTAACTTAGTGTGAATTATTTATGAAATTATCTATGAAGCTGTAGAGAAAGTTTAGAGCCGCAAGATTAAAGGGATACATGAATCTTAGAGATCTAGTGCTGCCCCCATTTTTTAAATATTTGAAAAGAAACTCAAATATCATTTAAAATTTTAAGCACGACCCTCTCTGTACTATATAGTATGGCTCTATACTTGGCTAAAACATTTGGCCTACACTCTCCTCGGTGGCAAGATTTTTTGCTGCGTTTCCTTTCAAATAATTTATTTTAAATGGGGGCGGTACAGTACAAATTCAAATAGACCGCGAAAAATTCAAGAACCTTAAAAGGCTATTTTAAATCTTGGATTTTGTCTGCTTAGAGCAGTAAAACCTAAACCTGCCTGCCGCGTTAAGGATAAAGGCGTGATAGTGTCTATGTATTTAGCTGTAAAGCCGCCTCGATGTTTGCAGATATGTCGGTTTTGCTGGAATCGCATTCGGGAAGGCGAGAACGGACTGTGTCCGGCATGTCGGAAGGCCTACCCGGAAAATCCGGCAGACTTCACTCCGCTCAGTCAGGAGCAGGTAAGTCTCTCTCTGTCTAGAACCCAACGTGCGACAGAGATAGGCGAATCCATAGCGGGTATCCTGCCTCTGATCTTACCTACTTGGCAGGCATAGACCGTGCATCTCGTCCAACACAGTAACAAGGCTTACGTGTAACAGAGCCAAGCGAGCCGCGGTGGATCGTCCCATCTCTGTCGCACGCGCATCTTTTCATTAAGACGGGCCCAACATGACGCTATCAACGTAGCACGCAGTTACTTACATATCAGTATGTATGTGTTGTATAGCTTCGACTTCGACGTGTTAAGAAAATAGTATTGTGGAGCTACTAGAAGGAGAATATTCGAAATCCAGAACAATCTAGCGATCGAAATGTAACAGCGTAGAATATTCTAGTACGTAGATTAGTCCAGAAGAACGTGAAATGTTCTAGAATGATGTGGAAGTACATATATAAAATGGTTGTTCGAGAACAATCCCGCGTGCTCAAGGCTCACAACGTCATTTAGAAACAGCTATATTTTAAAATATATACCTACATTCTTTTATTTTATGAAATAGTATAATCTTTTACAATGCGTCTTATTTTAATAATCACTCTCGGAAAACTTCTTATTTCCTGGGAATGGCCTGCCTGTGCAGGGCGCATATAGAATTATTACTTTATTTATTATTTAGTTTTTTTTTTAAATGACCGAAAAGTTACTAATTTGCTGACAATAGATGTGGTCGTTTTCTCGTTTTGTAAGAAAATTATGCAACCGATATGGAGTTTTTATATCGATATCAAGAACCGGTTTCTGATATCGATATCAGTTATTGTTTCGCCATATTAACGTATAGTTATTAACGCTAAACGAACAAAAAAACACAAGCGCTTTGCATTTTTGCGAGTTATTTTTCTATGTATAACTATAGGATATAAGAATTTTACAGGCTGTTTACGCATTCGTTAAATTATTAATATGACGATTTCCCTTTATTTGTAGAAAAGCTTTTTGTAAATTTTAATAGCAAAAAGCTTTTTGGTTATTTGATTAGTATTTAGTATTTATTTATTTTATAAACAGCTGTCTTTACAGGTTTTAACCTAATGCGACATGCTTGCCTTACAGTTAATTATATTTATATGTTATGTATAAACTAATAGACAAAGGTATATATTGATTATAAACAATATTTATATAACTTCATAAAAAAGCTGCGCTTTTTCTTTTACATTTCTTGCGCATTTAAAATCGTCATATTAATATTTACAATAATTCATAATGAACAAAAGCGAATTTCTATATGTCAATAAATAACTAATCAAGCACTGGCGGCTACAAGATATCCGCTTCATCCCTTTTAGGCCGTCAGAAATAGACAAAAAAGCGGCTAGATTCGCAAAGCGATTAGTTTTACATTGATATGTTTCAAAAAAACCTGTAGAACTGAGAAAATCGAGATCAAAATTTTGGGAATTTTTTAATTATTTTCCTCAGGTTTTTTTTGAAGTTGCGAATTTTAATTTCACAATAACCTAATAGACTCATACAATATACCAATAAGGCAGAACTACATCGCACTTTTCGAATTTAGCCTTGTGCGGCGCAGGCTTCAGATGTCTTTTGTCTCTTTGCATTTTACCTTCTTTTCATTCTTTTTTGAGATTGTGAGTAAACTACTAGTGTCACAGACTATGTTTTGGGCTGTAATAATAGCTGATTAAATCAACGACAAAGTATTTTTTATGTCTTTATAAGTGGTTTTTCCAGATTACTAATGTTTGACCAAAAATTGATTGACAAATGGTCATTTGACAAACAAAGTTTCACCAAATGTTCATTTGGCAAATTATACATTTGACAAAAGTATCATCTTACAAAAACTCACTTAGCAAATGATCCATTAGCAAACACTACACTTGTTAAATGTGTTAAATAATAAAATGTAAATTGACTTTTTATCATTTCACCAAATACCTAATATGTTTCGCAAATTAAGTATTTGTCCAAATGTCATTTAACAAAATGTTATTTCATAAAAAGTACTTCATTTTTCAAACATCACGATTTAGTGGTTCTCTATTTTGTCTCATAAATGGATATTAAATCCATAATTTAAGATCTCATAATATTTTTTTTCTTAATAATCATATGTTCGAATGATGCCTAGCCCTAACGGCTCCACGGCAAAGTGGTTTTTGTGTCTGTGTTACTTTCGCCCTAAGCTTGAGTCGCTCGCTCGATCGTGTCTTGGTCACAGGAAACCTAACAAACCTAACCTACACTCCACTCCACGGCAAAGTGGTTTTTGTGTCTGTGTTACTTTCGCCCTAAGCTTGAGTCGCTCGCTCGATCGTGTCTTGGTCACAGGAAACCTAACGAACCTAACCTACACTCCACTCCACGGCAAAGTGGTTTTTGTGTCTGTGTTACTTTCGCCCTAAGCTTGAGTTGCTCGCTCGTGTCTTGGTCGCAGGAAACCTAACGAACCTAACCTACACTTCACGGCAAAGTGGTTTTTGTGTGTGGGTTATTTTCGCCCTAAGCTTGAGTCGCTCGCTCGCTCGTGTCTTGGTCACAGGAAACCTAACGAACCTGACCTACACTCCACGGCAAAGTAGTTTTTGTGTCTTTGTTACTTTCGCCCTTAGCTTGAGTCGCTCGCTCGTGTCTTGACCCAAACCATATTTATTAATAGATTTATTAATAAACGAAACACTTGTAAAATAATACATTTTATCAAATGTTTTTAGACCTATAGTAACTCAATTGCTAAATGTTCATTTGTGAAATAATTATTTGTAAAATGTAAATTTAAGTGTTGATCATTTGGAAAAGTGACTCGTTTGTTTAGTAGTAAAATGATCAATTGGCGGAACCATTTCTTTGCCAAACATTGCTTGTCAAGTGTAATTTTGCCAAATTATTGCGCAATAAGTGAGTAAAACTTGAAAATGTAAATTGTCAAGAAAAATTTGTCATCTTCGAAGTGTTATATCTTGGCTCCTATGAGGTCAATAGAGGTGCAATTTGGCCCAAATTGAAGGTAATTCAATACGAAATACATTGTTTGCAAAAAATGCATAGTTTTGGCCCTGAGAGCAAATAGTGAAAAAAGTTCCAAATTTCAAAGTTTTTCTTGATTTTCTCAGTTTCCACAGGATTTAGAATTTGCTAATTTGAGTTCAAACAATTGACCTTTATAACACATCCAAAATGCAGAACTACATCACGCTTTGCGAATTTAATGTCTATTTCTGACGGCTTTTACTCCACATTGAATACACTTGCCACAAAAGAGAAGGAGTGAATATGAATTCGGTGCATATCGTTCCTGTGTAGTTATGCGTTTTTTTTTTTTTAAGTACATAGTTTGCAGGGTTTTGGGCGTGCATGTTGCGAAATTGATTTATTTTATTTTGACGATTTTGCCATAACGAATATGTGGAAACGGGAGATCGATATAAAATAATTCTTTCATAATCGTTTTTAGTAACGTTTTGATATATCGATGAGTTCGATATATCAAAAGCATTTGTCTGCTTTTGATATATCGAACTCATCGATGAGTGACGTAAGTGATGAATGACGCGTGAGGGCCGTGCCGCGTCTCAGTTCGAGTACCAAAAACTAGCATAAACCTGTTTATAACATGTGCGGGCCGAATTTACCGGTCCCGTTTTGCGTGGGGAGCGGACGCCGGCCTCAGTTCTCGAACAAACCCAAGCACTCACACTAATGCAAAGCTGAGCTTACACCTCGAGGACTGTATATTGTTATCGATTCGCACGTGAAAATGTTACCTGTCTCCCAGGTGGCGGCGATAAAGACGGAGAAGAAAGCGCGCGAGCAAAAACGGCGGAACAAGACGCTCGAGTCGCGACGAGCGCTCGCCAACGTGCGCGTCGTGCAGAACAACCTCGTTTTTGTGGTGGGCCTCCCCGTACGACTGGCGGATCCCGAGGTGAGTGCCATACATTTCAAAGATTCAAAAGATTTAAAGATTCGCTTCCGATCAGTCGTTTTGGAAATCCTTGGGGGAGGCCTATGTCCAGCAGTGGACTTCGTGGCTGATATAATGATGATGAAAGATTCAAACATTTAGTTGCTAACTATGAGTCATAATACATACAGGACTTAGGTATATTGATGGTCTAATCATAGTAACTCAAAGAGTATTGCAAATACAATGGGTAGATCATCAATTAAATTAATTATAAAGGTAGGCAATCAATTAAATTAATAAACGAAACATGATTGAAAATAATATTAAACATATTTAATATTATTTTTAATTATATTTCGCACAGTCTTCGGCATCCTTGTTTGTGAAATCCTTGCTGGCTGGGCATGATGTTATCAGGGTTTTTTAAAAATATTGGGACACCGGATGGCAGCTCATTGAAGTCAAGTGCAGTTATTGGATACGTTTGACGGAGGAGGACGGAAATAACCTGGTAACTGATGGTCCAATCACAACAGACGATTGGATCTGACGTCACTGTGCTGCCATCTGGTTTCACATGTTTTTCTAAAAATCCTCGTTGTCACAATCAGTATACTTCAACGTCGCAAAACACCTCAAAATACTTTTTTTTTACTGCAAATTTAAATATTATAAGACCAGTTTATATAATAACATAAATATTGATCAAGTTTTACATCATTTTTATCTAACTGCAACCTTGTGAAACGTAAAAAAATGGACACAGGGTTTACAATAATAGTTTCAATAATAATGTACGAAAAATATAGATGATTTCAAGAAGAATGTGTTTTTATAATTATTTTCGTCTGTTTCAGATCCTCAAACGGCAAGAGTACTTTGGAAAATACGGGAAAATCCACAAAGTAGTTATAAACCAAAGTACCGCGTACGCGGGCTCTCAGGTAGTACTTGTATCGACCGTCAGTAGGTGTTGTTGTAGTGTAGTATTTCAAAATTATTTTTATATATTTGCCTATTTTTTTTTTAATTAATTGCATGTCCAAAAAAGTTTTTTTTTAAATTATACATAGTTTGCTTTTATTACATTTTTTAAATGCTGTAAAGTCTTTGCATGACTAGTTTCTAGCAGATCTATATAAATGATGCTTGAGTTTCGAAATGATCAAAACTTAGTTTTACATAATTTGTTGGTCACTTGTTTATTTAATATTTTCAAAGGCTATCTATTGCCAGAAGTATAAAAACATGTTCAATTTCCCCGTATTCAAGATGAAAAAATTTATTCTACTTCTTTATTGTATAAGCAAAAGATTTTTGGCTATGCAAAGACTTCCCTTATCACAACGCGTTCAAATAGAGATAAAGTGTAAAGACCCATCCCATGAATTGAATTAATGGTTCCGCATAGAATGGTTTAACCTCTAGTATGCCGTTGCGTAGATCTACGCGTTTTTTTACACGTTCAGCGCCATGTGTATAGTTTTTGATACTTACTACCTTGATTGTTTTACTATTTTTTCTGGTATCCACGGCGGTCAAATTGTTAACTATTGTGTCTGATTTTCCGGCATACAAGGGGTTAAGTGTTAAAACTGTAATTTTGAATGGCAAATTTGTACATCAGGGTCCCTCAGAGAATAGGTTTAGTGTAAACTGTCATTTCTAAAGGCCAATGTGTTCGCCAGGGCCCCTCAGCGTCGGCGTACGTGACGTATGTGTCGTCGGCGGACGCGTTGCGCGCCATCCAGGGCGTCAACAACGTGACGCTGGACGGGCGCGTGCTCAAGAGCTCGCTCGGCACCACCAAGTACTGCGCCAACTTCATGAAGAACCAGCCCTGTCCCAAGCCCGACTGCATGTACTTGCACGAGCTAGGTACGTACTAGTACGTCTAGACTTCGCGTATTAGCAGGCCTGTCTCACTCCGCGGTAGGTATTAAAATTGCAAGTACAAAAAAGTACGTACGGCGGCCACGCCAGCGTGGCTAATCACAGCGGCAGAAAAGGTAAGCGTTACGCGATAAGAAGAGACGGAAAGAGATGAAACGTCTAGGTGAATTTAACTGTAGGTTATTAGCGTTGTGCGATCTGAATTGAACTTGAGTGTGTTGTATCGAGAGTCGCTATTCCATCAATAGATTTTTCGGGGTGAATCTTCTGTACTTAAGTATTATGTATTCTGTGGTATTATCAAAATTCTTAAGTGTCAGATAATGTGCGGGCTCTTAAACAATAGATACGAATAGAAAGGCTTCCGCCAGAAATGTGCCTACAGAAAATATCTAATTATTTAAAACTTAAGCTTCATTATTTATCATCATCATCAGGTCTTTTTGTCTCCACTCCAGGAGCACGACCCTCTCTGTACTACCACAGCCATACTTGGCCTACACTTTTCTCGCTGGCCAGACGGGTTGGAGAGGTCTCATGATGTTTATAAGCTTTGTTTAGCTTGTATTCCTAAGTCGCCTTCTACGACATCCGCGGGAGGACTTGGAGTGGTCCTATTCTACTCTGCCGGAAACCACACGGCGTCAACATATTTGGCCGGTCTAAGTATAGATGCTGAGTAACATAGTTGGGTTGTTGCAGGTGATCCTAAAGCGTCGTTCACGAAGGAGGAAATGCACGCAGGCCTGCACCAGGTGTACGAGCGCAAGCTGCACAACCAGCTGTCGCAGGCCGCGCGCGACAAACCGGACGACAAGCACTACAATAGTTCAGGTAACAGCACTACAATATATGATTTCAGAGTTCTTAGTGTCCTGTGATTGAGCTTTGTAAAAAGAGTGTGTGAATTACAAAACCACAGTCAGTGTTGTGTGTAAAGACAACCACAAACGATGAAGAAAGAGGATAGACCGATATGGTTACCCTTGACAGCCGAACATCCATCGCAGTTCATCAGTCGGCCAGCGACCATGATGGCAGAAGGGCCGCTGAAAAATCTGCCAAAATACGATATTAATCGCGGTAAGTCCCGTAAGACTATTAAAAGCACTACAATAGTTCAGGTAACATTACTACAATAGTTCAGGTAACGAACAAATAAACCAACGGAACGAAAGGCTGTTTGGTTTGGTGCTAAATGTTTTGCAGGTCGCGGAAAGACTTGTACAGTACGGCTCAAGTCTTAGGATCTTGGCAGACGATGCGTCATCAGGTTTGTGTTTAAAATATACCAAAACGTCAAAATTTAAAAAGTCGTTTATGTTTGGATTTTTGTTTCTTTCGATTCAATTCGAAACTGTTTCGCTACCTTGTCTCACATATTTTTGAAAACCCACATGCCAATTTTGATAAAATTTGGTATGCAGGAAGCTAACACCCTGGATTAAGAGTCCGGCGACCCTAGACTTCTCCATACAAACGTAGTACACGTTTAATTTTGAAACCACATGTCAGATTCCGGTAAAAATTGGTAATTGTAAATAAATTGCAATTATCTAGGGTTCTATCTGGATTCCTATAGTAAAATTATGAACTGGAAAGAAAATATAACGATTTAGAAGTTTCCCATACTAATGGTCAAAAATGATATAAAACACTATATTCTATTTCAAGTTCATATTTTTACTGTCGGATACTAAATATAAACCTAGATAATTGCAATATCTTTGAAATTACAAAATTTTGCCCAAATCGGACATGTCGTTTTGAAATAAAACGTAGACTACGTTTGTATGGAAAGTTGTATTTTGGTCTAGGGTCGGGGGACCCTTAACACATAGGATACTTGCTATACTAAGGCGCTGCTAGTTACCTATATATTATAGCTCATTTAAATATATTTGTTTGGCAAAGCGAGACCATATATTACATTTTTATAGTAACCATGCTGACTGCGTCTTGAAGGTTTGCCAAATATTCATTGAGTCGGCGTGTGGTCATGGCATAATCTTATTAAATACTCGAGGCTTGGGCTGTTCTTATGTGGGTTACTCGTTATTACGCATGGTACTTAATTTCTTCGTTTCTGTTGAGAATAATTGGCCAAGTGGCGTAACACGCGCAGTGTAGGGTTCCGTCAATGCAAAAAATGTCTATAAACTAATTTTCTATTGAATCTGTATGAAATTTAAAGTACTTTTATTTTATTTGATTTTACCACTTTTGGCGTGATTATTATTCCATGTCAATGAACAGCTCTCTAGTACTTATAATATAAAACCGCGGACGGACAGACAGACAGACATGGCGTGACTATAAGGGTTTCTTGTTTATGATAGAACCGTAAAAATGGGGAAACGTAAGAGTATTGTTTGTTTAACATATTTTGTTGTTATAAAGTTAACAAAATGTATCTGATTCTATGAAAACATACCAGTAAACTATCCTAGATGAGATGGAATGGAAGTAGTCAAAAACACTATTTGGTATATATAGACTGCTCGGGAGGCCTTCTCGTGCGTTTCATGTTTTTTGACAATTTTTAACCGACTTTGAAAAAAGAAGGTTATCAATAGGTCACGTATATTTTGAAAGGGTGTACTTGCGAGATGGTCCCATAGAAATTTTATCAAAATCGGTTGTGTAGTTTAAAAGTGAAGACGGTTTTTTGTTTTGAAAAATTATGAAGGTATCTTTATGTTATGCTTCGAAAGTAAAAATGTCATATTTGTTTACAAACAACCACATATGTATATAAACAGTACACAAGTAACACTTTGTTGTTATCGCTTGGCAAAGCCGTAAAATCCTTCTTAATAATATTGATAATTTTTATTGATGAAAACGAAAACAATCTTATCATGACTACGCTTCGCTTGCCAGTGCGTGGTCGCATTTCGAGGATCTTTGCTCTGACTGTTTATCATTGTACAGTTGAAATGATAATGATGCCTACCTTATATTAAGAAGGAGAGAGGGCGCTAGCTCTGTGCAGCATACGAGTCTCCTTACAATTAATTATAAAAAAAATATGTAAATAGCAATAATTAGTAGGATAACATGTAATTTTCTCTACGAAAACGTCAACCTATAATAAATATCTTTATTATCATAGGATATTTATAATACCTCTTAATAATTGACATTGTTTTGTTGCACAATTGTTGAGGTCAAATTACTTACAGCTGAGTTTACTACCGCTTTCTAAGCGCTAGTGCAGAAGAAGCCGTTACAAGATGCCCTGCAGCATTTTCTCCAAGAACGTCTTTCTATCACAAATTAAATTAATATTTAAAGTTGATGTGGACAGAGAATACATTATGTCAAAATTATAAAAAAAAAATAAGTTGTAGATTCAAAACTAATTTAAAGAAAGTGAAAGTTAAGGCTATGAAATTCATGCAACATTTTCTATTTCAGGTAATTCGAGCACGAGCGCAGAAAAAAGCAGTTCAAAAGATGGTAAGTATCGTAGGTTATTCATCATTTCAGCCGCATAACATCCACTGCTGGACATATGCCCCTCTCAAGGATTTCCAAAATGATCGATCTAGATCGTTGTAGATCGTAGTCGGTCATAGTTGCCAAAGCGGTCGGAGGGTAAATGTAGTAGTACTAGTAGTGCAGTAATATTATATGATACTAGCTGACCCGGCAGACTTCGTACTGCCAAATATAGCCTTTAAAAATGTACGTTTGTATGGGAAAAAGAAAAGGGCTGTTTTTAGGGTTTTTCCGGCAATTAATCGAATTTTTCTCGCCGTAAAAACCATCTTTAAATTTCAACGAACATTTTAAAAAAAGAATTGGCTAAATTGGTCCAGGCGTTGTTGAGTTATGCGCTTACCAACACATTTTGCGATTCATTTTTATATTATTAGATAATCGAAATTAACTAACGTACATACTAAACTAAATTGTTTGTTTGCAGGAAATCAATCGAATAACGTTCCGACAGCAGCAGTCACATCACCTAACATAAACGTAGTCAATTCTTCGAAGTGAGTATAACATCAAATTGGTTCTATGTATGTACTTGTTCATTTTAACAGATTTTGTATTGTATTTTGTGTTTCTAACTTGACATCTTAAGGGTCCCCTTACCCTAGACCAACATACAACTTTCCATACAAACGTAGTCTACGTTTTATTTCAAAACGACATGTCCGATTTGGGCAAAATTTTGTAATTTCAAAGATATTGCAATTATCCAGGTTTATAACTAGTTCCGACAGTAAAAATATGAACTTGAAATAGAATATAGTGTTTTATATCATTTTTGACCATTAGTATGGGAAACTTCTAAATCGTTATATTTTCTTTCCAGTTCATAATTTTAGTATAGGAAACCAGTTTTAACCCTAGATAATTGCAATTTCTTTACAATTACCAATTTTTAGCGGAATCTGACACGTGGTTTCAAAATTAAACGTAGACTACGTTTGTATGGATAAGTCTAGGGTCGGGGGACTCTTAACACTTTCGTCCAATCAATGTACGATGCAAGTTCATTTAGTACTTCCTAGCTGTATTAAAATCTTGACTGCCTCCGTGGTCTAGTGGTCAAGGCGTATACATTAGCCGTATGATATCTTTGGTTTTTATTATGAAACAAGTTAAATGTGACAGAATATGTATTTTTTATTGCGCTTACAGAGTACTTTCCTTGAAAATCACGCTGAAATAATTTATCTCCCAAATTTCTTTCCCTCTCACATGCCGATGCGTAGATCTACGCGAAAATGCATTGTTTAACTATTGTCTGGTATTACAGGCATACGAGTGATTAATTGGAGTGTGTGTTGCCTATTTTTTATTTTGCTTAAAGTGTATTTTTGAACGTAGCTGGAACGTTCAAAATCACGCTGAAATAATTTATCTCCCAATTTTTTTTACCTACGGGAAAATGCATTGATTAATTATCGTCTGGTATTACTGGTTTACTAGTGATTCAGTGTGTGTTGACGTTGACTGCTTCAATGAGTTGGCCATTGTTATCTAATATTACAATGCTCCAATTGATCGACGATTTGCCACATTTGTTGAAGTTTTTAGCGACTTCAATAAACAGGTTATACGTCAGTTCCACGATTACTTGAAGACGTAACCTAGGTCTGTGAGAGGATGTTTATGTAAGAGGGGCATAAAGGTGTGTTTATACATAGGACAGAGAAAGAAGATAAAAGAGAATATGCATTTTTTATTTGCTCCTTATTAAGTACAGTACAGTAAACAAATATGAAAGAATTTATAAGATATCTTGATCAGCGACTAACTTGTGATACTTTAAAGTTTCGATTAGTAAAAGAAGTCCTAAATGGACTGGTTACCTCAAAGTCCATGTCATTTATAGATTTGCCTTAGAAAATAGCGTTTTTGCGAATGAGATAGACATATTTTCGTAAAATCGTTATATCTCGTTCGTTTTTTAAACAATTTTAATCTATTTTCACTATTAGTACTTTTCTTTCGAATATTTATGCATAAACTGGTTGGATAACACATATTTTTTCATGCGTATTCCTTATTAAAATTACATAAAACTGCACAAACTACAAATAAACACACATCGTTGTCTGAGGTTTAAACCGTTAACCGTTGTTGTAGATCTAAAAAGGAGGCAATGAACGGCACCAGCAGTCAGAGCAGCAGCGGCAGCAGCGCCAGCAGCGACAAGGGCAGCAGCAAGGAGGCGTGGCCCAGCCTCGGCAGCTCGCCGCCCGCCGACAGCCCGGCCCGGACGCTGCCCAGCCCCGCACCACTGCACGACAACTGTCAGTATTTACATTTTATACCATTCCTCTCTAATCACTATTTTGGTGTTTTAATTCATAACAATAACCTTTAATTTTAGTAATTGTTCCAATGTTAATGTGGATTTTAATTAATTTAACCTTCCTTTTTCTAATATAAAATCTATTTTCTCTTAAATCTTTCTGCAATGCAACTCTTGAATAAAATCGAAGGCCATAGATGAATCACTCACGTCGCTCAGAATTCTAACTCTTGAAGTTCTAACTTTTTCAGTAGTCATGAATCACTCCCTGCGGTCGTGATTCAATCGTTTGAATCCTTCACTTGTTTGTGATTCATCTATGGCCCTTGATTTAAATCCGTCTTTAATTTACTTATTGCATAATGTATATAATCTATTCTTCAACACACTTGCTCGTAAAGTGGAAGCAGCTCATAAAACACACGTGCGTTATAGAAGCAAATGTCTTGTTGTCTTGTTCACAGATAAGTCACAAGAAAACGGCACATCAGAATCTTCCAGTCCCACAATCGCACAGCAGGCTCAAAACACAAAAGCTAAAGACTACACGGACAAATCCAGAAGCAAGGATAGCACAAACCAACCCAGCAAGAAAAACAAATCCGACAAGAAGAAGAGCAATAATATCACAGACAACGAGGAGGACAGAGATAAACACACGCCACAACAGACCAACACGTTTGAAGATTCTCACTTCCTGTCGAACGAATTGGATGAACTGGAGTCTGATAGACACAGCTTGCTGGAGAACCACGACTTATTAGACAATAGCGATCACAACCTGTTAGAAGACGACAACACACACAACCTACTCGCGGACGCGAACAATGACGTCATGATGATGCTCAGACACAAGGAAATGTTCGCCGGGTTAGTCGAGAACAATCACATGAAGAATCAGCTTGTTAACGGATACGGTATACTAGACAGGGATGTCAGCTATTTAGGTGAGACATTTTATATTGAGATTTGATTTCCATATCATTAGAACAGCAAATATGAATATATAAAAGGGTTGTTCTTTATATATCTGTACTTGTATTATTTTACTAGTGCAATACGAATATAATAGAGCTGCTTGACCCTGACGCCGATGGTGCCGGGTTTTTTTTTAATTTTCCTAGCAAATAACTTGTTTTTACAATACTCGTCAAATCAGTTACTTTTTTCTAAACATAAAAACGTGCAATGTCTATGGGATTTGTATGAAATGCACGTCGTGACGTCATAGTTTCCTGAAGTCAAATAGCGCTCCTATTATCAGTCTTTATTGCAAAATAATAAATATTAAATTACGTTAGAAAGGATGTAATCACTGACAAGTGACATTATTTTGTGACGTTTTATTCCCTTATCAGTACAAATCTGCTCCCATGCTGGTCTGGGAGAAATAAAAAAACTTAGAATGTACCAGCTGCTTCTCTTCCCACGCAGATCGTAAAAGCCGATCGAGGGAATGGGCAAAAATGCAAATCATGTTAACAGGCGATGCGGCTAGCAACCCATCACTGTATTGATTGCTTTTCCACCTTCTCGCCCACCATGACGCTAAAAGTGGCTTTTGGGTCTTGCGGCCCTGGGCTCTGCATAGAACCGCAAGACCCAAAATGCTCTGTCTGCCCCATTAGGGATAAAGACGTGATAGTATGTATGTATGTATCAGTACAAAATAATATATTTTTGACCCTGGATACTACCCAGTTTTCTTCAATTTCAGGTAATGATAGGCAAATTAGTCAAAAAATTCCGATGCCGAAAGACAGAGATCTGAGAAGAGAGGAATTGAACAGGAGCGAGATGTTGATGAGGCAGAGTGAGTTGCTGGCCAGACAGAGGGCGTTGGAGCACAAGCACTTCTTGCCCGCGTCCAGCATAGGGCTCGAGTCGGCTAGTGAAATGTTAGGTGAGTAACTGAAAACAAGATATTGTTTTAAAAACTAATACTCGAAAGATTCCAGTGACGTGAACAACTAGTTTTGACAGGGTAGGCACTAATTATACCTTAATTATGAGAACGGCTCCATATCGAACAAAATACTTTTCTCGCTATTTTCAAAATTATATTAGGCAGGCATAGCGTAGACGAATTCTATGTGTCTGTATGAAATCCATGTTACTGTAAAATTCTAAAAAGATTCTGCTTGAAAGTAAGTTTATCCAGTTTATGCAAGCACGGCAGAGAGAACAGGTAATAGTGCGATAATTTTAAGAACTGGAAAATGAAATAATTTTTAGAAGGGTTGAATTTATCAAATCTCTAGAGCACAAACACTTTTTGCCCGCGTCTAGCATAGGGCTCGAGTCGGCTAGCGAAATCTTAGGTGAGTAACTGAAAACAAGATGTAGTTTTCAAAATATATAAAATAATAAATAATACATAAAATGTAAGTGACTATGCTATTGCATTGGGGAATCATGTAATGATAGTGAAAGAAGTAATATAAATACATGAACGAAAACCAAAACCCGACGGTAAGATTCTGATTGAATGTAAGTTTATACAGTTTATGCAAGCACAGCAAGGCGCAACAGGTAATAAAGCAATAATTTTAAGAATTGAAAAATAAAATAATTTCAAGAAGCCCTGAGTTTATCAACTTTCCACGAACAGCCTTGAGGGAGTAAATAGATTATGCAAAATTATTCTCGACCTCGAGAGTTTGTAACCTACTTAAAAGTTTGTTTGATAAATTCATTGACCCCTTAGGCGGATATCAAACTAGATATGGCGCGAGCAGGATGTCAATACTTAATTCAAATTTTGAACAAGATGCCTGAAAATAAAGTTACGATTTGAACACATACAATAAATGGACATGAAAATACGGCGTCCGTGTACTTTTTGTATGGTATTTGAATGACAGACGTTCGCGCCAAGTTTCTACCCGCGACAGATCCAGTGAGACTTGCGTCTTAGTGACTAAAGAGTAAAGACCCATTTAGACGGTATAAGTTTCTTGCCTCTTGCATACCATTTTATTGTAGCAATAAATGATTTGTATGGCTGACGTTTCGTTTAGATCATGCAAGTTATCTATTGCTTTAATAAGGAGTTACCAACAATTTAAATCAGATACCTTTTTCAAAACGTCAAACAAACGTTTTCTATGGAATTTGTATGAAATAAAGACTAATAACGTTTCTCGAAGTTAACTAGCGCTCTTAATATCAGTTTTTCCGCAATAATAAATCTAAAATCACGTTGAAAATGTATTTGATCACCGACAAGTGACATTATTTTGTGACTTTTATTCTATTAACAGTAACAAATAATTTATTTTTGACCCAAAAAATTAGCCTAACTGTATGCAACAACCAAGAAACTTGCACCGTGTAAATGGGCCTTAATAGACCAATTTATTTTAGAAAAATGTTTCTAATAAAATTTTTGAACTTTCGCAGGTGCTAATTATCATCCAAATCCCAATATGCTTCCACCGTTCGGCATGCGCGTAGACAATTCAATGGGCACAAGTTCTCTGGGCATGGCCAACGCACTCCCCAACAGTTTGACCAACAGTTTGTCCAACAACATGGCCAATAGTATGACCAGCAATCTGCCAAACACTCTGACCAATAACATGGCCAATATGCCGAATGGTATGGTGAACAACTTGCCGAACGGACTGACCAACAGCCTTCCAAACAACCTGAGCACTATGAACAACATGCCAAGCAATATGAACAGCATCCCGGCCGGGTTCCTCCTGCACACTCAGCAAATGTTGAACCAACAACAACAGATGCAACAGAGCGGTCTCGTCAACGGATTCGATACACAACAGGCCGTAAGTTTCTTTTTATCTTAGTAGTACTTATCGTGTCGTCAGATTCTATCTGATATAATAATAGAATATATAGAATAACAATAGCACATGAACATCCTTACGTTCCACTCTAATTTCATATAAGGCGAATGAAATTAAAATCGCAGTTTAAACACACGCAATGAAAATAGCGCGTCATATGTCAACTTCTTTATATCTTGAGATATTTTATTGAGTCGATAATAAAGTTTAAATATCTTTACACAAGAATTTGCTCACAGTGACCTTGCCGTTAGGATCATTAAATCTGCCTTTGTACAAGTTGCAGTTAGAACATCATAAAGACCCCGTGGTCTGAGTGGCCTCCCAGACATAGACATTTGATTTTGTAGCCGTTGTATAAAAAGTTGTAGGTTGTAGACTTTCAACGTGACAATTTCATAATTATTATAAATGAATATTTGTTTGGGTCACTTTAGACAGTAAGGAGCGCAGCGGAGAGGATTTTTTTATGATTAGCATCAAAACAGCAGAGCAGAGACCGCGCGAACATTTTGTCAGGTTAAAACGTTTATACACTAGGTTGTGGTAATACGCTCTTTTTTTCAATAGAGTAAGTGAATTGCTCGGGCAGTTTTCCTCGGTGTCTGAACTGACCTTTCGTAATTAATTTTCCAGAGTGAAGGTCGTTATCTGGCAGAAAACATGGACAAATTCTTCACCGACTTCCACAAAGCACAACAGCGCAGACTTCTCATGTCACGCGACGAAATGGAGCCTCCACAACAACACATGTTTGCCAGGAATATGCTCAGTGCAGAGCGCCTTGAAATGGAGCACAAACAGAGGTAATTGACACATTGTCCTTTATATAGTACTGTACTCTACATAGAACGCGAGGAAGAGTCTCCCCAACACATGATTGCCAAAAACATGCTCAGTGCAGAGCACCTTGAAATGGAGCACAAACAAAGGTAATTGACACGTTGTCCCTTTATAAAGTACTGTGCTTACTTTATAGCAAATTCCCTGGCGGTGGTTCTAAGGCGTTAACGTGAGGGTCGTGGGTTCGACACCCACTCTTGGCGAAATTTTTCATCACATGTTTTTAGTTTGGATATAATCCGGGCGTTGTAATGCTGTTAAAAAACTATTTTTACATTTCTTTATTAATTGAACGAGCTGGCACAGTGAGAATGAGAATGTGGTTTAAGGTCCTTCCATGGGCAATTTTAATTGCCAGGCAAATTAAAAAAAAACCCCGACGACCCCATCTAGTTGTTGCGGAGCGGGCCCGTAAACTGAAGCTATTGGGGATCCCTACTGCGGCGCTGATTGAAACGATGGTTAACTTGTATGGACTGTTTAATGTATAAAAATGTACAATACCTAATAGTTGGTGTCGCCCGACAGTAGTTACATACGGTATGCATGCGCAGGTTATCGCTTGGAGCGCAGATGGCAAGTGTCGTGTTGAGTGTGACAGCCGCTATCTGTCATCCAACGATGTGAAGTGCGCCACTCTGACGTTCGTGCGAGGGCGCAGTCTGGTTGTCGCTGGTACGTCGATGTTGCCAGCAACACGCTCGTCGTGTGCGTTGCTGCATATGATTGCATGGGTTCTATTTTTACAGACTAAAAAGTGCGTCACGGATAGTTGTGATGAGTGGCGGAACTTTGAATGTGAATGTTCTTTCAGAATGAACAACCTCCGAGTGGCAGAGAACAGCGGCCGCGCGGCCGGAGACGGCGACGACGACCTAGACTTCGACCCCTTCAAGGAGACGCAGAAGGCCTTGGCCGAGATGATGGAGACAGAGATGATGCAGGGCGGGGTTTCCAGCGGGTATGTACTTGCCGCTCCAGTTTCTTACAAACAATGTTAGGAATAACATTGCCCGAATATGAATCGAAGTGATTCGAAAAAGCACCAAAGTCGGGGTCGTTGTTTGTAAAAAAACAATAAAAAGATAAAAATGACAGTGGGCAGGACACATAGCAAGAATGGACTCAAGTCGGTGGACCAGAAGGGTGATTGAGTGGCGACCATGGCCCAATAAGCGAGGTAGAGGACACCCAGCCGTTGGGTGGACGATAAAGGATAACGTAAATGCTGCTATAGATAGATAGAATCATAGAAAGACAGTCAGATTTTTAACTGACTTAAAAAAGGAGGAGGTATTCGGTCTGGATGTATATGTTTTTATCAGACTTCTGAAAAAAGGAGGTTATCAAAGCGTCGCGATCTTTTTTGTGTATGTTCACCGATTATTCGAAGACGCTTTGACTGATTTGGAAAATTCTTTTTTTGGTTGAAGGGTATACTTGTTAGGTGGTCCTATATTTATCAAAATCAGTTGAGCAGTTTGGAACGTTTTTAGTTTTGAAAAACTAATGCATGTAATGTTGCCCCAATAAGTAATGGTTAACATGCTTATCCGCTACTCAGTCTCGGGGACAATTCCCGGTTGGGTCAATATGGAAAATGATCTTTTTCTGATGGGCCTAGTCTTGGATGTTTTTAATTTACGTATTTGTTATAAATCATTAAATTAGTATCCCATTACAACTCGAACTTACTGTGGGGCCAACTCAATCTGTGTGATTTGTCCCTATGTATATTGGTTCAAGAACGTTTTTTATTTTTTTATTTTTTTTGTATGCTACAGTGACAATATGGAGCGCGTGCGTCGCTCTCGCCTGCCACCCCCCGGGTTCAGCCACGTCGGCGGGTTCGCGGGGCTGCAGCAGCCCAGGGTGCACCACCACCAAGGTAATACCAGTCATCATCACCAGGTCTTTTTGTCTCCACTGCAGGAGCACGACCCTCTCTGTACTACCAGAGCCATACCTGGCCAGAGCAGCCAGAGGACTTGGCCTACACTCTCCACGCTGGCCAGACGGGTTGGAGAGGTCTCATTGATGTGTATAAGCTTTGTTTAGCTTGTATTTCGTAAGTCGCCTTCTTCGACATCCACGGGAGAACTTGGAGTGGCTTATTCTACTCTGCCGAAAACCACACGGCACGGCAAGGTAATACCAGTGACGTGCACTAATATTTTTGACCGGCACTAATCTTACCTAAATTACGAGAATGCATATTAAGCAAAATACATTGTTTTTTAGTATTCGATATTATATAATGGTGTATGTGTGAAAAATTCTATGTGTTTGTAAGAAATTCACGCTACTGAGTAATGCCATAGACCTAGTATGTTTATACAACGTAAAAAAGCCACAATATGTGGCAGATAATACGCCAAATATCCTCACAAGGGCAAGATTAAGACAAGATAGCGATTAATTTAACAATAAGACAAGTTTTCATATAAGCTATTATTACCCTGGCTCGAAAAACGTCACACGAAATTTGGATTTTTCAAATTGTAAACTGTGTTAATTTATAAGTTATCTTACCTTGGAATGATGGTATCGTACTGCTTTACCGATAGTCCTGGTAGTAGGTACAAATTAGGGGTGTTACGAATGTCAAATTTTCTACATTGCTAATGCGAATGCGAATACGAATGTTACTAATGTGCGAATGCGAATGTAGTCATCAAGTATTACAAAAAACATACACATGAATTAATAATCAATCATTTTAATCAAAAAATTACCATATTTCACTTTTCGACAGGCATGGCATGACCTACATTCGCATTCGCAAAACATTCACACTGATTGATGCGAATACGAATATCGATGCGAATTTTTAAAACTATGCGAATTCGAATATTCTTAACATCCCTATTAACAAATACAACCCTTTTAATTTCACATAAAAATATTTCGTTAACAATACGCCATGTTTACCTGCGGTACTACTAGTAGTCCTACTGATAGTACCATGAGAGTTTTTTTGCCATAGATACTACTGAAATGTCTGGTAAGTACTAAGGGAAATTAATTTTACCCGTGATATGAGATGAATACTCTTTAAATCCTACTATATTATAAACGCGAAAGTTTGTAGGTATGGATGGATGTTTGTTACTCTTTCACGTAAAAACAACTGAATGGATTTTAATGAAACTTTACAATAATATAGCTTATACATCAGAATAACACATAGGCTACAATTCAGAAAGATACTGCGCAGACGAAGTCGCGGCACCAGCTAGTGTGTTAATAAAAAGAACACCCGGACCTTCGAAGTCTATGGGCAATACACTGTTTCTCACCAGAGCGCAGTTGCGTAGCGCTTTGGGGCCCTTCAAAGATAATATGCATTTCAAGGACACCCAAGAGTGATGAAAACCGTGCGAAGTGGAGAAGAAACAGCCAAAAGAGAAAATTGGTTTGATTTTTAGCCGACTTCAAAAAAAGAGGAGCTTGTCAATTCTTTGGAATGTTTATTTTTATGTATGTTCACCGATTACGCCTGCACCGATTTGAGCATACTTGTCAGGTGGTCCCATATACATTTTATCAAAATTGGTTGTGTAGTCCAGGAATGTTACGAATGTATATTTGAAATGTCCAATTTGATACATTTGCGAATGCGAATACGAATGTTTAGGCTGCGAATGTGCGAATGCGAATGTCGACATCAAGTATTACAAAAAACATTCAGATGATTTAATAATTAATAATTTTAATAAACACATCGCCATTGTTTTTTTTTTCATAAAAAACGGTATTATTATCCCAATATATTTTAAAATACAAAAAATTATTTGTTTACCTTTGCGCGAATGCGAATGTTTAAAACGATGCGAACCATGCGAATGCGAATATTCGTAACATCCCTAGTGTAGTCTAGGGGTTAAGTCGGTTTTTAGTTTTGAAAATTATATGAAGACACCCAACAAATTTATTAACTTAAAATTTGTTGGGTTGGTCAATACTTATTTTAGAAATATGCAGCTTGAAGGCATCCGACATAGGAATGCCATTGAATAGTAGGAACCAGCCAACACAACATAACTACATTGATTGATCAAATGAATTATGATAAAAGTATCAGTGATAAGCACAATCAAATCTTTTATGTCCGTATGGATTGAGAATCTACATCAGATTAAAAAAAATGCATAGCTCCCCATTTTGTAGGTGATGAGATAATTTTGTAGCCGGAATCTCGGAATTTGTAAGACAATGTACCAAAAGTTACAGCAACGTAAAGGTGGTTACACAGTCCTGACGTTAGGACTAAGTAGCTTACAACTGGAAACTATTGGATATTTTTTCGTGAAAGTTAAATAGCATTTTGAAGGCTTTTTGTTACTAGGGACCTACTATAAGTCTGAGTGCATGCAATGCTATTGATATTCAAGAAAATACAATACGTTGTATGTGGTCGCCTTCTTCGACATCCACGGGAGGACTTGGAGTGGCCTTATTCTACTCTGCCGAAAACCACACCACACGGCACGGCAAGGTAATACCAGTGACGTGCACTAATATTTTTGACCGGCACTAATCTTACCTAAATTACGAGAATGCATACCAAGCAAAATACATTGTTTTTTAGTATTCGATATTATATTATGGTGTATGTGTTACAATGTGTTGACAAATTTTATGTGTTTGTAAGAAATTCACGGTACTGAATAATGCCATAGACCTATACTCCATTTGGTTAGGTATTTAAATAAATGTAAACAATCTTGACATGTCTTTTTATTGAAATATACACTTTACAAATCAAAAATTTTGCTAAGTAAAAAGTAATAATGTTATAAATTACATAATTACTTGTTAATTTGCAAAGGTATTGATTTATAAAGTGTATATTTCAATATAAAGACATGTCAAGATTGTTTACATTTATTTAAATAACTAACCAAACGAAGTATTATGTTTATACAGCGTAAAAAGACCACACTATGCGGCAGATAATACGCCAAATACCATCCTCACAAGATCAGGATTAAGACAAGATAGTATATAGTACAAATAAACTCGCAACCTACAAAATGATCTGATTTGAATGAGTTAATTTGTAACTAGAACACTGTTGTAAGGAAATGGCGATTTTTTTAAAGTTCTGACTGTTATTTTTATTTCATTATACTATAGTAGTCTAGTATAGCCTGTGGTTCGATTTATTAGGGTTATATCCCTTCCACGTTGTATAAATAAATGGCTGTACCTACCAAATGGCTCAACGAAATAAGAACTAGAAGCACTATCATTAAGTAGTATTGATTTTTAGAGTTCCGTACAAAAAATTAAAAAAACATTCCATAGAGGATCATACGTGCGTTTGTCAGTCCGTCCGTCTGTCTCAGCCAAATTGCTCCGAATCTACTAGACCAAATCAGGTGAAAATTGGTAGGACGGCGTAATCCTAGGACCCAAATACAGACGTGCAAAGTAATTAAATATATTTTTGAGACAAACAAGGAAATTAAAAAAAAGTTTTGCGAACCTTACTGTGTCAAATATCAAATAAAAGGACTCGTTATGAGGATTTCATATATATTTTTGTAATTATCATAAAATTTTAGTTTTATTTATAACAATAGACCTAAGCTGATCTCAAAACTAATTAGCCTAAAATAAAAATAAAAACAAAATATAGTTTATTGCTTGTTGATTATACGAAAAGTTATAAGAATTCTATCAATTGAAAATAACGTATGAGCGATTAGTAAAATGCACCACTTTGAAATCGTACGCGCAAAGAATTCGTTGTACGACTCCCGCTTTTAAAATGTCTCGGGATCTCTGTTGGTACTGGTGGTGTCAGTGGTAAACAAAATGTTATGCTGGTGGTGTTGGTGGTAGGTGGTGATATTGTGCGTAAAAAAGCTGTACAAAAAGACACCGATGTTTGTAGTGACATTTAGCGAAAACGACTTTCGGTGTAACAGTTTTTAAAGCCTTGATAATAAGACGGGTTGAATTGTTTTCCTAGCCTTTTTTGTTGTCTCGCTGCTGGGCAAATGCCTCCCCCTTGTTCCTCCACTCATATCTGAAAGTTGAAAATAAAAAGAAAGAATTACTAGTTGGTTGTCCTATTTTGATTCATAAACATGGTCACCTTCAATATAAAACATTCTAAGAAATAATGAAATGATTTATTGTAATTAAATACCGAATATATACAGACAGAGGTTATTTGTAAGGACGTGTTTAAAAAAACAATACTACTTAATGTATGTGCTTCTAGTTCTTGATTCTATTGAGCCCTCTGGTAGGTACAGCCATGGCTTATATGCACACAGACCATCAGGATTTCGTAGCCATTTACTAAAGTTTCGCAAGTTTAGGTACTTTATTTCTAGTTATAAATTCTAACTCGTAACCTACAAAACGATTATGTAAATAGTACATAAATTGATAGACTACCTTCAAGGATACTCTCACTGTGGCGTTAGGATTGAGTATCCACATATAACGTACTAGCTGTACCCGCGGGCTTTGCTTCCGGTGGGAATTTAGGGATAAAGAGTACCCTATATCCTTCCCCGAGTCTCAAACTATATTCATAACAAATTTCATCCAAATCAATTCAGTAGTTTAAGCGTGAAGAGGTAACAAACAAACAAACAAATATACAAACTCACTTTCGCATTTATAATATTAGTAGGAAATTAGTAGGATTAGTAGGAATGTATCTTCTTGAATATCAATAGCATTGGACTTAGACTTAAAGTAGGTCCCTAACACAAAGCCGACAAAATGCTATATAATTTTCACGAAAAACTATCCAAGTTGTAGGTACTAGCCACCTTTACGTTGTAACTTTTGATACATTATCCTACAAATGCCAGGATTCAGACTACAAAATTATCTCATCACCTACAAAACGGGGTTCCTCAATCCATAAGGACATAATCTTTTTAGGGTTCCGCACCCAAAGGGTAATAACGGGACTATTACTAAAACTCCGCTGTCCGTCTGTCTGTCTGTCACCAGGCTGCATCTCATGAAGCGTGATACCTAGGAAGATACAATGTTTCTGTTGCCGCTATAGCGAATACTAAAAACAATAAAATAGATATTTACATACAACAAACGTAATTATTTTCGTGCGTAAGTCCTTCTCGCACTTGTTCGGTTTTTTCTTTACGATATCAGTTCAGAAACGTCCCCCATTGCAGGTTACAACACACAACAGAACAACTCGTACTCAGACTGGACCCAGATGGACCCGGCCATCATGTCGACCTCCGTGAACTTCGGCAAGGGCGCGCCGCAGGCCTCTCTGACGCAGCAGCAGCAGGAGCTGTTCGCTAAGTTTAACCAGCTGAACGTGGCCGCGCCGCCCAACGGGCTCAACAAGCTGCCCGTGCCGCTCCTGCAGCACCAGTGGCACCAGAGCCAGAAGCCCCTGCAGTGGCCCGGCGTCTCCTACAACAACGTGCCCCTGCCCCCCGGCTTCGCCCCCGCCAAGCCCCCCCAACACCCCGCAGAGTGCATCGACGCCAAGTAAAGTGCAATCCAATCAGACAGCGGATACTATATTTTCTATCCAGTAATACTTCTTTCCGTTGGTGATGTGACCGATAAATCTTTGTATTAAGAAGAGCATATTTTAATTGAGAGAAATATGATAACAAAGGAATTTGTAAAATAAATTAACATATTTGTTTTATTTGATTGATTTTCTTTTTTCGGTTTCGGCTCGCTGTCCCATTATCATATTTCTGTTCTTCTCTTTTCTTTATTTCGTTTCGCGTATATGTATATTCGTTATATATTATATATTTATTAGAATCATATCCCTGTTACAGATTATATTTTCTATATTAAAAGGAGATGCCAATTATTCGCTGTTCATGTGTACCTTATTGAGCCATAACCACAGAAAGATCATTAAATTGAAGCAACAATTATACTCACTCTTTTACTCTACACCTTAATAATACCATAAATTACTTGCATTTAGGTACATTCTGAAGCGCTATTTACTCGGTGCAAGTTTCTTGCCTGTTGCCTACAATACTATTTAATTTTTAGAATGGTTGAGATTAGTTTATCATCACGCAATTAGTCTATTGTTTCAATTGGATAGTTTCCTGGGTCAAACATAAATTATTTTGTCTGTTATCAGAATAATGTCGCAAAACGTAATTTAAGATTTATTATTGCAGATAATAAGAGCATTATTTAACTCAAACTGTGACGTCATTAATCTATAATATACCTATACCAATAGAAAATGTTAATTTGACGTTTAAAAAAATCTGATTTGACTTGTTGGGAAAGAATTGTATACATCAAGCAAGAAACTTGCACTTTTACTTCTGGATATTCTGTTTTGGTGGTTTAAACACGTGCTCTTAGGGTATGTCGTGTGGGATACGATAGGGTATTAACCCCTTGTATGCCGGAAAGTCAGACACAATAGTTAAACAATGAATTCTCGCGTAAAGCTACGCAACGGCATACGAGAGGTTAAGGGTTGGGCTACACCTGGTAGCACTTTTCAATGCTGCGAGAGAAAGTGCTATAGCTCAGCTAGTGCTAAAACGTTCCGTTGCTCTCTCTCGCTCTAGCTTATTACAGTTCTGAGCGATAGAAAAGGATAATAGCATAGAAAAGTGCTGTTCCCTGCTGTAAGGGGAAGGGTTGAGCAACCCTTATGTTATTTCTTAGGGATTTTCCACGTTCTCTGTCAAAAAGGTGCTGTAATGTGAATCAGAAATAATCATGTGACGCAGTATGGCGAGGCTCTATGGAATAACAAATAGCCTTTTTTTTACAAAGCTTTATTTCAGAGCAATACTGAACATACATAATATCAACATAGTAAAGACAAATAAGTTGTATTTCCACCGTAAATTTCGTAAGGGGTGCTTAGCAATAATCATGCTAGACCATCAGTCCGATCGGCTCAAATTGATGGAAATCAAATTTAATCAGCATGAAGTTGACGGCCATTTACGATCAAATTGGCATCTTTACTCATACATAACATTTTAGCGCAACCTACATGTACAGTCTGCTAACGAGATATGTAAGCTTCTACCTATATTTTGAATTTTCTATTAAACTCAAAATAATATGGAAATGGAACTAGAACTGGAGGAAATTGCAAGGATTAGGAGTGAGGGTGTTGCAAGGATTGTGAGTCAAACCTCACAAGCTATTTCTCTGGTACTGGTCAAAACCAGTCATTACAATAAAATAAGTGGTAGGTTTGACGGCATTTAATACATACAATTATTATTTAGATATTTCTATTGTTTTATTTAGAGAACGGGTTACTCACGTATAGAGTCAGCTACTGCCGACATGTTTCGACCTCATCCGGAGGTCTTCGTCAGGGCGAATGTGACGAGAGCCCCGTACATGCCCCCGTGCTAGATATTTCTAGCTTATTAGAATAGTTATGTGCAATAAATGTTTACATAGTATTATTTTTTGAGGATTTTAATGAAGTCTTTCTAAATATAAATTTTCATGTAAATATTATTTTGAGTTTAAGAGAAAATTCAAGATATAAGTAGAGGGCCGGCTCAAGTATCTCGATTTCCGACTACAACATATCACAGCTGTGGGGTACATATATATATTAGAATGTCACAAAACATAACGCCTTTATTTAAAATTATGAGCCCAAAATACTCGAACTTAAAATACTGTATATTTGAACAGGCCTACATATGAAATTACATAACTTTTCCGATATCTGACACGTCCATTTTAAAATATTAGCTAGACTTCGTTTGTATGGAAAACTGATTCTGTCTAGGGTAATCAATGAATCATCAAGTCTTTTTAGTCTTCACTGCAGGAGCACGACCTCTGTACTACTAGAGCTTATATTTGGTTAGAGCAGCCAGAGAATTGGGCCTACATTCTCCACGCTGTCTATTCAGATTGGAGAGCTCCCATGGCGTTTATAAGCTTTGTTTAGTTTTCCTAAGTCGCCTTCTACGACATCCACGGGAACATTCGTGTATTGTAAGGGAACTCCTAAATATTCATAACAGTTTAAAAATAAATAAACAAGAAAAGAATGTAACAAGTTTATTTAGCAACTGGCAGTTTCCTCCCGTCTATACATATACCCTCTGGGGTCTGGCCCGCTTTCTACGACATCCACGGGAACATTCGTCTATTGTAAGGGTTAAATATTCATACCAGTTTAAAAATAAAATAAAAAACAAAATTTTGATGTAGCAACTTTATTAAGTAACTGGCAGTTTCCTCCCGTCTATATACCCTCTGGGGTCTGGCCCGTCCCAGGGTACAGCGCTCCCGTCCCGCCACACGTACAGGCCCTCGCCCGGCGGCCGCAGCGCCAGGCGCACGGGAAGCGCCGCCGCCGCGGCCGGCGCCACGTCGCCTGCGCCGCGCGTCATGTCCGACATCACGTACCCGGGGTGCACGCAGCTCACGATTATACCTAATTCAAAAATGCTAAATACAACGTGGTAAGGCTAGGGACATCAAAAAACCTTCAGGTCCGAAAAGTAGAATTTAAAAAATGTTGAGTTCCCATAATGTTGAATCCCAAAAAATGAGAACGTTTATTTTCAGCATCAAAAAACGTACATGGATGGGAGCACCTTGTAAGTACCTGTGTTAGGTTCCCCCGCTTCTCCCTCCCGGTTAAAAAAACAATGATTGCATTTAACACTCTTTACAATAATGATATTTCCTCACTATTTATTACAATTTGACATATGTCGAACAACTTTTCTCAAGAAACACTTATCGAAATATGAAAAGATCTTTGGCATCCCATACAAGTTACCGATCGATCAGCTCATGCAAGTTTGTATGAAAAGCTAAAAATTATTTTCCTTATTTCGACATAAGATTCTTGGGAAAAATTATTTACTATTACAGTCTGAATTTACCCTTAAAATAGTTTCAGTGTATTTTGTTAGACCTTATATATGTTTAATAAGTAATGAGCTTTACAGGCACTTTTGACGACCTCTGTGGCCTAGTGGTTATTATGCCACTGTCACACCAGAGGTCCCGGGTTCAATCCCCGGTCAGGTCAAGATGGAAAATGTTCTTTTTCAAATTTGCCTGGGTCTTGGATATTTATTTATTTTGTATGTTATGTATGTATGTTTTTGTTATAAAATAAAGTTTCGTCAAAGATAATATAAATTATCGTTGAGTTAATATCCCATAACACAAGTCTCGAGCTTACTTTGGGGCTGGGGCTGGGATAGCTCAATCTGTGTGATTTGTCCGTATATAATTATTTTACTTTTACAAGTCAACCTGTAGGGCGTGTAGTTAAAATTTTAAAATTTTGTTTAATTTTTGAAAAAGGCTACCCATACCAGCAGCGCTTCGCATCGACCACTGCTGAGAAGAAACGCCGAAAGAAACACAATTTCACAGCATTAGTCGCCTACTCGCCAGAAGACTGTCATATTATTATTGTCTTTTTTAATTTATAAATACTTATCATATAATACCATGTAAATATATTATAATATGTAATGCTTGCGAACGAGGCGCCCTCATTTGAAATAAATTATTTAAAACTAAATATGGTGATAATTAAAAATTTGATTGGTATTAATGTCTAAAAAGACCTTTAAACTATTTTATGAATAACCTATTACTAATAGCCCGTCTAGTTTTAAAACGGTTTTTCATCAAAAGTCAAAAACCGTTTTAAACCTAGACGGACTACCAATATTACTTTCAAAGGTATATATAGATAGGTATACATAGACATTCATACAAATCAATTTTTTAATTATCACCATATTTAGTTTCCACTTCTGCTACCACTTCGTCTTAAGGGTCCCCCGACCCTAGACCAAAATACAACTTTCCATACAAACGTAGTCTACGTTTTATTTCAAAACGACATGTCCGATTTGGGCAAAATTTTGTAATTTCAAAGATATTGCAATTATCTAGGTTTTTATCTAGTTTCCGACAGTAAAAATATGAACTTGAAATAGAATATAGTGTTTTATATCATTTTTGACCATTAGTATAGGAAACTTCTAAATCGTTATATTTTCTTTCCAGTTCATAATTTTACCATAGGAAACCAGTTATAACCCTAGATAATTGCAATTTCTTTACAATTACCAATTTTTACCGGAATCTGACATGTGGTTTCAAAATTAAACGTAGACTACGTTTGTATGGAGAAGTCTAGGGTCGGGGGACTCCAAACATAAATTACGCATTAAGAAATAATAGTCAAAAAAGTTGTTCACGTTCACGAGTTGACGCACGGTCCAGCCATCGTTAACTCAACCTATGGATCAACTGAAGTGTGGATTTCGTTAGTATATTTATATCTACAGATAGCATGTCTAGAGCGGACATTGGATCTGATAATTAACTGACTACGGCAAAGCCAAAAGAAAGGATAATGATTTCAGCAGTCTTTGTATGTAGGTATGTATATTAGCATGTATGTTGGTATGTATATTAGTATGTACGTAGATATTACTGTGTGTTCTACTTCTACTGTAGCATTCAAACTGCATAAGAATTACAAATGAGATGTAAATTAGTGAGTTACTCTAGCAAGAAAGTAACTCCTAAAAAGAAATTGATATGACGAATGTTACATAGTAAAAAAAGAGTTTTTTTTTTTGTTACTAAATCGGTAAATACTAAATCGGTAATAAGGTTTTTTTGTTTCTCCCATGCTGGTCTGGGATAAACAAAAAAACTTAGAATGTACCAGCTGCTTCTCTTCCTGCGCAGATCGTAAAAGCCGATCGAGGGAATGGGCAAAAATGCGAATCATTTTAACAGGCGATGCGGCTAGCAACCCGTCACTGTTTTGATTGCTTTTCCATCTTCTCGCCCACCATGACGCTAAAAGTGGCTTTTGAGTCTTGCGGCCCTAGGTAGTATGTATGTACTAAATCGGGTTATCAAATGACTCCAAAAAATTATTTTAGCCGTATTAGTTTTTAAACGTTATACGTAAGTAGTAGGCTCTGCAGTAGTGTGGTGGTCATCAGTCACAAAACGACTATAACTAACCACCGACCTCACCCCGGTTCTGGTTCTGGCAGAGTTACAGCGTCGTTTCTTTTCGCTATTTAGGTCACATCTCACAGTACTATCATATTGCGCTAATGACAGTATGTTAGATGATTTCCTAAGGTTTCATTAGGTGCAAAATTAAAACTGTACAAGTAGCTGCACGTAAGATTAGCGCTGAGTGAAATGTAGAGGGGATACTGCGCATAGGTAAAGTACAAATTTTTGACTTCTGCGCAATAAGAGTCAGCGCTAGAGTTTCTTGCCGCTACCTGTACTTGATATTACCTCTTGATTTCAGTTGGCGCTGCAGCATGAAGGTATACGCGTTGACCGCAACCTTAGAAACCACGTAAGGAGAATCACCCCAGCCTTGCTCCACCTCCTTATCTTCCCTTACAGCATCCAAATATTCTCCCATCAATGCTTTCAAACCTTCCAAAGTCAGATCTATTGAACTTATTTTCTTCCGGATCTCGTCTGAGGGTATCCTCGATAGATGTCCAGAAGAACTTGAGACATTAACAATCTTCCCGCCATCTTTTATCAATGGCGTCATCGCTTCGGTAAAGTTTACCAATGAGGTAAAATTAACGAAGATTGTCTGTTTTGCTTGGTAAATTTTGGGCTCTTTCGCGTCCTTTAAAAACAAAATCCCAGCATTGTTGATAATAATGTCGACTTTACCATGTGTTTCTTGAATGAAATTGCGGAATTTTTTGATACTTTGGTCGTCAGTGACGTCGAGTTGGTGGAATAGCGGTTTTAGGCCAATTTTAGTTAATTCTTCACAAGCATTTTGACCTCTTCTCTCGTCTCTGGATGTCAAGTATACTTCTCCGTCAAATTCTTCACAAAGTCTCTTGACGATGGCCAACCCAAGACCTTTATTGGCGCCGGTGACGATGGCCACACTGGACATGACTCTTTACACGTTGGTAATTCTTTTGTGCGCTGTTATTTCAAACTGTAATAAAGGAATAAGTATGATGTAGTGGTCTTTATTTAATAGTTTAATTTAGGCGTCAGCAGATAAGCTGCATGAAGATCAGTAAATGAACGCAGTAAGTACCTAAATATTTAAAGGATGTAATCAAAGTAGGTACGGTAGAAAGCCAACTAGTGATGAGTAGCGGATCTACCGATATGACTTGAAATCCGTACCGCCACTTATTTTTCTTAGGAAAAGCCCGGACTTTCAAGCATTAACCCCCAATAACTTTTAAACGGCTAAACCGATTTTCATCAAACATAGCTAGTACCAACACAAAAGAACTTGCTTTCATGTAAAAAAAAACGCATCGAAATCGGTCCATCAGTTCGAGCGCTACGATGCCAAATACAGACAGACCAACAAATGTCGTTAGCGTCACACCTCTCTTGTCTGAGGTTAACAAACAAAGATGCTAATTTATGGGCTTCTCCTTAGTTATGACCTAAGTTTAGATCTAAATCCCTTTGTTAGCTATTCGTGTCCCATTGGTGGGCAAAATCTAAGGTTCTAAAAATATTACATTAGTACTTTGGATCATTTTAATCTATGTGCGTAACCTACTGCTACAAGGTCGATTGATAACGCACGTAACGCCATCTAGAGTTCATTGATAACACTCCATCGAACATTCAAGAACAAGCACGACCTTATAAAAGCAGGATCAACGCGTGCGCAGCTGAGCACTTCGCATAGATAACAAATCCCAAGCTACAAGTCACAAAATGTCACTACTCCCGATTGTTTATGAACCATTTGGGGACGAGCTGATCCTCAGATCCATCGACTGGTTAGAGGACTTGCCTTGGAGAGAAGCAAATGGTGTAAGAAGACAGAACGATAAGTATGAAGTGACATTACAAGTGAAGGACTTTGAACCTGAAGATATATCCGTGAGGACGACTGATGGATACGTCGTGATAGAATGTAAACACGAGGAAAAGAAAGACGAGCATGGCTTTGTCTCCAGAAGGTTTACGAGGAAGTATTCGTTACCTGATGATTGCAAACCGGAGGACGTCGTGTCCACTCTGTCGTCCGATGGGCTACTGACGGTGACCGCTCCGAGGCAGCTGAAAAAGAGGCAAGACACAGTGATTCCTGTTACGCATGATAGTAAAGCGAAGAGCAAGTTATAAGTAATATTATTAGGTATCTAATCTTTTTTTTAATTGTATAACATTCTTATAAAATGGCATTGCGGTTTCGGAAGGAAAAAAAATTTGGACTTTTTGATTTACATACTGAAAGGTTTTGGGCATCATTTGGAATTTTTGATTTACATATTTAAAGGTTTTAAGCACAATCTGGAATCTTTACTTACCTAATGGTTAGGTAACTTAACTTTCCTACTTACCTATTAATGTTTGTTACAAAAGAAGAAAGGAGTGTCTTTCTGCAATATAACGTTTTTTAAAAATTGATAAGTGAAGTAAAAAGTTACTTGAACCTTCCTCCCTATTTATTATTTTGCAGGGTGATAGGGCGAAGGTGGTGGGGCCAAAATGTTGTTTATTGTACTTATTAGGTTAATATAGGAAATAAATGTATTGCCAAAGTATTAAATCTTACGTTTGTTAATTAAGTTATTTAAATAAATGATTTTGAAATAAATGAAGTGTTTAAGTTTATTTGTACACAAGTTTAATAATTAAGTACTTATTCTAATGAGAATTAGTATTTTTCTTTATCTATCATAATCATTACAGACAATACACGCACACAAACACGTTACGCATTTAGTGTAAGTAGCCATTACATTATTTTTAAAGATGCGGTGTCATTATTATGATAAAATAATGATATCATTGTATGGCAGTTGTCAAGCTATGTCAGATAAATAAAAATAAATATATAGGGACAAATTACACTGGTTGAGCTAGCCCCAAAGTAAGTTTGAGACTTGTGTTATGGGATACTAACTCAACGATACTATATTTTATAACAAATACATATTTACCCAGGACAATTTGAAAAAGGCATTTTCCAACTTGCCCTGACCGGGGATCGAACCTTTAGACAGCGTGATAATTCTACCACCAGGTTTGTTTAACAGCTAAGCACACGAAAAGCCAACAAAACAATGCATTGTATTAACTAGCCTATAAAACAGCCGTTGAGACGGCCATCAAGTTTTACTGTCCTCAGTTATAGCTGCCTATTAGACGCAATTTGTAAAGGCTAATGCAGGGAGAAATGTCGACACGCCCTTTACTGTTATTGCCACAGAGTTGTGTGGTTGTATTGTAAGTTATATTGTAGTGCCACGAACCGATGACCGATAGGGTAAAAGGGTTCTCGAATGACGACCGTGTACTGGCAAGCGAAATGTAGGACAACCATATTCAAGGAGGTCAGATGACCTGACCAGGGTCGCTGGGAAGCGCTGGATGCAGGCAGACGATCCGATCGGAAGAGACCGTTAGGTAAGTAGGTGTACCAAAACAATATTGCGCTAATAATATTATTTTTTTGTAAATCTACGTGTACATACACGTAGATTTACAAAAAATAAAAAATAATAGTGATAATTTCTGATATTGTGGAACATTTCAATCATAGGCAGTACTTTTAAATAATTTGCGTACCTATTACCTACTTAGTAGTTATTAGTTTTTAATCAAGTTTAGTTTTACTTATTTGTTATAACTTCTGTTATTTATTTCTTTTTATCAATAGATTATATCCTACTTAAATTAGCATTTTGATTATTTTGTAAGTTTTTTAACAAATTAACATCAGTCCACAACAGTACGAATGCAGATAGACTGGTCTAAGGATACATAAAATCCGCCTTATACATACCGTTTCTTTGAAAGTTGGGTAACTAATAACATTTGTTTTATGAACTTTTATCTGCTTCAGGGCAGCACCGCTGTGCACTTGACCCACTCACTGCCTTATTCGAGGAACTGGAACACATTCGGGATGCTAACACTACTTAATTGTTCGAAGGCGGTTAACAAGATTTCCTCTAACAACATCAAACATTTGATTTTTCATTTTATTTTGAATACAAAGGTCACTTCCATGTTGGTCTGGGGAAAATAAAATACTTAGATTGTACCAGCTGCTTCTCTTCCCGCGCAGTTCGTAGAAGCCTATTATTATAATATTTATTTTTATTTTATTTTATCATCATCATCAGGTCTTTCAGATTCCACTGCAGAAGCACAACCCTCTCTGTACTACCCGAGCCATACTTGGCCAGCCCAGCAAGAGGATTTAGCCTACACTCTCCACGCTGGCCAGACGTGTTAGAGGTCACATTGATGTTTATAAGCTTTGTTTAGGTTGTATTTCCTAAGTCGCCTTCTACGACATCCACGGGAGGACTTGAAGTAGTACTCTGCCGGAAACCACACGGTTTTATTTGTTTTTAAGGCACACTAACAGAACAGACAATAAAGAACAATGGAAATTTGTAAGCATTAGATAATCAAAACTAGTCAGTATCCACTAGTGCACACAGAATGGCCAAATCCATGAGAACAAGTAAGGTAAATCAATATGATCCACAGGTAGGATCTGTGAGATGTGACATATCAAATGAAGCAATAAGTGATCTTTAAATTTGTGACAAACTTGGATTGAAGATATCAAGATCACGTTACACACGATGAAATGTAAGAATGAATTGAAAGGATAATCTGAAACATGTCATTAGGCGATGCGGCTAGCAATCCTTATTTGATTTCTTTTCTCGCTTTCACGCCCACCATCAGGATAAAAGTGGCCTTTGAAGCTTGCGGCCCTGGACTCTGCTGCCGCTGTCTGTAGAGCCGCAAGAAACAATGGCGCGATATCAATTTCATCAATTTCAATGGGACCACCTGATAAGTGGGCCTTTCCCTTGGTACCCTTTCGAATTAAGAATTCTCCATATCAGCCTAGGCGTCTTTGAGTAATTGGTAAACATACATAAAAAAAATCGCGACTAATTGACAACCTCCTTTTTGGAAGTCTGATTAAAAATTGGTTCACTATTATGTATCTCAGTTGGTATATTGATTATTACAGTTTCACCAACAGAACCATTACTCCCCCTTTTGTGTGCGTCGTCAAAACATTTATCTTGGGTACAAATATTTGTTTGGAGCGGGAATCGAACCCAAGGTCGTGTTGCATTACCGAGTCGTCGATAAAACAAATGGAATTCTAGATATACCTACCTACAATCCCTTTGTATGTAATCTTTTAAAATGTCTGTCATAGATTCTGTATCGCTCTTGGTTGATTTCATTTTACTAGCAAAAGACTTCAACGGTATTTTTAAATTACTAATATGTGTAGAACAATTCTCATAAGGCGTAAGTTCGAATCTCAATCGTGGCGAAAATTTTGTATTATTACCTTTGACTTCAACGATATTCGTAAAATTTCCCTTAGATTGTACTTGAAAGCGTGCGCTTATCAGTTTCGCCATATATGATTGTACTATTACTATATACCTTACTAGCTGTGCCCGTGGGCTTCACATTATACGTGACTACTACTACGCCAGATACCTTCAGTTAGGTAGCTAGCTCAAAAATCTGTATGTATTGTAATCTCCATAACACACTTGATAATAACAAACTAAACCATTCTCACTTTTTCAGTAAACATGGTCATAATTTAAACAGAACGAAAAAGAAAATGCTTACCTCTAGTCAAACAACTTCATCTGTTTGAGAGATAGGATGACACAGACAGATTTTGGTCAAACTTATAGGCAAACCCCCAATTTTGGTGTCGAAACGAAAAGTGGTTATGTCTAGGTGTACTAATGTAAGTAGGAACAAGTAGAAATTCTAGTCAGTTATATATTTACCTACATTATACCCCAAAGAGCTCTGTCTGCCCCAGTGGGGATAAAGACGACGATAGTAACCATGTATGTTAAATACTCCTAAATGCACGTACCTAAGTTAGAAGTATTTCCGAGACTTAATAAAAAGGAAATAAAAAATAAGAATAAAGTAGATAACAAGTTTTTAAATTTTCAAAAGTTTACCTAATATAGGTAGGTACCTAAGTGAAGGTGTACTAATTAAATTATAAGTAAGTAATAACCGTGGTAATAACCTTACATATTACTAGAAAAAATAATAATAATACACGGACAAATCACACAGATTGAGTTAGCCCCAAGCATAGTAACTTATTAGTAATCTGTGCCCCAAGGTAAGTTCGAGACTTGTTTTATTGGATACTATATATTTTATAACATTTACTACTAACTAAGACCCAGATAAATCTGAAAAAGATCATTTTCCATCTTAACCTGACCGGGGATCGAACCCGGGACCTCTAGGCCACAGAGGTCGTCGAATATCACCGATGTCTACTCCGTTAGTAATAAACACGTGATAATATATACTTAAAGGTATCTATGTGATGTATACCAATGCGTGCAAAAGCTCCAAGTTATGTTATAAGTTTAAACGAAAGCAGTTGATAATTAAGCTTAAGCCTTTTCCTCTACAGAAGTTAAAATTTAGTGCTTTATAGTTGCTTTAATTTAAAATTTGTTTTCTAACAGTTTCGGTCCGAGAAGATGTTCGCATGCGCAAATGTTATCAGCGTTGACCCGCTATCATTACTCGCGAAGACACGGCCGCGAGTACCCGCTTGCGAGTGTCCATACTTCCATACATACAACCTTTCATACAAACAAAAAAGTGAAAAAAACATTGAGATAGAATAAACTTGCTTCAAAAAGTGAACACTGTGGCAGTGACATGTTTTAGTTTAGTAATTAATTAGTGTTAATTTAATAAGAAAACATAATGAAAATGAACGTGAAAATCGTATTAGTAGTCCTCTGCGCATTTTTACAAAGTTTCGGAGAAGGTGAGTGACACAAAACATACACAATTGTGCAAACATTACTCATTTTGAGAAACAACTATTTCGTGAATCAGACAAACAAAAGTATCCCTGAACCATTTATTTATTTGTCTTGAATTGATATAAATATAAGTAACGGTCTACCACAGGTTGCTACACTTACATGAAGAAAAAACGCTAGAAAATACCTAAAATAAAATTAACTCGCGCACAGAGGGTTCCGTACCATTATATATAAAAAAGCCGCTCTTAATATTGAGGATTTTATTCTGTATTTAGAATTTGTTGCTATTTCAAAAGTCTAGCTATCACGGTTCATGAGATAGGTACAGCCTGGTGACAGACCAACAGACCGATACCGAATTCTTAGTAGTGAAAAAGACTGACATCATAATACGGAACCCTAACAAATATGTTATTATGCTATCAGTCGGTAGCATCCTTTAAATGCACAGCTTCAGATTCAGAACTTTATAAATTGATTTAGTAATAAATTTATAAAGTTCTAGTTGGAGTTTATACATACTAAATAGTTTAAAAGAGTGAAAGAAGAACAGAGATTCCTTGGGTAGGTAGTTCACAGATTAGAGGTGAATCTCGAGACAGCGGAGATAAGGACAGTGGAGGTCAATAGGTATTTTCTATTCTACTTTAGGTAGTAGTCACAATCGCTAACTAATGACTATAAGTACCTAAGCGTTTCTTGCAGTGGTCGTCCTGATACGCAGGTGGTTTGTATTTCTTTTGTTTTCATCATCTCAGCTGCAAAAATGCAAATCATGTTAACAGGCGATGCGGCTAGCAACCCATCACTGTATTGATTGCTTTTTCATCTTCTTGCCCATCATGACGCTAAAAGTGGCTTTTGGGTCTTGCGGCCCTGGGCTCTGCATAGAACCGCAAGACCCAAAATGCTCTGTCTGCCCCATTAGGGATAAAGACGTGATAGTATGTATGTATCTCACCCGCATAACGTCCACTGCTGGACATAGGCTTATCCCAAGGATATCCAAAACTAACGATCTAGAGGGGCCTTATTCACGTGCTTTCCAGCGACCTTAGTCACCTCGTGGGTGGCTGTCCTACGCTTCGCTTACCAGTACGTGGTTAGTCGAGAACGTTTCTACCTATCTGTTTTGGGCTATATCTCGAATAATCTATCTCAAATTGAATAACTAGGTATTCAATACCTATAGTAATTTTTGTGACATCCTGTTGGCACATTCTGATAAACTAACAAACAGCGTCTCTTTCATGAACCTTGTAATCAATTTCCAAGAAAAATAGTATAGTTTGCACGTGTTTCTATACAATACAATTATCCATCTATTGCATAAAAATACAGGACATGATGTTGAATTAGAAAATGCACAAAAGGCGGCCTTATCGCTAAGCATTTCTTACAAGCAAACTTATATAGAAAAAGGTGATGGGATTAGGTATAGGTATCAATCATAGGGTACCTCGATTTAGAAATGTTACTTATACTTAGTTGAAGGTGCTTTTTGTTCTTGGATTGGATTTTGGTTGTTTAGGGACTAACAGGCTTACAAATCTTTGCAAAGATATGCGAATGCGAAGTAGACAGTAGGAATAAAGGAAGACCTCGTTCGATTTTTATACTAAATGCAAATAAAGCTTAACGTTTTTTGTATTTTTCAAATGAAAAAACCTAAAGACACCTAAAAACTGTCTTTATTCCCAAACTACAAAACCGATTTTGATAAAATTGGAACTGAGAAAATAAGTCTTTAAATCAAACAAAAAAAGATTTTTTTTCTAAGTAGGTCCTTCCAGGCATCTTCGAATAATCGATGCACATATGTGACAAAAAATCGCGACAAATGGATCCTCCTTTTCGCAAGTCGGTTGAAAAGCATTCCGTAAGTATGTAACGTCCTACCTAAGCAATAAATTCCTGAGTTACTTATTAACTTATTAAGTAAAGGTGCTCTGTACCTAATACTTAAGTACATAAGCAGCGAGTGTTAATCGGCGGTAGACATTCGATCCGGACGCGGTATGGGTTCAAACGGGTCACCCCCGCGTGACCGGGTTTGTCAGTCGGATATTAGAAAGAAATAAAGTTAAGTAAAGACACCGGAAAGTTTGTTATGAAAAATGGTGGTAGGCAGGAAAACAACAGTGTCATCTGATGATAGGTGGAGTAGAAAGACTTAATATATTTTTCTTATTGATGCCAATCATTGAGCTATAAAAAGAAAGAAAAGCTTTATTCGGCAAGTTAGTTGCCCAGTTCGAGTATTGTCGTTTTGACGACTTTGTCGCTATATGTAGCTGAATTGTCCGACCAGTCAGATTTGCTCATTTGTATTATCCTGTGATTTTTTTACAGTATTGTCTAGCGACGTTTCCAAAAGTAAGACAGCAACACTTTGGCTGAGCAGGTTTCGCTCTATGTCATCCTATAAAAGTTCACATTTTCCCTATGGGATACTCAGAAATCGTGAAACATTGTTTTTCGGACAAAGGGGCCCTGGCGCGAGGAGACTTGTTAAGGAGATCTCCCCGCGACTGATAGCCGCCGCAGGTGACAAGAGGGCTGGCTGATTTTTCGCTCAACGGATCAACATTGCTATCCAGCTAGGAAACGCAGCCAACGTTGTTGCAACCATGCTGCATGCACAAGTTTTTTTTTTTAAATTTAGCATAATTTAGTATAAGATTATTTTATAGCTTAGTTTAGTTTTAATTATCTGTGTTCTTATTTTTTTTTTCTGTGAGCTGTAGGCCTCGCGACCTAATTAAGTCTGAATATACATAGTTACATATTATGAAAATTATCAGATGTGCCAATAAAGTGTGCAGTGCATCGTGAGTGGAGGCGAGGTCGCGGGGATTATCGCGCATATTCAAAACAAGGCGAGTCCTCCCGCATTTTGACAAAAAACATGGTACTTTCTTCTGCCTTCCACTTCTATTCAACGATATTTTTATTATTTGTGACTTATGCCAATCCTTTATTTTTTTTCACGAAAACCCGTAATATGTGATAATACTCCTGCTTGTTTGTTTTTTTCATTATTCCTGTGATAAGTGACAATAAGTGACATTTTCCCAAACATACATTGATCTATGCTCCTAACACTGCTGTTAATGTTTACAAACATTAGTAACTTTTAAAATCTTATAAATGTAATATTGTATATGTACATATTATTATCTATAAAAAATAAAAACTTAAGATGTGTCAAGGGACACTCGGATGGGACGAAGTTCCTTTCGATTAATTAGGAGAGAGAAAGACAGACGGAGAAACACGCGCACGCCGCACGGCTTATAACTATAGCAAAAAGTGTCGTTACAACTTTTGGTCTTAATTTTTTCCGTCTAGCCTCCTTTAGCAACGCGCGATAAGGAACTTCGTCCCAATAATTAATATTAATAATTATAACAGTAGTTATTCTATTATAATGTGAATTTTTATGCATTTTTATTTTGTTTGAAAATGTTTGTTAACATTTTTAACAGCAGTTTGGCACTATTACCTGCTACGAGTAACACAAACCCAAAAAGTATTTACCACAAAAGTGTTTACTTTTAATTAATTACTTAACGAAATTCTATATTACATGTTAAATAAGTATAGGTACTTAGATATTGGTTTCATAAAACGGATGTTTATGTCGTAATTTTCTCGGAAATATCGCGGTCTCGTGTTTAGAGATAAGAGGATGTTTACGATCGACTTAAGAGCAAATAAAATCTGTGATCTATCTGTAAGTTTTTATTAGTTTATGCGCAATATGTAAATTAAAAATATAACGCCCAAGTGCGTGTTTGGAGTCAGGCCGCCTTTAGAGAGTTTCGAAGTTACAAAGTTACAATAATTTATTTTCATATTTTTACATGTTTTCTATCCATTATAAACAAGTTATGTACAACTTCATTTAAATGATAGGGCTGTGGACTGAGCAAAAATGTATTTTTTTATTTTATATTCAAAAATATTAAACCCACATATAACAGTTTATCAAAATAGTTAAAAAAAATACAGAAAGAAATACTTTCTTCCTGTCGGAACTTGTCCCAAATGATCAGAGACAAAGTACGATCACGTCTTCGCCCTCAATGGGACAGACATTGCATTCTGGGTGTTGCAGCTCTAAGCAGACATAACTGACAAACAAAGGAGCAAGAAGATTGAAAAAAGAATCAAAATAGTGATGTTTTGCTGGCCGCATCGCGTACACGATTCAAACTGGCTATTCCATTCATCGGATTTTACAATAAGTAAGAGAAGAGAAGTAACTGGATCATTCTAAGTTTTTTTTCTTTCCTCCTAGAACAGGCAGAATACCTAGAGTGCCTATTCCTATTTACAGCCTTGAACTTGCAGATAGGCGTATCAGTGCAAATCCACATTAGTGTCAGCAGCCAATTGCCAGCCACCACCGGCGCTTAGAATTATGGGCAGTAGGTGAAGCATTATCCAATCAGCAGAATGAGGTGTAATGCTCTGGCCTTCGAGCAGTTGATGGGAATCAGCAAACATCGTTGCATTGCTCTCAATTGATCATTATGAAAATGATCATTTACATGAATATATTGTCTTGTTGAAGCGTAGAAGGAAGGGGAAAACACCTATATATAAAGTGACTAGTGGCTCTGTGAGCCGTAGACATCGCAAGTCCTGACCCATTATAGGTTATCGGATATAATTTTCCAAAACTAAAAACCGACTTCAACACCAAGCTACACAAATGATTTTGATTAACTTTCTATGGGATCAACTGATTTCATGTATGCCTTTCAAACAAAAAAGGCGTTTTAGAAAATTTCGTGAAAATACATAAAAAAAAACAGTGGCACTCCGAGAGTGCCGACAGAAGTGAAAACTTCAATAAACACAATAATGTACGGTTTTAAGAAACTGTGATAAAAGATAAAATAAACTCTTTACTCATAAAGACAGACCACACACATTGTCTTAGCTCTCTCAACATTTCTTTTTACGAATACCATACAGCGTTGCATTTATTTGTGACGTTAACTCTGCTCTTGTTAAAGCGCTTACAACATCCACACTTCCACAGGTCTCACCTCCGAAGAAGAAGTAGATATCCGCGACCTGTGCTGCGGGCACGTGAACACAGTCGGGCTGTTCTCGAGCTCGGAGCACCAGTGCTCCTCTATAGATCTCCCGACTGATATACAGCCGGAGGAAGAAGACACCTGCAGAGCGGCTGTGCAAAGCTGCTGCGGGAACATTTTTAAGTAAGGTTTAGAGAAATCATTTAGCTTCGGTAAATACACAAAAATACTTAGAACTTATACAGCATTCTAACTGCTAAGGGCCAAGCACCGCCGAAGCTGAAGTGCAATGTACACTCTTCTAGCAATCGTCTAGTCTATGAGTAAATCTAAATGGATAGCAAACAGTAGACTACACAGCCCAAAATAACAGAATACAAATTTACCTGTATACCTACATATAAAAATATTACTTATTTCAGATTGAAAGACGAATGCACAGCGGGAACAAAATATGCGGCGGATAAGCGATGTAGCGTCCCGAACTCAGATTTAGCGAAAGTAAGGCATCATAAACAATATTTTTTGATTCTAAATAATGTTTGAGAGTCACACGTACATTTGAGTTTTTACTTTGCAGACTTGTTGTGAGGAATGCTCGATCGGTCGCTTGACCGGCGAGTCCCAGGGTAAGGAGGCGTGTGGCTCGCCAGCATCAGAGGGGTCTCCTCCCAATACAGTCCTGAGAAAGAATGCCTTCCACACGTGTTGTTTGGTAAGTTTCTTGCAGGCAAGTTGAATCTTCTAAAGAATATTGGATAAGATGTTTCATTATTTCGAATCCACGGTTCTGTCCATCCACTGACAGAAAAGTGGTAGAAGGCGTTCATCGTGAATATCTTTCTGATTATGGCATTGCTATAGTATAAAAACTAATTAAAAACGAAAACAGAGACAATAAGGGGAATTTTTACGTAGATAAATAATAATGGACCTAGATCAGAGCCCTGTGGTACTACGACTGGTAATAAATAAAATTTAATAAATTCGACAGCTTATACACCCGACAGTATATTTTATACCTACACTTCATATCTATCTGTAGCAGAGATACATTGTGGTATTTTAGGAAGCTGCATCACAACCCGCAACAACTGAAAAAGTGATTGAAACAACGACAGAAAAGAAAATAGAGACTGTTACAATGAAGAGAGAGAAATGTAAGAAAAACTCCTGCGAACACGTTTGTAATGACGAGGATGGCAAAATCAGATGCCAGTGCCATGAGGGGTATAGGCTGCAAGCTGATAAAAAGACGTGTAAAGGTAGGTTTTACAAATCATATAATGCCTCAAAGATCAAACAAACCAGTTTGAAGCAAATAAGTTAATGATTTCTTTATAAACTCACATAAATAGAATAAAGACTATTTTATTTCAATTTTATCGGGGTTGGTTGGGATCGGGGGGAAATAGCTTAGTCTGGGCAATGAGGATGAATAAAAAGTGCACTGCACACTTATTTATTATTATTTGTTTAGAGCCAACTAGATCCAATTGTTGGGCAAAGGCCTCCTTTTATCCCTGTTTTGTCCTTTCGTGTGCCAGCCAGTCCTTTGTGTTCGTTATTTATTTAACCTTGAAAAAAGATTACGACACATTTTTTTATTTACCGATCTTGCAAGATTTTTCTCTTTTTCTAGACTTTGTTTTTGATGGTTGTCTGTTTTTCAGACATCAACGAATGCGCAGAAGCCTTGGACGACCTGTGTGTTGCTAAGGACACGGTGTGCCATAACACCAAGGGTTCTTTCAAGTGTGTGCCCATCAAGAAGAGGGAGGTGGGCGGTTGTCCTCCGGGTTTCAAGAAGAATGTTGAAAGCCAAGTCTGTGATGGTAAATAGAATATTTTGTAAAGTAAGAGCCCTAGTCAGTAATCTTTGAAGAGCCCTACACACAAGACCGTTTTCTTGGATTATTATCGTGTGACCACCTTCTTCCATAAGAATATGATCAAGCAGTGAAAGAAGAGTAACGTTCCCTTGAAGATTAATGTTTTCGAATCGACAGGTTTTCCATTAAGTTCTTCTTTATGGTGTTTTGATTAAGTCTGCGTCAAAACTCTTCTGACCACGTTAACTACACTTTCTCAATCGTCACTCAATTAGTGAAAAAGATGCTGAACCACCTACTTCTATGCAACGCATTGAATTATGACTCTCAAAAAAACTATCTATTCAATACTGACTTTGTAACATTTTTTCAGATATAAACGAATGCCAACATCCTCGTCCACCATGCCCCAAATATCTTTGTAAAAACACCATTGGAGGCTACACGTGTGCCGGTAAACCAGGGACGCCTTACGTAGAAGACTCTCCCACGGCCACGACGGAGGCCAGCGCTGCGCCGGCGTCTACTCCCCGGAATGACATCTGTCCCCCTGGATTCAGAGCAGGGCCTGATGACGAATGCCTTGGTAAGTCGAGTCTCTGGGGTTTCCTAAGATAACCTTTATCTTAGAAAAGTTATTTAAGCTGGTTTTATTTATTATTTGGGTATATAAAAATGTGGAAGACATAATTACTACTGAGTTCGATAAAGATGCAATGATTTTCACAAGTCTTGCACTTTTGCATCATTGTTAGCTAAAGGTCAACGTTAGACGTATTGTTAAGATCACTTCCAAAATACTGAATAACATATTAAATGTAATTTACAGTCAACTGCGATTCAGACCGCCGACCAATGCTGAGATCCCGATGACATTGTCATACATATTATCCTGTTAGCATTTGTGTGATAAATTCAAATTTATTATTGAGATATTAGCGTTCGATTTACTCGTTGTTTGTTTAATTTTTCGTGTGTACACATACTAGTTAATATATAGTTATATAATTATAATATATAATCTCTCTTCACATAAATATTTCAATTACCCTTCACTTACAGACATTGACGAATGTGAAGAGCGGTCGGACGACTGCCAGCGCCTGTCTCAGCACTGCATCAACACACACGGCAGCTTCTTCTGCCAGGACCACGTCTCCAAGCGCTGCACCCCAGGCTTTGTCATCAACCCTGCCACTGGAAAGTGTGAAGGTAAAAATCCCACTTCTAAATATCCTAAAGAACCTGTTGAACATTAATCGGGCAAATTGTAATTGTTACCCTTTTTACAGACATCAACGAATGCGAGGATATCACGGAGGTGTGCAAGCGCAGTGAGGTTTGCGTCAACTTGCCAGGGGCCTACAACTGCAAGTCCAAGATCAGCACCTTGCCCAAGTAATGTAATATTGTAATAAAGTCTGTGTGTATATCTGTGTCCTTATTTTATGTTATTGTGAGAGTGATGTTTATTATAAATGTTGTCATCAACACTGGGGAAATCAAGTATACTCGTAGGTATACCAGCTTTGTATGAGTAAGTAAATAAGTTAGTTAATTTGAATGAAATAACTTATAAGTAATTTATTAAGATCTAAATAATTATAGGCTTATAATAAACTCATTGTCATTGTAAAATCCAACTAATATCTAACAGAATTCATGAATATTAATACTTTTTCTCTTTCAAACTCTCAACATTAGAAAAACTCGATAGAATCTAACAACCAGCTACTTTACCAATTACAAATATAATTTGCTGTTTTTCATTAAATCCTATTTTATCGCCCATACTAATATATTTTCTTGACCTTATTCTTTCTAGATTTCTGGTTGCGTTCTTCTAGAATGCTATGCACGTAACTGTCACCCGACTGGAAATTGGCTATATTAGTATAACTATTGAAAAATTTTCAGGCTTGCTAGCAAAAATTGCCAAGAAGGAACTCGTATTAGACCAGGAGGAACCATTTGCGAGGGTAAATAAAGACCTAATTTTCATTATTAATTCTAAAAAGGTTGTACAAGTAGTTAATATTAAAAATGCCTTTCTTTCAGACATTGACGAATGTAGAGAAGGCACCCACCTGTGCGATGATTTCCAGAATTGCATCAATACCTTCGGGGGCCACGAGTGTCGCTGTAAGAACGGTTTCGAACTCGACTCGTCGTCTAGTGCTTGTGTAGGTTAGTATAAATTTGTAATTTCTTCAACTGGCTAGAGTAAGGGATCAAAGAAAATTTACTCTTCTTCTTTCTCCGTCTGTTCATATGTGTTCTGATAGTTTATGTCATTCTTTACACATGTGAATCCCTCCATGCCTGCTACTAATAAGTGAATGAATGTTACATCATTAATAGCGTATGATTTAGTATGACTCTAGTAGTACAGAGAAGATCGTGTTCCTGCAATGGAGATGAAAAGACCTGATGACGATGATGAGATTACTTGTCATGTCAACTCGCGTTTGACTTCTTCTAGATATCGATGAGTGTGCCTTGAAGATGGACAACTGTTCTCCCGGCACCCACTGCCTCAACATGTTGGGCACCTTCACGTGCACCCGCCGAGCACCAACTACCACCAGTACAACAAGTACTACCACCACGCTTAAACCACCGTTACCTTCGGAATATGATGAATACGAGTATTATTCAGAGTAAGTAAAAAAAAGTGAAGACCTTGTTGACTCTCTTGTCACCCGAAGAGATTAAATAACATAAAAGGTTAATAAATAAATTAGTTAAATTAATTAATAAGAATAAGAAACATGATATTCCATAGGGATTCTGTGTACTGCTTATCCCGAAAAATAGAAAAGTCTATATTTGTAAATTTATGACAGTACCTATACTATATAGAATAATAAGTACATGAAGCTCTAATAATAATTTGATTCTTTTGTAAAATTCATTTCAGAGAAGACAATTCAACGGATGCTACCAATGAAACTGCTCCAGGGAGGGGCCAGCCACCACCACCAACCACTACAAGTAGAACCACGACGGAAAAACCCGCAACCACACCTAAACCCACGACACCTGCACAGCCAACACCTACAACAGAAGCGAGCACGCCACCCGCTAGAAATTACCCTACTTATCCTTTGAGACCTACCCCTACTACTAGTAAACCTTATACAAATAGACCAGATAGACCAATATACACTCGTCCTACTACCACCAGTACCACTAGAAGACCATACAGGCCTGAAGAAAGGCCCAGGCAACCCGAAATGTACGATCCTTACGGCAGACCAAGGAGGCCTCAGACTGATCCATACAGACCGAATACACCCGAGGAAACGACTACTGAAGAAGTCCCAAAACCGTACATACCAAGAAGACCAGAACAACCTGGACGACTTGATCCTTCTAGACCTTCGGATCCTTACGATAGACCCAGACAACCTGAGGAGAATAGTTCTACTGAAAATGTGCCAAAGCCATACATATCCAGAACTCCGGAAGGACCAGCGCAGCCTGATCCATCCAGGCCAGAAGAGCCGCCGAAAATGCCGGAACTGAGCCCAAAGCCTGACGAAGACAATAGACCTGGCTTTGATATCAACAGTTTGCACTGTTTGAACGGATACGAGAAGAACGAAAATGGTGACTGTGTTGGTGAGTGCTATTCTTTTGAAAATATTAACAGTATGTAGTCAAGTCGAGAGGGCAGGTGGTGCCAACTTATCTAATTGTTAAATTAAATAAATTTATTTTTTCCTGGTAGGTACAATATGTTAGCGTTATGGAGGAGCGGAGCCTACTGGCACAAGTATTTTTTTACTTAAAAGTAGGTTCCAACTACTATCTATTGCAACTATGATACTTACTGAAATAAACATTTTTGATTTTTGATTTTTTTTGATCTAATCGTGCTATTATAATACAATAGGATTTAAGTAGTTAAGTAACACTTTATTAATCCTACCACCCAGTGATGGATTTCCAGGAAAAGTAATTTCTGCAAATGTCATCCACCGTGTTCTTGTTTCCGAGGGATTCACGCAAACTAAGCCGCGGATTAACACTGGTTATTTTCTATAGGATTCTAATATTTAAACGTATTTTTTTAGAAATTCATACGAGTGAATGCGCTTCAAATCGCCACCTCTGCAGCAACCTGGAGCAATGTGTGGATAGACCTGGAGGGTATGCTTGCGAGTGCATAAGAGGCTTCGCCAGGGACGCCACGGGCTGGTGCGTGGCTATCACCACTTCTAGCACTACCACCAGCACTACTACACCAAGACCCACCACTACACCAGGTAATTAGAGTGCATTATGTTAGTGCATATGTATAGATTGTTCTTCTTTCTCTCTTTTTTACAGCCGTGAAGGATGCAACTAATCTTGACTAGAGTACATAAGGTGCTTTCCTTCCGTACCTTCCACTACACACTTTATGAACTGGAATTTAAAAAGTTTAAAAAATCTTTCGCTTTTTCTTCTTTTCGCGGAAGCTAAACTCGAGTATAGAAACACTATTGATGAAAAAGTCCTAGTATAGCTAAGTAATTAAAGCATAACCGTAATTTGATTGTTATTTTGTTTGTGTTTAGTTCCAACGACTACTTCCCCAAGAACACGGTTCCCACCAAGACGTCCTACTTCTCCCCCGCCCTCCAGCGTCAACTGTGATTTCGGGTACACCTTTGACTCTAGTAGAGGAAGATGTATTGGTAAGTAACGGGAAGTATTTAACACTCTTACCACCACGATTCCGGATACAATATAAAATCTATGGTTAGTGGGGTGCCGCCCACATAAAACGGCGGTATAGGCTTCAACAAATATTGTTGACGTTGTAGTTTATCTTCCATCAAACGAACAGCAACAGTGACAGTGAAATAGGTGTATCCTTGACAGTATCATGTGAAGCAAGGCATGAGCAACGAAGGCCGCCTAGGGCCTTGCGAATCGCAATTCCTTGCATTTGAAGTAGATGGACTTCTTAAGAAGGTCTAAAAGCGTTAAAATTTTGATCTTGCCCCACCACTGCATATAATATTACTGTTATTATAAAACTGGGGTTCGAGATTTGGAATAAAACGCCTACACTCTTCGTTGTAAATTTATTTACAATTGAACCAAAGGTTGACACACCAATATTGTCTTTCTAACGTCCGATGACCAAGTCGTCAAGCAGACGTAATCCAAAATTCGTCGCTAAAGTCGCATGAGCTATTAGTTACTCGAATACTCGGTAAAAAATCGATCCAGCTGGGTTTTACTTTTAGAAATCCTCGTTTTTTCCACATCTCACTTTTCAGACGTCGATGAATGTGCCACCAACAAGCACAACTGCGCACCCACCGAAGATTGCGTCAACTTTAGCGGCGGCTACCGGTGTCGGCAACGCGACGTACATTCCAATGGTAACTAGTGATGGCATTAACGGCTATTTCAAAATAATGAATATCACTGCTACATTATTTGCCAATAAATGTTATTGTTATCCTGTTATTTTTTATAGTCAAATAGTTCCTTCATTTTTTAAAGATAACAGCTAATACTGAAATAACAATGTAGGTATTATAACGTCGTGAGGTGTTAATTTGTAATAAAAAGTCAATGAACTTCCCTTCATACTTTGCACAGGCTTAGGACGGGCAGATTTTTACGTAAATTAATTGTCAATTACAAAAGTAATGAAATAACAAATAACGCAGGTAACACATCCTCTTACGTGTATTATTTCGTTTTGTTTTATAATTTTGCCTATGGTTTGATCCTACTTTTCCTTTAGGCTTTTAAGCGAGTCATCATCATATCTCATCTCATCATCAAAATGTATAAATTCTAAATCACATAAATTAAAATATAGATTTTGTTTGATTAATAGATTTGATAATTTGGAATCCTATTGAAAGTTTTGTAATGTTTGCTTTCTTTTCTAGTTTACTACCCCGTATCCCCCACCCGAGAAACTGTCCCGGCGCCTCCGCCGCCATCTTCGCCGTCGGACTCCAACGTATTCACGGTTGGGGCGCAGTACGGTCAAAGGGGACCCAGGGACATGCGTCCAGCATTCGTGAGGTTCAACTACGGCACCATGCAGCCGTGCCCATGGGGCTATAAGCTGACGCCTGACAAGAGGTGCACAGGTAAGACTCGACAAATAAAATCCGGTTCACCGAAACTTTGAAACTCGTGTCCATAAAGATTTTTTTACATCTGAAGACAAGCATTTAAATCTATTAAGCAGCATTGTATTACCAAATGCGACAACACTTCTGTGACTATTCTCCAAACATCAAACCTGTTTAAAAGCTCTACGGCTAGTACCTAAAGCGCCATATTTACGGTTGAGTCTACATCGCTTTTTTGTATGAAGACATCTGGAACATGTCTAACCCACAACAACATGATAGCGCTTACTTAGTAGACACTTATCACGTAGGTTGGAAGTTCTTGATAAAGGTACAGATAATAATGGAGTTTCAGATGATGATGTTCAATATAAAATTGTATAATTTTTCCCTAGACATCGACGAGTGCGCCCGAAACACCTCCCAGTGTGGTGCTCAGCAGCGTTGCGAGAACTTCTACGGCGGGTACTCGTGCCAGTGTCCTGCGGGACACAAGATATATGGACAAGTGGGTTGCGAAGACATCGACGAGTGCCGCTTTGGCTCCGTAAGTTGCTAAATCCATACCTAACCAAATTTAATATAAATTGGATATATTTACCTACTTACTAGATATTATACACCGAAATTCAGAACCAATCCAAATTAACCAACCAATGAAGTGTTCATTTGGCTGGCACATAATTAAGGTTGCCACACTTGCCACAGAATGGGTGCCGCAAAAGAGGTCGCTCAAGGACAAGGTGTTCTGATGATGTAGCGCTTTTTAAGAAGAACTGGAAGTCCATTGCGCAAGATAGTGATCGATGGTGTACTAAAGCGGAGGTCTATGCCCAGCAGTCGGACAGTGTGGACTAATAAATAAAGAAACCTGTGCAATATCAGAGTGGATCACTCATGACTTGAAAATTTTAAAACAAAACTAGCGAGCCTGGGCGCATAAGCTGTTGGAGCAAAAGTTGTTAAGTTAGCAATAGTTAGCAAAAGTTGTTACAATTATCTTCATCTTTTAGCCTTGCTCCTACAATGGAGAGTGTGTGAACACAGTCGGATCCTACCACTGCAAGTGTGGAGAAGGCTTCCGCAACGCGCCTACCAATGACAAGGTCTGCATGGACATCGACGAGTGCGCTGAAAACCCTGGGGTTTGTGAACACGAGTGTACTAACACGTGGGGAGGATACCGCTGCTACTGCAAGAGAGGGTACCGCTTGGATAGAGATAACAGGTAATATAACAATCGAGACTCGAAAAGATAATAATATTCATTACCACGTTATCATTTTGAATTACAATCCTAAATGTATATACGGAGAGCAGTGAATAATTTAAGATGGTTCCTCCACAGATACTTAAGAGAACGTTTCAATTTGAAGAAGAAGGATTTAAAACTTTCGAAAGATATACCTAATTAGTAAAATCTTTTCAAATTTCTCATTTAATTTGATAAGTAACTGAGAACCAGAGTAAGTTTTGTTCTAAGAAGACCGATTTTTAATATTTATAATTGTGTGTAGGACGTGTGTGGACGTGGACGAGTGCACAGAATGGGCAGCCGGGCGCCTTCGCGGCCGGCTGTGCGGAGGAGAGTGCGTCAACGAGCCGGGCAGCTACCGGTGCCGCTGTCCGTCAGGGTACAAACTCAGCGACGACGGGAAGAGCTGCGTTGGTGAGCACTTCACCCCTTTGGAAATATTTTTCAAAAACATTGAATATTACTCATATATGAGCTCTATCTTATAGATACAGGCCACTTTATAAATAACTTTAGGTCCATATATTGTTTGCAAAACTAGATTGGCGTACTTAATAAAAAGAATAGATCCGAGAATCGATCCTCGCAGAACTCCTTTGCCAACGTTATTATAAGTTACGACAAAACGTCTGTACGTTCCAATCTCCACATAGGTTATGATCAATTTTCTATGTACATATCAAACGTAATTGGTATCACAATTTGCAGACATCGATGAATGTGAGACTGGCCAAGCATCCTGCGCGTACTCGTCCAATCCTGGCGAGGTGTGCCAGAACACGCGGGGAAGCTACCATTGCCATCGCATCGACTGTCCTTCTGGGTACCGGCTCGAGTCTAAACAGTAAGTCAAACGTAAATAAAACTATATGTAACCTACCGTTAGGTCGACATTGAAAGTTGATATTCACTCTGAGTTGTCAGCATCCAGGCTTTAAATTATCCAGGTAGTATTCGTATTTAATTACTGTCGTCTAAAAGTTGATTTGTCCTTTCTTCCAACATATCTTTGAAAAATAAAATCGAGGTGAATACGAGTACATAGCTCTTTATTTTCAGAATTAAAAAAACAATATGATAAAGTGTGTTTACTAACTTTTTTCCAGCCGCTGTACCCGCATCCAGCGCTCGTGCCCCATCTCTGACTGGTCGTGTCTGCAGCAGCCCAGTGCTTACAGCTACAACTTCATCACCTTCGTGTCCAACATCTTTCTGCCATCCGGCAGGGTATATAGTTTACCTACCTGTTATTTTTTCTTGCCGTATCCTTTATATATTATATTGGCGACGTTATGGGATCCAGAAGGGCGCAAAAAGATGGAGGGACGACATTGAATGCTACATGAGTGGATGGCAGCAAGCTGCCTTGGATCGTGAATCGTGGAAGCAAGAAGGAGAGGCCTTTGCCCAACAATGGGACACTATATAGGCGTTTTTAAAAAAATCCCTTATAGCCTGTCCATAACATTACTATTGTTGATGCTCATTCTAACAAAAAACTTATTTAATTGCAAAATAGTCATACTGGGTGTGATGTTCTTTCTCAGACAGAGAGACCATGTTACGACAATAAACTCGACAGATAAATTGTTCAGGCAATTATGGCTAGCATCCTATATAACTCAGCAGTGATAAAGCAGATTCATGGTTTTACAGTTCTATTCTAGCTGTCGCGGTATTAAAGGTGATACCAAGAAACAAGTCACAAGTTTTGTTAAATGATTTATTACTTATATTATAGGAGCTTGCTCTTATCGTTGGAGTTACGTGGTGCTGCCTTTATTCCTCTTTTCTCTCTGCCATCCGTTTAATGTTCTGGTAGAACCACACTTAAGAAGTTTCAGTAACATTAAAAACTATTTTCTCTGACTCATTCAGGTGGACCTGTTCACGATGCACGGGCCTGCGTGGAGAGACTCCGTGGTGACCTTCGAGATGCGGATGGTGGATGTTCAGGCCTCGCATGGAGTGCAGCCGGTTGATCTCAGATGTTTTGAGTAAGTTCTCATTTTATATTGGCTTTCCATTTTCAAGCAAGTACCAAATTTTGATCGATTGATTTGACTTTGCCCTGCATTGCTCATTTACGCAAGAGTAGTCAAACAGAGCACACGGTGCTGGTTTTACTGATCCAATTTTTATAATCGTCAACTACAAGTTAAAAATAACGTAGGTTCGACGACTGTTAACTAAATGGGATCAGTTTCAAAGACCCACTATATCAAATTGGTTCTTATACAATTACTAGCTGATGCCCGCGACTTCGTTCGCGTGAACATTATGACTCCATATCTGCATCAGTTCAGTGCAATAAAAAATATTTCGACTATAACTTGAGATGTAAGCTATCCTATCTTTCAAGTTGGATCAAATAGCACACGGTGTGCAAATCAAATTTAAAATCGGTTCATTGGTTTAGGAGTCCATCGCGGACAAAAACAACGTGACACGTAAGATTTTATATGTTACAATATTGGTTCACCCCCCAGCATGCGACCGACGAACAACATCTGCGTGATATCGCTGCTGTGTTCGCTGCAGGGGCCGCAGGTGGCGGAGCTGGAGCTCACCATGTCGCTGTACCAGCGCGACCAGTTCGCAGGCAGCGCGGTCGCCCGGCTCATCGTCATCGTCTCGCAGTATGACTTCTAGTTAATAAACTGTGCTTTCTATATTGATATGACTTTTATTTCACAGTCTTAGATTTATCTGATAACTAGCTTTAGCCCGAGATTTCGTCCGCGTAGAAGTGATTGTAATAAGATTTTTACGTTATTAATTTGGTTATAAGTTATACCATATAAATTATTATGTTAAAATATTTGAATACTTATAAAATATAGCATTCTTTATTATACTGTAAGGGATTTAAGGAGATTCCCCCGCCAGTTCCCGTCATTTGATATAGCGAGAGAGAGCGATGGAACGCTTCAGCATGGCCTAGGCAGTAGGTCACCTCATTTTATCCCTCTAGAGGTTGAATTTTGCAAAATCCTGAAACACATACTTATTTACTGCTAGGAGTAGGTACTCCTGCGAAGTTTTGAATAAAATGGTCTCACTTATCTGGTTTCTTTATACAACCTCGGACCCCCGTTTCACCCCCTTAGAGGATAAGTTTTAAAAAATCCATTATTAGTGCATCCTTAGTCTTCATAAGGAACATATGGGCCGAATTTGGAGTCTCTAGACCCTGCGATTTCAGCTGCGCGTTGATTGTGTGTAATCTTTGAAACAATATTTAATACATTTCCTTATTAGCTTCGGAATTGTATACATATCCTAGGTATTGTAAACAATTCCTAAGTTTTATACATTTCCGTTAACATATACAAAGTCCTTTTTTATTAAGTACAAATATTTTAAGGGGTGATTCAGACCATCATTTTGAACAACTTTTCCCAATAAATGTATATCAAAATACGAAAAAAAATTTTTAGGTTTTCATAGAAATCGAAGTAGTCACGTGATAACATTACTATGGAAAATGAAAAATATTTTTTCCTATTTCGATATACATTTATTGGGAAAACTTGTTCGAAATGATAGACTGAATCATCCCTTAAAATATTTGTACTTAATTAAAAAGGACATTGTATATAGATACAGGCGGGATGTTATGAATGGCAAATTTTTTACATTCGCGAATGCGAATACAAATGTTTAGGCTGCGAAAGTGCAAATGCTATTGCGAATGTAGACTTCGAGTATTACAAAAACATACATATAAATAAATCATTATTTCAGCTGTATATTGTCTACTGCTGGACATAGGCCTCACCCAAAGATTTCCAAAATGACCGATCAAGAGCGGCCTGCGTCCGAATATGAAAAATTGAATATCAATTAATAATCAATCATTGTAGTTAGCCAAAAGGCGCTTAGTTATAGATGTAAACACCTTAAAATTTCGAATGAAGATTATTCTACTGCTTGTTGTATACACAACATTCCCTTTAAATGAATGATGTTATGGACTTTTAGTATCCATACTAAACTTTTGATAGCAATAGCACCCATGATTCCAATCTCTGCTTATTATTCCAAAATAGTTTTAAATACATAAACTATTGGTCACCTAATGAGCAATTACAGCAGGCAGTATCTAAAACAAAACGAACCAAGAAATCACAGAAAAATTACGTGAAATAAATGCATCCTCCTGGTTGAAAAAATCACGTCATACATAAGCGAATCGCTATGGCATGGGCGATATGCACGACCACGGGGCACGACCTGCACACATAGATGCGAATGCGAATGCCGATGCGAATGTTTAAAATGATGCAAACTCTAAATACGAATAAAAAAAATCGTTACATTCCTAGGCGTAAAACGCATAGAAACGGCGTAAGTTGAAGATGCGGAGCAGGCGCGGCGCGGCGCAGGTACGATGTTGCTTCAAAAAGGCTTCATACAAAACGTATGAAAGCGACGCGCGAGCTACGCGGCACAGGCACGCCGTATGCGCCTTCGCCGTATCTTCACCGTACGCCGTCCCTGTGTGTTTTATGCCCTAGATAACTAGTCGCTTAATGTTTTATTAGGACAAATTGCACTAATTGAGCTGGCTCCAAAGTTCGAGACTTGTGTTATGTGAAACTAACTCAACGATACTATATTTTTTATAATAAACACATATACAGATAGATAAACATCCCAAGAAAAAAGGCTACTTTCCAACTTGCTCTGACCGGGGATCGAACCTGGAACCCCAGAGGTTCCAGGTGGCGGACTAACATGGGGACCACTACGCCACGGAGGACATATAGATCACTCTTGGTTGCAGTCACCGTAGTGTCGGCCTTTTAGGCTTTGGGGGATTCGCTAGTCTTCGTGTCATTATCCTATACAAACTAAGAAATCCTTAATTACAAAAAAAAAACAAACTATCAAATGTTTTCTCTTTATTATATTAGTCTATAATCTACATAAAGAAAAACTAGATAGTTAAGGTATCAAACTGGCGATTGATGCGAAGGTATTTTGTAAACCGGATACAGACCAGAAAAATCTTTAGTCCAAAGGTTATATCGTTTCACATCCGGCTGCTCGTGCGAACTATTCAATGCAGCATTTGATATCATTTTCATGGGCTTCAATGAAGTGTGGGCAGCGGGATCCTTGTGCAGAGGTAGACGTAGAGGAACATCCAATGTCACCTTCATCTTGGAACACGGAAAATGCGTGTTATCTTGAGGCAAGACACCTTCAGCCGCCCGTTTCACCTTTTGATACCTACGATTGTGTATAATATTGTCGCACCAGCTCCATAGATTCTCATCAGCGGCGCCGCGTCGCTCGAGCCTCTCCGACAGCTCCGCTAGGTTCTTCATCGGTTTCACAGCCACAATCGGCTTAGACAGCTTGTCGCCCACGAGATGCCGGAACGAGAACGTGCCCAAAGACTTCTCACTCGCCTTCATGCTTGACTGAAAGGACTTGTGCTTGAGGGACGGCGCTACGCTAGTAACCCCAAACGATGTGTGACGCACCATTGATTGTGTGACCGGGCCCAGAATGTCCATGCTGGTGTCATGGTGAAGCATTAATTCTTGCAACTTTTCTAAATTAGCATCCAATTTCTGACAAGTTGCGACTTCTATCTGATACTCCTCCACCAGGTACGCCCAGTATTTGTTCACGCGGGCGCAGTCCCCGAGCATGGCGTGAGGCAGATACGACAGGATTCTTTTGGCTATCTCCGATGGTAGCAGTTGAATGTAGTCAACGGTCTCGACGGCCTCAGGTTTGGGTCTGTTGACCTTCCAAATCTTGCGCTTGGTGCCGTCCTTGAAAGTAATCTCCAGCTCCTCTAGCTTTAAACTGTCTCGCATCACTTTAATAGTATGCGACCACGCTGCTAAATTCGCTTCCAACTCTTTCTGGGCTTGAGCCAAAGGTGTGTTGCCTTGTTTTAAATCGTGTGCATCCTGGTCTTTCTCCTTTTTTTCCTTCTCAGCAGCGGAGGGCGCAGAGTGTTGGTTACGCTGATCTAGCACGATGCATTCCTCCAAGTTGTGCAGCTGCTCATTGCGGTATCTGTCGTACAGCATGTTGGCTCGCTTCAGCACACTCCACATTACGGGGCCTCCAGACAATGTCAGTAATTCCAACAGAACCATCGCTTGAGCTTGCGGTTCCAAAGAAATGAACCAAAAGCGTTCGTTCTTCATGACTTGAGCCAAAGTATAAACTGGGAGAGCTGTTCTGTTATGATCCATTGGCACTTGGTCATAGCTGCTCCAAGGTTTTCGTTCATGCGCGGAGTGTATGGCATCTTTTGGCTGGCAGTTCCAGATGGATTTCAACAGGCACGATATAGTCCAACCGCTGCGAACGTCTTCTAGCAACGCCAAGATGTACCGCTTCTTATTCGCCCACGAAATTCTGGCGAACCAACTCTTCATCGCCTGAAGGCGTTTGGAGAAAGCCATCGCCTCATCTTCTGCCTTGTCGTCCGGCCCGCATAACATATTCGATAATATCAAGTCTTTTACAAGATGCACTTGCTTGGTAAACTCAGCGAAACTTTTCATTTTTATAAGATTTCATAAAAATATTCAGATTAATATTATTTATAATATATTGTACAAACCCAAGTACAAACCATCTCTTTGGTACAAACTTCAAATTAGTGAAAGTAAGTCATCATAAAATTTCTGGCTTTTGATGACGTGGGATGTAACTATAAAAGTTAAAGAAGTTTTTATTGCACGATGGTGTCCAGTATAGACCAAATAAGAGTATAGGGCATACATAGTACACACATTTTAAAAATCTAATTCTATGTGTACTTAAACCTCTAAGATTTAGAATATAGGTACAGGTAGATTTGCCACCGAGCGGGTAAGAGAAAGACATATTAATGATATTACGTATACTTTTTCATGGTTGGGCTAATAGGTATACCATGGAATTGTATATGTACGTTTGTCTATACTTTCGTGAGGTATACTTTCCGTTAGATGACAACAAGTCAAATCAGACACTTTTTTATAAACGTCAAAAATTTAAATGAAATGTGACGTCATGTTTTTTTAAAGTCAAATGGCACAAGTACATACAATTCCATGAATGGCACTCATACACTGACCTCCATATATACAGTGCACTCATACCAGTATTTCTGCATTAATAAATCTAAAAAAAGCCTGTTGAAAATTGCCATGATCAACGAAAAGTGGCACTGGGTGAATCTTCAGAATCCGCATATTTAGTTGATTCCCTTGGCGAAATTTATTTCAACAGTTTTTTTTAAGTAACAATGAAACAAAAATTTTACTCAATTGTAAACACTTATAACGAACAGGCATCACTTTTAGCTGTCTGGCAGGGGAATCAATAAATGACGTCAAGGGAATCCATTTTTAATCAAGATATAAGTAAATTAAGTTTTATTATTAATTTACAGTAAGTAAATTTAACTAATCAGCCTTTTGGTAGTATTTGTAAGAACTAATGAGCGTTTTGATTGAAGAAATTGGCGTTTTTATCCTTGATAACTAATTAATTATGGAAAAATGTACTGGAAACAACTAAAAGGACAACTGTTCAGTTTTAAAATCGACTATATAATTATCCTTATAAAAATACGTCGGTAAGTACTTAAATAAAAACAATATTAGTAAAAATTATAAAAAAATCAACAACTAATATTTTTAATAACATCATTATCAATAATTTGTCAATTTCCACATAAAAAAATATCTCAGATCAATCAACGTCGACTTACATTCAGAAAACATAAGTATTAATTAATATTAGTTTATGATACAATTCAGACTCACACACTAAATAAATGATTTCTAATCGAAAGGATAGATCAAAAATAAACATATTTGTAATAAATAAGATAGAAACATTTCTTTTTTTCACGGAAAATCAGGAAAAATGTTGATTTATCATCATGAATTTTGAGTATCCTGCCGCAAATACCAAGGGAATCCACGCCAGTGGAATCAAAAAGTATAATGTTTTTATCGATTGTGATAAAAAACAATATGTTTAAATAATTACAATAGAATAAATACATAATTATTATTTCCGCTGTTCCATTAAAATCGAAAAACAATTCCTAAAAAATCTAATGATATTTATAAACGTGGTCAGGGTAATCAACGACCTAGTGAAACAAAACCAGGGGAATTAAATATTTGCCTTCGTAATTTCGTCCTGGAGCAACGAACGGCGCAATTTTCGGAGAGCTACTAGTAGCACCCATGCGACGACCCGGACGCTCTCCTCTAGAACATTCTACTAGGCATATACGTGTTTTAGTGGCGGGCCACAGGAATCACTGTTTAGTCTCGAATCGGACAAACTTTATATTATATTTCTAAATAAATCTGTCATAAATACTCACACTGCATATATATTTTTTTATACATCAACATCAACCCTGCTAAAAACCTCACTTTTTATTTTATTTCCGTTCATAATATAAAGTTTTATTGGTAAGCTGTTCACGAAATGTGAAGCGGACGCGCCAGGTTTATCAATATTTAGACCTTTCAGATTTTTTTTTGACTGTTTGCATTAAAATAGACACAATAACTATCGTGCCTCAGTTGGATCAAAGACAGTTATTTGGGCAATTAAATCATCTGTTAACTTTAACCATGCCTTCTTCATTTTGTAACTGTAAATATCGGCGCCTAGCAGAATAGGTATCTAATTTCACTTGTGTTAACATTTTTTAGGGTTAAAATAATGTTATAATTTGCGCAACACATGCATATTTTTTCTTAAAGATAATATAGTAATGGGTGAATTGCCCAAGCAGAAAAAATACACGGCAATCCTGAGAACGGTAGTGCAATGTACTAGTTTATGATTTTGTAATTTTTTTCTTAGTAAAGTAAGTACTTCTCGACCTTGGCAAAAAAATCATTGAGAAATGGCCTCTATTACATTAAATAAAAAATGACAAAATGTCATTTTATCATCACGGTGGCCTGTCCTGAACCTAACTCCGCTCATAAAATATCTTCCCCTGCAAACTCATCCATTATTTGGATTAAAATTGATTTTAGTACTGTTAAATTATAATATAGCCTATCAATTAAAAAAAATATTGTTTGTTTATCTTCTTTCTGATACATTTGACAAGCAGTCAACTTTTGTCCGGAAAAAAGTTATCATTTCAGAGGACAGTAAGTTTTAGTAGAATAATCCTGTAAACATTGCGTTGTTGCGCCCCCCCTGCCTTTCCTCACTTCGGATCCGTCCATCTCAAGCTCGCGAAGTACACGCACCGGTCGCAACGTCATTGTGGGTTCCCAACAAAAAGTAAGTTTATCATTTCGGTGGTATGGGGACAAAAATGGTTTCATTTCGGTGGCTCTTATTACTCGTGCTAGGTTCATTTTAATTTATTTCAAAACTGTGTTTTAAATTCGCCCTAAGTACTGTTTTGTTTGAGTAGTGTTGAAATTTTAATAATGATTTTAATTCGGAGTTAAATGTAAAACTAACCTTTTTGTATCATCTCGGTGTTATCATTTCAGTGGATTCGGTGGACTATAATACCGATAACAGTCCACGGGAATGAAATGTACCACTGAAATGATAAATCCATAAAGTTTTAGAGATCCTTGTGTCAAATATTAAATCATTTCAGTTTTGTGATGTACTTTTGTCTAGAGTGTAGGTCCTATATTGTGGATGTATTATAGGGGGGTTGCCATATTCACTTAATACTACTAGTGTAGAAGTAACACTAGCTGTTGCCCGCGACTTCGTCCGCGTGAAATTCAAGTTAAATGTATTTTACATGTAGGATAAATCATCAAGAATGAGTTAGCCCCAAAGTACCTAAGTTCGAGACTTAAGAATGTGGTAATCAAACCTAACAAATATACAGAAAGGAACCCTAACTTCGCAGACGATTGTTCTTAGCTGTATCATTTCGGTGGACTAATTTCATTCCGGTGCACAGTCTTATCATTTCAGTGGCGTAATTATCGTTTCGGTGGACATTTTTTTCATTTCGGTGGACACTTTTCATTTCAGTGGATTCACAAAAATTCAACCTAAAATATTTCAGTAAGTTTTGATGATATTTGATGTCCACTCCCGCACATGTTACACATAAGGCTAAAGTTTTATTTGTTACTCAATTTATATAGATAGCATTGTTATAAAAAAATACCACCGAAATGACAATTAAAAATCTCTTGTTGAAATTTACCCTAATATACTATTCTACTAAACTATCGATAGTTTCGATACTATCAATGTTATTATATCAATCTACATTGTTACTGTTTTCCGAGGTCACGATAGTATCGATAGACAAGCGATATCTTAGACTAGCGATACTGTTTGCAACAAAAGTCTTCAACATACAGGTACGAGCCCTTATTAAGTATCATAGTCATCATTTCAGCCGAGCGACGTACGGCTGCTACTGCTAGATGTAAGCCAAGTATTTCCTAAAACTGAAGTAAGTGTATTACTTTCAAGATATAGGTACTTATATGACTATCTATTGTATCGATCCTGACGACAAACAAACTATCGATACAATCGATAATAAAATCATCTGTACTACCAAAAATAATATATAAATTTTAATAATATAATATAAATTTAAAAATAATATCGATAGAGAGACATAGACCGACAGATTTTATTTTTTGTTACTTTGACATTTTCGATTGAAACTACTCGTATCGATTTTAAAACTATCGATTTTTCAGCAACACTATCTTGTTGCGAGGGTTGAGTATGGAGTCATCCTCTCATACTAAGTAATTGTACGAGAAATTACGACTTGATTTTTGAAGCCTAGACGTACACCCTACTGAGACACTGCTACCACAGGCACACGGCACACCTAAAGTACGTAATACTTTGAATAATTCTGTGCCAAAAGTCTGTTCTATAAATCAAACATGTAAATAAAGAAGTTGTCGAACGTAACAGCTAACTACGCGGAGAGATGCAGGAAGCAGAAGAAGAAACAGCATTGCAGGTAAGATGAAGAAAGGGATGTAGAGCACACAAAGGCAAATGAAGAATACTTATGAAGTAGGAATAGAAAAATTCTCACAATCACATTCACAATCTCTAAAAAACCAATTAGTTTTGAAATCTTTAAATATAGTTCTGATCTGGACAAAGATTCAGAAAATACAAGTAGATTACGGAAGATACAGAAACTCAATAGCCACCTTTGACATAGAATATCCTTGTACATACAATTCCATGGAATATCCCAAAAATGTTAGGTCTATGAAATATCTAAAGACTGTTGATTTTATACAATAAAAACTTATTCAAACTTTTTATACATAGTTACAATGCCATAAAAATACAATAAAAATCTCTTAAACTTTTTATACATCTAGTGTCATAAAAAAGTCAGCAATTTTCAGTTTTTATTTGACTCGGTCAAGTCAAAGGTTTGTAACATGTATTTTTCTTAGAATTTTATTAATTCGTTGACTTTGTTTAATTGTAATAATCAAACAAAAATGATAAGTTTTGCTGAGCTTACCAAGCAAGTGCATCTTGTAAAAGACTTGATATTATCGGATATGATATGCGGGCCGGACGACAAGGCAGAAGATGAGGCGATGGCTTTCTCCAAACGCCTTCAGGCGATGAAGAGTTGGTTCTCCCGAATTTCGTGGGCGAATAAGGAGCGGTACATCTTAGCGTTGCTAGAAGACGTTCGCAGCGCTTGGACTATATCTTGCCTATTGAAATCCATCTGGAACTGCCAGCCAAAGGATGCCATACTGTCGGCGCATGAAAGAAAATCTTGGAGCAGCTATGACCAAGTGCCAATGGATCATAACAGAACAGCTCTCCCAGTTTTTACTTTGGCTCAAGTCATGAAAAACGAACGCTTTTGGTTCATTTCTTTGGAACCGCAAGCTCAATCGATGGTTCTAATGGAATTACTGACGTTGGCTGGAGGCCCAGTAATGTGGAGTGTGCTGAAGCGAGCCAACATGCTGTACGAGAGATACCGCAATGAGCAGTTGCACAACTTGGAGGAATGCATCGTACTAGACCAGCGCGACCATCATTCTGCGCCCTCCGCTGCTGAGAAGGACAAGAAGGAGAAAAACCAGGATGCACAAGATTTGAAACAAGGCGACGTACATATGGCTCAAGCCCAGAAAGAATTGGAAGCGAATTTAGCAGCGTGGTCCAATACTATAAAAGCGATGCGAGACAGTTTGAAGCTGGAGGAACTGGAGATGACCTTCAAGGACCGTTCTAAGCGCAAGATTTGGAAGGTCAACAGACCCAAACCTGAGGCCGTCGAGACCGTTGACTACATTCAACTGCTACCATCGGAGATAGCCAAAAGAATCCTGTCATATCTGCCTCAAGCCATGCTCGGTGACTACGCTCGCGTGAACAAGTACTGGGCGTACCTGGTGGAGGAGTATCGGATAGAAGTCGCAACTCGCCAGAAGTTGGAAGCTGATTTTGAAAAGTTGCAAGAATTAATGCTTCGCCATGACACTAGTATGGACGTGCTGACCCCGGCCACCCAAGCAATGGCGCACACATCGTTCGGGGTGACCAGCATTGCGCCGTCCACCAAGTACAAGTTCGTGCAGCCTAGCGTGAAGGCGAGCGAGAAGTCTGCCGGCGCGTACTCGTTCCGGCATCTCGTGTGCGACAAGCTGTCTAAGCCAATTTTGGATATGAAACCGATACCTAATCTAGCGGAGCTGTCGGAGAGGCTCGAGCGACGCGGCGCCACTGATGAGAATCTATGGAACTGGTGCGACAATATTATACACAATCGTAGATATCAAAAAGTAAAACGGGCGGCTGAAGGTGTCTTGCCTCAAGACAACGTGCATTTTCCGTGTCCCATGATGAAGGAGACGTTAGCTGTTCCCCTGCATCCACCTCTGTACAAAGATCCCGCTGCGCACATTTCAACGAAGCCCAAGAGAATTATATCAAATGCCACATTAATTAATATGCCCAGGCAGCCGGATGTGAAACGATATAGCCTTTGGACTAAAGATTTTTCTAGTCTTTATCCTGTTTACAAAATCCCTTCTCATCAATCGCCTATTTGATATCTTTATATTTTTTTATTATTTCTTAATTAATTATATTTTCTACAAATATTAAATTTTATTTTCGTAATGAATTAAATTTTTAACCGACTTCCCAAATAAAGGTTGAGGTTATCAATTCGTCACGATCTTTTTTATGCATATGCATCAATTATTCAAGGGCGCCTTGAGCAATTTGGAAATTTCTTTTTTTGTTTGAAAGTGTATTCTTGTGAGGTTGTCCCATAGAAATTTTTAATCGGTTGTGTAGTTTGGGGGTGAAGTTAGTTTTTAGTTTTGAAAAACTATTAGGTGTATACTTAGACAGAGAAATAGAACGACATTATCGAACGTCTGCCGTAGTAAGTATGGTCCAGAGACGACGTTGCGGTAAACTATCTCTTTGTTTACAAGCTTTTATTGGACTTGCAATGTATCTTGTACCTTTGTAATCATATACTTTCGATCTCGCAAACTGCGGCATTTCATGCCTCGTGACAGTGAACTTTCGAACTCACATCGTAATGTACACTAATATTATATATCATAAAGAGGAAAGATTTGTATTTTTGTGTGTGTGTATTTGTAATGAATCAACTCAAAAACTACTGCGCCGATTTCAAAAATTCTTTCACTATTAGAAAGCTACGTTCACCCTGAGTAACATAGGCTATATTTATTGCTAAAAAAGATTAGGGATATTGACTAAATCTTTAGTAACGTAACCCAAGGTGTAAAAAATACGACACCACTATGTCCACTCGTGCGAAGTCGGAACGGGTCCTAGTCATATATATACTTTCTCTCAAATTACGCAAAAATCTCGCAAATTACGGAATTCCATACATCGAAATTAAGTAGCGTATCTTGCAACCCAATCTTAAACAAGTCGTCCTCAACCGATTGCACTGATATATACTTGGTCTAAGCCGGATGACAATACAATATTGTGGAGTCAATAAGTTGTTCTGATGATGGAGCCGATATATATTCTACAAAACTCAAAAAAAAATATACAACATAACCTCATCGAGTAGGACTTGTTTCATTTATCTTGAGGAGCTCTTCATGGCAGACGATGTCTAAGGTATGATCACCGGAGACGGAAGGTGCTCGATGGAACTCAGTAATCATCTTCATCATTTCAGCCGCATAACGTCCACTGCTGGACATAGGCCGGTCCGAAGGGTCTCCAAAATGACCGATCGGAAGCGGCTTGCATCCAGCGCCTCACAGCGACCTTGGTCAGGTTGTCAGACCACCTTGTGACTGGGTGTCCTACACTTCTGATGATGATTTGTACATACATATATTAATGATGAATAATATCATTTTCTATACTGGTCTAGGAAAATGTCTGCCCCATTAGGGATTTAGAGGCGTAAGAAATATTAATGTACGCGTACAACGTGGAAGAGGGCCCATAATAAATCTAAATCACTAAAATTAAAATTAAAATAAGAGTCAAAAATGAAAACATAAATTTCCATGCTAAAGTGTAAAGCTGCCCGGGCAATTTATAAGGAAATGTTATTTTGTATCTCCTTTGAGAATCACGGGTCTTTTCACCCCGGTCCCTTGAGAGGCTTGCATGGGGATACAGATCCAACACGTAGAGGCCCTTTGGAGAAGTTGTTGTCATGTGGCGCTCCCGCCAAAACCTATTCCTGGATATACCTAAGAAAGTTGTACCCTTGAATAATTTTTGGCAGAAGAAAAATCTATTGCATGTAAAAGGAAAAGGTTTAAGGGTTATGGAATGAATTTGGGATGGACTGATACTGGATTATTGCAACAGAAACGTCACAAATAAGTAAAGTGCACTAGCCCGTGGATCGATTTATTACGGCTATGACCCTTCCACGTTGTATAATTATTAATAATCATACATACTCAGCTTATTTTTCTACTATCAAAAGAGCAGAGATCGTAACCTCAGCGCTTATCGTCCATTGATAACTTGCCACTAACCAACAATTTTTAATAGAAGATACAACTGAAGTGTCTTGGTTATATTACTTCCAATTTTGTGGTTTTCTTATAAGTATCATTGTATGTATTCAGGCTTATTTATTTATTGCCTGTGACGGCAGCGATTTGGCCTCAATATTTTTATATAATTTTATATAAGTTATTTTTAATTAGTTTTAGTTAGTTTTAATTTTAGGCTGTATTTATTTAGTTAATATTATGTATATTGTTGTATTATGTTTATTTATTTAAGTTTATTGCACACCCTTATATCTATCTTATGATGGATTGATTACAATGTGTCAAACTTAGTGCTAATGCATTATCTACCAGTTTGCCTTTGGGACATGTCGTAAAAATCGATCAAGGGAATGGGCCTCATCATACAGATTAATCTGTAAACGACGGGTTTTGGAAGAACATGAAATGTCTTTTCAATTCCCGCCCTTAATTTAGATTAAGCACTGTCGTGCTTAGCCTGAGTTTTGAGGTTTTGCAGAACAGGGCTCGTCTATCCCGTTGCCCAAGAAGACGATAATTCGTGAAATAATAATTCAAACACAAAAAAACACGTGTCCCCTGCGTAATAAATGTTAAATCGTATCGCAACTGAATAAGAACCAATGGACTCGCAAATCGGAATGATTTCATCAATTAAAATTCATCGGACATTAGTTTATCTTATGTCTCTTATCTTAAGGTGCAAAATCGAATAGGAAATATGGATATTGTTTGTTACCGAGAGACGTTGCCCTTGAAATTTAGTTTACAGATAGTACCATCTGCGGCTGACGGGTCGACCCAATGTAGAGACTTGTATTTCGGAAACAAAAAGGTATTTTTTTATTTGTTTACTGAGATTAGTTTTCTCAATGTGTCTGCTTATGATTATGTCTATATATTTAAATTATGTCCTGCTTATCAATAAATAAATAATAATAATAAATTGTGCGTTAAATAAATTAACATTAACATTATATTAAATGTACATTAACTTACACAGAAGTAAGTAGGTAGGTAATTATCTAAAGAGTTAAATAACTTGTTAAGAATCCTATGTGGACTTCCATACCCTGTCCCGCTTTTTTTTAAATTTTTTATTAATAAATTTATATTTGTTCCGAGCTCATAGTAACAAACATTTTCACCTGCCATGCTATTATAAGTTACAAATAAGTAATTTTAATACACTACTAGGTATAATTAATACATGTGAAAAACAAGTTCATTCCAGAAATGAAGTAGGTACCTAGGTAAAACGTGACAGGTAGGTACGTTTAAACTCGCAAAGCAAGTTTAAATAAGTTCTATATAACAAAAATCTAAGTTCTACGCCATCATAAAATAACGATTTATTTGACCGCTTTTCGAATAAAATTATTTGTAACCATTAATTCTTTTAGGCCTCTCCCAAAGATTTCCAAAATGATTGATCAAGAGCGGCCTGCATCCAGCGCTTTCCAGCGACCCTAGAAATCTTTGCAAGAGGCTTATGTCCAGCAGTGGACGTTATGCGGCTAAAATGATGATGATGATGAATAATTCTTTTACAAACTGTTACAACAGTCGTTAGAGGCAAAAATATTTTCAAAGTTTATATCTACAATATAATATAATATCACCCAAAAACTTTAAATCACCTCGTCTCTCCAGCTACCAAGATGGTGGAAGTGCAACCCGAAGGGCTGGCGGAGTACATCCTAGTGCAGCACCGCTGGATCATCGTACTCGCGGCCCTGCTGCCCATGTCAGGGCTGTGGAAACTGTGGTCCACGGTCAGGAACTACGTGGTGTTCACACTAAGCAGCGCGCCGAAAATGCACGACAGGAAGGTCAAGAGTGTCCAGAAGCAGGTGAATCAACCAGAGTGGTATCCGTCAGGATCTATTTCTTTTTCTTCAAAATACTTAATCTGGCGTAATTAGTCTGGCATAGTTTGGATATTATCGTCAATCGTTGGTCGTCAGTACTTCTATTGGTGTCGGATTCTTCAAGCTACCTACGTAATGTGATGTAACGTGACTGCCATTATTTAGTAATGAAAGCCGCGAATACTGCTTAACGTGCCTACCGAAATAACAGAGAAGCTCGAGAAAATGTTATGCCACTTGTGGTCCACCATCGAAGTACGGACCACGCGCCCAGTGTCACTTATCAGCTCCCTAATTGTTGGTCTATTTCTACCTGCCAACTCCTACCGCAAGCTGTCGTTCGCAGGCTGCTTTAGGCATACTACATTAGGCCGATATTGGGCCAATAATGACTGATAAATCATCAATAAGATAAGAAGATAGATATATAGAATACATTTGCGTATAATATTGCTATATAGTAGAATAGGGCCCCTCCAAGTCCACCCGTGGATGGACTTAGAAAATACAAGCTAAACAAAGCTTATAAACATCAAGAGAACTCTCCAACTCGTCTGGCCAGCGAGGAGAGTGTAAGAAAAAGTCCTCAGTTTGCTCTAGCCAAGTATGGCTCTGATACTGGTAGTACAGAGAAGGTGTAAGAAAATACATAATTGATGATGATGATAATAGGATCTATTCCTGTAGAACAGTGTCGAACATTAGAACTACTTGCATCTGATCGTCCAGGTGAAGCAGTGGCTGGCGGGCGACCGCAGCACGCAAATGTGCACCGCGCGACCCACGTGGCAGACCATGTCCTTCCGGCAGGGGCTCTATAAGAAAACCTTTACCAACATCAACGTCAATCTCGTCGATGTTCTGGAAGTTGACACTAAGAAAATGGTAATTATTTACTTATATTTGATCAACATTTATTAATAATCATTATCATCCTCCTCGCCAAATCCTCATTTGGGGTAGGCTTTGTATTTCAACTGCTAACTGCTTCGTCTTCCTTCTGTAATTTGACATATTTGCACTAGCCTCCTTCATACATATCTATCCTCACACATTCCTTCTCTGTCTTCCTATCTCCCTGCAACCATCTTTAAATGGATGGCTTTCCACTCGACTGCTAAAAACACACTGTACTTATTGTTTCTTTCCGCAAGACACTCAGTATTCAGTAGGTAGTCGAATAAAGACTCCATTTTTCACAGACTGTCCGTTGTGAGCCTTTGGTGACCATGGGTCAGCTCTCCCGTACACTGCAGCCGCTCGGGCTGGCCTTGCCCGTGGTGCCGGAGTTGGATCAACTCACAGTGGGCGGCCTGGTGATGGGCACAGGAATAGAGACCTCTTCGCATATCTACGGGTTGTTCCAGCATATCTGTCTGCAGTATGAATTGGTGCTAGCTGATGGATCTGTTGTTACTTGCAGCAAGGTAATTACGCGCCAAATTTTTCCATAGACCTATAGAAAACAGTAACTTACAGGTAGATAGATTATTTGGTAGTTTTACCCTCAAACTACAAACTTACTTCCTAAGGTCAGTTGACTGAAAACAACAATCTACTTATAGTAGTAGGTACCTAGTGTTTTTCGCTATTCTAGTCTTTTTAACGTTTTAGTTCATTAAGTATATCTTGCTTTAAGCTTTATGTGTATAGAATTCATTGGAACCTAGTTGCTTTTCCTCAGGATGAAAACCCAGATTTGTTCTACGCTGTACCATGGTCCTACGGAACCCTTGGATTCCTCGTGTCAGCGGTGATCAAAGTCGTCCAAGCTAAAAAGTAAGTCATTATTATTTATAAGCTACTAGTTACTATTTTTCCTCCCCGCGATTTTATCACCGGCCCTTTTCATAGTAGCGTTTACGGTTGCGTCCTCAGCTATGCATTGTCAGCTATGTTGCTTCGCCCAGAGTGAGCTTTCCGTTTTTTTTTTTCAAATATAATATATGCATTTCAATGGTTAGCCAAGGATGTCGAAGATCTAGAGAAGAAATGCTTTTGAACGATTTGGCTACAATCAGTTTTACAATCAGGCCGCCTGCCTTTCTTGAACACGCCATGACATGAGTGCCTTTAGCAATATAGGGTGAGGCACTTTGCTTCTGACAATAAATTGCACTCATTTCGCAAACGAGTCACTGAATTTTCAGTAATCTTCAAAACCGCTAAATGTTAAAAAAAATATGATTTGAACAGGTTTGTCAGACTTCAATACGATTCATACACGAATATCAAAGAGCTGGCTGCCCGCTTCAGCAAGGAGTCTCTTGCTGCCAACCCTCACCAGTTCGTGGAAGCTCTCATGTTCAGTAAAGACAGCGGCGTCGTGATGACCGGGGACATGGTGGACGAAGTCGGCCCTGATGGAACTGTGAGTACAAACCTTAGACATCTCTATGATTTTCTGTTAATACATACACACATACATATCACGCCTGTTTCCCACAAGGGTAGGCAGAGACTATGGACCTCCACTCCTGTTACTTGTGGTTCTTAATAATCTTAAAGAAAAGCTACCGATGCTACAGCGTTTCGCAACGATTATTGATGAGAAACGTCGGATATATGAGCAGACCTTGCCTAAAAGTTTAGGGGGCCGCGCCAAAATCAAACATACGAACATATATTCATATTCAACCTTGAGAATACTTTAATAGCACAAGATAGTGCTTGTAGTCCTGTTGTCCTGTTGCAATATATCCATATGAAATGATGAAGACGACGAGTTAGTTTATCTTGATTCACAATATCCGGCAGAGAAGAATAGGACCATTCCAAGAATTCCCGTGGATGTAGTACAGAGAGGGTCGTACTTTTGCATTGGAAACTAAAAAAGACGTGATGATGATAATTAGTAACTAAGTACTTATAGCTACCGACTGACCAATCATTAATCTTTTTCAGTACAACCCAATCGGCAAGTGGTACTCGGAGTGGTTCTTTAAGCAAGTCGAGAGGCACCTGAAGAACTACCTTTACGGTTTTAAGCAGCCTGTGGTGGAATACATCCCTCTCAGAGACTACTACCACAGGCATTCTAAGAGTCTCTTCTGGGAAGTTCAGGTATACCTATATTAAAGATCTAGGTTCATTTTTATTTCAGACTGAAAACCCATTGACGCCAGAAGGGATTAAAAGCCTATCTAGCTGATAGGGTACCGTTATAATATCCGTTGTAAGCATTTTATATTAACGGCAAACCCTTTTATGTTAGCTTTCCAGACATCGGAGACACGTAGTCACAACACTTATTTTCGAGAGTCATAACAACGGTATTATCAACTAACTATCGCTTCTGTACACACTCGAATCACTAAAATTCTTTCAAAACTTCAGGACATCGTCTCGTTTGGCAACAACTTCATCTTCCGCTTCCTGTTCGGCTGGCTGATGCCCCCAGAAGTGTCCCTGCTGAAGCTCACCCAGCCAGAGGTCGTGGCCAGGCTTTACGAGAAGGCGCACGTCTTGCAAGACATGCTGGTTCCGATCGAGTGCCTTGAGAGCGCCGTCAACAAGTTCCATGAAGAATTTGAGGCAAGTTCAACCTTACCTCGGTGTCTTGCGTATTGGAGTGGAGACACGCCTACAATAAGACGTTGTATTTTAGGATGCTAACATAGTGGTTACAATGTCTTGACAAGCGGGTAGGACTGGTATCTAGTAGTAACTACTTACGTATAGAAATAGATTTACTGCTTTTTACGTATAGAAATAGCCGACCCTCAACCTAACTCAGGGGGATAGGGAGTATTATAGTGGACCCACAAAAACTCATTGATGCTACTGCTCGTCTGTCTGGTTCACATGATCATGAGATTTGTATTAGGTACCCATTTTTATATCTCTAAAAATACTAACATCTGACGAATAAGTAGATAAATAATTTTGATTCTGAAGTTTAGATCATCTACTTATTTAAGATTTTTCATCGATGTATAATAACATCTTATATGTAAGGTCAACTTTAGTTACCTCTCGGGTCTTACAGGTGTATCCACTTTGGTTGTGTCCTTTCAAAGTCCGCAACGAGCCAGGCATGCTGCGAGTGAAGAGTGGGGAGTCGCAGATGTTCGTCGACATCGGTGTCTACGGCGTGCCCAAAGCCAAGAGCTATGAAACTGTGAGTAGAATTCCAGACAGATATCCTCTTCCAAAATTTTTTTGCTAGTTGAACTCTTTGTCTAAAGAGAAAGTCCAGATTTGGGAAGGTCACTAATAACCTCAGGAAGAAGGAGAGATGCACGTCCCAGATCCAATTTTTTTAGTAAAGTACTTTCTTTAGTGAGTGTTTTGGGAAAATTTTCAGAAATTTGTTATCTGGACCATGCATCCCTCTTTCCTTAACTTATTACTACGTCGACCTATAGCTACGTTCGAACCTAGCTCTATCTCTTAGGTCATCAACATGGCAACTGCCTGAAGTCCATTGTTACTAGAACCAAAACCTTTACCTCTCTAATAATACCGACTGGAAGTAGCATGCCTCTAGTATTTTCCTGCAAACTTACTCAAAACCACTCAAAAGAAGGCACTCCAGGTTCATATACGCAGCTGCACCATTCGAAAACATTTCTGCTTAAGTAAGTGCCCCTCCTATTGCCACTTCAGTAAGCAAAATCTCAAAGTTTTTAACTAACATTTCAGGTGCCGTCAACCCGACGCATCGAAGAGTTCGTGGTCACCAACAACGGCTTCCAGATGCTTTATGCTGACACGTACACCACCCGCGAGGAGTTCCGGCGCATGTTCGACCACACCCTGTACGACCGGGTGCGGGACAGCCTGCCCCACTGCAAGGAGGCCTTCCCTGAGGTGTACGGGAAGGTCAACAGGAGTGTGAGGAAGTAACAGTACAGCGTCACACGTATAGTCAGCCCGGCCGCATGGTATGCGCCCCATTCTATTCATCATCAGGATTTTTTAGTCTCCAATGCAGGAGCACAACTCACTGTGTACTATGAGCGTCATGCTTGGCCAGAGCAGCCACGTTGACCAAATGAGTGTTGCCGTCTTACTACTGGAAATATCGCTAAACAACTGTATAAAAAAGACACTAGATAATGCAAATTTTGGAATAAAAGTAAATCCCTAAAGTATGAAATCAGAGATTTTTCAAAGTAGCTAATATATGTGAATTCGGTTTTTTAATTTGCTAACTGGCCCGAAATTCAGCTAGATCTAGCGACAGCTAAAACGCCAACACTGCCAGACGCTTTTTAGAGTTGTTTAGCTTGTATTTCCTAAGTTGCCTTCTACTACATCCACTGGAAGATCCTATTCTACTCTGCCCGAAAATAGACGGCGGAATTCTATTCATAATAGTTAATTATACAGGGTGTAACAAAATTTACTGAAACTTTAGGGTGGATTACTAGCTCGTCGATCTGCGCCCTAAGCACATTTATCTGGATAACATTGCAATGTTGCATATTATTTTCAGCTTAGTCTGAATGGAATAAAGTTGATATTTAATTACCAATTATAAACTGCTTAAGCATTTTTCCATCTGATGTAAATCAACCTTTATAGGATCAAATAGGAAAGACTGGTTTCACAGCGGGAAATTCAAATCAACACAGACGGGAAGCGCCCGAAGAGCTGTGAAATGATAATTCAGTACGATTGATTGGGTAATTATTGTCCGGGCGCTGCCGGAGCGTCTTCCTTACGTTACGAACCGCGTCGCTGTGAAACCAGCCTAAGAGCCGATTCATACTGAAATAGCAGCGGCCGGTAGCCTTTCATTGTAAAACTAATATTAGACCGATCAAAATAGCACAACCTGGACATAAATAATAAACTCGTTGTTTTCAATATTTTATCGGATATCAATATTGAGTATCAAATATTAATTAGATATATTATGTAATTTATCCGCGGTCGCAACCGTATTATATAAAAATCGTGAGATTTTGTACACTACTCAACTTTTCCCTAAAAGCATAATAGGTAACCAAAGACCTTGTTAGTTTAACTTTTAGGTGCATTCAAATGCGATCACTTAATAGCAAAATTAAACTGACCCCATTTTTGTTTATACATTTTTTTTCACAGTTTTCACCTGATCTCGATATCTAGTTAAGCCAAAATGATAACCATAATGTTTATATCTTTATAAGCTATATTGTGTCTTTTTAGACATTAAAGATCAAAATTAAACATCATTTTTCAATGTTTTAAAATTAATGTTTTTCTCAGTAGCCAGAAATAGTAACTGTGTTATTTTTGTTTAATTATAGCTTTTTGTGTACTATAATCACATTTTCATCAAAATTAAACACATTAACGTCTTACTTAAAACAAAAAATATTTGATTGAAAATACGCGAGAGCATGTCGTGAAGCGGGATGCTTGCGGTGATTGCGGTGCGGTGCGGGGAGAGAGAGCGAGGCACCAGCCGGGTGAGCGCGCGGCTGCGAACGAGTTTATACGTGTTTTCAACCGATCGCGCCGTGTGCTTACAAAACATATAACTCGTAAATATGGAATTTTGCTAATTGTAGGATTGTTTTGATTGTGCCTTGAACTTTAACCCATTCGCAACAGCCAATACCAGACACAATAGAAAGACGATGAACGTGGGCATTTTAATGCCGTCCGGGTCTTCACGGGTTAACGTGGTGACACAATGAACAATTTAAAACTCTAAAAACAATATAAGTCTTGTAACACTCTTGTTGTCACGGCAAACCCGTACAACATGACAGCCCCTGGACTAATACCGTTCCAAAAATGGGCCCCTGCTGAAATATTCCATTTCCCATGACATTGCATATTAATGGGATGTAACATGAGAAAAAATTAAATACATAAATATATAACGAAGTTTTTATGCTGTCGTACTAAAATGTAGTTGGGTATTTACAGAGTGCAAGTTGTGCCGTGCAACTTAAGTATCATTATGTTATGCGCTTACTAGTGTCGCGAACGAGATAAATGTAGAATATTCACGAGCAAGAACTCTGCTGGCGAGATAGACTCGGAATGTTCGCGAGCGGAATGGTATAAAAAAGACGTCAGGATAATGCAAGTGAAACTAGGCCTTATATTTTTATAGCATAAAGGCTAGAGTTCTTTGAATGGTCGTCGGCTTAGTCGCACTCACACACACATACCGGCGTCTCGATGTTTCCCGTCAATCGAAATACATTCGTCAAGATATGAGAATATTCGAGAACAATGTAGACCGCTGTATCGGCGCTTATAAAAAGGCGATCGAGTGCACGTCCCGCCAGTTCAGTATGAGCTACGAAAGCGATAACTTCTAAGCGAACCGAAGCGAAGGAAACCTACCTCAGTGCGACAAGTGGAAGTAACTTCGACTAATTTGGCGAGATACCTGGACCTCAGATGCTACGCGACTTGGACTTGTACATCAGGAAGACCATCTTCACGTGTCAACCTTTGGGTTCCGTAGTGAATAAAAACCCTCATACGAACTTTGGCGTTTTTCTCCAAATCTCGAACCCAGTTTCGTAACAATAGCATTTTACACAATTTCTACCCACCGTTCACACGATGCGACGCCCAAGTTACGTCTCAACGTAATTCGCACTGCACACGTGCTCGCAAGTGCCCGCACAGAGGCCGTGTAGTTGACCGAGCGAGCGAAGCGAGCGAAGGTCTCTAAATCGAGTTGGGGCGAAAACACATTGTATGTATATATGTATGTATGTATGTATGTATGTATGTATGTGTGTAAGTATGTATGTATGTATGTTTGCACCGCAATAACAGCCGAACCGATGGTTTGATTTTGATGAAATTTGGTAGGCATGTAGGAAATATCAATAGAATTTTCAAGTTCGTTGGGCATCAAAATCGGTTTAGTAGTTTTTGAAATATTAATAAAAATGTCCGCGATTTTGTACCAAACGAAACCATAGCGCATTCTAAGTTTGGATAGCACCATCTAGGGGATATTTAGGAAACTGAATTGCGAAAAGTAATCGCGACGTCTAAGTTCGCGGCAAACTAAAAAAATTAGCAATTTTGTTGAGTGAACTTTGGTACAATCGATATCGCTACTTGTCTGTGCTTCTGTTGTAGTATTAGTAATAATGCCACAAACTAACAAGAGATTAACGGCAACCAAAGCCAGCGAAGTAGTTTTACGTAGAGTCGCAACTGAGGGAATATGCTAGTAGGTACTTCTCATGCCAATAAGAGCTTTGTCAGCAAAAAACTTCGCCCGAACGCTACAAACGCTTGTGTTCACAGCGTGAGTACGTGAGCAAGGGAAGTACGAAATCAGGAACTATACCCTAAAGCGTTCAATGCGTGAGCACGCTGTGAAGATTCGAGGGCAAGAATCCTTACCAGAGCACGGTTCCCATCCCACGCATGACCCGATCGTGGAAGACTGGCCAAGTGTCATGCTCACGAACGCAATTTACACTGTCGCTTGCCTGGGCAATAAATGTGCACAAATCGTAAGGACTCACTTTGAATAAAGTAGTCGTAGACGCCAACAAAAAGGCGCCGGGCGAGGATGGAATCATCCAGAGCTTCTGAAAGCGGGCGGAACGCTGCTACTGAAAGTTCGTCAGAGGCTCTTTAATTCCATTCAGCTCGAGGGCGTAACGCCAGAAGCGTGAAACAGGGGCATTGTGGTCCTGTTCTTTAAAAAGGGAGATAACACTCTATTGAAGAACTATAGGCCTATCACGTGTCTTAGTCATGTATATAAGTTGTTTTCGAGGGTCAACACGAATCATCCCGCAAACAGTTTTGATGCCTTCCAGCCTTTCGAACAAGCCGGTTTCCGCAAGGGCTTTAGCACCATGAACCACATTTATACGCTGCGGCAGGTTATAGAGAAGACGAGGGAGTATAACCGGCCGTTATGCTTGGGGACAGTGGACTATGAAAAAGCCTTCCATTCGATCGAAACATGGGCCGTGCTTCAGTCTCCAGCGATGCCGTATTGACTTGATCGGTATATCGAGGTGTTGAAATGCTTTTACAGTAACGCACTATGTCAGTCCGAGTACAGGAGCAGTGGACAACGGCAAATCCACTGCATAGAGGTGTAAACCAGACGTTATATCTTCGAAACTGTTCACCGTTGCACTGGAAGATCAAGCTTCTGCAATGGGAAGGATTTGGCATTAAAATCAAAGGCGAGTATATCACTCACCTTCGATTTGCCGATGATATCGTTGTCATGGCGGACTCGATGGAAGACTTAAGTATGTTTGTACTATGCTCGCAGACCTAAACCGAGTTTCCCAACAGGCAAGCCTTAAAATGACCGATCTAGAGCGGCTTGCATCCAGCGCCTTCCAGCTATTCTAGATCAGTCGTTTTGGAAATCTTTGGGAGAGGCCTATGTCCAGCAGTGGACGTTATGCGGCTGAAATGATGATGATGACAATGAGCCTTAAAATGAACATGGACAAAACGAAAGTAATGTCGAATGTCCATGTTGCGCCCCACCTGTTAGTGTTGGGAGTCCACCCTCAAAGTTGTAGACCTGGGTCAATTGATCCAAGCAGGAAGCTTCAGCTTCGAGGAAGGGGTCGTTCGACTAATCCGACTCGGCTGGGCAGCGTTCGGGAAGCTACGCAGTGTTTTCTCGTCAAAAATACCTTAGTTTTTTAAGACTAAAGTTTACAAACAATGTGTGTTACCAGTGATGACTTATGGATCTGAAACGTGGTACCTTACTATGAGTCTCATGAGAGGGCTCAAGGTGCAACGCACTATGAAAAGCTAAGCTCGGTGTTTCTCTACGCGATCGAATCAGAAATGAAGAAATTCGTATGAGAACTAAAGTCATTGACATAGCCCAGCGGATTAGCTCGTTGAAATGGCAGTGGGCGGACACATAGCGCGACAAACTGATGCCGATGGGGCAAAAAGGTATTCGATTGGCGACCACATACTGGCATTCGAAGCGTAAGACATACACCCGCATGGTGGTTTGTCGACCTGACCAAGGTTGCTGGAAGCCGCTCTAGATCGGTCATTTTGGAAATCCTTGGGAGAGGCCTATGTCCAGCAGTGGACATTATGCGGCCGAAATGATGATGATGATGAGACGTAGGCGTAAAATAGTTTGCGACTGGATGTACATACGTTGCTCTTTTAAGATCTAGGGATATTGAATTTGATCCAGGTCTTGATTTAAGTTGTTTGAAAAAAAAATGAAACTTTTGCAGCTCAGAATAGAAGAAGAAAGAAAATTGGTTTAGTTTTGAATAATGAATAATATCGCGAGGTCTAAGTTCGCGGCGAACCACTAGTGTTAGAGAGCAGGACTAAAATGTTTGACATAGATAGACTTATTTTTAACATAGACCTTGTCATAACCTTGACATAGACCATTTCACTTCTCTACATCAGCTGTCTGAAAGAAATTATCGCTATTAGCTATAAGACCACCCACGCCCATTGGACATTTTAATGTCTTTTTCTGTGTGCTATGTACATTTTAAATAATATATTTGACCGAGCGAGCGAAGCGAGCGAAGGTCTCTAAATCGAGTTGGGGGCGAAAACACATTGTATGTATGTATGTATGTATGTAAGTATGTATGTATGTTTGTACCGCGATAACAGCCGAACCGATGGTTTGATTTTGATGAAATTTGGTAGGCATGTAGGAAATATCAATAGAATTTTCAAGTTCGTTGGGCATCAAAATCGGTTCAGTAGTTTTTGAAATATTAATCAAAATGTCCGCGATTGTGTGACCAAACGAAACCATAGCGCGTTCTAACTTTGGATAGCACTATCTAGGGGATATTTAGGAAACTAGAACTAAGTTCGCGGCAAACTAAGTAGTTTACTAAATTTAGCAATTTTTTTGAGCGAACTTTGGTACAATCGATATCGCTACTTGTCTGTGCTTCTGTTGTAGTATTAAGTAGTAATAATGCCACAAACTAACAAGAGATTAACGGGAACCAAAGCCAGCGAAGTAGTTTTACGTAGAGTCGCAACTAAGGGAATATGCTAGTAGGTTCTTCTCATGCCAATAAGAGCTTTGTCAGCAAAAAACTTCGCCCGAACGCTCCAAACGCTTGTGTTCACTGCGTGAGTACGCAAGGGAAGTACGAAATCAGGAACTATACCCTGAACGCTTAAAGCGCTAACGTTCAATGCATGAGCACGCTGTGGAGATTCGAGGGCAAGAATCCTTACCAGAACACGGCTCCCATCCCATGCATGACCCGATCGTGGAAGACTGGCCAAGTGTCATGCTCACGAACGCAATTTCCACTGTCGCTTGACTGGGCAATAAATGTGCACAAATCGAAAGGACTCACTTTGAATAAAGTAGTCGCAGACGTTGGCGTTTGCCCAAGAGCCAAGCTAATCCGACACTATACCGAAAATGTCCCGGACATCAGCCTGTTCTAGATTAGGATGGCCCTTAAACAGCTTAAAAACAAAAAGGCGCCGGGCGAGGATGGAATCATCCAGAGCTTCTGAAAGCGGGCGGAACGCTGCTACTGAAAGTCCTTCAGAGGCTCTTTAATTCCATTCAGCTCGAGGGCGTAACGCCAGAAGCGTGAAACAGGGGCATTGTGGTCCTGTTCTTCAAAAAGGGAGATACCACTCTATTGAAGAACTAAAGGCCTATCACGTGTCTTAGTCATGTATATAAGTTGTTTTCGAGGGTCAACACGAATCATCCCGCAAACGGGTTTGATGCCTTCCAGCCTTCCGAACAAGCCGGTTTCCGCAAGGGCTTTAGCACCATGAACCACATTTATACGCTGCGGCAGGTTATAGAGAAGACGAGGGAGTATAACCGGCCGTTATGCTTGGGGACAGTGGACTATGAAAAAGCCTTCCATTCGATCGAAACATGGGCCGTGCTTCAGTCTCCAGCGATGCCGTATATCGGACTATCGGTATATCGAGGTGTTGAAATGCTTTTACATTAACGCACTATGTCAGTCTGAGTACAGGAGCAGTGGACAACGGCAATACCACTGCATAGAGGTGTAAACCAGACGTTATACCTTCGAAACTGTTCACCGTTGCACGGGAAGATCAACCTTCTGGAATGGGAAGGATTTGGCATTAACATCAATGGCGAGTATATCACGCACCTTCGATTTACCGATGATATCGTTGTCATGGCGGAATCGATGGCAGACCGCAACATTAAGTATATATGTACTATGCTCGCAGACCTAAACCGAGTTTCCCAACAGGTGAGCCTTAAAATGACCGATCTAGAGCGGCTTCCATCCAGCGCCTTCCAGCTATTCTAGATCAGTCATTTTGGAAATCTTTGGGAGAGGCCTATGTCCAGCAGTGGATGCTATGCGGCTGCAATGATGATGATGTTGATAAGCCTTAAAATGAAAATGGACAACCCTCGAAGTGGTAACCTGGGTCAATTGATCCAGGCAGGAAGCTTCAGCTTCAAGGAAGAGATCTTTCAACAAATCCGACTCGGCTGGGCAGTGTTTGGGAAGCTACGCAGTGTCTTCTTGTCAAAAATACCTCAGTTTTTTAAGACTAAAGTTTACAAATAATGTGTGTTACCAGTGATGACTTATGGATCTGGAACGTGGTCCCTTACTATGGATCCCATAAGAGGGCTAAAGGTGCAACGCGCTATGAAAAGGGCTAAGCTCGGTGTTTCTCTACGCGATCGAATCAGAAATGAGGAAATTTGTAGGAGAACTGAAGTCACTGACATAGCCCAACGGATTAGCTCGTTGAAATGGCAGTGAGCGACATAGCGCGACGAACTGATGACTGATGGGGCAAAAAGGTACTCGAATGGCGACCACGTACTGGCAAGCGAAGCGTAGGACACCCACCCGCAAGGTGGTTTATCGACCTGACCAAGGTCGCTGGAAGCCGCTCTAGATCGGTCATTTTGGAAATCTTTGGGAGAGGCCTATATCCAATCCAGCAGTGGACGTTATGCGGCTGAAATGATGATGATGATGATGAGACGTAGGCGTAAAATAGTTGGCGGCTGGATGTACATACGTTGCTCTTTCAAGATTCAAATGTCTTGGGTTATTGAATTTGATCCAGGTTTTGATTTAAATTGTTTGAAAAAAAATATAAAATGAAACTTTTTCAGCTCAGAATAGAAGAAGAAAGAAGGTTGGAAAACCTGTTTCCTGCAACGGTATCGAATTGGTAGTTTATCATGTATCACAGTTTCATTAAATCACAGTTTCACTGGACATTAAAACTGGTTTAGTTTTGGAATAATATCGCGAGGTCTAAGTTTGCGGCGAACCACTAGTTTTTTTGTATTTAATAAAGTATTATTACTATTTATTATGTCGTATTATAATAAGCGCTATGGAAGTTAAACTCAGTTGCTTTTTAATGCATAAATATAACCAGTAAAAACCAAAACGAAAACCACACTTTAATTTTTATGTGTATAAGATACTATTTTCAAACCACTACACGACACTAGTCACTAAGTATCGACTGGCCAGCTTGTTCAGTATGACTTCATCACATGGCCAATTAATTCCTAGCGTGGTTCATCTAGGTATCATGTAATGAGGTTCAATGAGTTTTTTAGTTAAAAAAAGTAGAATTACAGTCACATAAAAATTAATTATTTCAGTAAAATAATTATTGGGTTTGGACCAAAAATGACGAGAGCGATTGGACACATTTAAGGCTAGGTATTCCCGCAGAGGCCGTGCTTTAGCGTTTTCGAAAACCATTTGAGGCATAGACAAAAGTGTTTTTTTATCCCATCTGCTCAAAAAACGATGGTTTCATCCCAAAACATTTGGAGCTAAAGTAACTGCTAGTTCTCTCGGGATTAAAAAGTGAAAAAGTAAATCTTACGGGATTAAAACACAATTTGAAAATTGAACACGATGTTATCTATGTAAAATCAGCTAAAAACAAAAGAATTAAGTTTTAATACAATAAATAACTGGAACAGACTTCGTATTTTTTTAAATTTGGAATACATATCATCGTGAATGTAGGTAAAAATGTTTATGGTCTTTGCTTCGAAAAAGGAAAAAAGAATAATCAGCGCAATTTTTGTCTTCGATTCAAAATAATTACAGATGTTTTAGGTTATATTGTGTTAAAATTAATTATTTTGTGTAAATTTAAATCCTTTTTCGTATGTTTAAGCCGATAGTGCACATTAAATTTATTGTTATTATAAAAATCTTAAAATATGTAGGTCCACGCAAACAAAGTTACGAGTTTATGCGTGAACAAACATTTTTTTTAGAAGTTGGTTCTTAAAAATTATTTCTTGGTATTTATTGAATGAAAACGACACTAAATAAAGGTTAGTTCTTGTCGGAGCTTAAAAATTATTTCTTAGTATTTATTGAATGAAAACGACACTAAATAAAGGTTAGTTCTTGTCGGAGCTTTGATTAGGTATTGTAGTTGTTCTACTTTCTCCATATTCTGTTTTGTATCCTTTTGCTAGTTTTTCTCATGGATGGCGATGTAATGTGTGCTACTTGCGTACGGTAATATTTTTGTCTCGGGCGTTATACACGAATCCCTCGCTTCACTCAAGATTCCATCGTAGAATCACTCGCTACGCTCGTGATTCAACTGAGGAATCCTTCGTTTTGCTCTAAATTCAAAGTAGCGCACTCGACTTAAAAGTATTACCTTTGCGCCTTGTAGCACAATCTACTATTAAACTCTTAAAAAAAGGTATGTATAAGTTAAGTATCCAGGCTCGTCAAATTCGCATTCAGTTACAAGATCCTATAAACTTCATTCGGTTGGAAAAAATCCCAAAGTAACCCTTTTTTGTGATATTTTTACAAAACTACGAGTAAAATACTAATATTATACATAAAAAATTGTACTTAATTAAAGCCACTTAATATTTACAGATAAATTAGCTGAGTTTGACTTGATATAATTATTTTCTTAATAATTATATGAAATTCGCGAGCGCGACGACTTGAACTCGGCAGGTCCGATTAGACGCGTGCTAGCGCTTACTAACATTGGACCAATAAAACAACTAAAGATCGCTACATGTTTTTACAAGCTTTTATTTAACTTGCAATGTATGTATAAATGTAAGTATGTTTGTTCGGGTGGAATCTTCGAACTCAATTTTCAACCAGTTATCCTCAACCAATTTAGCTGAAACTTTGTATACTTTTGTAAATCGGATGATAATACAATATTATGATGTCAATGGGCTGTTCTGATGATGGAACCGGGAGATATTCGACGGAACTCAGTTATAACCTCATCGAGTAGGTCTCGTTTGATTTGTCTTGACGAGTACTTTTTGGAAGACGATGCTTATCTAGGATCTGATTACGCAGACGGATGGTGGTCAATAGAAGTCAGTTATAAAACAACTTAACACAATCGAGTTTGGGCTAATTTCTAACCTTTAGGTACGAAACAATAAAAAGATTTTTAGCTCATGTCACTTTGAAATGTAAGGATTCTAACGAAACGCCATTCCACAGGTATGGCACTTCATAGATACGAAGTAACAAATATACCTAGTACTACTACAAACGAAATAATAATCTGTGCATACGTCAAATGTGTGAGTTAAACAATCAGGGTTGCCACCACAGAATTTGTTGCTTTGCTTACCTGTTTTCATCACTCGGAAATCTATAAAATTTCCGTTCTTTGTTGTTTTTTGTGGATAAGCAATAATAATATGTGCAGTTTCTCACCAATATTATTTCAATTACCCTTAATGACTCGGGGAACGTCAACGTGCGACTAGCAACAACCCTATTTTACAGGCGCTTACAAGGTCCAAAAACGTGCGAGTTTCCGTTCTGTATGTAATACTATTATCTGCTCTGTGGCCATACATTCAAATCCGTGGCGACATTAAGGAATAAAGAAAATCAAATACATTCAACATACATACATGCATATACAGGGTGGAATTGAATTCGTTGGCAATATTTTAAGTATCTACTATACCCATGATACAAAGTAATTTAAGACTAATAAAACTTCAATCAAAAGTCGTCATTTTCATATTCAAGAAACCTCTAAACATGCGTCAGACTCTTTGACACATACCTCTACTGCAATTATAAAAAAAAAACTAAAACGAAAAATAAATTAATTATAATAGTATTAATTTCGTTGCGTCTTGGTACCCTAACATTCGTTCCTACTTCAAACGTACCTATTGTCCTCAAGCTTTCGTGTGACACGACCCGTCCCCATTCGACTTCAAACCTTATTCACGTAAATTAAGGTCTACTTTTGTATGCCGGTCGGTCGCGCCGTTTGGCTGTATCCGTCCAAGGTCTTTGACCTTGCGGCACGTAGGTATCAGTACGCGCGCACGAGTCGAAGTGTTTTGATACTTTATTCATTTTTCTTACTTTTTGATACTTTTTAATTACTGCATTAATTGCAGTATTGTTACCATACAAAATATCCTTTAGGTGAGTATGATGATAAGTTAAATCAATGCTAATGATTTCAATTGCACCCTATAGACTATATATTCGTAATCTCCTTCTTTGCAAGTCGTGTGAAAAATACTGGGATCTAGGTGAGACCCATGTTTTTTAAGTTCAGTGTTGTATCATAGATAAATAACAAAAAAAACATAATACCCATAAGTTTATATTCAAGAAAAATAATAAAAACCAACTTTAAGGTGTTTACTCCTAATAAATTTTGAACGGCTGAACCAATTTCTAATAAATATAGCTAAGAACTATGACGAAAAGTCAGTTTTCAAACAAAAAAATTAAATCTTCGTTCAGGCCTTACGATGCCATTAACAGACACCTAGATACACAGACATACCGACACGTCAACCTTATAACACTCCTCTTTTTGTCGGGGGTTGAAAATAAACAAAGACACTAAATAACGACTTTGCAGGGTTATTTGTTTCTATTAATTGTTTATTAATAAATCGCTACTGTCAAATTATGTTAATAGGCGATGCGGCTAGCAACCCATCACTATTGATTTATTTTTTGATCACGCTAAGCCTTTGTGTCTTACGGCCCTGGACTCTGTCTACCCCGTCGGCATTAATATAAGATAATGTAGCTGTATCGAACACTACTTTAAACAAAGTTTAATCAAAATAAAACTATTCTACTGCTTATTTCTATACTGTGTCACATGTGAGCTCACCGACGCAGCGTCCACACGATGCAAATTGCGGCCGGGGCAGCATTAAATACCTACATTTGTAGGAATACCCGGCTTTAACGATTGTTTCGTGAACTTTCATGAGAAAACCCATCAATTAATTGAATGGGTCAGAATCAGAAGACCCGGATCGACTACTCACAACAGTTCGGTATTGGTTTAGACCTTAAAGATTAAAGGAACAACACATCTCTAATAACCAACAATACAACCGATAGTTTGTGTACTATTGATAGTAATTCCTGTTTTAGGGCAACAATATGGATAACCAACAATACTAACGATAGTATCGATCCTGATGACGAATAAATTAACTATAGTATTGCGTTTCATAAACTATCCATAGTATCGATTATTTATTTATTAGAAAAGCAATACTATCGATAGTTTGTTCGTCGTCAGAATCAATACTATCGATAATATTGGTTTTATTCAAAATACAGATAGTCTATCGATAGACTAGCGATAGTGTATTATCGAGAGGCAACACTGGTCATCGCAGTGTTGTGCGTCGCGATCGCGACTCGGTAGGTACGGGAATGTGGCTCTTCGCAGTCGAGTTTCATGCGGAACGGTAACAACGCGTAGGTACGTACAGGTAAAATTACCTTTAAATTTTAACAATACCTATAACGTTACTATTACTACATAAACGATACCCGTACTATACGAGTATTACCCTTAAAATTTTAACATAATGAAAATTCTGTTACTGGTACTTAAAATGTGAATTTGGTACCAGTAACAAACCCTGGGGATAAGTCCGCAATTGTACGTTTACTTTTCTGATTTGTGTCTGTGTTCTTTATTATTATGTACCATAAAAAGCTTTATAAACAAACCAATAAAAGCTCAACAATGTAGTTATTATCGATCTAATAAACACAATATTTCAATAAATCTCCACCCTAGCCGATCCATGGTTAGTAAAAGTTCCCACCTGCTTATAAAAGTTTGACAATGATTGACTACTAATAAATGCATAAGATGACGCGACGAAACTACTGTACACGAGAATCACTCGCGACTCGCTACAGCACGGTTGGGAGTTGAGGCACAAACCAATGACGACCTTATTGTGCAAGAAATAACGTTCATATTAAAACGTAAGTAAGAAAAAAATAGAAAAAAATTATAATCATAGATATTTTTTGTTTGATTTGTTCCTTATAGTATCAAAAATATGTTGACGGCATAAGTTAAACACTTTCAAAATAGTTATGTATTTTGGCTTTACAAAAAATACAAAAATTTGTAAATGTAGAAATGCATAAAATGAATTTGTTTAATTTTTAATAATTTATCAACACACATAATATAATATTTAGAATAAATTGTTGAAAGACAGTAATCTATAATTTCTGGTGAGATAAGCCTGAAAATTTGTAACATACCGAACCTTCTTTATTAACCATAGTGCTAATTGATTAATTTGTTTAATTTAGATTTATTCAACTGGAATGCACACGTTATAATATGGTAGAGGTAGTTTTCCAAAGTTATTAATTATGCTGTACTTATGAAATCAAAATTTGTTCAATTTTCAGTTTTTTGGTTTTTTTACACTGACGCAGAGCCCTGAATTGTTTAATTCGGTATATTTTAACTATAACTAACATTACTTTATATCATACAAAAAGGAACTTACGGTTATAGCATTATGTCCAGGTTACGCTATTTTTACTGGTCTATATGGTTTAACAGTTTGACTGTGAAATTGTTACATTATTACAAATAAAACAAACGAACTAAATTGGAATATATCTTTTTAATTTGTATTAAGCATAAGCGTCGCACCACTCGATGCCTCGAGTATATGTATACCTATAGGTAATAGTGCATTAGTAACTGATTATATCTCCGGATCACAACATAACATAAATTTAAAAATTACATCTAGACAATAGACGAAAACAATGTACGACTATGCTTATCACTACTACGCTCTGGTCCCTGTTCATGCACACTCCATGTCTCGCCAAATTATGAAGAAAATGATTTAGATGAGCAAAAATAGGACCGCATACATGGAAGGCCGGGTGTTGTCATATAAAAAAAAAGACAGCGCTATACTTTGCGCCAGTTAGCGCGTCAATCAATAGCATACTTTTGGCAGGCTTAGTGACTGAAGATTATTTATTCCTTTAATAATGAGCAAGAAATAATATGCTGCAAAGCCCTTAATTAAAAGAAATATGTTGCCGTTTTTATGTTGATTTTTACTAAAAACGTATGTCGCTTTAAAAAATAAAATTATTTCAAAATAATACAAGCTCGGTACAATTTTCTAGAATATCTAGAAAACATAAATCTTGAGTATATAATATATTATTCACATATAAGATTGCTTAACTGTGATACTCAATAAAAAAAAATTAGCAAAAAAAGCTTTAAAACCGTACATAAAGTACAGGTGATATAATATTACTCTAAAAATAAAATAAAAAATGAGTAAATATCTTTAAAAAAGATTTAAATACAAGGGGGGTAGGCTAGTTCAGCAAACGCAATTTTTGATTTGTCACAAATGCTTAGCGCGAGGTGAAAACTAAAAATACTGATTAGGACCACAACTTACAAGAAAGGTAAAATAGCTAATGTAGTTACATCGATCAACACATTATAATCATTTTTCATAAATCACAATTAAGACTATAATATAATTAATTAATTATTACGAAAAACCATCAATAATAAGAGTCCTTAAAAAATCAATAATAGAGCTTAACCGTTCACGCCGAGACGCGACGTTGCGCGCAATGTTGTAGAAATATAGAACTTGTTTCCTACACAAAAAGATTCCAATACCAATGTGCTGCGTGGCGCAGCGAGCTTTTGCTGAAATTAGAATCTTTTTTTATTTATATGTAAACAAGTTCTAAATTTCTTCAACAATGGCGTCGCGTCGAGTCTTGTTGTGAATTGACCCTAACAGTAAATCCGCATCGAACAGTAATAACAACGCAAAGGCACAATTTCGAGGCAGTACAATAACTTGCTGCACTCCAAATAAAACGAATAACAATAAAAATCGTAGCAATTAATAAATCCAACCAATTAAAAATCGTAAAAAATCACTTTCTTCACAGCTGCCGCACCTCTTAAGCGTATATTTTTAATGTGTAACATACTGTACTCAAATTATAATTTACTAATGTTGAGTCAAAAAACACTACTGTAGTTTATTTGCTATAGAAAAATGTACACTATACGACCTTGAACTATAGCAAGCGCCAGTTAACAAGTGAAAATTGCATCTTGACCTGTACACAATACAACATTAAAATTATTATAGTACACAAAAGTAAAGTTAATTTTTTTTTAAATTTGTCTTTTCTTTTATAGAATAAATAAAAAAATATTAATAATGAAAATTGATATGGAAAATTTTGCCAACTTTCAAATTTTCTCTTGTTGCTTTGGGAGAAATGAAAAAACTTATAATGTACCAGCTGCTTCTCTTTCCGCGCAGATAGTAAAAGCCGATCGAGGGAATGGGCGAGATTTGAATTCTCTTGGAAGGCGATGCGGCTAGCAACCGTTCACTCTTTTGATTCCTTTTTCTAGCATGCGTGGCCTTTGGGCTTTAAGGCCCTAGGTTCTGTTTAAAAATGTGATAATGTATCTGTAACCTTATAAATTTTGCTGATCATTTATACTTGGACACTATCCTAAGTTTTCGAAACCTGCATATGAAACAAAACAGGATGGTGCTAGTTTCCACACGCTAACTCACGCTCAGTATAGCTCATCTAGACGTCATTTCATGTAAACAAAGCGAGGTACGAGTAGTTACTTATTCGATAAATCTCATTTCATATTTGTAAAACCGACGTGTTTGAATTTTTCATATTTTTAAATACCTTCGATACTTATTGATGTTATTAGCAAATTTGTTCTAATCATAATACATGTACTTCCTTGCACATGTACTGCACAAGTCAATTTCATATTCACACAAGTCAGCTTATAATTTATTCATTTTACTGCATTGAGATTGATTAAATAATTATTACACATATTTTATTTACTATGAAAATACTTTAAATCCATATAAATTGTATCTTTATATGTATTTGGTTTTACATTTAACTTCGGAACCATTTAATTTAGTGCGTTCGGTCCTTGGGGTTCAACTCAAAACTATACTAGCGACCAGGAAGCATCTCAGAAAATGAAATTAACCCTTTGTCCGTGATACGTTCCACCTTCCACGGGAAGCGTCAAGCTCTTCACTCTTTGGGAAAGTAGGAAATGTATGCGAGTAACAGAGGTCAATGACCGCACTGACGATCTACCTGGCATCTACTATAATTTTATTTTCGCTTTTACTTTTCGTTCGTTACAAAACTGTAAGTACAGTGACTAACAACAAGTTTACGTTAAAATGGCAGAAACAACAGTCTTACAACATCAATAGGCGAATCTACAAAATTATACTCCGTGTCTTCGATGGATCCCAGGAGATGTTAAGTCAAAAACAATATGTATGACCGCAAATGTTTAAAAAAATGTTGCCAGGAAAGTATTACAGTCAAAACTTCTGATATTTGATAGTTACCTTTTTTCCTTAAATATAAGTATTATGTAAAAACTTAAAGAAAATTTAAAAGTACAGGTACTTTCGAATTTTCGTGATACCCTAAGGCATTTTATAAAACTAAAAGCAACTGGCGGTTGCAACTAAAGGCAGTCTTACTTAGCTTCCAAGTAAATCTTGCGAACTTTATCCCTAGGGATATATCAGAAGAGACGGTAGGATGAAAATCTACTGTGCTCAGCCGCGGCTACGCTCGCACGTTGTAAAAGTATGCAGACGTACAAATCTGATATGACACGGTAAATTCGTACGATTCGGAACTTTTGATAGGCTCGTATAGAACGTGCTGTCGGTGTAAAAACAATGGAAATACAAGTTACTGTTACAGACGAATGATAGTAGATCAATAAATAATCTTATAAACATCAATGAGACCTCTCCAACCCGTCTGGCCAGCGAGGAGAGTGTAGGCCAAGACCTCTGGCAGCTCTGGCCAAATTTGGCTCGGGTAGTACAGAGAGGGTCGTGCTCCTGCAGTGGAGACAAAAAGACCTGATGATGATGATGATAGTAGATCGGCGAATGTCACCTATTGTCGTTGCAGCCACAGCTGTCGCGACTGTCGCGACTGTCGCCGACTAGGGTCTGTTTGAGCCCTTAGACGTAATCAGCTAAGTTACTTAAATAGTGCACACGTATATAAAATAAATACGTAGAAACACTAATTTTAGATGGAGTAAGTTGAAAATTCAGCCTGTCTCATTCACACATCATTCGTGAGACAAAGAATAGCAATCTCCACCGGATTCATTGTACCCTTTCATACGAATTATTTATGACCAGAGGCGGGTTAACTATTTAACGAATAAGGAACGGCACGAATATTTGCGTCAAAGTATTCGTATAGCCTTCGTCTACGTTTTGTTTGCAAAAATACGTAACAGGAACGTTATTTTTTGAAAAACGTAGACGATATGATGATTATGACGGCGATATGAATACTTCGACGCAAATATTCGTGCTAAATGCTAAGGGCACAGTTAGTTCATTTCTATTTTTTATTCTGAAATAATTACGTTTTCGAAAAGAGTCAGAAATTTAAAACAAGATTGTAAAGATATAAAAGATATATAAAAAAATAGGATAATTCCGCTGTTTTTAGACCGAAAGTACGTTTATACGTCACATAACAGTAGTATAGCACATCTATAGTTTCACAGCTGAATGTGCACTAGAAAGGTACTATACAAATAATAATTTTGTGACTGTGTGTAACGAATCATTTTTAAGATCACTTAGTATTACCATACTAAATGTATTCTATACAATACATATAAAAAATCGTAACAGATACAGCATATAAGCAAAAATAATATAGTTTTAAACTTTAAACATATTTACTCAAACTAAATAATGAAATACTGCATGTAGAATGCCTAAAACCCTATAAAAACATATATATCTTTTTAAATATATATTTATATATATACTAAAAGTAGGATTAGAATGCATCGAGTACCTACTAAAATATGATCAAATACAATTAATACACTTAGTGAGTCATCAAACGATTATTATGTATGTACATATAACGAAGTCAAAACAATGTACATTATATAAAACGAAGCTCTATACAAGCTAAACGAAATGGCATTGGAAATCACTTACTATAGTTTATATACTACAAAAATATTTCTCCTTACGTTACTATGGCGATCAACTGATTTTCTAATGATTGTATAATATAATACTTTCAATAAAAGTTTATTTAAGACAATTCTAGAAAAACGAGACTGCTAGCTATAATATGATAGATTATGACATTCAATACACAATTATTATCAAACACGAATATCAAGGCAAGGGTTTTCAAAGGCCGTATTTAGCAATACGGTGGTAGGTTACCACCAACTTAGTACAACTTTATTTGCCAGGCAAATTAAAAAAACCTTCGATAACACCACCTAGTGATGACTGGTAGAAGTACATATTGCAACCGATGTTAATTGGAATTAATATCCGTAGCGTCATCTATTATTTGCCAGGTAAACTAAAAACCCCCAACTTTTAGGCGTTAAACCCCCAATATTTTTTAAACGGTTGAATCCTCTTTTATCAAACAGCTAAGAACCACCGCAGGGGAACTTGTCTTCACGTAAAAAACCGCATCGTTATCAATCCATCCGTTCGAGAGCTATGATGCCATAAAGAGACAGACATTAGCGTAAACTTATAATACTCCTTTTTGCCGAGGGATAAAAAGAACATTAAAAAAACAGCTTATGAACTATTCTTACAAAAGCGGTATCTGACTAAGTGGCCTTACAGAACAAACCCACGCTTTTTGCGGCTAGCTCCCGGTATATAAAACATACCCTTCCGCCATTAAAGACCAATCGAATGACATTACTGCCCTTTCGCAGTCTGTTAAAAACATAACCCAGCGACTAGTATCTCCATAAACGGCATATCTTTCACTATTGTCCATAAAAACGATGTTAAATTATAAAACTAAAATAAAATATTCAGTTATTAAGGATGGAAACAACAGCTGCATTAACTTAGCACTAATTAAACTTACGTCAAAGATTGCACTTAAAAATATAGCACAAGTGACTAAGTCATTAGATAAATCAATCGATCTTTGCTAAACGTTACAGCTGAATTACACGACTTTAATACAAGTGAATTAACGTTTTTCTTAAAGTTTTATACGTCTTGTAAATATGAATATAATATATATATATTGTAAATAGAATAAAGAACAAACAACATGTTTAATGAATAAAGTAGCACACTTAAAGAATATATTTCTGAATCATCAGAAACGCAGAGCAGTTGTTAAAACACTACAGGATTTGCGGAGCTGTCAGCTGTGCCCGGGAGGAGTGCGCATGGCACAGCTTTCGGAAGTAAAGCGACACCGAACGTGGTCCGCACTAGGATGGGTGACCACAAGTGTCATAAAAATTTATTGATCTCCTCCAAGCTTCGGAAGGCACGTATAAGACGTTGTTTCCGGCTGTCATCTTTGTATGACATGCGTTAAACTATGTCAAATTAAAAAACCTGATACCAGTGTTTTTACCACTTATACACAAGAAAAACCAACACTGGGTTATCTTGAGGAAGCGCTAGCAATGCGTAAAATTACCACGAGGCCAACGAGCTACGCTTTTTGCATATTAGTACCTATTTAAACTATTTATTGGCATACAAGACGTGTAATTCAGCATTTATAGTATACACAATACAAACACACATGAATGAGATAAACGTTTAGGCATCTCTTGGGGTTTGCAACGATGAGAACGCGACGTTTGACGTGAGCAGTGACGTCCAAGTGTCAAAGTACAAGAGATTTAGGGCTGGGCTACATTTGGCAAGTGAAAAACAAAAATGTGTTTATTTGCCCTTCTTTCAGGTCAAAAAAACGATTGAGACAAGGCAAAAGCTAGTGCAATTTATAACACACGGAGTAACTAAATTACTAGGTTTAAACCAGTCAACTTGATTATCAAGTTGACATCTATTAAAATGACACTATGTGATCAATGTCAACTTGAAAGTCAAGTTGACATAAGTAAAATGACTCTGTGATCAATGTTAACTTGATAGGTCGAAGGTTTTAACCAATGTTAAAACCTATTTATAAAGTTATTATTAAATAAAATATGGACACTATAACACTTGCACGTCCCGCTTCAAGCTTCGTCATAAAAATTCACGACCTTAAGGGTTACACGACCTAACACATAAGTAGACAGATCCGATCAAACAGGTGTTTTTGAGAGTTGATCTTGATATGAGTGCATTAAAAATTCAGTCGATTAGAAACACAAAGCGTCTGGTCGAACCTGCCTACACTATTACAACACCTGTGCTATGCACAATAAACACCTATAGAACCTCTATCGTATGTGCAACAACTACGACTACCGACGGCGAATTCACGAGCATCATTTCTTTTTGACGGTCGAACTACTCGCGCAACTACTCGACCGAGTTTGAACGCCTTCCTTTTTCAGTAAACTCACTCCAAACGCGGGGCATTTTTTCCTCAGCGCCTTTATTTTGTATAGTTTATTTCCTTGAGAATTATTCGTTTCCTCAAAATTGTCGGGTGTAACGTCAGCTGTTATGACCGAATTCGAAATGCAGTCCATAGGCTCTGGGCTGTTAGACTTGTCCCTTTTTCTCCTAAACCTGAACGGGGTTTCGAGAGAATCCGCCGATATGTTTGTGACGTTGGTGTCACTGGAAGACAGGTCCTGCGTGGACTCGAGGCCACTTTTGGGATTGTTACTTTTGGGGAGTTTCTTACGAGAGTTAGAGTTAGACCTAACTATTAGTTTCTTTCGCGTGTTCATATTAGTCGGGCTAGATTTAGTTTGAGTCGCCGTTTTCAAATTCGGTTCGGACGGTAGCCTTTTGCCGTTCAAATGACAGTTTTCCGTCAACGCCGAGAGCGTTGACGTCACATTATTCAAAGTGTTGGTGACGGACGTTTCGCTATTACTAATTTTAGCGACAGTTTTTCTAGTGAAAGTTTTCAACGGGCTAGCGCCGTGTGTGTAACCGAGCGTCGGTCGCGCTAAGTTGGCCCTTTGTCCGTGAAAACTGCTCTTACCTGTAAACGGTTTGGCGTTGGTCAACTTAGCTTGCGAGTTGGCACTTCTAGTTGGCGGGAAGGTTGACGTCTTGGACGCGTAGGACTTGAGTGTGTTGTTGATGATCCTCGGCTGCGGCTTGAGGTTGGTGTTGGCGGCGTTGCGCACGTTGTTGGTGGGCAGCATGTAGTTCATCTTGGGCGAGAACACGGTCTTGGGCAGCATCGGCGCGGGCGTCGTCTTGTACTTGCCGATGACCGCGGTCACGTTGTTCTCGGAGTCCGTCTCGTTGGCGTTCAACGCGTTCGCATTGTCGAGCTACAAAGAAAAAGAAATTATTGCAATTTAAAATTCGACTTCACCTCCAAATTTTACATATGAACTTGATAAAATTTCTGTGGGACCACCTCTGCAGTGCACTCTTTCGAATAAATAAAGGATTTAAAAATCGGCCCACTATATATTGACGGAGAAATCGGTGAACATACATTAAAAAAATATATACAGTCGAACATAGAACCTCATCCTTCATTAAAGTCAGTTAATAAAAGTACAGTTAAATCGGGAAATCAAGCTGAAAGGAGTAAATGTAGTCGTCAATATAAAACAACCTTGAATTGAAGAACTCAATAATCTCTTCAACACCCTGAACAAACAACAAATGACACCCTGATATCGGCATTTCTGCTTAATGCTTTTAAGTTTTAATTTCCTGGCAGATAGGAAATTAATTTTGTATGAAACAGAATTGCTGATATTTCGGAGTTCGTACTTAAACATTGTTTTGAATATGTATCTCATTGTAATATCACGCTAAATATTTCACATAACTTGAATGACGTCTAACAAAACGAACCTTGTTATTGGCGTTCTTGTTGTTGTGCAGTATGGTTTGCAGCGAGACAGGTTTGTCTTCTTCCTTCGCGGCAGTCTCTGGAGGCAGGTCGCTGTAGATACCCCGAGTGAACACGGGGAACGACGTGATGTTGTGGCGGCGACGGTACGCCTCGCCCTCCGCGTGCATGCGGGCTTGTACACTGGAAAACAATACAAAATGTCATTACGCAATACAAAAGAATATCAATATTATACTTAGTGAACGGGTCATACGTGAGTAACCCGTTCAGTAAGTACACTAATGACTGCATCACACGTTAGTTTTAATCAAAAGAATATTCACTGCAACAGTATGTCCATTTTTAATTGTAAAAAGAAAAGTGGACTGAGTTCTGAGCCTTGCGGCACACCTATTCACAGTTGTCAGAAATTAGATGTTTAATTACTGTTGATTCGTGGAGATCTATCTCGTTAAATAAGAGTTAGCTAGAAACAGAACCTACTTGTATTCATGCGATAGAATTGTGTATTACTATTTGGTTATGTCATTTTATGTGCAGTCAAACGCCATTGATACGTCAAAAAAGAATTATTGCAGTTGAATAACAAGATCTCCATGCTCATTCCTTTAGTCGACTCTTACGATATCCACAAAAAGAGATAGAGTGTGGTGTTAAGGCGATACTTGAATTTCTCGGGATCCGGTGCAGCCCCCATTTGAAATAAATTATTGGAAAGGAAACGGATATATCATTTCAATTTTTGCTTTGACCAAGACCTAGATAATCCTTAAAACTATTTAACGAACTACTGTTTATACTTTAAAGTGAAAACGTAAAGCTTTTCTTCGCACATTTTAGAAAAACTTTGGGCTAATGTGCGGGGATATATTCCTTCGTAAAATAGTTTTGGAGGTTATCTAGGGCTTGGTCAAGACAACATTTTAATGATATCTCCGTTTCCTTTTAAATGGGGAGAGCACCGGACCCCGATAAATTAATGTATCCCCACAACGTTGACTTACTTCTCGAGGAACCACTGCTGGTGTCCGATGACGGAGCCGGGCCGGCACACCCGCAGCCACGCTATGGCCTCGCGCGCCGTGAAGCCGTGGTGCTTCATCATGTAGCAGGCTATCAGCGTGCCCGTGCGGCCCAGGCCCGCTGACCAAATAAACATTCTTTTGACATATATATTTTTTAATTAATTAATCCTAATCAGCGATACAGTGGATTAATATTCGCTTCGTTATCTTAAATAAGTTAGTCTTGATAAGGATTGGAGTGAAGATCAAGGATAGAGAATCGTGGAAGAAAAGAAGGAAGGCCTTTTCCCAGCAATGAGACATAGATAGCTAATAAAAAAACGTAATTATCTTGAAAGATTGAGGAGGGCCAAAAGATGAATTCTGAGATATCAGACAGAAGATCGCATGAATCGCTTGAAGATTGTCATTAAAATAAAACATTCCGGCTCTGCCCCGCTATGGAGGCCAACATTCGCTTTATTGTTTACAGTAGCATTCTCTTTACATAATAATCACAGTTTTACAATAGTTGTCTATTTAATCAAAACGGATTACAAGAGCGAAATATGAACCATGTTCATAGGCGATGCGGCTGGTAGCGCATCACTATTTTGATTATTTTTTCCACCTTTCTACCCACCATCACACTAAAGTGGCCTTTGGTCTTGCACCCCTGCAATGTATGCTTTGTCTACCCCTTGTCTATTTGGGATAAAGACGTATGTGTAAGTGACGTAAGTATGTGTGTATGTTTACTAAAGCTAGCATTTGCGGCGCACGCGCATGTGGGGGTTGGAAGATGAAAATATCACGAGGTCATAGAATATTATGTTGTCTCCATTTTCATATAACTTCTAAACGAACATATTTGCGATGTTTTACTAACCTTTGCAATGAACAGCGACCGCCCCCTTGGCAGCTTCGGAGATCCTTATAAACCGGTTGACGATCAGATCCGAAGGCACCGAGCCGTCGACAAAGAACAACTCCCTATGCTCGAAGCCGTGAGACGTGAACTGCCTCGCGTCGTACGACTTCTTGTTGAGGCGCACGATGGTCGTGACGTTGTTGCGTCGGAAGTACTCGTGGTAGTGCTCGGGACTGTGGAGCGGGTAGCCGCGGTCGAGCCGCGAGCGGTGGTGGGGGCCGGAGAACGCGAGCATCTTGCCCGGGACGATCCAGTTTAGGTCGCCGTTCTCCACTTTCTATGGATAGGGAAAAAAAATATAATTTTAGATAGTAATGTTGTATCTGATGAACGAACTTTAGGTACCTACTAATATTATAAACGCAAAAGTTTGTAAGTATGAATGGATGGATGGACGTAACAAAGTCGCTTCTCGTCGTTTGTCCCTCTGTATGTATGTTCGCTATAAACTATAAACTAATTTTGATGCAGTCATCATGCCGAGCATTGTTATTTAAACCCGTGTACGATTTTTTATGCAAACATCTAATCAGAATTCAGATTACGTACCTACCTCAATATATTACCGTGTTCCTTCACTGCCTAACTCCGATCATATAATGAATTACCGATTATGTCGCCTACGCACGCGACCGTGCTCGCTACGAGCCAGTTTTTCAGATTTTTAGTACTTCATCGATTCTTTGTACCCCATTTTAGAAATTATTATAAGTCGCCTTTATGTCTATGTCTGCATTGTGATTTGAAACAATATTTACTTGGATTTGAGGCCGCTTCTAATCGATCGTTTTGGAAATCATAGGGAGAAGTCTATGTCCAGCGGTGGACTTCCTGTGGCTGATATGACGATCGATGATGATGAGTCTGAGTTACAACAAGAAGGCAATCTACAGAAATAAATTCACATTAAATAGTGCAACTTTTTTGCCTGCATACAATTAAATTGAAGTAAGAGCGGACCTTCATGGTCTAAACAAAAAGTCAACCACACAGATAACTTATTGCTTCAATCAAATTGTATGCATCAGAACAAATGCATACAAAATCCATTCGCGCAGCGCCGCAGACGCGTAATGTGTAAACGCAAGGCGGGAAGCGAAACTGCAATGTGTCCATTTTTTACAAGCTTTTATTTAACTTGCAATATATCTTGTATGTATGTATGAATGTTTGTTTAGGTAAAATTTTGCAACTCAATTTTCAACCAGTTATCCTAAACCGATTGTGCCGACGTTTCGTATACTTTTCTCAGTCGAATGACAATACATATGAAGTCAATGAGCTGTTCTGATGATAAGAGCCGAGATATTCGCGGAACTCAGTAAGAAAACAACATAACCTCATTGAGTAGGACTTGTCTGATTTGTCTTGACGAGCACTTTATGGTAGACGATGCCTAGGGTCTGATCACGGAGACGAAAGATGGTCGATGGAACTGAGTAATAAAAAATGACGCCACTCCATCGAGTAAAGGCTTCATTTATTTGCCGTAATAAGTACTTAGGACTCACATTAAAATCTTGTACAATTTTTTTTTTAAACTGATTTTAAAATATACCTCATACCAACATACCTCATAGAACAGATACTGGTCTGCATCGAAATGGTCGAAGTTGAAGAATCCAGCGTCGTGCGCGACCTTGATCCCGTGCAAGACATTCTGTAGCGATATGTCAAAAAGGGGGGGGCCGCCTGACGCGTCTCGGAAACCCAGGAGCGACCAATCTGAGCCATCTGTCAGCTGCTTGTACACCGCCGCCGGGCTGCCGTCTAGGTATATTATCTGGAAAGAAAAGATACCTATGTCATCCATCATACGTCATAGATAAATAAATATATACAGACAAACCACACGGACTGAGCTAGCCCCAAACGAGACTTTTGTTATGGGATACTAACTCAACAATACTATTTTTTATAACAAATTCATATATAATATAAACATCCAAGACCCAAGTCAATCTGACCGGTGATCTGTGTGATTTTATGTATGACAGCCTGGCATGTTGACCATTAGGCCACAGAGATCGTCATAGAAAGAAATAGATATAAAAATACTATTAGTGTTTTAAAGAAGTTAGCAGTTAGAGGTTATTGAGTTCAATACTCAATAACCTCTAACTGCTAACTTCTACGGGGTCAGGATCTATCTACAAATTGCGTCACAGCGATGAAGGAATAAGGTCGTGCCAAAACTAGTACATGTTGGAGGGATCGGAAAAAAGCTTGACAGAGAAGATTGGTTCGAAAAGTCAAAATTTTACTTGATGCAATATTTGGACGGTCCCTTATTTGACTACGTAACTCATGCAACCGATCGGTATCCGGGACTTAAATGCGTGAATGAAAAAGACAACAAATTATAGAGAATCCACAATAAACTAACGAGTAATAAGTACATATTTTCACTGTTTCATAATAGATTTATACCTCAAAGTCCTGTAACAATATAACATAGCGAAGCTTGTTTGAGCTAGAAACAGCCACAAATATTTTACTAGCATACCTAAAATACCTAGATATAATTATAATAAAATGACCGGTCAAGTGCGAGTTAGACTCGCACACGAAGGGTCTGTACCATATGTCTAAAAAATTATTATTTTTTGTATGGTAGCCCCACTTAAATATTTATTTTATTCTGATTTTAGTATTTGTTGTTATAGCGGCAACAAAAATACATCATCTGTGAAAATTTATTAAATTATCTGTGAAAATTTATTAAATTAATTTAAAGTATCTAGCTAGACAGTTGAAATTAAAACAGCCTGGTGACAGACAGACGGACAGCGGAGTCTTAGTAACAGGGCCCCGTTTTATCCCTTTGGGTAAGGAACCCTAAAAAAGATTACATTCTTGGTTACAGTTTGAACTATTTCTTCAATTAACTAATGCCATTCACTCAAAGAACCCGAGAATCAATTCACTCAAAAAACCCGATTTATCAATGAAGTGAATCATTTTATTGGAACAATTGAATGAACAAACAGCTTCTTATTCCGTTTCCACTTTAGGACAAAGTGGGTGTACGCGGTGGGTGGAAATACTGTACTGTGCTCCAATTAACCGACATTTGCAGAGGATTCGCAATATCATTTCCGCTAATACTTTCAACTTACATTGTGCTGCATAACAAAAAACTGGTAGATAAAACCTATGGCTTTAAGTGTGCCTGAACATTTGTAATCAAAATAAATAAATGAAAAATTGAGGCGCCAATAACCTTTTCGATCAGACCCATGCATCGTAACATCTTCAGTCAATTTTTTAAATGTGGCATTTAGTCTCTGCGGTCTAAGAACCTCTTTTACTAGAATTAAATATGTGCAATAAACGTCATTATGGCGTTTTGTTAATTTTTATTTTTTGGGTGGACATTTATAAAAATACACGGAGATCCAAAGATAGATCTAGTGAATATCATATTGTGTTACACAATGGCTTGTTCTTCAGTCGATCAAATGCTGAAAATAAGCTTAATTAAAAGCTGTATGTAACGAATTTATTAAGTAATAAACTAACTGATTTTGCATATATTTTTATATGAAGATATTACTCATTGAGTACCTGAGCGAATGTGCAAAACTATTAAATATACGTTCCGCGTCATTCTGCGTTTATTCCGCGCTTCTCGGCCCCCTATCAATTTCAATAGGTAAAACCCTACCAGGCATGAAGCAGATGGCCTTCATCCTTACCGAGTTTGGAAAAACCTCGCCTGAAGGAAATTATAACGCGTTACTTCAAGATCGTAAGTTTGCCAGGATATAGCTGGTAATGTTGTAGACTAGACTCAGTTCTTTAAATATGAAATACCAGAATCGCTTTAAATTGAAGCCATAATTTATGAAGTCTACGGCAACAAAAGCTTACTGAGAACTTTGCAACGAATGCAGCACCAAGAATGAAATACTAGATATTTCATCTGAAACTTGCTTTTGTATTTCAAACTCTACCACTATAAAATTATTTGAACTTATAGCGCTCAAAGGTTAACTATATTAATTTTATTTATAACATAAATGGCTATCATACAATTAGAAGAACAACCTCCATTGAAGAGAAGCTGAGCGAAGCTTAGTAAGCGACACATTAATTTTATCATTGACCAATAATTTAATTAACTAATATTAATGATGAAATTTATCAAATTCTTTAACCATAAACAAACAACCGCTCTAGATCGGTCATTTTGGAAATCTTTGGGAGAGGCCTATGTCCAGCTGTGGACGTTAACGCTGAAATGATGATGAAGATTAACAAATATTAGTCAAATCATGGGCCGCGACTCCACTCCGCTCAACACCGTTTTAAGGCCATACCCAAATTTTCCGGGGTCCAGTGGCGCCGCCATTTAAAATAAATCATTTAAAAGGAAACGGAAATATCATTTAAAATTGTGTCTTGGTCAAGTTCTAGATACCCATTCAAAGTATTTTTTAAACTACTTTTTGTAGTTTAAAGTGAGAACGTGTAGCTTTTCTACGCACATTTGCGAAAAACGGCCACTTTTAGCTAATGTGCGTAGAAAAGCTTCACGTTCGCACTTTAAATTATAAACAGTAGTTCATAAAATAGTTTTAAGGGTTATCTAGGGCTTGACCAAGACACAATTTTGAATGATATCTCCGTTTCCTTTTAAATGATTTATTTTAAATGGCGGCGCCACTGGACCCCGGAAAATTTGGGTATGGCCTTAATGAAGTTGTTTATAAGGAGTGCATTAGTAGCGCTTTCGCAAGTAAAGCGACACCGTGGTCCGCACTTGGATGGGTGACCACAAGTGGCAAAAAAAAATGAACTCCTTCGTGCTTCGGAAGGCACGTGTAAGCCTTTGGTCCCGGCTGTCTTCATTGTAAGGCAGTCGTCAAGCTATGTCAGATGCAGAGGCAGCCTGAAAAATCTGACACCAGTGTTGGCTACATACACACACGAAAAATAATAATATTATACATTGTATAGTACAAAAGTTTGTTTCAAGAAGTCGTACTCGTTCCATATTTTCATTATTCAGTTGCTAACTGAACAAGACCTTGTGCCGGTCAGGAATAGGTTGTTAGGTCCGACGTGACGCAATCGTGCTTACTGCTTTATTGACCATAAAATTATGACAGAAATACAAGGCGGGCCTGTGTTTGGATGGGATTACATACATACTAAATTTGTGCTTTTGCGTAAATCTTCGACCGAAGGAATGCTGTCTTGACGTCATCAAGGAAGATATTCGTGACAATGGTTTTTCTACTAAGGATCAGTCACGTGCACAAATATTTTTGACAGGGTAGGTAACTAGGCACTAAACTTATCAAAATTACGGCTGCATATCAAGCAAAATAAAATTTTTGCTAGTATCCAATATTATATAAGGGAGGCACAGGGTAGATATGTATGAAATGAACGCTACTGCTAAGGATGCCGTGACCTTGTGAAGTGGAGAAGAAAAAACCGAAAAGCGGACCCCATGCTTCACAGCATTACAGCGGACGATGCAACTGGAAATACACTGCGATGAGGGAGATCCCCGAGGGACGCACAAGCTAAATTATAAGAAATACTTACAAGAGGAAAGACTTATAAGCAGACGAAACTATGGCTTGTAATAAAGGGAGCTGAAAAATAATTACAAACCGCAGCGACCCATTTACGAGTAGACATAATACAACAACATTTAAAAACATAATTTTCTTTAAAAATAGCAATCGGGTAAAAGGCCTTATCGCTAAGCAATTTATAGCCTCGTTTATAGTCATGAGAAATCAGGTAATGCAGCGGTCAAAGTAACAAACATACTTATATACAATAGTAACTAGGAAACGGAAGGAAAACAGATTTCATTGCCACAATTCAAAGGTCCCATAATATGTACATTGTATTTTTAGACGTTACCGTAACTAACACGTAACCATAAGTAGCATGCTTCGTTACGTGCTCCGTAAACGCGATTGTGAGCGGAGGCCGTTCCCACGCGTGGACAATTATCCAATAACACCAGAGCTGGTGAAAATATAGAGTTTCCGTTGCTGCGTAAGGTTTTGTCTACATTATATAGTATTAATTTGTATACAAAACTCGAAATCACTTTGGAGTAAATAACGCCTGAATGCCCCTCAGGGCTTCGCAAGGGATACAACCGGCAACACGAGATCTAATAAACCAGAAAGAAACTATTTGAAAGGTAACGGAGATATCATTTAAAAATTTGTATTGACTATTAACGCTTCAAACTATTTTATGAACTAGTTTACAGTTCAAAGTGAGAACATGAAGCTTTTCTTCACACATTTACAAAAAGTTGCTGTTCTTTTGTGAAAAGCGAAGAAAAGCTATGCTTAAGAAAACCACTTGACCACGAAAAATTCAAGCATCCCCTTAAGGTGAGAAGGGCAAATCCTATGTCGCAAGTATAAAAATGAAAACAATAGATTGAATCCATACTTATATATAAAGCTGAAGAGTTTGTTTGTTTGTTTGAACGCGCTAATCTCAGGAACCACTGGTCTGATTTAAAAAATTATTTCGGTATTAGATAGGTCGTTTATCGAGGAAGGCTATAGGCTATATTGCATCACGCCCGCGACTTCACACGTGTGGTTAACGCGGGCGAAGCCGCGCGCTGCCTCTAGTAATAAATAAGTATAGAAAAGTACATCAATTTCTAAATTTTAAAAGATGTATTGATTTTTTGTTAGACATGAGATTGGAACTGATGACCAATTTATTATTGTGCTACCGTGATATATAATCAGCCTGACGAGGCATGGTTCTTCATCTACTTATTATTTGGCAGTATTTGGTAGTGTGGTATTCAACATAATTGGGTACTTTCCTGTGTCAAAAATAAATTATTTGGTATTATTAAGAAAATCAAACACCACAAGTTGTCGCTTGTCATGATCGTATCCATTTTCAACGTGATTTTAGATTTATTATTGCAGAAAAACTGATAATAAAAGCGCTATTAGCTCCAAGAAACTATGAAAATGTTTGTTTCAACTCATAGAAAAAGTATTTGAGTTGTTGGAAAATGTGAATTGAGTCGACTAAGTGTACCTAATTTAGGTATTTATAATGGCAACTAGTCTTGTCTCCATTCAACGTGGTAAACTTAAATTAAAAATACTCCCGACTCTGAAATTTTCCTAAATATTTGAACGAGACACCTAGCTAGAAGGAACGATGGTAGATAGAGTAAGGCGGCCACTGAGTGGTACTCCAGAAATGGTAAGCGCGGTGTGGGACGACCGGCGGCTCGGTGGGTTGACGATATAAAGCAAGTCACTGGAACGAATTGGATAGCAGCGGCTGCGAACAGAACGGAATTGAGCAGCAGTGGGTTTATGAAAACTATGATAAACAAATAAATATTTACGGACAAATCACACAGATTGAGCTAGCCCCAAAGTAACTTCGAAACTTGTGTTATGAGATACTTCCTCAACGATACTATATTTACTTCAAAACTTGTGTTATGTAATTCCTCAACGATACTATATTTTATAACAAATACTTATAGAGACCAAATAAATGTCCAAGGCCCAGGTCAATCTGAAAAAGATCATTTTCCATTTTGACCTGACCGGCGATCGAACCCGGACCTCCGGTGTGACAGCGTGGCATGATGACCACTAGGCCTCAGAGGTCGCCATGATGATTTGTATACTCTCGATCAAGCGTCTTTCCACCAAATCTGCTGTGTACACGACGCCTAAAAGTAAAAGTGAATGATGGCTAGACAAAGACATTGCGCAATAGATTATAATGACACACAAAGTTTGATGTTTTTGCTTCATTGCTGTCATTATGCTCGGAGTGTATACAGGAAGTGAAACGACAAACAAAAAATTTAAATGAACGTGAAGCAAAGCCGCTGGGAGAAAACAAACTAGGAGACGAAGCATGTTTTCATTTTTGTTGAGGTAATGTTTTAATTTTTGTTGAGGTAACATACATACATACATTCAAAGGTATCATCGCTTTCCTGCATTCTTTTGGTTACATATATATCAGTTTGTCGGTTATCGTTTGTCTTATTTAGTGGTAGTAAACTCAAATAGCCTAGTCTATTATTGGCTTTATACGGTATAACGAATATTATCGTAGAAACAGAATTTATTTGACGGTTGTATAAGAATTTATTTTCCCTTAAAGTCTGCCTATTTCAGTCCACTGCTGGAATAAGCCTCTTCCAATAAAGGGCTAAAATCACACAAATATTTTAAAGGCGAATATTTGCAAATGTGTGTTTGTGTATGTTTGTTAATTTTTCACGCACAAACGGCTGGACTAATTTTGATAAAATTTGGTATTCAGGAAGCTGACAACCTGGATTAAAACAGGCTACTTGTTCCGCGGGGCGCAGCTCGTAAAGCATCCTATTTTTCCAAGTTTTAGCTGTCCTATACAAAACATATTTGAAAATAAGTACATCTTTTCATTTTATCCAAGTTTGCAAATATTTACAGCAAACTTCAATCGTAGATATATAAGTAAGATTATTTATTGGTCCATTGACTTTACCTGATAACTCCCGATGAGATACGCAGCGTTGAGTCGGAGCGTCTCGTTGTCACTCGTATAGAACACAATCTTCTTCTTCGGATTCTTCTCCAATTCTTCGCGCAGCTTCTTGCAGAACTGGTACAGGTGGCAGAGGTGGTAGGGCCCGAAGTCGAAGTAGAAGTTCTCGTAGACGATGTCATCCTCGATGTGGAAGTACTTGCTGTTACGCGTCGGCTTCGGCTTGTACCCGGACTTTAGCGTGGCGAAGTAAAGTCTGTCTGGAAGAGGACGAGAATGTTACTCTATATTGTGTCATTGTTTTACTTATGATTGTTCAAAATGTAAAACCGACTGCAACATAAAACTACACAACCGATGTTGAATTTCTATGGGACTGCGTGAATAGTATGCCCTTTCAAACAAAAAGAAGTCCAAATTAGTCCCAGAGTCTTCGAGTTATCGAGGAATATATATTTTTTGAAGTCGGGTAATAATTACTTCTTGTAGCTATATTAAGATTTCGGGACATAACTCTATAATATGCTATGGACGCTAAGATGTGCTCAAATTTAACGATTGTAATCTCTCAATGATATAAAGAGACAAAATTTATTCCGTTCGGACTATTTTTAATTCTAATTAAATATACAATTTCATGTCAATAATTTTTCAAAACTAATAAAACCGACCTCACCTCCAATCTACGCAACCAAATTCGATAAATTTTCTATAAATATATGATTTTAGAGTTTAACGGTCACAATTACTGCGTTAGTATTACGGGACTTACCGCGATTAATATCGTTTTTTGCGTTTTCGTGAGTCGGCCAGCGACCATGATGGCAGAAGGGCCGTCTAAATATCTGGCAAAAAACGATATTAATCGCGGTAAGTCCCGTAATACTAATAACAGTAATTTTCTATAAAACCAGCTGACAAATATGCCTTTTCAAAACAAAAAAGAATTTTCCAAATCGGTCCAGGCGTCTTTGAATAATCGGTGAAGATCCATAAAAAAGGATCGTGATGAATTGATAACCTGATCCTTTTTGGAAGGCGGATAAAAATACAGATTTCTTTAAGGCGATTCAGCTAGAAAAATCTGATATACGTGTCTACCACAAATGTTGTGGCAAGAAATAATCCTGTTCAATTTAATTGACCAGAAAACTTTAAAGCCTATGTTTAAATTTTTTTATTTGTAACTAGCTGAAGCCCGCGACTTCGTTCGCGTGCACTTTATGTCTCTGAAAAATGCTCATCAGGCTGAACAACTTTTACTAAGGCGACATTTTTATATCTCTTATAGTTTAGCTGGACCATTATGGTTCTGCATCAGGCGTTTCATTTTCCAAAATCATTTATACCCTATATGTTGCCCAGGCTTAATAGCTATATAACAAAAAAAGTTGCATTCGAATCCGTCCAGTATTTCCGGAGATTAGCGTGTACAAACAGACAAACAGACAAACAGACAAACAGACATACAGACAAACAGACAAACAGACAAACAGACAGACATTTTTTTTTAAATTCTTACTCTATTACTATGTCTCCATCGCCCCCAATATTTTTTTTGGAAATATATTTAATGTACAGACACACTTTTTTTACTGTTTTATTATATGTACGAGTATATAGATTATTGAAACAGTGAACTCGTATTAATAGTGGGCATAGGCAAAGTAACAACGTGAAGCAATTAGCTCCAAAACCATTTGTAAATGCAGTTTTTGTTACCAACTGGTCTGGTGTATGTAAGTTCTGTTCACGCAACAAATTGACAGCTTTTTTGTCAAGTGAAACGACCATATAAGATGTATCTGGTGTTGCTAAACCGCGAGGACATATTAAGCATTATAGGTGCTTCCAATTTAACATGCTACTGACTATTCTTGTCCTTTTTACACTTTTGTCTGTCACCTTGTAAAAAGCATTCTGCGATAGTTTAGACCATAAAGTTAGAGGGTAAAGTTTAGAAGGACTCATAAACCCCGCTATTTTGTCGCATTGACATTACTTTTTTTGAAGGGATTTATACTTTTAATTTATCGACTATTGAAATATAGATGGCATTTAATTGTACTACAGTTAAAAGTCACTGACATAGTCCAGCGGATTAGCTCGTCGAAGTGGCAGTGGGCGGGACACATAGCGCGACGAACCGATGGCCGATGGGGCAAAAAGGTTCTTGAATGGCGACCGCGTACTGGCAAGCGAAGCGTAGGGCACCCACCTACAAGGTGGTCAGATGACCTGACCAGGGTCGCTGAAAAGCGCTGGAAGCAGGCCGCTCTTGATCGGTCATTTTGGAAATCTTTGGGAGAGGCCTATGTCCAGCAGTGGACGTTATGTGGCTGAAATGATGATGTACTAGAGTTATATTATACTAGCTTTAATAGGATTTTTACTATATTTACGTTACTAATTTTGTTTTGCATTCGCATTTGCATTTACATTCGCATTCGCATTTGCTTTCGCATTCACAATCGCTTTTGCATTCGTTTTCGCATTCGCTTCCGAATTTGCTTTCGCATTGGCTTTCGCGTTTTCGTAGAAGACTTGACAAGACCGTCACCCTTTGCCGTGTGGTTTCCAGCAGGCCACTATAGCAAACAACAATAAATAAAACAGCAATAGGGCCACTCCAAGTGCTCCCGTCGCTGTCGTAGAAGGCGACTTGGAAAATACAAGCTAAACAAAGCTTATAAACATCAATGAGACCTCTCCAACCCAGAGACACCAGCGAGGAGAATCTAGGCCAAGTCCTCTGGCTGCTCTGGCCGAGTATGGCTCTGCAGTACAGAGAGGATCGTGCTCCTGCAGTAGAGACAAAAAGATCTGATGATGATGATGAAGACCGTCACGTTGGGTATCAACACTGCCAACAAGCCATGAGTTCGCTCTGTTGCGGAATCGCGCTGTTTACAGCAAGCTAATGACGCGTTATCACACTTCTAATACAGTAACAGAAAGCCTATAAATTGTAGAAAATGATACAAACGCAGCTTGGCACGCTGTGTGAATAAATTAGCGCGTGACAAATGACAAGAGCGTCACGTGATCGTGAGGTGCCAACACGCTATGAGTTTCCCGCTCTGTTGCGGAATCGCGCTGTTTACGGCAAACTAATGACGCGTTATCATACTGCTAGTACAGTAACAGAAAGCCTATAGATTGTAGAAAATGATACAAACGCAACTTGGCACGCTGTGTGAATAAATTCATCATCATTTAAGCCGCATAAAATCGACACTGCTGGACATAGGCCTCACCCAAAGATTTCCAAAATTACCAATCATTATCGGTCTGCATCCAGCGCTTTCCAGCTACCTTTTTCCTTTCCACTACTAGTAGGTACAGTAACAGCAAGCCTATTATTTGTAGAAAATGATACAAACGCAGCTTGGCACACTGTGTGAATAAATTAGCGCGTGACAAATACAAGACCGTCACGTGAGGTGCCAACACGCTACGAGTGTCCCGCTCTGTTGCGGAATCGCGCTTGTTACATTTAAAACTATAAAATATTGAGATTTTACAAATTAAGTAAGTTCTAAGAGATCAAGATATCTTCACTCAATTTGTCGCTGGTTTGTCTGAGGCCTTTTATAAGAAAAAAAATTGTGTAGCAATCCACAGTTTTTTGCATGAACTTTTGATAAATGTATTAACCCCATAACTGTATAAAATAACCATATGAAACTCTTGAGGTGGATTTCTTATTTTAAAAGTATGGCACAGAAACGGGTAAATGATAGTCCAGCCAGGTAGTTGGTTATGGTCCAATAAAAGGCTTTTTGCTGCTCAACAAAAACATATCCAAAATGTGACACCTCTTCTAACTGGTGCGATATGGTCTCTGCTTTTTAACATGTTATGCTATGCAATGATTCTACGTCTTCATTTATACGTAGGTAAATGTACTTCATACAAATATTCTATCTCAATGTCGATGGACTCTCTATATTTAAAACAAAAATAAAGAAATATCTTCATGATTTTTATAAAAACAAATGAAGAAATATTGGAAGCAGAGATCTCTACGCACTGTACAATACACAATATTTTTATGAATTCTGTGGCACTCCATAAATTCATTATAATATGTTATATACTCGTATTTCCTCTTAAACAAAAATCAAGACTATTACTGGTAGATTGCAGTATTATTTTTTTATTAAAATACATATATTAATTATACATATTCGACTATTAAACGAACATTCCGCCCACCAGACAAAAACGATCACATACATTACTGAAAAGCCGCATCTACTTGTATGTAAACCTCCCATACCCGCGGCCCCAACACGAAACCGCCGTGAACTTACAAAGATATTACTCCACAACTGCATACGGTGCACGTTTAATGGCATCGTTACGAACGTAAATAACGCTATTACGTATTAACATAACGCTGCTTTTAAAATACGCGGGTACTTGCGTGAAAATGTACGGCCTAGTATGTAGGTATAGTGCTCTGTGATACGACTTATGAATAGTGGATTGGTTGGGGCAGTGCTAGGGGTGACACCACATATTTTTAAAACCCCGACAAAAAAGAGGGAAATTATAAGTTTGATGCTAATGTCTGTCAGTGGCATCTTATCCGCATTATTAGCGCTCCATAGGGTTTCGATGCGGTTTAAGGTCTACTTAATACAGTGGAGGAATAATGAGCCCTTTCAAGGGAGGAATATGAGCCCTTGGAAGTTAAAGCGATCTGTGTAGTATCTTGCATGAAAGGTATTCCTCATAAATCGTTTGAGAAGGCATGACGTATTGTAATCGCAATGGTAACAGCTATAAACTACTTACTACAAGTCTTTATTTAAGTTAATGGCAAGGAACTGATGGGATAATAAGCGGCTTGCATGTTACGTAACCTTGTGCAGTAATTTATTCAATCCGATCGAGCAATTTTACGGTCATTGGGTTTGGAATTAGCACACGAGTTCAAAAGGGATACTATCGGAAGCTTAGCTAGCTCACGTTGTAAGTAGGTTTTAATTTTCTAAAAGGTATATAAAGTCAGACCATTTTTATTTACCTATACATGTTTTGTATTTCTATAAACCGTAAGAGTATTTCTTACAACGGAACTTAGAACGCAAGGTGAAGCACTCTATCTTACTCTCTAACACGCTTATGTTTACTGTAGCAAGCCTTTGGACGTAGGATATTGTTTCAATCTTTGGCTTATTGAGTAGTTTCAATGAAATTATATATTTTATACTGACTTCCAAAAAAGGAGGAGGGTTTCAATTCATCGCGATTTCTTTCTTTATATGTTCACCGATTATTCAAAGATGCCTAGACGGATTTGGAAACTTCGGTTTTACTTTAAAAGGGTATCTTACTTGCCAGGTGTTCCTATAAAAAAAATATCATAATCAGTTGTGTTGTAAAAGGTGAAGTCAGTTTTTAGTTCTGAATTTTTTTTTAAATGTCGTGTCTAAGCACTAGATTAGTTTTGAATGCTGCCAACCCTATGTTTCCTTCGGGCGGGTCGCATGTCCCCTCGCCATACAGCCCTAAGCAGTGCCAAGCTAGGCTGGCCAGTATGACATAACCTCTTTTCTATTATAAGAACATACTTGACTTTTTCTTCTTCCAAGTAAAACTTAATGTAATACGGAGTACGGACTGAACTTATGTTGTATTTATTTCTACTGTTATATTAGGTCCAACAAAATATAATGAAACTATTTTAAGGGTGAATTCAGTCCATCATACTTAACAAATTTCTCAAAGGAACACGTACCGTAATATAAAAAGTAATTTTTGACCTACCATACAAGTTGACAGATCAGCTAATCTGAGTTTGTATAGAATGCCAAAAAATATTTTTCATATGTCGACATAATATGTTTCTTGAGGAAAGTTGCTCAGTATTATGGACTGAATTCACCCTTAAAATGGTTTCAGTATATTTTGAGAGACCTTATATAAATATTATCACACTAATATTATAAAAGAAAGCGAAAGTTTATGAGTGTAAGTGTGTGTGTGTGTTTGTTACTTCTTCACGCGCAAACGGCTGGAACAATTTTCATAAAATTTGGTATGAAGGAAGCTGACACCATGGATAAACACATAGGCTACTTGACAACACTGCAGGGCAGCTAGTAGCATATAAGTACTTGAGACATTCATGGTCAGACTATCGGAGTCGCATCTGAAACCTGAGTCAACCAATGTGCATGTATATGTATTTTATAGGCGGGACATTACATTACTAACGGCCTAATCATCTTAAGTCTAAGTGGAATTAGCAATTTAAAGGCAACTCAATGATTCCAATAAAATCTGTAAGGTGTAACATAAGGTAAATTAAAAACATATGTATATAGAAACACTTTAGTGTCCATAAATATAAGGAAAATATACTAACTCCAATGTTTTGAGTTTTTATCTATAATAGATACAATATACATCATGGAAATAAAGACAAACGACAGGTAAAAACTAAAAACCAACTTCACTCTCAAACTATACAACCGATTTTGATGAAATTTTTCGAATCGGTTCAGGCGTCTTTGAATATTCGGCGAAAATGTTAGGTGAACATACATTTTAAAAAAATTGCTACGAATAGGTGACCTCCTCTTTTGGAATTGATTAAAAACACAGCTAAGTTTTAGCATGATGCAAATATTTTTCCAGTACACTTCTTAAGGGTCCTCCCCGCGCTAACGACCTTGAAAACACAAAAAAATTAATTTCTCTTTCTGTAAGTGAGATTATCAGAAACCCTCCTACAACTTTTTAGCTAGTATCCTTAAGTTTCATTAGAACCTCGAAAATCATTGAAATAAAATACCCTGAATTTTCCTTTGCAAAAAATACTAAAAACGGCCATTTTTGACTCTTTTTGTAAAGGTTTCTAAACCGGATAGTATTTCAATGACTTTCGAGGTTCTAATGAAACTTCAGGATACTAGCTAAAAAGTTGTACGAGGGTTTCTAATAATCTCACTTACAGAAAGAGAAATTAATTTTTTTGTGTTTTCAAGGTCGCTAGCGCAGGGTGGAGCCTTAATAGCTGCACAAAAGTCAAAACCAAGCATTTTCGTGGCGACATGCCTGTTATTAATTAAACTAGACAAAATTTGTATAAATGCTGTTTAATTTAACCTTATTGTCACTCAAATAGATGGGTTTCCGCCAACACGGTATACAGTTGACCTTGACGGCTAATTGGAAAAGTGCTGAAAAGTAGGCTTCACTCACAGACCAACTTTCTTAATAGACAACCACTTTGCGAGTCACGAAATTCATGCGAAACACGCCACGGGGATTATATAAACAAAAAAAAACTGTCAAAGGTAACCAAAATAATAATAGAAGTCAAAGAAAGAGTTTCAGCGAAATATAATGTGTATAGCCTACAATACATACACTACAATCACATTAATAAATATCCATACTTATATATAAAGCTGAAGAGTTTGTTTGTTTGTTTGTGTGTTTGAACGCGCTAATCTCAGTAACCACTGGTCCGATTTGAAAAATTATTTTGTTATTAAATAGATCGTTTATTGAGGAAGGCTATAGGCTATATTGCATCACACCCGCGACTTCTCTCGCGTGGCTAACGCGGGCGAAGCCGCGCGCTGCCTCTAGTAATAAATAACTATTAAAACCTTCCTGAAAGCAGATTAGAATAGAAAATTGATCGTTCGTTATCGAAAAATTAATAATTCTTACAAACATACACGTATGAAGACAATGTACCTGTTCATATTATAAGAAATTTTTTGACTATGGCTGTAGAGAAAGAACGCTAGGTTTTACTTTTAGACGGGACTAGTTTACTTGCTAGGCAAACTTAAAACTGTCAAGATCGTCGTCTAGTGGTGAGTAGCGGAACTACAGATACTACTTCGTAGCGCTATCTATTATTTGCTAGAGAAAGCCCTGACTTTCAAGCGTTTACCCCCTATAACTTTAAACGGCTGAACCGATGCTCTTCAAACATAGCTAAGAACCAAAGCAAAGGATCTTGCTTTCGGCTAAATAAACCGCATCGAAATCGGTCCATACGTTCGAGCGCTCCTATACTACAGACATACAGACAGACCAACAATCATTACCCCCTTTTTCTCGGGGGTTTATAAAATGTAAACTGACTGTTTTCCATACATTTTACTTTAGGGAACTGATCTATTTGATTGATGTCAATGGCATTGACTCTATGCCGCATAGCGTGAAGTTTTTAGAGTTGACCGAAACTCGTTTACACTTTGAATTTTGAACATTGAAATAAGCAAATATTTTACAAACAAATCAGAAAGCCTTGTGGATTACGCTGGTGGGCGTGTAAGAGGAAAAGGGGATCAAAATAACAGTGAAGGGTTACTGAACAACCACTTACGCCCACTAGCCAAGCTTTACTTTGCTCTACGCCTACGCCTTGGTTGCTCGAATTCGAAATGTAGACATATTTTAAGACAATTAAAAAAAAAATTGTAATTTTAGTATTATGTATTTAAGTTTTTGACTCACGTGTACGCTTTGGGAAACTGTAAGTGCACGAGGTAATTTTTATCTATACATATAACAAAACAGTAATAACCGGCCAAGTGCGAGTCAGACTCGCGCACGAAGGGTTCCATACCATTTTCTATAAAAATCAAGTTTTTTGTATGGGAGCCCCCTTAAATATTTATATTAATTTCTTTATTTATTATTAAAATAAAAATACAACTGAGTATTTTGTGAATATTTCAAGTGCCTACCTGTTGCTATTACTGATATCGAGCAAAAAAGGCAAAAAAATCGCGGTGGTTGTATGGGAGCCCCCCTTAAATATTAATTTATAGCGGCAACAGAAATACATAATTTGTGAAAATTTCAACAGTCTAGCTATCGCGGTTCTTGAGATACCGCCTGGTGAGATACAGCCTGGTGACAGACGAACAGACAGCGAAGACTGTCTTAGTAATAGGGTCCCGTTTTTACCCTTTGGGTACGGAACCCTACAAAAGTATGTCTTTACATACATTAAATACATATATATTTTAAATATTCGTGTCGATAAAGACAAAGTAATAGAGTAAGAATTTAAAAAGAAATGACTGTCGAAAGTAATAGAGTAAGACTTTAAAAAGAAATGACTGTCTGATTGTCTGCTTGTCTATGTGTTTATTTGTCTGTTTGTACACGCTAATCTCCGGAAATACTGGACGGATTCCAATTAAACTGTTTTTTAAATAGCTGTTTTGCCTGGGCAACATATACGGTATAAATGATTTTGGAAAATGGAATACCTGATGCAGAACTATAATGGTCCAGCAAAACTATAGGAAATATAAAAATGCCGCCTTAGCAAAAGTTGTTCAGCCTGATGAGCATTTGCCAGAGACATAAAGTCCACGCAAAGTCGCGCGCCTAAGCTAGTTAATAATAAAGAATAATAAAACAATTCGCCTGGCTTACATACTGATATGATTCCTAGAAATTGTCAAAGATTTTCCCCTTTTGGCTTTTACAATCTGTCCATGAAGAGAAGCAGCAGAAAACATTATGCGACGTTGTTCTTTTCACCCAAAACCAATAGCTATGACAACAATGAGTATAGGAACCACCGAGATTTGATATTTGTAGCATCTATATTTTTTTAGCGAAAGCCCTGACTTTTAAAGTCAGGGCTTTCGCTTTCGCGTTTACCTCCAATTACATTAAAACAGCTGAACTGATGTTCATCAAACATAGCTAAGAACTACCGCAAGGGAACTTACTTTCACAGAGAAGAAACGCATCGAAATCAGTCATCTATTCTAGCGCTACGATGTCACAGAGAGACAAATGTTAGTGTCAAACTTGGAAGACCCTTGTGTCAGGGGTTAAAAGTACTGTACGATACCTATCCACCAATAGGAAAGGGTGGGCCATAAAGCCATGAACTATAAATGGCGAGCTTGCATGGTGTCCGCGGCTATGCATCGCCGCAATACCCTGCACATTTACTTCAAGTGCCTGTAATTGCCTCGAGTTCCGTGCTTTTGCGTGCGACGTTCTGGGGTATGGTCTAATAGGCGATTTTTTAACTACCAAGGCACTTTAATGACGGCGTGGTGATTTTAGCTGTTCGATCCATGGCACACGATCAAACTAGTGTTGGTGAAAAATCGATAGTTTTACAATCGGTAGTCTCAATCGAAAAATGCCAAACTAGTTATCGATTATGAAATATTAATTTATTCCTGATAAAATTGAAATAAGTTTGGAAAATCCAAAAGAGCACGCCTCAAAGGGTCCATAATTTTTTTTTATTCTTACGCATATAGAAAAATAAAGATATATATATAGATATACTAAAACTATGAAGAACAGTCGATATTTTTTTTTGTTTATTTAATAACAATTAAACCACATCGAATCAGACCCTGAAAAATGAAAGGGTGCTATTCCTGAGCATACTCAAGCGTAAGAGAAAAAAAAAGACTTGATTAGTAAAGTATTTCGGTCGTTATCGTGTTAAGAAGAAAAGCCTCCGCACATACAGACACACGGACGTCCAAGACAGAACTTTTTTAACTGGACTAGTTATAAACTATTTTTTAACTAGTTTAAATAACAAAAATGACATCAAAAATATCATGAGTGTTAAAAATAGTGTTTTTTTCTTAATATGTGTGTGTATATATTATCTTACAAGTGCAATGTATGATACATAAAGACATTTTAAGTTTGAAAAATCAGATGTTTTCAGATGTGTTCACCTCAACGCTTCGCTTATGAGGCGTGCAAAATTATCATGTTAATCGATAGTATCGATAGCCGTTTTAGAGCAATATACTATTGTTAACCAACAATACTAATTTCATTGGCCGATTTTGATCTATTGTTGCCAATTTCTAGTCATAATATATATAAAACCCATACTATCAATAGTCTATCAAAAATACTATCCACAGTATCGATCTAGACGACGAACAATTAGGGACCATTGTAGGGCATTAATAGATTCATGTCACATTTGCACTATCTGTTGTGGAGTCATATTTCAAACGTCACTTAAACGAATGGTTTTTCCATACAAAAACTGTTCGTTTAGTGACTCCGTGTTTCAAAAATGGCACTTCTGATCGTATAATACTAAACGGATACTTTTTGGTTTGCGATGGAGGCCTAGTCGTAATAGACGATCAGATAAGAAAGAAGAAAAAGATAACAAAGAGAAAGAGATAAGTGGAAGAGGATATGGGAGAGACCTTCAAATGGGACAAAACAGGTTAACAAAAAAAGACGATCAGATAGAGCAAATTATCCATGGATCTATCAATGATATCGTGCGTATCAGATTGGGTTTCTTGAATGGAGTTAGAGCGCGTGATTTAAAAAAACCTTCAAGTCAAACGAATAGATTTTACCATGTATGTAATACATTGAAATAAACGTTGATTCGTAATCATGTCTAATTCTAATGCCCGCTGCCACCTGTCCTTGGACCACGCCCAATTTTGCATTCGCTTACGTAACCAAGGTCAGTTTGACACTCGTACCTTGCATGTGTTCAGGTGGGAAATTAAAGCTATTCCGAGCTATTTCAGTAACAGCTTGCCGGCAAACCTTCTAGGAAGCGAATTAAAAATGCTTAATTAAATGCTTTCTTCTTCTGTTAATTATTTTGAGAAACAAAAGCTGGGTTTTATCACGCCTTTGTTGAAATTCCCTAGTTAAATTAAGGCGTAAAGAACTTGTAATGCCAGAAAACATAATCATATGTAGAAATAAAAGGTTTTTATTGGGTGCTTACTGCTAAATTTCTACTACACTAAACACGACTGCGAAATCTCTTTAGAATATCGTCAAACGAAGCTCGCGGGACCAGTACTAAATTATTCATATTTGCTAATGTAACGGCAATGTGCCGTGTGGTTTCCGGCAGAGTAGAATAGGACCTCTTTAAGTCTTCACGTGGATGTCGTAGAAAAGCTAAACAAAAAGCTTATAAACATTAATGATATATGTATCATTAATGTTTATAATGGCCAGACGGGTTGGAGAGGTCCAACCCGTCAGGCCAGCGAGGAGAGTGTAAGCCAAGTCCTCTGGCTGCTCTGGCCAAGTACGGCTCTGGTAGTACAAAGAGGTTCGTGCTCCTGCAGTGGAGAAAAAAAGACTTGACCATGAATGTACTCTAAATTACAAGCTATTTGTATTGTAGCATTAAAATTTTAGACCTATTTCCTCAACCGATGGAGCTGTAATTTTGCATACTTGTTGAAGTCTGATGGCAATACAATATTATTATGACAAGAAGCTTATCTGACGATGGAGCCGGATAGGGCCATAGGATCCCTGTAAAAAAACGACGCAGCCCCATCGAGTTTGAGCTTATTGCATTTGTAAGTACTTAGGCTTCACAATAAAAACTTCTTTTGATATAAAATATAGTTAAGTCACGATATCTTTGATCGAATGTCTCAATTCCTTAGCGTTACTCGTGGAAAGGATTCCACGAGTCACGCTAAGGAAATATCCATTTTGCCGAGTTTCCCATTATTCTCAGGTTACCCTTCGTGGAAGATGAGTCTATCTAAATTCTAAATGGCTTACGATTGATACGCGCGGTGTGATTTGATTGAACCATGGCCTTTACCTTCGCCTTGTATCAATAAGCGTCAAGGCAAAAACAGAACGAGAAAATTTTATTCCGATAAAAAATTCAAGTACCTGTGTGAGATTTATTATATGAAATACGTTTTTGCATAATGTACATCGCGGCAGACAATAAAAACATCATATTTACAGGAATATATAAGGTTTAACAAATCTACTGAAACAATTTTAAGGGTGAATTCAGTACATGATACTGAACAACTTTCCCCAAGGAACATATTTTTGGCCTGCCATACAAGTTGACCGATCAGTCAGTCAGTCAAACAATAGTCAGGCTTAATAGTGAGATTTCTTGAAAACAAAACTACCAATTATGAAATGTTTAATGAAATTAGATAGAACATATGTCTTCTTATCAAGGGGTAATGTCGGAATAATTTGGATACCTATCCCTTTACCAGGTGCTTAATTCCGAATCAATTTGGCACTCCCAACAGGGCATTTGAATGCCCTTGAGACTTCGAGAATCCTTGAGACGTGGTATTATCCAGTATTACGGCAAGACGAAGCCAGGCAAGTGCAGACTGCCCTAACCCCCGCGGCGAATGACGCAAAACCATGTAAAAGCAGCCACTGTATTGGAAACCAATTCCTTTCGCACGTGTACACATAGTAACTTAGAACAATACTGCTTTGGACTTGATGTGGCAGATATACGACTTTCGGCATAATCTTCTTTGCGTGTCGATGGTTTATTAGTGTTAGTTTATATAAAGGTAAAATACTTATAAAGGTTTGATACCTAGTAAACTTTATGCGACTAATTCAATTACCTTGATATTGAAACTATTTCTTGGGACAAGGCACTGACTGCATGGACCCGGGTGAGAGAAGCGTCGGGCGTTTGCCTATCTATGCAATTGGGGCACGCGAAATTGGATTAGAGCGGTGGTATCTTGCAAATAAATACATTGCTTTGCTTACATTCACTGAATAAACGTACTTTTCAGCAGGAATCTTCCAGTAGTCGGGTTTTAGTTTTTAAAACTATATCTTTTTAAGTCAATATTATTTTAAGTATTTTTTAACGTTTTAAAAGAACACTTCATCAAAAAGTTATACAAATAAAGAGTTCGTTACTTTGATAAAATTGACCTAAAAATACTAGAACACGTTTTTAAAGGTCACATTTAAATACTCCGATCAACCTTTCTTCGAAATCAAACCAGACATAGTTGTACAAACATTTTGGCATCGATATGGCAACTATTTTTGTTCTTCATAAATATATGTAAAGTGAAACCTCTATTCCCCTTGAGGGTTCGGGTGAACCATTTTACTGTACGGCCAGCAACCTATTTTACCCTATGCATGACGTACATAGGTGACCTTTGCACGTCATGTAGGTATATCGTAGGGTCGCATTAGCATACATCGCCAGGGCGAAACTCTTGAAGGGACTATAAGGTATATGAAGTAATGATAGTGTACACTGAGAAAAAGAAACTGAACCTCTTTTGCTTTGCAAACTTTTGTTCAAATTAGCAGAGCCATATAGTTTTAATTAAAACACATTTTAACTACTAGTAGCCTTGAGTTCAGCCACAGAGTTCAGCCGTCACTAGAGTTTGGTAAAGTGTAGCAAACATTTTTGCTACTAGCAACCATTCTTTTCTCTCAGTGTACGGGTCAATTTATGCAATTTATTTTTATTGAATTATTTTTATGAACTATTATGACAATATAGTTAAATAGAGGATTTGTTTCGCATATTTTGCAAATCAACGCTATATAAATATAGAACATAATAATATACACCTTTATGATATCTCATCCTTTATATTATTCCATAAAAAATATCATAAGCATCTAATTAAAATTTGGGTATAAATACTTTTTAGCTATTTTATTCAGTTTACTTATTCACGAATTTTATCACGCCAGCCACACATTTTCTGCTTGGTCCAATGGTTGACCGGCAGAGAATGCCATATGGCATTAAGTCCACCATTTGTACGTTTTTTTTTATTTATGCAATAAAGTTTAAATTAGTAATAAAAAGTAAATTAACTTTTTAAATAAATGCCGAATAACTCCGCAACTTAAACAAATAAACTTTCCCCTTTGGTGACCAACCGTAGTATATACCAATATTTAATAGATAGTCCAAATATTATAATTTAACAATGATGGAAGCTACTGTTTTGGAAATATATTGTGTTTTACAAGCTTCCGTTAGTAGTTTCGCCCACCCATTGCTCGTTCAGGTAGGTAATACAAATGACCATTTTTGATATCTCGGAATTATTTTAAATTATTGGCATTAGTGAAGACTCGGTTACGGTTTAGAACAACATTTTTTCAAAAATAAAATCCGCTACACAAAAATAAATACATAAATTTTCTATGGGACCTAAGTATACCGATCCAACAAAAAATTATTATTCCAAATCGGTCTAAGCGTCTTCGAATAATCGATGAACATTCATAAAAATAAAAGATCGCGACGAATTGATAACCTCCTCGTTTTTTGAATTCGGTTAAAAAACAAACAATAGGTAACTAGATACTTATTCTAACTTTACGGATATAAAAAAAGAGCCCGCGAAGATTTCTAACCTTTCGTGTCTATGATCATTTTATTCTTGTGTTTTATAGTGAGCTTGAGCCAATTGGAACTTTAGCAGACGGTTGTTAATTTCATCAGACGCCATAAACGGACAAACTCATCCCATCAATACATCACTGAAGTGCCATTTTTGAAACGCGGAGTCACCTAAACCAATGGTTTTTCCATACATAAAACCGTTCGTTCAGTGACTCCGCGTTTGAAAAATAGCACCACTGGTCGTTAATTATTTTACGAGTGCCGACTGCACACTATACTGCATTTCCTAGAATTGGCTAAGAGATCAATCAGAGGTGTGAAGGCCGCAGACGTCACCGTTCGCAATAGGCACTGACTGGCGATATTGTCATCGTGTTCATGTGTATGTGACCTATTGGTGAAGGTACTTTGCACGCCCACTGACTGTAGTTAGGTATGGTTAGTTTAGAATACAACGCATTTTAGAAATGAGGAAGCAATGTAAATTGAATTTAAGATGTAGGTACGTATTTTATAAGAGTGGGTCCGGAGAAATATGGATGTAAGAGAGTAAGCATTTTATTGTGATGAAGTGATGATAAAACAGCAAATAATAATTTTTAAAAAGTTCACCACCTAACTTCACACCCGATTTCACAAAATTTCTAAAAAAAATCCAAATCTGTAAACATTTATATAAAAGATCGCGACGATTTGATAACCTCCTCCTTTTTGGAAATCGGTTAAATAAATGACCTAGAAATGATACATTATAATAGGTTCATCCCAAACTATCTCGATGTAAATTTACCAGCGAAATATTTAGTAGTTCTGATTTTATTTTCCAGATATAAAAATTCCTAACTTGAGTCTTTGCCTTTTGATTCTGTTAAGGGTTGAACATTTCTGATTCAATTGAAACAAATAAACTCTGTACAGTTCAGCCATAAGACTCCAAAAATGGTAGTAACCAAAAATCCGGAAGTATCGAAAGCCATAACGGTTATGGTTATGAAACTTATAAACAATAAACTCAGTGATAAAATAAAAAGGCCGCATAGCTAGAGCACTAAAACATATCAATTTATTTATCTTGATCAGACTTTCCAAATAAAATCTTGATTGAAAAGGCTAGACAGCAAATATGGACCTAAAAAGGAATGAGTTCTCTTTAACGTCGAACTGCAGTGACTCGTAGACGGTTGTACAACTTAAGGAACGTAAAGAAGTGTATGCAGCTTTAGCTTATGTTTGATTGACTTTAAATGCACTGAGTTTGATATTAAAAAAAAATCTTTAAAAAAGAAATTAAATTTTAATATACACTACACATAATTTAAATTATACTTATTAACGTGTAAAACCGCCTGTCAAGTTTTAATTTCTGAATAAACATTTGAATCTTTGATATTGACAGATACGAGCGATATTGCTAGTCAAAAAACATCTTTTACATCAATAGCGTTATGTAAAATAAGAACTGGATATAACATCCGCAAATGAAGCCTACGTTGGTCCGAATATAGCCTATGCACCTCCACGCAATATAGGGCGACCCACTTGCAAAAATCTAGTCTTCGAAAGAGGTAACTACCTATCAATTGATAAGATAAACGCGTTTCTTTTTTTTTTTGTTCTTGCTAATTCCAATGTATCATTTGATCCTTCTTTCTCAGATTGGTTAAATATTTCACATGTTAAGGTCTTCTGAGCAATGCTTTCTGAAACGGGCGTTTCTCACACACTCCGTGTTCATAAAGTGTCAGAATAGCACCCCTTGAAACCGTGTCAGTCGGTGTCACTATCGATGTCTATTGAGTATGCGTGCGTTACCAAAACCCTCATTGTACTAAGTGTCAATTCCATACTTTACTTAATTTGTTTCAAAGGCGAAGGCGATAAAGAAAGTTCGGAATAGCTTTTTGTGCTTTTATTTCGTCTTCAACATCAGATAAATTAGATATTTAATGGATATGGCTCGGTCATTGACTCGCCAATTTTGTGATATTGAATATTAATATCAAAGTGAATGTGTAGTTTAACTTCTAATAGGTTTCTGCAGTGGCGGATTTACACATTTGCCGCCAGTAGGCTACTATATTTTGCCGCCCCTACTCATCCTTTTTCGGATCCTTCAATGTGCTACTTTTTATGTGGCGAAGAAGTGGAAATAGGTATGTATCAGTCCGCCGCCCTGATTACCTAAAATAAAACCTGGGAGCGCTTGATAATCCGGGCCTATTCAGGGTAGCGGTGATGCGCGGAAGGAGAGGGGAGGGAAATATTCGATATTGCCGCCCCCAAAAATTTGCCGCCCTAGGCTCCAGCCTGCTCAGCCTGCTGGTAAATCAGCCACTGGGGCTCTGAACAGTTATCTAGGCTAATAGCAAAATTAAAACATGTGGGTTTTTTCATTTACGCGACGAAATTGATGTGCCTATAAGTACTTCACAAGTGATTTGTTGGCTTTTTGTTAAAAGTTGTTTGTATTAATGGATTGAATGTACCTAGTAGAACTAAATTCGTGAACTATAACTTTGTGAATCACGGGTATTTTACCCCAGTCCTTTGAGAGGCTTGCGTGGAGAAACTGACCCTTGAACGTAGAGGCCCTTTGGAGATGATGTTATGTGGCACTTACGCCAAAAAAATTAAATATTTATAGCGATTTTTATATTAGAAATTTCTATTTTCTTATTTCACTTGTTATAAAAACGAGTTTCATTGTTTGGTAAACCAATATTAAGATAGCAGTACCTGGGTGACCGAGCTTTGCTAGGTCGGTTACATCTCAAACATTAACTACATTTTTTTAAACTTGTCTAAAAACAGTACAAAATAAAAAATTATATATAAACTTGAACATAAAAAAAAAACAAAAGTAAGTCACCGAGTGGGATTCGAACCCGTAACACTCTTTCTAGCGGTCAGCATCCTTAGCCACTGAGCTAAGCGGATGCCGGCGCGAGGAAATTAGCGACCAAATTCTGCGTGGAAAGAAAAAAGCATGAAAACTCGAAAACACGCGTTTTCCCAAACATAAGACTAATCTAGATCGATTGTTTACCCCTGAAAACCCCCATATACCAATTTTCAGCAAAATCGTTAGAGCGGTTTTTGAGATCACAGAAATTTATAAATAAATATATATATAAATAAATATACAAGAATTGCTCGTTTAAAGGTATAAGATTTTTAAAAACATGATTTACAAAATGCGAAAACTGCAAAAAGTTGTGTTTAAAAAAAATGCCAAACATTGGGTAATTGGATCTGGTACACGTAGGTTTTACGAGAGATGAAATAGAAATCCTACAATGATTGTAACTTCAGTACATTAGCATTGATCTCAATGAACTAGTTTAACCGTAGCCGAGCCTAGGCGTGCGCTGGAGCATGACTAGGATAAGATCCGTTGCGGTATTAATCAGACTAAAACAATGTTTCACATGTTTGATCATACACTTGTTTCATTTTTCACTTGCTTGACGTGAAAACGAACTGAACTTTTTCATGCATTAGGTATGATTCATTCTTTTAAATGATTGGGTTACAAAAGCGGCACTGGATCATTAAATGACGTCTATGTGGCGCGCCGACAGTATTCACACCATTTTAGCAAACAAACAATAAATATAGATAAGTGACAGGCTGACTGGCTTTCTATGTACAATAAAGAATTTACGATACAATACGGGACCAGCACTATCTTTCTCTTTTAACTGACGTCCAAAAAAAGGTGGAGTTTATCAAATCCTCGCAATATTTTTAATGGATGTTCATCGATTACCCCAAGATGCCTGCACTGATTTGGAAAATTCTTTTTTGTTTAAAAGGGTATAATTGCGAGGCGGCCACATAAAAATTTTATGGCTTTTAATTTTGAAAAATTATTACAGCTCAGTAACCTACAATTACTTGTTTACCCATTTTAGTCTGCCATGAAAGGAAATCATAAAATTTATCAGAAATCGTAAAGGAATATAAAAAAACATTAAAAAAATAAATACTTACCATCCTATGTGATAGTGGGACTGCCACAATGGGAAGCTTCCAACGTTGCACATGGCAAAATTCATCTACTTTTTCTTGCGAGCTGTGATGGTGCACAGATGTTACATCATACTTATTCGAAGTCTCCCATGAGGCAGGCATAGTCACACCGAGTGAACTGAAGCTTCATTTGAATAAATAGTTAAAAAGAAACTTACCTTTTATGATTTCGGTGGATGATATTATGACATCACTCTCATCCATTCTTGTTTTGTAACACAGGAATGCTGCTGATTTCTTTATCTTGAATGATTTTGCTTCAGTTGAGATTTACCGGGGTTTACTCTCACTTCATAGTGGCTTCCATTTTGAGAGTGGGTTTTGGGGCAGGGCGAGAAATAAAGGGGACAGACAAAACTGAAACAAGGTGAAATGCATGGTGGTGATACATATAGCAAAACCGTATGTTGGCAGCCAATCACTTTGGAACAATATTATGACTAATATTCATCCTAATGAGTAACACTGTCTTAAAGGCACTTAAACTTCAATCTGTATTGAAAAATGAATTAAAAAAGCTTGTCCTGTTTGTCAATTCAATTTTTAGAGTATCTGTGTATATGGTCGCTATAGACTGTTTTTAGCCGGATGGACACATTTGGATTTTTCAGGTTGTGTCCTGTGTGTGTTGTGTTTCAATTATTATTATGTCGGCCTGTCCAGTCTGTCTGTCCAGGCTAGTCCAACCTTTTGACAAAACCTTTTTTATTTTAGCTCAATTTTTTTACATAAAGCTTTGACCTTGCCCCGCCACTGTATCCAATGAGAGCGGTTTTTAGGGCTTAATGTCTGCCATATCCATCGTAAAGTCAAGCCTTTTTTAATCTAGGAGATGACAACCCTATCTGATTCTGTGAACATACCAAATATCTTTTGTATTCAGCAGACAAAGCCTTACTTATGATGCATCATTTAATTTTGCAGCAAAATGCAAGATGTTTTTGATTTAAGTTGTGTACTTATTTTGCTACTAATTTCTAGTTTAATGACAATATTTTTACGAACTTTTTCAAATAAGATGCAAGTAAGCACCATTCCTAAAATGATATCTGGTTAGAAAGTAGCTACCATATTTGTCTAAAAGCAATACTCAGATTGAAACTGGCTGTTTAATCTGTGACTTAGAAACAGGCTTTTTATTAGTCTAAGTTATTAACATGTATGTTATCAATAAATTAAAAAGCAGGTTAAAAATAGGTATTTACATCAATTTAACCTTGAAAATAATGTAAATAAACTTACTTACCGTCTCGCTAGAATTCCTCCAAGTTCAAATTAGTTTCAACCTTGAATCAGAGGATATTTGAACAACAAATACCTATGACACACAAACACTTCACTTGAGATATGACCTAAACTTTGGTAACAATCCACTTTTACTTAACGCACGGCAGAAAATATTGTGATGCCAGGGTGAAGATATCGTGTAGCTTCTTTCTCATCGTGTTTTGAGTCCAATCGGATAACGTAGTTACAGCCCGCGTAGGAGTGCCTTTAATGTTAGCGTGGGTCGATTCCTCACACAAACTTAAGGTCAACACGGCTTGTATCTAAACCAAGAAGCCTTTACTGCAATATCTGCTAATTTACATCCTATTTTCACATTTCTTACAGCCATTTACGGCGAGGAGCGTGGAGGATCTGCGGCGGCGTAAATGACAATCAGATTGATAACATGTAAACAGAGGCACCGGGCGTAACAATAGATCGCAATCACAATACGATTGGCTGAAGAGGAGCAAGGTCGCGGATTCACATTCAGCTTGAATACAACTTATTTGCTCTACTCTCCATTTACTGTGTGACGTTTCATATTATTTTATTCAACAGAGCCGTTGGGACTAGGGACGGAAGACAGAAAACTCGTTTTCTTTCAACTTCAACTTTTCACAGATAAGCAAGTGAAGTTAGCAACCGTCAAATTGTGACAGCTAGCGCCGCCATCTACTTCACTGTGCTTTCTTGTCGTGCTTTTAGTATTATGGAAGACCTATTTTGTCTATGAAAGTACTAAAAGTTATTGTGTTTAATTCACTAGAAAATTCATAGATGGTGTTAATAAGTTCCTAAACTTTTACATAGATGTTACTACATAAAACTAAAAAAACAAGGTTTAATTTAATTTTCCACCAGGCCCAGGCGCTAGTCTAGGGCACAATATGTACTACAATTATAATATGTACTAAGTCTAGGGTTCAAATTCTTTGGGCCTAGGCGTGTAATATGGTTTTTTTAAATATTTTGACAAATTGTATTCTTCTTAGTTCTTAGTCTCGGGATACCAACTAATTTAGACACCTAAAAATGCATTCTTATTAAAATTTTAAGTTGGTCAGAAAACGCAATGTAAACAAGGACATTCCTTCAAAATTTATTTATTCCTTCTCTTACATAAAATAACACCATTTACATCACAGCACATTTTATAGCACATAAATTAGACGGTAAATAGATTTTTAATTATTCAACTGTTGATTGACCACTTTGCATCTGTCTGAAGCGGCCATTACGGCACCAATCACGGCTGCTCTGAAACCTGAAATCAAAATAAAAAGAAAAATAACTGAATATTATGACGCCAAAAATAATACAAAATACTTCTTGGGCACAGACATGGGCATGCCCTAGACAAAAACTGAATCTGCGCCCCTCGGCAAAAACATAATAACGTCTAACAAAATATTCTGAAACTAACTCCCATGCTGGTTTGGGAGAAATAAAAAAACTTAGAATGTACCAGCTGCTTCTCTTCCCACGCAGATCGTAAAAGCCGATCGAGGGAATGGGCAAAAATGCAAATCATGTTAACAGGCGATGCGGCTAGCAACCCATCACTGTATTGATTGCTTTTCCATCTTCTCGCCCACCATGACGCTAAAAGTGGCTTTTGAGTCTTGCGGCCCTGGGCTCTGCATAGAACCGCAAGACCCAAAATGCTCTGTCTGCCCCATTAGGGATAAAGACGTGATAGTATGTATGTATGTATGTATGTATTAAACAAGGGGAGATTCAGTCCATATGATACTGAACAACTTACCCCAATTAACATTTTCCGTCTTATTATAAAACAAAGACTGACTTTGTTGTCTTGATTGGTCGGATAATGGTTTAAACCTAGTAACAAAGTTAGGCTGTGTTTTATAATTAGACGGATCAAACCGAAATATAAAAAAAAAAAAATTAACTTTTCATATACACTCGAATCAGGTGTGCCATTTTTGAAACGCGGTCACCTAAACGAATTGTTTTTCCATACAAAAAATCGTTCGTTTAGTGACTCCGCGTTTGAAAAATTGCACCACAGCTTATCGGTCAACTTGTATGGAAGGCCAAAAAATGTTTAGACCCTGTATATGTATAAGGTCTGACAAAAAGTACTGAACCTATTTTAAGGGTGAATTCAGTCCATGATACTGTACAACTTTCCCCAAGGAACACGCTTTGAAATATGAAAAGTAATTTTTGACCTCTCATGCATGTTGACCGACCAGCTGATCCAAGTTTGTATGGAAAATCAAAAACTATTTTTCAGATTTCGACATATGTTCCTTGGGGAAAGTTGTTCAGTATCATATGGACTGAATTCACCCTTAAAATAGGTGACGGACATAGTGAGAAGACTTAAACGAACTAAACCGTTCGAACTAGTGTAGGAAGTGTAGTGAAAATTAATAAAATAATAGTGCAATAACTAAAGACACATGAACAGAGTGCCTTCCCCTTAATAAAGACAGTAAGAAAAGTGCCGATGGACACATATACTACTAAAATTACTAATTAGTCTAAGATAATAGACTAGATTGTTATAATAGTAGCGTACTTATTCAATTATTTTTAGTATGTAGGTACGTAAAAAAATGGACTGAATCTCCCCTTCCAATAGTTTCAGTATATTTAGTTAGACTTTATATAGGTAAATAATATAACGTGGCAGGGACATAAGTACATTTATCATGAAATTAAAATAATAGTCAATAACAAAAAAAAAACGGCGCTTCCATACAAAATTGTGCAGACGCCAGACTTCGCCAATAAAGAAAACTATCTTTAGATATGCCATAATATTAACTTTGCATGAGATATTATTCAGGGTTGCTTTTATTAATACATCAGCAACACTTTTGGAACAAGTACGGTTCATATAAAAAAATCGGCCCCCATACAAATACGATCGTATATGGGAGGACGCCTTTTTTATCTATTTTCAATATATATTTTTATTTTACACAAACTAGTTTAGGATCACGGACTAAACCTATTCCAAAAAAAAAATACATATATAAGGACAAATTACACAGATTGAGCTAGCCCGAAAGTAAGTTCGAGACTTGTGTTATGGGATACTAACTCAACGATACTATCTTTTATAATAAATACATATATAGATAAACATCCAAGACCCAGGACCATTTGAAAAAGGCCATTTCCCAACTTGCCCTGACCGGGGATCGAACCCGGAACCTCCGGGTGGCGGACTAACATGGTGACCACTACGCCACGGGTGTCGACAAAAATGTTGTCGGTGTAATTAAAAGTAGCTCTGTACGCAATTTAAGTACCATTTTTCTCCAAGTGGTAAGTTCCTTCCGCGGTGGAACCAGCGGGACTGGTCACGTTGTCCTTCAAGACGGCAGGGTGTCCCTCCTTGAGCATGGAGGCGGCTCCCAGCGTTGTCTGCGCAGCCAAGCGTAGCGCCAAGTCGCGGGGGAGCCCGCACCGGACCCCGCCGTCCGCCAGAGATTCTATTAGCATGTAAATCTGGAAAACATACCAACGTATTTACTGGAAGTCATGTCTTTGTCAAAACATACACGTATCTCATTGGGGTCTATATCAAAATGCATAAATTAATATGTCTACATAACAAAATCATTAAAATCCATTATTCTAAAATAAATAATTTTAAAAATACAATTTTTAAAATTACATGCATAATCAGGGATGTTAAGAATATTCGCATTCGCATATGAAAATGGTTCGCATCGTTTTAAGTATTTGCATCGACATTCGCATTCGCATCAATCAGTGTGACAGTGTGGCGCCTGCCACCGCGCCGCCGCATTTATCTGCATTTCAGAGATTCTAGCATAAGTAGCATAACTTGATTATTTCGACCAATATAAATTTGCCATTGCTTAGTTTGTTACTTTTTAGTTGCAGTCTGCTATAATTGCTCATTTTCTTTTTATGGCAACGGGAATGTAAAGTCAGATATGGTGATTTTTTGATTGCATTCGCATCCTAAACATTCTTATTCGCATTCGAGAAGGTAGAAAATTTGACATTCGTCACATCTCTAGCTTAAAATCATGAAAATTAATAAGCAAGGGAGGAAACTATATTTTTGATACGAACTCAACGATACAATATTTTATAATAAATAAACATCCATGACCCAGGACAATTTGGAAAAGGTCATTTTTCAACTTGCCCTGGCTGAAGTTCGAACCCAGAAGTCCCGGAACCTCCGGATTGGCAGACTAGCTTATTGACCAACACTACGGAGGTCGTCAAAATGGAGTGCAGGTTTTCTTATGAATAAGACTGTTCGACGCGTTAGTATGTTAACAGTACAATACAAATTAACTTTATTGCACCATGAGTCCATGATAAACAAAAAGGTAACCAGTAAGGAATTACAAAGGAGTACACACACTACTCTTTGTACTCTTTTACTTACGTAAGCAGGTCCACTGCCGCTCAGTGCAGTGACAGCGTCCATCTGGTACTCAGGCACCTCGTCGCAAGTGCCAACAGCTCTGAACAGTTCAGCGGCGAGCTTCGCGTCTTCCTCCGTAGCCTTGGATCCTCGGCTGAGCGCCGCAGCCCCTTGCTTCACCAGCGCTGGGGTGTTAGGCATCACTCTGATGACGCGTGCTTCTGCTGGCAGAGCCTAAAGAAGTTTAAAATTTCATTCAGCTATTTTTGAAGACACAGGATTTAGCAGAAATTCGTGGAGTTTGTTTGTAAGATTTACTATAAATGGTTTATTTCTTGCATTAGAAATAATTATGGATGTATTCTTATGTATTTATAGTCTATATTTGCCTAAAAGCCCTAAAAGTTGGCTGAAAGAAATCCCTTTGGTTAATAAGTTATAAGTACTATTATATTTTAAATTTACTTTTAATTATAGGTATACTCTGGTTGGTGCCTGCGCCACAACGAGGAACTAAACACCACAAACAACAATGAACGCAGCAATACCTAGTTCACAAGAATCATACGAGATGGCGCCAGCAGATTCTACATCTCGATCTCAGAGTTCACCACTGTAGCGGGAGCGAGGTGATATGCTCGACCGCCACAAAGGGAAGATCTTCCCGCCAGGCATGGTGTTGCGCCTGGGGAACCGCGGCTCCGACGGTGTTTTGTCGGAGGTTGTATATATAGTCAGTTGCAACCAGAACTCTGAGATCGAGATGTAGAATCTGCTGGCGCCATCTCGTATGATTCTTGTGAACTAGGTATTGCTGCGTTCATTGTTGTTTGTGGTGTTTAGTTCCTCGTTGTGGCGCAGATGTCGCCACAGGACTCCCTCCCAAGACCGGAGGTCTGATGCCGCGTTTACACATTCGCGCGAATCGCGAGGCGAATAACGAACTAGCATGTGTAAACAGTCAGTTCGTTATTCGCCTCGTGATTCGCCTCGCGATTCGCGAGTTCGCGTTGAGGGCGGTTTTTCGGACGCGAATCAAAGGACACGAATAGCGAACACGAACTGGCTGTTTATGCCGCGTTTACACATTCGCGCGAATCGCGAGGCGAATGACGAGGCGAATAACGAACTAGCATGTGTAAACAGTCAGTTCGTTATTCGCCTCGTGATTCGCCTCGCGATTCGCGAGTTCGCGTTGAGGGCGGTTTTTCGGACGCGAATCAAAGGACACGAATAGCGAACACGAACTGGCTGTTTACACTTTCGCCTGCCGGCAGTTGGCAGCTAGCGCCCGACCCAACAGGACGTATATGTACCCGTTGTATGACTTGTATGGAAACATACGAATTGAAAGGTCTAAGTTAACATTTTTTGTGGGCAAATGTGTGTAGACCTAATTATATGTTAAAATAGGCAATCAGACATCAAATAAGATGATATCTCTATATTTAATAAGTACTTATAGCATTCGTGATTTTAATCTTTGTTATTTTCTCTTTTAGATATATTCATTGTTTTATACATTAAATGACCTTTTGATACATTTCTACATATAATTAGAGGACTCTCACTAAATTTATATCCTACTAATATTATAAATGCGAAAGTGAGTTTGTATATTTGTTTGTTATCTCTTCACGCTTAAACTACTGAACCGATATAGAACAAATTTGGTATAGATATAATTTGAGACTCGGGGAAGGACATAGTGTACTCTTTATCACGAAATTCCCACGGGGAGCGAAGCCCACCGGTACAGCTAGTCTGCGTTTTATAATAACAAGGATAAAGTCCACTAGTCTATACAGTATACATATAAAACCGGCCAAGTGCGAATCGAATTTACGCACTAAGGGTTCCGTACCATTATCTATAAAAAATCGCGTTGTATGGGAGCCCCAAATAAGCTAAAAGCTTAAATATTTATTTTATTTTGTTTTTAGTATTTGTTGTTATAGCGGCAACAGAAATACATAATTTGTGAAAATTTCAACTGTTAGCTCGAGCGAATCTAGCTATCGCAGTTCTTGAGATACAGCCTGATGACAGACAGACGGACAGACAGCGAAGTCTTCGTAAAAGAGTCCCTTTTTTACCCTTTGGGTACGGAACCCTAAAAATGACATCTTAGCAAAAGTTATTCAGACTGATGAGCATTTTCCGAAGTCATAAAGTCTACGCGAACGAAGTCGCGGGCTTCGGCTGGTTTTAAATAAACATCCCAATCTACCCACCACATACAGGTATATACCTAAGCGTGGGTTAATACCCGGGTAGAAGACATAATTGTAAATGTAGCGTGCATGCCGCCATTATGTCCACGTCCTCCATATTCGTGTGCGAATATCATAATGAATCAACACACGAATGTGTAAACAGCAGTTCGCGTCGGCATTCGTACACGAATAGTTCGTGGAATGTTTCGTCGAATGACGAGGCGAATAGCGAACACGCATGTGTAAATCCGGTATTACACTTTCGCCTGCCGGCAGTTGGCAGCTAGCGCCCGACCCAACAGGACGTATATGTACCCGTTGTATGACTTGTATGGAAACATACGAATTGAAAGGTCTAAGTTAACATTTTTTGTGGGCAAATGTGTGTAGACCTAATTATATGTTAAAATAGGCAATCAGACATCAAATAAGATGATATCTAATAAGTATATTTAATAAGTACTTATAGCATCAGTGATTTTAATCTTTGTTATTTTCTCTTTTAGATATATTCATTGTTTTATACATTAAATGACCTTTTGATACATTTCTACATATAAATAGAGGACTCTCACTAAATTTGTATCCTACTAATATTATAAATGCGAAAGTGTGTTTGTATATTTGTTTGTTACCTCTTCACGCTTAAACTGCTGAACCGATATAGAACAAATTTGGTATAGATATAATTTGAGACTCGGAGAAGGACATAGTGTACTCTTTACCACGAAATTCCCACGGGGAGCGAAGCCCGCGGGTACAGCTAGTCTGCGTTTTATAATAACACGGATAAAGTCCACTAGTCTATACAGTATACATATAAAACCGGCCAAGTGCGAATCAGATTTGCGCACTAAGGGTTCCGTACCATTATCTATAAAAAATCGCGTTTGTTGTATGGAAGCCCCAAATAAGCTAAAAGCTTAAATATTTATTTTATTTTGTTTTTAATATTTGTTGTTATAGCGGCAACAGAAATACATAATTTGTGAAAATTTCAACTGTCTAGCTATCGCGGTTCTTGAGATACAGCCTGATGACACAGACGTACAGACGGACAGACAGCAAAGTTTTAGTAATATATAAAGTCTTAGTGAAGCACAGAGTAATAATATACTGGTAATAGAGTCCCTTTTTTACCCTTTGGGTACGGAACCCTGAAAATGACATCTTAGCAAAAGTTATTCAGACTGATGAGCATTTTCCGAAGTCATAAAGTCTACGCGAACGAAGTCGCGGGCTTCGGCTGGTTTTAAATAAACATCCCAATCTACCCACCACATACAGGTATGTACCTAAGCGTAGGTAAATACCCGGGTAGAAGACATAATTGTAAATGTAGCGTGCATGCCGCCATTATGTCCACGTCCTCCGTATTCGTGTGCGAATCTCATAATGAATCAACACACGAATGTGTAAACAGCAGTTCGCGTCGGCATTCGTACACGAATAGTTCGTGGAATGTTTCGTCGAATGACGAGGCGAATAGCGAACACGCATGTGTAAATCCGGTATGATAGTTTTTCAATTGCAGTCTGTGCTTAATATCGTAGCTTGCAAGTGCCAGATGATTCTTGTCCCAGTGAGTCGGGAGCCTTCCAGTGAGTCGGAAGTGGATTGCTTGCTCGTAGTCTGCGGTGAGTCGAGACTGTCTTGAGCGTTGTCGACTTGTTGGCGCCGGAATGATGTCCTACCGGAGTGCTACGCTGGAGAGTAGATGCCTCGGATCCAGGGTACGATGCTGCGGGGGATGCGCCGATCGCTGAAGTCGTCGAGTGAGTTGTGGGTGCTTGGGATCAGGACCAGGAAGCTCGGTGAGTCGGCTGCGATGGACCTGATGATTGACCCGTTGTTGCTGGCTTGCTGTGAGACTGCTGATGCTGCTGCTGACCAACATTGAGTGAGAGAGAGGAACGATGATGACAGAGTTCGATGATGAAGAAGGCTGCTTGACTGCTGATGATGGAGAAGGTTGCTTCCAATCACGTCGGGGTCACCACTGTAGCGGGAGCGAGGTGATATGCTCGACCGCCACAAAGGGAAGATCTTCCCGCCAGGCATGGTGTTGCGCCTGGGGAACCGCGGCTCCGACGGTGTTTTGTCGGAGGTTGTATATATAGTCAGTTGCAACCAGAACTCTGAGATCGAGATGTAGAATCTGCTGGCGCCATCTCGTATGATTCTTGTGAACTAGGTATTGCTGCGTTCATTGTTGTTTGTGGTGTTTAGTTCCTCGTTGTGGCGCAGATGTCGCCACAGTCTTATAGTCTGACTTTATAGTAGAAAATTAAAATCATGAGATGCCACGACTATAAATCCCGTAACTAGCAATAACCATTAGCAGAGGGCGTAGAATCAAAGTGAACGCCTTGCAGGTTGCAGGTCACTCCGAGACTACATTTACAGTTATTACATATAGTAATCTGTGGTATTCCGAAAAGATATACAGGCAAGTTCAGACCATGATGCTGACCTACTTTATGTAAGAAAGTTATTAAAAATCGTTAAAAAAACGTCGTCCTCCTATGCAAAATGCGTTTGGCCAAGCGCGATTTGTATAAAAGCCGAAATTTTGTTTTTGTTTTTCGTTCATTGTTTTAGTGGAAAGTAGTTCAGTATCTCGGACAAAACGTGCTCGGAAAATTTGGCTGGTGTCTAAAAACTCAACCTTTACGATGACTTGCCTTTTCAACAGTAGCCGTAGTCACTCCCATGGCGACTGATATGAAGAGTTTGCCCTTGGAAGCCGGAAGGTCCTTGACGTCTCTCAGTGCAGGACCGACCACATCGGGCTTGACAGACACGATCACCACCTCGGATCGCTCCACCACGGGCTTGTTCTCGAACAGAGCTGTAGCTCCAAGGCGCTGAAAAGGTGTATTCAAGGTATTAAAAGAGATATGTAAAGGTTGGAGAAAGATCAGTTGATCCAGCAATTTTTTTCCTGGACCTCGCCACATTGCGGTAAAGTCAGAACTAAATTTAAACGTTTGGTAGCGCCATTAATTCAGATCCATCAGCATACATTATACTTGTTATGAGGTTTTTCTATAACACTTCAAATGACACAATATAAAACACAATAGCGAAATAATTGGAGTGGGTTATATCGTGCGTGAATGATATATTATTTTATTTATTTATTTTAGATTGAAAACTGACAATGGTATATATTTTAAATTGAAATCTGAAAAAATCTTTGTGTAGGTAGTAGGTACAGCAGTATTGTGAAATTTGTGAATTATATGCTCCCGCACAACTATAAAGCATGTTTCTCAGAAAGGTTGGTAGTGAAATGGACTTCCACTTGTTACAAATTTGCTTTAATTACATGATCAAAATTTTATCAATAATTCGGTTTATATGTAAGTGTTTTTAAAAAAAAAAAAAGCTATAAAAACGATGAAAATTTAACAAACATCGTTGACAAACAACTGGCTTTTATGATATAATGAGGTTTTGATAACATTGCAGAGTGTTGTGTTTGAAAAACATATGAATAGATGACTGAACAAAATGCAAATTGAGCTTGGAACACATTTTAACTGTCATTATCTCGGTGATAATGAAGACGAGGCACAAAGTCAAGGGTGTGACGCAAATAGATCTTGTTATCATAAGAACTATACATTGCAGGATACTTACGGCTGTGGTCGCACTTAATTCAATTGTTGTTTCTATTATTTCAGGCCGAGTGTCTTGCAATATGTTATTTTAAGTCAGAGTTTGCTCTAAGATCTCATTATAACTTTCGTGAAACAACATGAACTTGTCCAATAAAATTTTAGTCAGATAGTAAGGAAGTGTATGTAACCTTACAAAACTAAAAACAAATATCTCTTTACTTTAGTATCTTGTATTCGATCTTTGCATTAAGATTACTAGCTATATTCTAGCTAGGAGAATGTCATGATGAAAGGCGGCGATTGTACGAAATGCGCAATAATTTCAGTGCCATTTCGTTCAATAAAATATTAGGTCTGAAATAACAAGTGATGATTTATTATTAATGATTTACCTTAAATGCCTCAGCACTGACGGTATCTGCTGGGTGACAACTTGCTGTGATCTCATCGGGTTTGGCCAGACCTGGAATGATTAACAACAATTTTTTTTAATTTTTTTATTAGCATACCAAAACCTCAACGACTTCAACAATATTTTACAGATTTACGGTGTAGCTTGCTTAGATAATAAACTTATTATTTATACGTTCGTGTCATCATATGAAGTAACTGAGATAATGTAATACGTTTCTCCTTGATACTTATAACACATACATAAGAGCCTTTACGTAGATAATTTACAATGTTTTGTTCAAAGTGTATTTGTTTAAAAAACACTCATTTTATAAATGGCAAACTATTTTTCATGATAAACTATCATTGACGTAGACTGAAAATCGGTCTCCATCCATCGAACGAGACAAAGTATCAATCAATCTATATTATATCATATTGGTAATAGGTAATTGATAAATCTATTACATTTTGGCCTTTCGCACCATATTTTGAAGACTCATGAATCATGATAGTAAGGAAGATAGCAACTTACCGGCAGAAATAAAACCATTTGCCAGAGCAAACGCCAATCTGCCGCCTCCGATGAATCCTATTTTCATGGCTTCGTTTAATGATACTGCAAACAAAAAAAATAAATTACTGTCAGTTATTTCTGCAGATTCAAAAAACCAACTTACAGCTGTATAAAAAGCTGTCAATTTTCCTGAAAAGGTCATATTTTTGGGACTCAAAATAATTTTCATCAGCAAAATCAAGCTTTTAAAACTAAAAGTAACATAATAAGTATATTATTTGAGAGTTTCTGAAGAGAGAAAAGTTTCTTGTTTAAATCATTAGTCATACTACCTACCTACCTAATCATCATCATTCATTCCTAATGATCCACTTGAAACGGTGAACATTATATTGAAATGACTGCCAATGTCTTGACAAGACAAACCCATGTACGTTTATTTCTGCACCTTTACATTTCTAGAATCTGAGTATTTAAGTGTGTCTATGTCATTATATCTCAATAAAGATAGTTTGAAGTGCGTAAATACCTACACATACCTACAGAGAAACCTTATAAGTATTGATTATGATAGACTGTTTTTCAAGGACTGGCTCAATAATGGCATCATTTTCTAAAGACTTTCGAAATTAAATAAAATCAGTTCGAGGGCTATTCGATTCAAGAATATAAAAAAAAATATTTCAAGACTACCTCAACATTACCTTATTTGATTGGGCGAAAAGAGTGCAAATATTGGCTAATTTGTCCAGATTAAATTCCATGTTCTATGTAGTATACAAATAGTACATAGTCTAAATGATACGGCTAAAGAAACATGGTAATTTTTAATTGTTTATCTCCATTCTACGTATCTACATCATTACAATACACGTTTCATTATGATTTTGAGCAATAATTATTTCTGTCAACTTTCGCTTGTGTCTACAATTGCTCACAAATTACACTGTAAAATATTGTTTCTTTACGTTTGACACTGAATGTTCTAAAAATATTTATTACGAAACTTACTCTGCGGAAGATGACAGTCGTGCTGTGGCGACTGGGCTCAAATAGATACTGAACTGAAGCAAACTGAAGTATCCACTATCCGCCGAACTTAAGATGATTTGGAGCAGTATTGTTATCACTTTATATCATGTTATCAGGGTAATGAACATGTATTGTTCACAGATCGATATGTAGGTATTGACAGTGATTAGGACGTAAAGTGGAAATAGAACTGATAATAAAATAATTTGTTTCAGAAACGTGCTGCGTATTTTAACTAAGAGATAGAAAGAGCTAATTAAATTAAATTTATTTATGGCCAAGTAAGTAATATTGTTTAGTCCTTGTGGGACCGATACGATTGCCAAAAGCTAGAAGTCCATATTTTTTTAACTTTAACCCGTTCTGGGTTATTCACATATTATGTCCGGCAGCTGAAGGTCCCAAGAGTTTATGAGTATTACAATTATTGCACTATGTTCCTGGACCTTTTACTCCATAAAACAAACAAACGTCTTCATCTTATTTCAATGTTAAACCAAATTAGATTTTATCATAATTGCATAGCGTTCATTGTTGTTTGACCCATCAACGCGAACTTTCTGCCACTTTTGGAATAAGGTCCTATTTGTTAGGATCCCGTTCTACATGACTTACAGTAGCATCAATGGCTTTGGGTGTCTGAGCAGCATTAATTTTCTAACTTAGTAACTAGTTTAAGTACCTAAGTACTTCGATTTTGAATATAAGCTGTTTGGCATTAGGAATGTAACTAGATTTTCTTTTTCTAATAAAGTACCGGTATTTTATGTGTTAAAAATAATGATCCAGGGTTCCAGACATAAAAATATAATTGTGAAAAAATCTAAAGTCTCGTTTATTCGTGCGTTCTAAGAAAATCGGGCCACAGTGTAATTGGGGTTGGAGGTTCCGCTTTCCCCACCCTACGTGCTCTTGTTTAAGTACTTACAAATAGATTTCCTCAGTGATGCCTAGATGGCGACAGTTGAAATTGAAAAAACATGGTTTCTTTAATGTTTTTGGTTAGCATTCTGGCTTCTGGCAAAAGTAAACATTGATGCCATCAATAAGAAACTTTATTCTTTGCATTAGACCGCTGACGCTTGAAAGCATTTCTTTGTAAACTGCAAAAACATTGCAGTTTATTTATGCATAAGTAGAAATGCGAATTTGTCGATCGTAGAATTCGATTCGAGAAATCTAAGTGTGATAAACTTTAAAAAAAAATTATACGTACCCATTATAGATACATTGGAGAATTTGCTTTGTCTCCTAAGATTAGTGCTCTAATAGGTAACCTAATCCTAATAGAAAGGCGGATTAACCTATGATTGGTTTTGAATCGAGTTGGTTTTGAATCGTGTTTCTACTTTTCAAAATTAGAGCCTCATCTCATTTCTCAAGGTTACTTTTAGTACCTACTCTGTGCTTTTAGCAATATTTTTGAGGTTTTACGATATATAGGTACAATGTCCTTTTTTATTAAGTACAAATATTTTAAGGAGTGAATCAGACCATCATTTTGAACCACTTTTCCCAGTAAATGTATATCGAATTAGGAAAAAAAAATTAGGTTTTCATAGAAATCGAAGTAGTTACGTGATATCATTACTATGGAAAATGAAAATTATTTTTTCGTATTTCGATAAAAATTTACTGGGAAATGTTGTTCAAAATTATGGACTGAATCACCCCTTTAAATATTTGTATTTGATAAAAAAGGACATTGTATATTTTCAGGAACGAAGTTCCTGTAACGTTCTTCCAGCTCATGTGTGGCTTGCCATTTTCATTCAACAGCTTGTTTTGTCAACCTTCCTGCATAGTTTGCCATACCACTACTAAATATAGTACTAATGACCACAACAAATAGTCCTTGATCTCACTTGACGTTAGTTGCAGCGTGTTTATGCAATTGAATGCATTTGCAATATAGGTACTTAGGTACTTATAAGAACCGGTATCACATTGCTTGTTTGTAGGTGTCACATGAATTCTACTTAATATCTGTTTTTAATAATGTTGTAGATTAAAATAAATTATGCACGTGTATGTATTTTAAAACGACTTACTAAAGAAGATGGTTATCAATGCATCGTGATCTTTTTTTTGTATATTTATTTTCATCGATTATTCGAAGACGCTGGAACGATTTGGAAAATTCTTTTTTGTTTGTAAGGGGCATACTTGTCTCATGTTCCCATAATAATTTCATCAAAATCAATTGTGCATTGTGAATGGAGGCGAAGTCGGTGTTTAATTTTGAAAAATTATGCAATGTAAATGTGCACTTATGGCATGGTATAGGAATGGGTGTCATATTCATAATCATCATCATTACATAGGTCTTTTAGTCTTCACTTCAGGAGCACGCTTTATAAGCTTTGTTTAGCTTGTTTTTTTAAGTCGCTTACTACGACATTCACGGGAGGACTTGGAGTAACCCACGGGAGTGACCCTTTTCTGCTGTGTCATATTCACATTGCACCAGCCAGTGCGTGCCAGCGCACTAGAGGATTTATTTATTTAAAAAAGTCTTCGTTAAAGTTAGAAAACTTCAAAGTAATGTTATGGAGAAAAATATTATAATACTTTCAGTCAATTAATAAACAGTTAGTCAAATAAGTTTTTAGAGAAAAGTAACTTATATTTTGACGTATTGTACGAAGAAGTTAAATAGGTAATTTCCACCATGAGCGACGCCTTTGTAGAAAAATTGTATTATCTCTCTTTGTAAACCATCTGATAATAATATAAATATGTACAGTACATATTTATTTTATTACATAGGTATGTAGTTTACTATTCGTGCTTTAATAACTGTTAAGTATTTATTCAATTTATGATTCTAATTTGTAAATGGTCAAAGTTACAGAGACTTCTGCTCGTCTCTCTATATTCTATATGTATAGAACGTGAAAGGGACACATTAGATCACTTTAGTATAAGGAAAATAAAATTAAAAAAAAACTTTTTTTGCCATTTTCATACTTAAACGTGCGCCGCCCGACCAATTTGTTTGGGAGTGTCGATTTTTTTTTTACTGGTATTTTATTATCATTATAATATACCTAGTGATCTAGTCGTAGGATCCAGTATAGCCCGTGGTTCAATTTGATCTAGAGTATGTCTGAATATTTCCACTTTCTTTTTCTTTAAACGGTTTTTACTCTAGTTATTTTCACAAATCATAAAATAGCTATATGTACTTACGTTTATTTTTCACATTTTTTTATTTGCTATTTTTATACATTTCTAAAGAGAGTCTGCTATTTAATTTTCTTAGGTTTCTTAGTTTATACTTATTCCTTTTCCGTATCCCGATTCATTGTAAAAGATATTTTACAGTAGAAATTAGAGCTCATCATTTTTTATGATATAGATATAGATAAGTTTGTTTCGAACAAATACATATAAATAAATATTAGAGGAAAATGGTCAGTGTCATTAGCATTTACACCCAGTATTTTTATCAACTGAAAGACTGGGAACTTATCTGCAAATGTTAATTGTTTCCTCAATTAACAAAACCAAATGTGTGCACATTCATAATATATTAGTAATAGGGTCAATGACTCAATGACACTGGCTACAGATAAAAATATTTTTAACAACTCCTATAATCCATTTGATAGGACAATCCGAACCAAAATAACGGATTTTATCTACAGATTAAACACAACTTACGCTGGTATATACCTAGTTTGTTGTGATACAACATAACAGTTAGTACGATTACAATAGTTTCCATAAGTATTTTCAAGGCTTTTCCAAAATCTACATGGTTAGGTTACCTTACTAAATCTCGTAGTAAAATTTACATACTTTTTAAATTCTTACTCAGAGTATGTTTTAACTTACTCAAAGTAAATAGTTCTCTTTAATAAATAATAAGCTCTTATTTCAGTAAATGAGCACTGTTCTTTATTGATAATCTAATTACATTTTAAAAGCAAGGATTCAATCAAAATCACAGATTTGAAAAAATCATTGTTTATCTATAGGATACTGTCTCAAAAATATTTCTAATAAACTACATAAAATATAACTTACATTTGATCATTTTCAAAAAGAGCTTTGAAGCACAACCCAAAACTTTTAAACTTCACAAAACTTAAAATTTTATTGTCACTTTTCTACACTTCATGGGTTTTGGTACTACTATAATTTTGTTCACTGGTTAATTGTAGGAAAGTACTTAACGCTCTAGAAACTTATTTGTTTATAATAAATGTAATGAACGTGCTTATCAACCGGACTATGGATGCAATACTGAACATAGGACATAGGTCCTATCCTACCTACGGTACCGACAGGAAAAAAGTCCACCGTTAATGAGGGAAAATCGTGGTTTTAATAAGTTAATCATGTACAGATAACTTAGTTATGTACAGAGACACTGAAAATAATTTGAGGTTAATTAATTTAAATTAAATTCGCCGTTCATATAAATGTACCTTGATTATGTAACTTTACACAGTGCATGCATATACATATGTGAGTCAATCTATAATGTCACTTAATTTTTTTGTTTAGCTGGTATACCGGGTGTATTAATGGTATGTTGAGCCCATACACACATAGATAAATAAATAAAAAGGGACAAATCACACAGATTAAGCTAGCCCCAAAGTTCGAGACCTATTGTTATGGGATACTAACTCAACGATACATATTTTATCACAAAAACATATATAGATACACATCTGGAAAACATTTACACATTTTTTTCTTTTTTATAGAAACCTTTTTTATAGCCTGGCCGATGCTAAATATTACGGAATGAGCTTGTTTACATAAGGAGGAAGTTTCGAATGGTTTTTCGTACTTATACTTATGGCTACAAATATCTTGGTCTGAGAATTGTAACAATTATATATAGTGAGACTTACTTAAATGTGCACCTAATTCATTATTAATCTTCTTTAAAAAAAAAAACGAAACATAACCCCTATCGCATCTTGTTTTGAAATGTTATTTTCATGTGTTTTTGTGCTATACAGTGTTTTTACTTACTTGCTTACTAACTTGTTAGTATTTTTTTTTATAAATGTGTGTTAAGTGAAATGACTTTTTCTTCTACCAGTACGGTATCAGTATCGCTATGATAAAGTGCGTTATCAGGCTCGTGTCCGTCTGCCGACTGTTTGTTCAGTTTGTGATCACTGGGCCGCCATTACCTAAACTGTACCACGGTAAAGATATCATACAGTAGAACAACTCGGCACTGTCCTTGAAAAACATACCTGCGCCAAGCGTGCGCTAGGGCTACCCGTATTTTAATTTCATCTACCTACTTGAGTGACTAGTTTTGTGATTGTAAGGTAAATGAAAAAGGAAGCGTGTTATGTTTTTGATTATAAGCATATTTATCAAACATAGCTGCATATTTCAATAGGTATATGTAAGGAGCTAAGTACCCACATTAGTAAGTAGATACTTACTTACTGACGAGTTCAAACAACCAAAAACAGCACAATATTGTCTGTGTTTTGCCATATTATTATCCAGTGGCGTAGCTAGGGGGACAAGGGCCCTGGTGCATTATTCATTCGACATTTTACTTTGGAGCATCGAACACGCCTTATCATTTATCTCCGTAGGTACCTATAAGCACCATATCCACCCATAAACTACAATTTGAATAAAAAAAAATTGAAATTGAAAAAAAAAACTTGTGAGCAGGCTCCGAGACTCGAGGCTCGAGCCTGCTCACAAGATTTTTTTTTTTCAATTTTTTGAATTTTTTATATTTTTTCATTTTTTTTTCAAAGCTGAGGCTAGAGGGCCCCCTGAGCTCCGGGGCCCTGGTGCACTGCACCACCTGGTCCTATGATAGCTACGCCACTGTTATTATCCCACAAGAAAAAGAATAATATACCTTCTTAATAAGTGTTCACAAATAGCACGCGGCTTACAACAAAATACCGTACGCCACTGCTGCGCATTCCCGACTGTTTGTATACCGAGTCACGGAACAAGTGTATACCGACCTTTGAGGCGCGTAGGTATAACTTGCGTTTCGACCGTTTGTATGAAGATACAATACTGTCTGTACCGTGACTGTACCTAAACTGGCTATTGGCTAATTAGATCATTTGTTTTGACCAGATTCGGGCCAGACAAAGTCCGAGTGATATGAACTGCACATTTTTTATATTATTATTTCAAACTTATTTCATTTTAATCTCTCTTTTCTAAAGAGGTAGTTTTATTAAATCACGGGCCAAAGCCAAGTGCAAAAAAAGACATACAATAAAATAAAATAAATTAATCAGATTTAAGCACATTGTGAAAACTATTGCAAGAATTTCCTGGTGATGCGGCAAGTATTTAAAATGACGGCCTTCTGCAATGTATGTATAAGTGATGTGTGGATGTCTAAAATATCTAATCCAGTGAGTAGGGTTTTATTAATATTTAGAGCCCGCTAGATCCCATTGCTGGGCAAAGGCCTCCCTCTCGGCTCTCCATTTATTCTGTCTTAGATACCTACTGAAAGAGCAGGCAAAAGCGCAAAACATAGAGAGAGATTTTTATAATCAAGTATTTATTATGAGAGAATGTTAAGATCCGCACAAATAGATATTTTCATCTAATTTCAAAATATTAATAGGAGTGTTACAGTACATACAGCATATCAATATTAAACATTAGGAAAATGTGCATTTTGGCTCATAAATAGTAACCCACACCGTCATTTCCCGTAAGTACCTAAATAAGAAGATAACTATGTCGACTAGTCAATGTAACCTATACAATGTGGAAGGGACATACCCGTCAAAAATCGAACTACGAACTATACTAGACCACTATATAGTATAATGAAATAAAAATACCAGTCAAGAAATTGAAAAAAATCGGCAGTTCCATACAAAAGTTTGCAGCCGCCCGGGCAATTATGCAAATTTCGATTTTTATTTTTAGTTCTGACTGTTATTTTATTATCATTTTAATATAGTGATCTAGTACAGCCAGTTGTTCGATTTATTACGGGTATTTGCACCAAGTGATATTTACAATTTTTTGGGCGGTTTTGAAATAACTCTCACTAAGTGATATTAAATTGGGCGGTTTTGAAATAACTCTCACTAAGTGATATTTAAATTTTTTATTTGTATAAGTATTGGGCGGTTTCGAAAACAAATGGACAAAAAACTATTTGTATAAAATTATGTCCTGTTTTTATCTATACTCGTATTACCTACCTTATTAGTATTTTACATTTCATCATCATCATTTCAGCCGCATAACGTCCACTGCTGGACATTTTACATTTAGTTCAAAATAAATTCGATTCTTCGGCTAATCGATCTAGAGTCAGTTTGTTTTTACATTCATAAAAGACAAATACATACATACATAACATCACGCCTGTTTCCCACAGGGGTAGGCAGAGACTATGGATAAAAGACAAATGTCGTGTGATAATTAGGTTAAATATTTAGCCGAAAATAGGGAGACATGGAAAATACTCTACCAACGAGAACCTATATTTCTTTATTAGTGATGAAAATCATTTGTGCGATATAATTACATATAGGTAAGTACATACTTTACCTAATACTTATCTTACACATAACACAAACCGCTATCAGGCCATGCTAGCAAATAAAATTCCTACTCAAACAATAGGTAGCAAGGCTAGTGATAAGGTATTTATGTGTTTGTAGTGTAATTTATTTTTTAATTAGTTTTGCCACTTCAAAAGATCATACTGGAGTAAGGGAAAAAAATGCGTAATACATACATACATAATATCACGCCTGTTTCCCGCAGGGGTAGGCAGAGACTATGGACCTCCACTTGCTACGATGCTGACAAAAATGCGTAAGCAGGTATTAAAAGAAAAGTTAGGAGAAACTAAAGTTCTACAGAGAGAAAAAACCACAAGGGCACACACTTGAATAATAAAAACAAGAAGCAGTGTTATTATTGTAACTTACCACTTAAATTTCCATGCAAAAGCATAAGCACAAAATAACTAAGTACCTACTTATAGCAATATTAGAATCCTTGATACGGGAAAATTTTGGTAAGTACCTAGATCTAATAGTGCATTGTTAAACTATCAAAATTAAAATTCCAGTACTTATCTATACATATGTATTGATACCTACATCATCACATGACGTAGTATGGGCAAAGTTAGACGCGAAGTCCCATGGGTACGATCCCGGTGTAGGTATTGTAGTGCTCCAAGGCCCAGGGCCGCCCAGCCATCTGAGAGCACGTAAGATGAGACTCTGAAGGCGCAGAGCACTACTTACCTTTTCTCGAAGCGTTGTCATAGGTATAAAAAACATATTTTGATACTTGCATATTTTCTTTTGAATAATAAATTTAGCTAGGTTTCCACATCTTCGGTAGTATAGTGGTCAGTATCCCCGCCTGTCACGCGGGAGACCGGGGTTCGATTCCCCGCCGGAGAGATCCTTTTTATTTAGTTACAATATTTTTGATAGTCTACTTTGACAGTACGAATTTCATGGTATAATAATTTATTATAATAATTTATTATAATAATTTATTATACCATTATGTAATTTTAATCTTTTGATTAAAATTATCCGCAGATCATACACCAAGAATTTTTTATTATCATTTATAGCGACATCTATTGAATAATCATGGTACTAATAAGTTGAATTGTGGCGCCATCTCTTAATGGTATTTGAAATGTTTAACATTAGAAATTAGGTCTTCCATAAAACCTACATTGTGTAGTTAATTTTACAGTTCTTTATAAATTATAAAATACATTTAACAATTAAATCAAGTTTTGTGTGTAGAAAATGTCTCGAAGAAATAAAATTCCAAATTGAGAAAATTTGAGCAGAATATAGATTTTTCTACCCTTATCTTATCCCTCCCATTGTCTATGGTATTAAAGTTGGCGCGCATTTTAATTAAATTACATTGATGATGATTAAATAATAATTTAGCAACTTGACTACAATTATTAATTCTTCAGATTACCAAATAATACATAGATACTGCCAATAGGTATTTTTATAAAATAGTAAACATGGTTTACCGCAAGAAACATACAAATCGTCTATATGCATCTACTTTTCAACCGACTTCAAAAAAAGGAGGAGGTTATTGGGTAAGGTATGCATGTTTGGTAAGTATTTTAAAATCCAGATGAAATAGGTAGCTCCTTTTTAAATTCTGGCAATAGCGAATTCCCCTTTTCACTTGCTCTTTCTCTCCTGTGTGGCCCGTGGGGACCGGGACGGGACGGGAGGGAAGTTTCATTCGCGCTTAAGGCGTCGGCCGCTGCGACGCGTTACGAGGTTTTTTTTGACGTTCCGCTGTTGTCTATGGGAGAGCTTGCTCGTATCGAATCGAATTTGTGAGAAAATATTACATGTCCAGTGATCCAAAGGATTATTTTATCACTTATCGCATGAAAGTGAATAAAACAATCGTTTGAAATGGCGTTGGAGGCCGTGAAAAGTGAAAAAAGCGAGGAAAACAACGGCAATGTGTCAGATGGCAAGGCGAATGGTATTGACAACAAAAGTAAACAGGTACGAATACGGATTCTATTTTCAAATATTTTTAGTTTTTAATTAATATTGTGCCCGAGAAGCTGTTTTAGTAGATGACTATAAATCTATAATGTTTTATTTTTATTTTTGTGAGATTTTGAGGGCTATGTTTTGTTGTTAAATTAGCATTTTTCGTAATGCTGCATAACAGGGATTTCGCGCAGCTCTACGTTCACTGGGTGGGATAGCTGGATAGGTAGTGATCTAAACAGGGATATGACCTATTTTAGATGTATGCGGTATTACATGCTGCAGTTTTTCGGACATGATGTCATATTTCTTCCAACAAAATTATTAATAATCCTTTCTTCATGGCATGTTATGCTCTACAATGATTTCTGCTGTTGCTTGTTGTCTCGATCATAAAAGACAATCTAATATATATGTTATTTTTTCCTACTCTACAGGCCTAGAGTAGAGCTCTTAAAAACATGTTTTCTGAGGATGTATATAATGTATCATAAATTAGAATGTATTGTAGTGTATACCTAGTAGGTAGGTACATACTAAGACAATCTGTTTATCATATCACTTGTCAATGCTACTTACAGGCCTGGTTGTGGCCTTGACAGATAGGTACTACTGCTTTGTTGGTGCTAGATAATGGCACAATTTATAAAAAAGAAAAAAGACTGGCTGATTTTTGTATTTTTTTATTAATAGAAAACCTGTAGTCTATACAGGTATGTGCTATAATTACCTAGGTACAAAATAATTTCAACTTAGGAGTTGGCAATAGTTAAAAGAGTTAGTTTCATTCTAAATACCTTTATATTTGAGTCGTTAACAAGTTCAAGAGTCAACATTTATCAATCTTTAAAAAACAGTCTAGGTGAGTATTTAGGTACCAACTGGATTTTTTTCAATAATCTATGTAAAAAAAATTCTGGTTCCTAAGTATTCTATAAATTTACTTTTATTTTTTACAGGGAAAGAAATAAATAGAACGATTCTGTATAAGTAAAGACAATCTTTCCATGAACATGTCATCTTAATTATTATTATTTTATTATACAATTTGGTTGGTATTACTTTAATTTTCGTGGTCCTCTGCTGCCCCATTTGAAGTAAATTATTTAAAAGGAAACGCAGATACAATTTAAAATTCTGTCTTGACCAAGCTCAGATAACCCTTCAAATTATTTTATGAATGACTGTTTACAGTTAAAGTGGGAATGTGAAGCCAAACAAACCCTTTTTGAAAGTAAGGTAAAGTCACTCCTAATCACTTCAAGATTAATCCATTACTTTCAATATTTTCACCTAATGTTAACATTTTAGTTTTAAATTAGCCTCTTATGTCACATATGAGTTAGATCGAAGTTAATAAGGCCAGTTTAATTGACCTAGTCTACTGGCCCAATTAGGTGCAGTGCATAGACACTTAATGATGTCCCTTGTCTGGTCTCCGTTAACATTATTTATTCCGTGTGTATTTCCAAACCTATTATACATTTATATTATCAAAACAGCTTTTTTTGATATGTGTTTTAATCAATATCAATTCATTATTTTACCATTACGGTAAACAAAGTAGGTAATTCATAAAATTAGGCAGAATTCAGATATGCACCAAGGTTTTATGAACAAAAGTATTGTAGAGCAGCTCAATATCTAGTATTTCTCTACTACTCTATACCTTTATATCTAGGATATGTACATACCTATTCAAATATTCAATGAAAAATGAATTTTGAAGAGATATTGACCGAAGAAAACTGCTATGTTAATGGAATCAGAACTCAAATACTTACCCAAATGTTATTTGTATTAGTCCATCATAGGAGTAAATATGCATTATGTGACAGAACCAAGACAATAAACTTGGTTATGTGGGAGAGGGAAGAAATATCTAGGCATGTACTGAGGTTAAACTTAAGAGGAGACAGCCTAGCTATTGATAGATTATTATCGCGGTTTTAGGCCCCACTTGTTTTTAAGCTTTACTATCCGAAATGTACATAAGTACATGCAAGCAGACGCTCTATCTATCTCGTAAGATGAAAAGATAAGTTTTCTATTCGTTTCGATCAAGTCGTGTGAAGTAGGTTAAATAAGCATTTATCGATTCGCTTTATTGAAACATAACAATTTACTGTGCGTCATTACGAGCGAAGTAGCTGTATTAGATTTAATCTCTTTGTCGATATTTGCCTATGAACTATGAACAGATTTCCATTTGTATGTTGAGGAAAATGACAATAAATAACTATCTATCGTTATATTTAATGTAAGAGAGGTACTGTACTGGGGTGGCAGAGTGGAGAGCTGTCGTATTTTTTAAAGAACCTGACTTAGTTTTTCTGAACACTGCCGTTTAAGTCCCTAAAAAGGAGTAGATTATCATTTAGTCGCAATTTTTTTATGTATGTTCACCGATTATATGATGACGCCTAAAACGATTTGGAAAATTATTTTTTTGTTTGAAAGAGTAAACTTGTCAGGTGATCCCATAGACATTTTATCAAAATCGGTTGTCAATTTGGTTTTTAGTTTTGAAAAATTATAAAACAAAAGACTAGGAATCAAAATCGGTTCATTCGTTTAGAGCCTATGATGCCCCATCAGACAAAACACTAATCATTATAATCATTCACGTCAAAGAGCAGGGTTTAAAAACGATCTTATTCTGCAAAATCATAGAATAACTTATAAACGATAGAACGATCTTGACATTACCTAATTCTTATCTGGTTATTAAACACGGTGCCGTACACATCACACAGAATTTTGATTTCGACCCTCTGCGCCTAGTCACGCCTTTTCCATTTAGAAGTTTCTCTTTGGCACGTCTGTCACATTAGGCATGACTCTCCCTTCTTACCAGCTGTGACGGAATGTGTGGATGGCCCTCTTATAAAAAATCAATGAGGAAATAAATGCAAAACTACATCACCTGGTCAAATGCAGTCACAAAAATCGATTTAAAAAGTCCGCTTATACAATTGAGAACTATTCAAAAGGCATAGGAGAGACCCTTACCGTGCATTCATTGTCAGTGTTCACACATCTGCTTGCATTTTGCATCACACCGCGCAGCAAACGCGCCCCAATTTTTCGCAGCAAAAAAATAACCTTCGTGCTACTGCTACGTGCCTCACGACCTTGCTGCTTTCCTGTCGTTCATACACATCTGATAACAAAACCTTTGCTTTTAAAATGGAACAGAACCTTGTAAAAGTAAAGTCTATAATTCGTTTTTCGTGTGTGTAAGTGGCCAACATTTTTCAAGCGGCCTAAAGGCATCTGACATACGACGACTTGCCATACAATGATGACAGCCGGGACCAACGGCTTATACGTGCCTTCCGAAGCACGGAGCTCGAGATTTTTTTATACCACTTGTGGTCACCCATCCAAGTGCGGACCACGCTCGGCGTCGCTTTACTTGCGAAAGCGATAGCAGTGCGCACTCTCGCCGGGCCACCGAGCTCCTCGTCTATAATGCGTATCACCGACTGCTAGAAATAAACCTCTTGTTGTTTGACGCTTTTGGAGAAAATTCTGGAATACGGTTTGTTACCGCTTCTTCTGTACTTGCACTTAGGAAGCGGCAGTAAACTTAGCTGTACGAGTATGTAAATGATCTGAATACAACATTTACCTATTAAGGGTCCCCCGACCCTAGACCAAAATACAACTTTCCATACAAACGTAGTCTACGTTTTATTTCAAAACGACATGTCCGATTTGGGCAAAATTTTGTAATTTCAAAGATATTGCCATTATCTAGGTTTATAACTAGTTTCCGACAGTAAAAATATGAACTTGAAATAGAATATAGTGTTTTATATCACTTTTGACCATTAGTATGGGAAACTTCTAAATCGTTATATTTTCTTTCCAGTTCATAATTTTACTATAGAAAACCAGTTATAACCCTAGATAATTGCAATTTATTTACAATTACCAATTTTTACCGGAATCTGACATGTGGTTTCAAAATTAAACGTAGACTACGTTTGTATGGAGAAGTCTAGGGTCGGGGGACTCTTAAGAATAAGAAATCGAAAGAAATAACAAAATTGAAAATTATCAAGTGATACAAATCCAAAGATAAATACATGTAATTGTAAATGATTTTTGACTTTTTTTTCTGCGTCATTCGTATCATTCAACCTCAGGCCTTAGATTACAATAGGTCACAGTAAAACTCATAAATTAACCAAAAAAAAAAATGGATGACTCAAAAGAATTCCAAAGTACTGGGGACATTATGATGTTAGGTGTGGAATGCCATTATTAAGCAGCCAAGGTCACTTCATGAACCGTGAACACTGAACACCGTATACGTAGGGCGTGGTTTGCCCGCCTTGCTTGCAGTTTCACTGGAAAAATCGTTACGTTGGAATAGCTGTTGAGATAAATCCTTACCAGCGGAAAACGGCGCAATAGCTTATAGCCAAACTGTGTAACGTGTATTGTACTGCAGGTACCGCATATACCTCGTTTTTTTACTCTAAATCTATGATAAGTACACTTTAGTGTACAATCTGGATAAATCATGAAGCTGAAGGGTTCCCTTAATAGAAAAGTCAATACGGAACCCTAAAAATGGCAACTATTTTGTCTAAGTTTCAAAGACAGTAGACTGACAAATCAAAATATGAAATGTTTCAAACGGTTAATTTGAACCTAATAAAAGTACAGTTTAGTTTATTTGCTAAGCAAATTAACAAAACCCCCGAAAAAAACGAGCACGTCATCTAGTGATGAGTAGCAGAACTACCGTTACGACTTGATATCCGATGCGCCACCTATTTTGTCAAGGGAAATTTTTAAACCCCAGTAAAAAAACTTCTGGATTTTCATCAAGCGTAGCTTAGAACCACTGCAAAGAAAATTGCTTGAACATTAACACAACTGCATCGAAATCGGTCCATCTGTTCGAGCGCTACGATGCCATAGATAGACACACATAGACAGACGTAAGCGACAAACTAAACACCTTTCTTTGTCGGGGGTTAAAAGTGAGCGTTTTACAAGACTGTAGCATAGAAGGTTTTGTTAAAAGAGTTTTGACCTTGAGAGGGCTCGTAAGCCTGACGTCAGCCCTCTAGAGGGAGGGTCTCGGCCCCTCCGACCGATCCGACTGGCCAGCAAGTACGGAGCTATCCAAATTGGCATATTTCATACGCCTACCCGCAGAGGGGAAGGTCCATTGAGCCTGGGTACATTAGGTCTCTGCATTGTGTCGGTAAGAGATGAATGATTACGTGACTTGTGGTTTCAATTGGTCTGTGCTTGATTACATACTTGGGTTTTTACAAGGTTTTGTAGATACTGCAGATTGATTCTCTATAAACTGAGATGAACTAGAGTCGTATTTTCTTACAAAATTTAAGATTTCAAGCCACTTATGATCTATATCACATGCGGGGCGATCTGGTAGGCACCCTGCAGATTTGTAAATATCTCGTCTGACTGGGGAACGGGAGGCGGGGAATGACGGAATGTAGATGTAATCGTTTTTTTAAGAGATAAAAAGGAACTATGCTATTTTTTTAAATAATATTTATTGGTTTTCATTGAGCACAAGAATAAAAGTATCAGCTAGTAGTCGTAGTTTTTAAAAAATATTACAAAAAGAGGTTACTTTTTTATTTTTTTCGAGTTAAATTTGTTAGATCATATACTGAATGCAAATTTGACAAGACTAGATTAAAACACTATTTTCTATGTTAACAAATGGTTTTAAAAACTCAAAAGCTCGGCCCACCAGGCCTTAAATTCAACAGAACCGGTCTCGATTTTGTTATTAGGCCAAAAAGGTCTGCAAGCCGATAGAATCCACTGAATAAAACGTAACGTGAAATCGATAGGGTTTCGAACGATATCAAAATTAATTGATTCCGATAAAGTAAGCAGCTATTGTGGGATATTCCCGAGGGTAGATTAGGGAGGTTTCGGAAATTAACTTCTTTTCCTGCCTCAATTTCCTTCTTATTGAAACCAAACAAATGTTAAGCTTACTAAGTCAAGATATGACGTTCGTTATAAATGTTATAATGTAAGAAGTTGGGTTTTTGTAATGAACACGGTTTTTAAATTTATGAAAAATCTTTTAAATTGAGTATTTAATTTATTTACTTATATAGAATTTGACACCCCACACAATACCTAAATGTTTCTTTAATTGTTAGAGTCCCGTCTCTTAAGAATAACGATAGAAGTGTAGTACGTCATACGGCAAGAAAAATAGGTAAGACCATAATTTGGAAACTTTATTCTGTTTTTGCGCGCCTATAAAAGAAGCGTAGAGTTATTGCTCTACTCTCAACATGTCAGGGTCAATTTTAAAACCTCTTCTTTAAGCAGAACCCCAGTCCGCTAGCTTAAAATATATAAGGTCTCATATATTTCCGTTTCTTCCAAAGACAATTTCCCCTCTACATATACATAGTATGTGTTCGATACAATACTGTCTCTATGGTAACTATACAATACAAAAGATGTGATATCAACTACTAACATATTCACGTCATACGCTATCGTACACTGACAGGTACAGTACACGTGCCCTTCTGATTTTATCAGCCTGCCTACGTCACTACCCTCGGCCCGAGCCCTTCCGATAAAGGAGCCAGGAACAAATTTGATTATTCCACTACAATACACAAAACCCCTGTGAAGAGATGATAGACTCTGACATTGAATAACTTGCTATTTACAATATGAATTGTTTTGGTGAATTATCAATTTATTATAGAACTCGCTACTTAACTGTGATACCTAACGTTACAAAAACCTTTTCCTAAGATCTACATTTTACGTTAAACGGCATTTTTGCGAACTGTTTTTGTTTTTGGAACTCTTTGGATTGTATTTTTAATTATATTATTTTTACTAACCTATTGTTTCTGGAGAAGAACATGATGTCATTTTTATGTTACATCAATACTAAAGTCTTCTGTAAAACAATATTGGTCACATAGAAACGTCGAATTTTCTCCTTTTTCCTTATACAAATTCGAACCGTTAGCGCATCCAGTAATTAAAAAAATGACATCATAATCCGTCCAGTGAAGACTTTTTCACTTTAGAGTAAGAATTCTATAAATTGAGCATAAATTACGAGGCACTAAAGAAGAAGCAATATTCATTGATTATATAACACTTAACAGTGACATTGAAATAACTAGGCCGTTACTCAAAAGGAATCAATTAGTTGTAAACAAACATGAATCAATGAATGTTCATTCATACAAATCAAACTGATAAAGGCTCGTTGCGCGTGACCATCTTTTATTGGACAGTGGATGTGCATATCAATTGATGTAGTGACGGCGAACGAGAGCTAACAAATAATTGTAGTGAACTACACACTTGCCTTTCAGTCCTTAGGGTTGTCACGGAGTACAATACGTATTTTTAACCGACTTCAAAAAAGGAGGAGGTTATCAATTCGACTGTATGTTTTTTTAGTTTTGTTTTGTATGTATGTGACGCGATATCTTTGGCAACCGTGGACCGATTTTGATGATTTTTTTTAAGCCCTTACTCCCAATTTGGTCCTATATTTATTTGTTGAAAACACAATGAAGAACTTTGGAGATATGGAAGAAACTCCTGAAAAAAATTGAAGTTTTAGTTTTTTTTTTGTTAAAAATTTAATTATTTTAAAGATTTTTCCAGTCACAGGTTTTCTTCAAAATTTTCTTCTATGAATGTTAATTTGTGAGTTCCTTCCTAAAGCTATCTTTAGGCTCCATTATGAGACATGCTCTATAATAATAGACTGGCTATTGCATTGTAAATCAATCCAATTTTTATGTGATGCATAACTACAACTCGACCAAATACGGAAAGTAAGTAGGTCACATTTAACTCGCAGGATTTGATTACAAAAAAGATACCGGCTCTGGAAAGACTAAACAAGACCTTAAAATAATCACAATATGTTTTAGAGTATCATATAAAAGCCAGTGTTAACAGATTCACAGAAACAAATAGCTAATGACATTTTTGTTAAATTTTATCGGTACGCAATAAACTGCTGTGTCTGTGTTCAAAATGTGTGCTATTTAGTTGTTAAATTTTATCGGTAAGAAATAAACTACTGTGTTTTGTCTATGTTCAAAACTTGTGCTAACCTTTAAACGAAAAATGATAGATTTATAAACTTTACTACAAAACTAAACCCGAATGTGATAGCCCTGACTTGTGGCTTGTGGCAGCGATGCTGTCTGCATTGCAGCTGAACCACGATAGCGCTATCTGCAATGTGAATGAATTATTTGAAGAACGATTCATTAATTATTCGCTACTGTCATTAATTAGATAACGAAATTCATAATCATTCATTGAGATATTATGGATATTATATTTCCGTAGTCAATTTGACTCTTCTGGTCTGGAATAAATAATAACCGGTCAAGTAGTTCTTACATAAAGTATTAATTAGCCGTTTGGTTTCCGGCAGAGTAGAATAGGGCCACTCCAAGTCTTTCCGTGGATGTCGTAGAAGGCGACTTGGGAAATACAAGCTGAACAAACTTATAAACATGATGAGACCTCTCCAACCCGTCGGGCTAGCGTGGAGAGTGTAGGCCAAACCCTCTGGCTGCTCTAGCCAAGTATTGTTCTAGCAGTACAGAGAGTGTCATGCTTCTGCGGTGAAGACTTAAAAGACCAGATGATGAAAGTATTCATCTTTTTGTATGACTGAATTTTTTTGGGGGGAAATAAAAGCATTGTTTAATCTTTTGGGGGGGATATGTTGTGGGTACTTAATTTATAAATAAATATTGTGAAGGTAGACATAAGCTTTTGTTCAATGAACCAGTCGTCGTTCATCTGTTGTTTTACTACATTTGGTTTGTAAATTTTTAACTAAATTATTTAAATAAAATTAAACGGTGTACCTACAGCTACATAAATAAAATAAGTGAGTACATATACATATCATTAGACTATGGTGTACCACTCTATTTTACGTACTACCTCGAAGTTTAGGTAAATACGCACTATAATATCCGATATCTGTTTATGACATGTATAACGAGAATCTATAGAATATTATCGATATAGGTACCAACTTGTAGAGTCACCGGATCGGACGTCCCTTAGTTTGCTTATATTAATAACTTCACCAAAGGAAATAACAAATTACATACTGATGTTTATCTATAATGGCGAAGATGTGTTTGATAATTAAACTTTTTTGTTTCATCATTAACTTTCTCATATTAAGAGGCGGGATTAAATAACACGCTTTATTTGTGGCGCCTACTCTTTGTTTTTTGTCTATTTGTGTTCGTGCACATCTGTTGATGCAAGCCAGTGAAAGTAGCTCTGACATTTCGCTGCTAGTTCTGAGTTATATTTATTTATAGTCCGCAATGAAAGTAAAATGGTGCAGGATTATCAAATGGCAATATCAAATGTCAAATGTCAGGCAGTATAAATTAGATGAGAGAAACCTAGGTCAATTTACTCCTTATGTTAATAAGTTTGTTTGTAATGAACCTTCACACCATTGCCAGTTTGTTAATAAAATCTAATTACCAAAGTGACAGTCTGTTCAAAAAAACGTAATTATTACCAAAGTAATAATCAGTTGGTTAAAAAGAACTTATATTAGGTATATAAAATTTCAATTTTATACCCAACTTTTAAGTTGGGAAACTTTCAGAAATTATTTGTAAACAACCTTTACCAAGTTCTTTGTAATTTGTTACTTTCATAAGATTTTTTTTCAAAACGCTATAAAAATAATTTAATTACCCTAGGACATGCAAAATTAATCTATGAAAATAATTAAATTTTCGTGAAAGCATTTTAGAGCGGATTCTATTTCTGTAGGGAAGTTTAACATATTATTCTGTGCGTAGGTTTTCGTCGCGTCGTCGCAGCACGATTAGCCACAGCGTAACCAAAATAAATCGATCGGTTACCAATACGGGCGCGCCTGTAACAGGTGGAATTTATATTTGGGCGGCGTATCGCAGTTTACACCGTTTCAGGGCTAGTATACTGATAGTAAATTTCAGCGAAAACTTGCTCTTTTTCCCTCAAAAAGGTACGCTTATGCACTTCTGCAACGTAACTTTTTGCTTTCGCAAAGGTAAACAAAGATTTGTTTAACGCTCTCAAAGTATGTAATTGTTTAAACGAACAAATACACGATATTGGAGTACTAAGGGACAACCTACTAAACGAGCGAGCGACATGCCCAAAATCGCTTTATGGTGACAGATGGCAGAATGAAAATGGTGCCACTCCTTTTCTATTCTACTTAAAGATATCAACAAAAAGAAAAAGTTACTGAGTGATAATATGATTCTTAAAGCGTGACTTGGTAATTAGTATTTATTGCATGACACTGCCTTTTGACATTTACGAGTAACCTCCTTGGTCTTTGACTTCATATACGTTTGCATAGATGGATGTGGTGGCAGATTTTTATCACAAGTAACTCAAATTAAGAATAAATAAGCAACGGAATGAAAAAGGACTATCGGAACTAACCGCATGCACATGAATCAGAAATCAGAATGAAACGAGTATTGTCTCTCGTTGTAATCATGGGCCGTCTGTCTGCTGGAATAATGTAAATAAATGGGCGAAGGGCTGTCCAATTGCCCCCGTAACCCGCAATAATGCCGTGTGAATCCGGATGGCTTAATAAATGCACCCATAGCCAGAAACTGAATAAAAGCGGTACCGATAGCGTGTCAGGAAAGCGTGCGTGACCACAACAAAAGTACCTCTACTCCACATTTAAAATAATGTACGCATTTTATACACGCCATGTAGATGTAGATACTGATCTAGTCTGTGTAAAAATATAAAAACAAATTGCTTATTTTTTTCTTCATTTTTGAAATGGTTTGGATAAAAATTGTGAAGATTACATAAAACGACCAACATTTGCCTGAAATATCCCCTATGGACGCTAAAGATACTTAAGATTAATTTAATTTGATTAAAAGATTCGTTTCGATAATCATCATATCATAAAGGTGCTTCCGAAAGGTCAAAATCATTTCAATACCTTCGCAAAGTAGCAAAAAAGAAGGAAAATGCCAAAGAATAATAAAAACAAAAGCCAGCTTTGTTCGGAGTCGTAAAAATTAAAATTCTTTTCTCATTTTTTAGAATTCGTTTTTCTAATTTTAAATCTGCGCGTGTCAAGGAAAGGCATCGCCCTCGTTGCGTGAGAGCATATTGTTTGGCCGTCCATCTAGGTTCGGACGTGTCTGTGTTTGCCTAGGATAGACAGACAAGGCTGTTGCACTATGATTGGCTATTTTATTGCTGTTTGTACAACTGTGTAATGCGATTACTGACATTTGTAAACTGTGGTCAATACTGAATTTTACAGAGGTTAATCTAGACTCGCAAGTGTTTTTAAGAAGGCCTCGAAATAAGACTTCTTGAGATCCTTTAGGTCGAGACTTCCCCTAAAAACCTAAAGTGAATGAAGCTCTGTTTTTTTCAAATAAAGATAAGCTATAACTCTATATCTTTCACGTGATAAAACGAAATGCAATTGGTTCTTTGAATAGGTACCTCTTATTAGCACTTATTAGGTTTTTAGGCTTCGGTGACTTGACTAGTGTTGCCCTTAATCTATAAGTATATTACTCGATATTGATTTCCTATTCATATAGGTAGCACTATAACCGTAAAGTTTTAGTTCTCTCTGTACTTTTTTTCGGTGTCCGCTTACTTATAAAAAATTACGAGTAATCAACGGTACCTTTTCTGCTTATCTCGAAAATATCACTTAACAGTTATTCCAGTATAATGCCAGTGGAAAAACTGTCATGTGATAGTGATGGGTGTAAACCATAGGCGTAGACCAGGGCTGTTACGAATGTGAAATTCTCTACATTGAATGTGCGAATGCGAATACGAATGTTAAGGCTGCGAATTGCTAATGCGAATGTAGAAATGAAGTACCCATACTGACGACCAGAGGTCCTGGGTTCGATCCCCGGTCAGGGCAAGTTGGAAAATGGCCTTTTTCAAATTTGTTCTGGGTCTTGGATGTTTATCTATATGTATATGTATTTGTTATAAAATATAGTATCGTTGAGTTAGTATCCCTTATCACAATTCTCGCACTTACTTTGGGGCTAGCTCAATCAGTAATTTGTCCCTATATATTTATTTATTTATTATTTATTTATTACAAAAAACATACATATGAATTAATAATCACTCATTTTAATAAAAAATATCGTCAAATTTAACATTCATTACGCGGTGCCATAATGAGAATCTGTCTAATGATCCAATAATAGTTTAAAATACTATAAACCATATGGTTACTGAGCAATTACAGCAGACTGCAACTGAAAACAAACCAAGCAATCACAAAAAACTCACGTGAAATAAACGCTCGGGCGACAGGCATGACATGACCTGCACACATTTACAAAACATTCGCATCGATGGATGCAAGCCGCTCTAGATCGGTCATTTTGGAAATCTTTGGGGGAGGCCTATGTCCAGCAGTGGACGCTGTGCGGCTGAAATGATGATGATGATGATGATGATGCGAGTGCGAATGTCGATGCGAATGTTTAAAATGATGCGAACCATTCGCATATGCGAATGCGAATATTAACATCCCTAGTAGACAACGATCAGTCGAGACGAATGCGCCGATCGATAGTAGGTTAGCGGGCTGTTTCCCTGTAAAAGTATAAACAAGGCGGTCGTAAACCAGCCCGAATTAGCTGACATCCGCGCACGATGCTAGATTATCTGTGGAAAGTACGAGTCCTTTCGCTTAGGCCTGCCGGTGAGTCTGAGAAACGGGTTTGGTGTGAGATGGCTAATGGCTTACATCGAAATTAATGTTAAATGAACATGGGTAGAACTATATATAACACAATACACATGAAGATGAATCTGCATATCGAGGGCTTTTACCTGCCATAAGTATAACGATTTATACAGAAACTGTTTCAAGTATAGACTCTATAAATTATACTGAGCAAGTTTAAATTTTTCTGTATGTATAAGTATGTACCGTAACTGTATTTTTTTTTACCGAACTATTTTAAAATGTTTGTTTCTTTTGTAGGACGAAGCGCAATTGATTACTATTTTTTTTGTATTTCGCTACACGATCATTCCGACAGGCTTTCGTTTCATCAAAGATCTGCGGCAGTAGGCGCAGACGCCTTTTGCCACGAACAAGTCGAAATAATATTATATTTCGGTCTTTATTCGCGACCGCCCATTCTAATTAGATTGCGTCGCAGCTTCCTTCATAGTATATACCTATTTCATTTCAGAATTCCGTACTTTGTAAACACTAGATTACAGCCTTTTTGATAAGTAAACGAATTACAAACTTTACTGGACAAAACGGCATTCACCACACCCTTAATACGATAAAAATTATATGCTATACCATTCAGGAAGCTCGTGCGTGTTCTTTGCGTGTTCCATTTGGCTTCGTCGTTAATTTCTGATTACAATAGAACTTATAATATAAATACTTAAACCTTGTTTCCTTTTGTTAATGAGTTTTCCATAGAAATCTGATACACTGAGCTCAAGTTCCGAAAAAATAGAAAAAATAGATAAGTATGTACTTAAGTACAATACTCTCTAATATCTTTGTCATTTTGTAACAGAGTATAAACGCATGATGACAGGTAAAATGGACTCTCACCAGGCCACAAACCTCCTCGTACAATTATCTAACACTATCTTTTGTCTTACTATCGTTTGCTTCGTCTGTGTCGGAATAAATCACATGACACTAGGCTTTGGCGAAATTATAGGTGCAATTTAATTCCTAAACATTGTTTCGTTCAAATATAATAGCTACGATATTAAACTTTTGGTAGAAATTAGCGAAGTCGCAACAATCCGAACAAGTGGAAACTCGAAGCCACATAAATTAATTTAGCTCGTGTGAGCTGACCGCGGTGAAAAGAGCAATTTCGTTGTACATAGTAGTGAAGCTGGCGCCACAGTAGTTGCGGTAAATAGCGTCGATGTGTGAGTATGTGGCATGTATAGCTCTTACAATATCGACTATTATAGAAATGGTAAATTTAATGGTATAATAAAACACAGACGACAGTTCGCGACACCAGTCAGCAACCGTTGCGCAGTTTGTGATGCAGACGGCGACGGTCGGAGCGCATGCAGAGAAGAATACTCTTTGGCACTCCCAAGCCTCTCCCACAGGTGTCGTAAGATGCGAGGCACGCGTATTAGACAAGAGGCAGTAGCGCGCCAGTGCGTAGACTATATTCATCTATTGTGATCACCAACTCGCCTGCCTAGCATGGTGATTATGAGCAAATCCTGCCATTTTGGGAAAGACCCTTAGCTGTGGCCTGTCAAGAAGAAGAAAAAACCAAAATTAGAACCCAGTTTTTATATTATTCTCCTCCGCCATGCCCGTTAGTGGAACACCAGCTTAGTTTTCCTTGTTCGGCTTGTTTCTCCACTTGTTCTCGAGGAGACGTTCCGTGACGTCATCAGATAGGCAGCCGACTGGAACCAAGACAATGCCCCATGACTGCCGGCTGGCCCCATGGCGTTGCACTCTCCATGGTTTTGTAATTTGCCATTATATTTGTTCTTGCTTGACTTTTCGTGGTCGTGTTTAGTAAAAGAACTACTTCGCAGTCCAATAAAGGAAAGTATCCCAATCGGGATTTTATTACCAGCGATAATCAGAAAATGACAAGAAAGTAATAAAATTCTAAAGCGATACTGAAAGAAATGCAAAATAAGCCAAGTATTTCTATCGACGATATAACTGGACATCTGGACAATCTTCGTCTTGAGAATTTCAAAGCATGACTGCCTTGAAATTCTCGCGAAGGAGCGATTGACTATTAGAAAACAATTAAAAATTCATTGATATGCATAGCATTATTCAGTTTTGAGTTGCCTCGTTTAAATAATACATGGTTTAAAATATGCCTTCTGACAAATAAATAGTTAGGTACACCAATACAAATATTTAAAGCATTTTTTATTTATTTAAAAGCGACGTTCTTTTCGGTGGAGTTTCTTTCATTCCTGTTTAAGGCATTAAGTAGTTGTAATTTATGTGTGTTTTTAAGACACGTACGAGTATATCTAAAGGCAGATTGCGCATTGTATTTAAATTTTAAATAGGTAAACTAAGGAATTACATCACTCACTGACTCATACTATTGTTTCCAACAAAAAGTTCAATGTTTGTAGCTGAGGTTTGTGGTCTCATTTCAAGACTGACTTTAAGGAACAAAAGTTAGTCTTGGAATGTATTCGATTAGTTCGGTTCTTATCCAAAGAAGGCTTTTGAGACTGAGCTTAAAGTCTATAATACCATGCCTACCCATCGTCATACAAACATTATTATTTCATTTCCTTGCAACTAGATGGCGCTTTAAGGTAAAAATTAAAACATAAAAATCTTTTATAACTATTATTTAAATAAAGTAGTACTCTAATTAGTTAAATAAGACATAAATGAAGTGCAATATATTTTTTAAAAGTATATTCAACACTTTCTTCGTCACCTCTTTGGCTAGTCGTGTGTGCTGCCATCTCTGAGAGGCCGTCCTGCAACTCCCGTTTTGAGTGCTTATAGATTAGGAGGTCACGACAAATTTGGTAACGATAAGGGATATGGCTGACTCTGGTTTTATAGGATAAAGAGCACCTCTCTGATGCTAAATATGTTGGTCTGCCTGCGTGGAGTGGTTGCGTTACTTAGATATGGCGCCTGAAAAGTTGGTTATCGTGACCAAAAAAAAATGATAAGGGATATGGCTGACTCTTGTTTCACAGGATTAAGAGCATCTCTCTGATGCCAAATATGTCGGTCTGCCTGCGTGAAGTGGTTGCGTTACTTAGATATGGCGCCTGAAAAGTTGGTTATCGTGACCAAAAAAAAATGATAAGGGATATGGCTGACTCTTGTTTCACAGGATGAAGAGTACCTCTCTGATGCTAAATATGTTGGTCTGCCTGCGTGAAGTGGTTGCGTTACTTAGATATGGCGCCTGAAAAGTTGGTTAGCGTGACCAATAAATGATAAGGTAAATGGCTGATTCTGGTTTCACATAATGAAGAGAACCTCTCTGATGCTAAATATGTCGATCTGCCTGCGTGAAGTGGTTGCGTTACTTAGATAGGGCGCCTGAAAAGTTAGTTACCTGGACAAAAAAAGAAAATTATAAGTTAAATGGCTGACTCTTGTTTCACAGAATGAAGAGCACCTCTCTGATGCTAAATATGTTGGTCTGCCTGCGTGAAGTGGTTGCGTAACTTAGATATGTCGCTTGAAAAGTTGGTTATTGTGAACAAAAGAAAAAAATAATAACGTAAATAGCTGACTCTCGTGTCACAGAACAAAGAGTACCTCTCTGATACAAAATTTGTCGGTCTGCCAGCGAGAAATGGTTGTGTTGTGAAACTTAGATATGATGCCAAAAAATTTGGTTATCGTGCGTGATGAAAATATAATGATAAGGTAAATGGCTGACTCTAGTTTCATAGGGTGAAGAGTACTTCTCTGATGCTAAATATGTCAATCTGACTGTGTGAAGTGGTTGCGTTACTTAGATACAGTAGCGTGCGTTCATACAAACACATGAAATTGTCTACCCAGTGTCACCCTAATATTGATGCCGTAGTTCACAAATGTACTAACTACAAAATTTTCTATTTTACTTTTTTAGTACCAGATAAATTAACTCTTTCTACCAAAAACATAGTGTTACAGTTGTACTTTTTAAGATTCCGGCGTTAACGGAATTATATTTTTATAAATTCAGTCTTTAAGTATTGACTGATTTTAACAAAATTTCAAAGTCTGGCGTATCATACGCATTTATAACATTTACACACGTGTTAAAGTTATGCAAGTGCATAATTTGTTACCAATTATTTGATGGTGCCTTCACCGATTTGGAAAATTCTTTTATCGAAATCGGTTGTGTAGTTTAGGGGTGAAGTGTTTTTTAGTTTTGAAAATTTTTAATTATTTGCCTGTTAACATAATGAGGTTTAGTGCACAAATCGACTAAAGTTTATTTTACTATTTTTTAAATTAGACAACTATAATACCACAATTTTTGGATATAATACGCAGTCAAAGGAACTCTTGAATAGACGTGAAATTATGTAATATACCATACCATACCCATATCTAAGTAACACTAGCACTTCACGTAGGCAGTCCGACAAAACAAACAAGACTTCACCGACAAATTTTGTATCAGAGAGGTACTCTTTGTTCTGTGACACCAGAGTCAGCTATTTACGTTATTATTTTTTCTTTTGTTCACGATAATCAACTTTTCAAGCGACATATCTAAGTAACGCAACCACTTCACGCAGGCAGACCAACATATTTAGCATCAGAGAGGTGCTCTTCATCCTGTGAAACCAGAGTCAGCCATTTACCTTATAATTTTCTTTTTTTGTCAAGGTAACTAACTTTTCAGGCACCCTACCTAAGTAAAGCAATTACTTCACGCAGACAGATTGACATATATTTGGCATCAGAGCGGTGCTCTGCATTCTGTAAACCCAGAGTCAGCTATTTGCATTACCATTTTTTTGGTCACAATAACCAACATTTCAGGCATCATATCTAAGTTACGTAATTATTTCACGTAGGCAGACTGACATATTTAATCACAAAGGTGCTTTTCATCCTGTGAAACTAGGGTTAGTCAATTACGGTATAATTTTTTTATTCACGATAACCAACTTTTCAAGCGACATATCTAAGTTACGCAACCACTTCACGCAGGCAGACCAACATATTTAGCATCAGAGAGGTGCTCTTCATTCTGTGAAACCAGAATCAGCCATTTACCTTATAATTTTCTTTTTTTGTCCAGGTAACTAACTTTTCAGGCGGCCTATCTAAGTAACGCAACCACTTCACGCAGGCAGATTGACATATTTAGCATCAGAGAGGTGCTCTTCATTATGTGAAATCAGAATCAGCCATTTACCTTATCATTTATTGGTCACGCTAACCAACTTTTTAGGCGCTATATCTAAGTAACGCAACCACTTCACGCAGGCAGACCGACATATTTAGCATCAGAGAGGTGCTCTTCATCCTGTGAAACAAGAGTCAGCCATATCCCTTATCATTTTTTTTTGGTCACGATAACCAACTTTTCAGGCGCCATATCTAAGTAACGCAACCACTTCACGCAGGCAGACCGACATATTTGGCATCAGAGAGATGCTCTTAATCCTGTGAAACAAGAGTCAGCCATATCCCTTATAATTTTTTTTTGGTCACGATAACCAACTTTTCAGGCGCCATATCTAAGTAACGCAACCACTCCACGCAGGCAGACCAACATATTTAGGATCAGAGAGGTGCTCTTTATTCTATAAAACCAGAGTCAGCCATATCCCTTATCGTTACCAAATTTGTCGTGACCTCCCGTTCTATTACGGGCTCTCCAATCGTTTCTATGGCGTTGGGCATCTGTTACGTTAGTAATTATATTATCTTTGATAATACTAAAACTTAGTGAACCATAGAAAAACCTCAAGATAAATTACACAAAGTCGGTTATAGGGACTATGGGTAGAAACTGTTGTTGTATACGCGTAGATGTAAAGTACTTACATGAAAAAGCAATATAATTATGTGGGCTGACAATGATGATGATAAATAAAAGTTTATCTTACTTGAACCTCCATCTGAAGATTGGAAACAACAGACAAAACCACAAACGAATTTCTGAACACCCTCTGGTGTACTTCTTGAGATATTTTCAACTTTACACAAGAGGGCCAATCAGGCACGTTTTTCCGCTATGAAGTTTGACTTTGTGGGTATTCTGCTGACTCTTAAATTTAAAACAATTCCAAATCTTTATAATGAATTTCATAATGGAATGAAATTCTAATAATGGAAATGTTTCATGGTTTAATATATGACAATTAAGTAGGCAGGTAGACCAATATGAATATTTGAGGCATTTTTTTTTTAAATTTAAATCCCGGTTTAAGGCATTACGTAGTTGTAATTTATGTGTGTTTCTAAGGTGGTGACTGAGAATGCTGATGGATGTATATATTAGGAGAAATTCTACATTTTATTAGTTTTCATGTTTTACTTCATAAAACCCGTGCTTTTTACGATACTGCATTACTTACTATTGACTAAATAATCATGAGATTTTAATAGCTAAGTCCTTATGTTGTATAATTTATACGGCAATTTCGAGGCGCCGTCCCAAAATATATACGACTAGTCTACTAATTGCCGCTATTATGCTTGCAACTACTGCCCCCGGGCTGGCTCTAATATGATTCTCAAGTTGTAATAAATCTCATGTAAAAACCTTGTCACGGGGACATGATTGCAATTGTGAGAAAATTTTAAAACGTATGCCATTTGACATTCTTTCTTTTCTTTTACTCCTTTTCTCTTCTGCTCTTCATGTCCTTCTGATTTATGTTCTAAAGTCTCCTTTTTTTATAATATTTAAACACCCACCGTTCGAACCTATTAAAAGTAATATTTAGGTAGTCTGTAGATCTTTTAACAAATCGAATAGAGTTATTTTTCTTCCTCTTCATATTCGGAAAATGCGGTTTATTAAATGACATAAATATTTACAGATCAACTAATAAATAAATAACTAAACTAAAAACTAGATCTTTACTTTGATCCATTTATTTCTTGCAGTCATGAACCTTCGTTGTCCCTTGAAAATTGCAAAAAAATAGTTTCTCAACAAATACAAGAATTTCTTTATACAGCTACCATTAAAAATAATAGTACTTAGTACATTACAACTGGTGCATCGTCGGCCGGAAGGCATTACGTGACCGGCACTGCTGCATCTGAGGATAATGCGTGTGCCAGTTATGCCAAGCTGCGCCATTATTAATATCAGCACGGAAAAGCATTCTACATTGCGAAAAATGCTTTTAAAAAATTACCACGATTAAAAGTTTCAAGTCTTTTAGATCTTCTCTTTTAGTTTTTTATTTCTTAACCCTTTCAGGTCATTTGTTTTTGGCGACCAATTCGACACACCAAATCTCCTGGTTTTCATAGTCGATTGAGTAGTCTACGTCGCGGCGCCTAAAGACGCTCATCTCTTACATTTTCGTTTAAAAAAATAGAGGTGTTATAAGTCTGACGCTAATGTATGTCGATATGTCTGTAAAAATCGGTTCAGCCATTAGTTATTGGGGGTTAACGCTTGAAAGTTGCACTTATCACTAGATGGCGTTTTTGACAGTCCGGGGTGATTTTAATTTGCTTAGCAAATGAACTTGTCAACAGAGTAAATATTCTGTCACATGTCACGTGTAGCACAAAGGTTTTCTATTCGAATGAGAGAACTTAAGAGCTTTGGAATCTGTAACATATTAAACATAACATTTGTTGCCAGATCGTAAAATGACAATAATTTACACAGCTGCGCAGTAGAATAGGAACCGTCCTATCTGGCACCGACTGAACATAAAACATCTCATAATCCAGGTAACCGTGGATAGATGGCGACTGGAAACGAAATCTGACATCCGGAACGTTAGATTTATCGTGAAGACTTACCTCAGCCATATGTGGAAGTGGTGGTATACATAAAAGAACAGGCAGTGGATCGTTATTCCTGCTATTGGTATTTGGCGTAAATATGTAATGAGTGGGACCCATGTCCTGCGTTTTATATGGTGTTGTCTTCCGTATTTGGGTTCGTCTTGAATTACATATTGGTTACGATTGCGCCTAAATACATTTCCGTACTCTTTGTGTATATGAAAAGTTTTTTTGTAAAATCAATGGGATTTTCTGTTTGATATGGTAGCCGGGTATTTCAAATTCCTACAAAGTTATTATTTAAGCATTGATAAGCATTGACTATGGGAAAATAGTTGATTTTAAATATAATCACCTCATCTATCATGTGCTGACTTACAAAAGATATAAAAGTGGGTTGTGAGTTTCTAAGAAACATTAATATCACATTTATCATATTTGAAATTAACTAGAACACCTGCTTCTTTTTGGTGACTATAATGAACTCGTCTAGACATGGATTGAGCAGAAATTGAAAGTGGTTTACAGCACAATGAATGTTCTCTATAATTGTTTCTTTTGTATAATACGCAGAGAAAAGAGATGATAGCAATTTGTAACGCATGCCGGCTGGGCGGGCAAGACTAGTACATTTGTATTTTTGTTAATAATTAGGCAAATGAGCTGATTTTACTTATTTATAAGTGATAGTTAACGTTTACCGCGGGCTATGAAACCCTGCTGCAAACTGCACAAGGGAGCCAAACTCAGGATATCGAATCTGGAAAAATATTTGCACACCCTTTTTTACCTTTAGTATGCAATATAAGTCCTCAGAATTGAAAAATATATAAAAATCACTATAAATAATGGTGAGTGTACAAAATCATGTGTGCAGCCAGTACAAAGCTTTTTTGTAACCTTTCAGTAAGCAATAACGGTCCATATAATTTAAAAAAATGTGAAAATTTCATTAAAAAAAGGTAAAAGTCTGCAAAAAGCCTGACACGTGTCGTGTCTGTTCGGTCATTTGTGTAATGTAATCATGCTAATTGAAGGAAAATTAGCGACCGCGCCCTTTGCGTGTGACGAAACGTCCGATTTGACTGCCCTACTGACACGATACCGTTCTGCAAGTCTTCTCGATTTTATTACATTATTTTACAGAATTTTGTTTAACATAAATAAGTATTTTTACATTTTAATTCTGTAAAACTGGTTATTAGAATTATGTGCTCTGAAAAACAAATAGTTTTAAGTACCTATCTCAGACTTGTCAAATTTAAAGTAAAAAAAAAAAAACATTATAAATAAAAAGCGAGAAAAACACACTAAAACTTAACTATATCTAAAACTTAAAGTATTCTTAAAATTAACTGTGCTTTTAATCTATTTTAAATACTTGTAAGTAAGCAAATATTATGGCCCAGAATTATGGTTACGTTACATGAGTATTTAACAATACATACTTATTTAGTATTATTTACCTACAACTATTATACCTCTATGGTTGCCTCTGCATTTTATAATAATATAGAGTATTAATAAAGTGGAGTATTATAATGGATTACTAAAAATCCTTAGCTTTTGCGTTTAGTCCATCCATACTAATAATTATAATGAATATGAAGGAAGGTATGTTTGTTTGTCCGACCTTCTTTCATATTGAAACGGATTGTCGAGATTTTTTCATGTTTACATTTGATACAATATCAGGTCAAGCAAAAGCTAGTAAATACTTGTGCAGTTTCTGTACATTCTATTGGAGTAGGTATATGTGAAACTCCTGGAGTTTATAGGGCAAAGAGATTGTCCCATAAATCCCAATTTATTGATTCCTGCGCTCGTCTTGAGTACTAAATTACGTCACAGGGTCGTATGTGTCGAGATTTTATGGTTTACAGCTTCATCTCGAAGTAGAAGTCAAATATATCTTCATTATCATAGCATATTTGTAATATCTCTTAATAATCGTCACTTTGTTTGCTGACGTCATATGGTTACTTACAGCAGCAGTACCAAACTACACTGCAGCATTTTCTCCAAGGACGTCAACTCACAATTAAATTAATATTTAAATTTAATAAACGAGTATGTGGACATAGCATACATACATTGTTGGCTATGTCATAATTTAAATTTAGTTTTTAGAATGTCAAAATTTTGTAAATAATGTCATGTTGTAGATGCAGTATGTACTAAATACACCAAATTATGACATTTGCGAGTATACAAACCTTTGTTTGAGAGGGACCCGCGCCAAGCTCAAGCCAGACTTTTTGTCTTTAAGGTAATTGTCGGTCGGTCCTATAACAAGCCTATTCACAAAGTACAGCCTTTTCTTTAAATAAGTTTTTAATTTTTTGTCTGGTTTATCAATGACCAATTTTGGCAACTTATTATAAAATAGTATACAGTTTCCCATCAACGTTTTACTAACCATTTTCAGTCTTATAATACGGGGCAACTGGGTCATTCTTATTGCGTAACTTTCTATCGGTAAAATCGCTTTCTTTATTGAAAGAGGAAATATTTTTCCTTACATACATTATGTTTTCTGTATATATCTCTACTGTGATGTGAGGGTAAGGATATCTTTTTCCTCGAATAATTCTCTGAGTGAGTAGATTTGAATGATTATATAATTCATCGTGTTGAGACGTGTGAACATGTCTATTGGTGGCATTAAATCACTGAATGGGCCGAGGTCTTTTTTGACCTTCGTGACCTTGTTTTTTAAGGACATTTGACGTCAGGCTTGCGGCCAGTCTTAAAACCACAGACAAATGGTTTTAATAGTTCCGGCTTTTTTACTCCACTTCACACGATCTTTGGCATCGAATAGCTTGGTTGGTCATTGACAAGCATACAACTATCAAGGAAATTTCGAAAAGCGCACCCTGGCCCCCGAAGCAGTACATCTAAGGATGCCACCGGGAACTCAGTAAGATGAGAAGAGTGAATATGTCTATTCGTGCTTTATTTACACCAGTGAATGAGGCGAGGTCAGCAGTTGTGACCTTACGAGTATCTTTGTCGAATGGCAACTTTTCGTGTTTTTCCGAGAATGTTTTCCTTTTGTCCGGATTAATCGAGCGTGAAGATGGTTTTGTTTGGGTTTTGAGAACCTTCATTCACATAGTGAGTTTATTTGTGAGTTTTGCCAAGCGACCTTGTCTGTTCAATGTAAGATATTATTTTCTTACCTCTTTCATCACGCTCCCACAGAGGTAGATAGATACCTTGAATGGAACCTACGGGTTTATTGTCATCTGCTTGACTAGAACTATTTTGGAATCCACTCTGATATAACTGGGATCTCTAAAACACTACGTCCACCCTCGTGAGCTGTCTTATCATTTGCGATACTTCCATTAATTGTATCTATTTCTGTACCGACCATCAAAAATATAAAAAAAAAATATTACGCGAAATAAATTATTATGCACTGTGAGATTTGTAAGATACGGAAGATAAATCAAATCTCGCTCATGTTTACACGACAGATAACGCAACACAGCTCGTATTAGTCGTGACTTTGCACCGATTCCTCTATTTAACTTAGGGTGAAAAGGGTTTAAAGCAAATATGTTCATAACTTATTCCAGATCACGAATCACGTTCCGAGCTTTGTCGATACAATAAATCTTTGTTAGATAATATGAAAACCAACGAGAAGTTTGATAGCCCAGCTGACCACTGATTTTGTAGCTTCCAAGTAGGCAAATTTTGAGAGTATTGTCTCTTTCTTACTGTATGTGTTAGTAACAAATATTTATCCTAAATTTCAAAGAGATAAAGATCGCGTAACGGCTAAACGTGCCTACGGGAATTCGGATGTTTTACATGATTGTACGAGTAGATAGAACGTGACTAACTTGCATTCCCTAAGTCGCCTTCTACGACATCCACGGGAGGACTTGTAGTAGCCCTATTCTACTCTGCCGGAAACCACACGGCAAAACACAAAGTATTGCCTGAAAATATGTATGACACAAACGCTCTGGATGCTAACAATGCAATTAAACCATCGCCCACAAAGTTGGAAGCTCTACAAATAGAAATCACCAATCCCATTCGCTTCCCAGCATTTTAATTAAAGTTCGCCTGCATTGCATGTATAATTTAGTAGGATGCGCTTGTCTGGCGTTATTTTGATTTTTATTGTCCGCATTTGATACTTCGTGGGCAATTCGGTAAATTCTCCACGCAGTGCGTCTAATATCTTGACGTCACTCTGCAATCATCGGAATCAATCGGAAGTGTATAAGAAGCGATGGTAGTCAAGTGACATCAAGATACTTTATCTTCTTTCTACCTTATTTTTATAAAAGTTACGAGTTCTTTCTCTATCAATTAAAAGTTTCTTACAAAAGTCACGTCGATCGTTTCAATTTGACGTGGAAGATTGACATCAAACACGCACTTTCACATTTTTCATATTAGATAATGCATTTTGCTTCCTACTCAATATAACGTTTAGGTAAAATTGAGCATTGACGTTTTGATTTCTAGGCAGTGTGATCATTTGTTCCTGATTTTTCTTCTCAACTTATCCCTGGGAAAGAAAAAGAAAGTGGACTCGGCAGCACAGCTATTGTACTGTTCACATACAACCGGGAACGCGCTTAGATTATGGATGTACTGTGTTTAATTGCAAAAGTTTAGGGTTTCATAAAACAAACACAGCTTGTACACAAAGGCATGGACAAAAGTTAGTAGCAAATAAAATGGTTAGACCGGAGATGACCAAAATGCATCTGAGTGGGAGACCTCGGGACGAAATTGGGGATCCAGCAGATCGCAATAAAACTATTCCATCCTGCTATTCGGATGGCATACCGCACAATTTTGTTCATTGGCCTTATTGCTTGGTGCTCAAGTGTTTAATAAAACCGTTGTTATGGGTTTATGTTGCATACCTATATCTAGAGTACAAAATTACACATACATATCAATAATCAAGTCTGTGTTCCTACAATGTAGACATTTAGATAAGCTTTAGCCAGCGACTTAAAAGCCATCTTAGCGTGACGGTGGCTTGTTAGTTGAAGTGCAGACGAAAAAAATCAAAAGGGCTATAACTAGGAATGCAATCCGGACTATCCGTAATCCAAAAAAATCCGGATTTCCGTAAATTTTCACCCGACTTCCAAATCCGGATTTCAAAATCGAATCCGGATTTTCTGAATAAAGCTAATTTCAGACCACGCTATAATATAATAGCATATAGTATATAGCTCATAGCACAACAATATCGCGCTCCATACATTGTTATGGACACGTTCACATTGTACTGTAGGCTTACTATTGGCTCCGTGCGAAGTACGTGTTCAGGGTAATGTAATCTACCGCAGCGCCCATGGTGGCCAAAAGTAGCAATTATACAGGCGCTGTACGAAATTCTGTCAAAGCTGTCAAACAAACTATTGGAGATTTTTCAGTGGGATTTCGCATTATTCCTCAAAAAAAATGAATCATTATAAATGATTATTCTGTCGTAAACTACAAGAATACTGGAAGAAATGGCAAATGCAAGTTTTATCGATTCCCAACAGCAATTTGGAAACTAGAACAATGCGAGAAATGAATATCTGCCATCAAAAGAAAAAGTAACAAAATAACTTTATTTCTTTTGCAAATACTTTATATAATCCCTTATTAATCTAATATAATTACCTATAATTTAAATATTTACGTGGGTATTAACTAACCTCGTTAGTGTTTCAGTATTAATAAATCGCCACGGCACCCAAAACCACATGATGTAATCTGCGCGGGGATAATTTTATTTGTGGCAAAAAATCTGACAAGTCATCCCCAGTTATATATCGAAGATATTTCCAATCTATTATTCAAAAATAAATGAATCTGAAGCTTTATTACGTTACAGACGTTTTATGGAAAGGAGAAAGAAGAGAGAACTATCCAAAACCATACAAACCTACCGAACACATTTACTCATCATTACACTAATTTCGTGCAGAAAATAATATTTAGTTCATTACTAGCAATACACCATGAAATTTCACAGACTGATTATTTTAATAAGAATAAGTATTACGTTTGTAAGCGAGTAGGTGAGCACTCGCCCAATGTGTTCTTTTGTTACGTTTAATAATTTGACAAGGAGTCTATTTTTTTATTTATTTTTTATTTTGTATTTCGGAGTTTATTTGTAGGTACTTACGCGAGTCAGACTGATTATTTTAATAATAAGAATATCAAGGCTATAACACCAAAATTATGTTAATTTAAATACCTCTTATAATAAAAATTTTAAATGGTGGGATTTGATTTTCCTTTGTTTTCTATTTTAACATATTTACAGAAATATCATATTAAAAAATATACGTATTTGATTACATTTGTTTATTTTCATGAAAAATCCGTAAAATCCGGATAATCCGGAATGGATCAAAAATCCGTTCTTAAAAATCCGGATTTTAAAACAAAACGGATTTGCATTCCCTAGCTATAACTAGCTACTTCGCGAGATACCTGAGACTCGCCTATCGCGTCTGTTGATATACAAAATTATATTTTGAATCATCATCATCATCAGGTCTTTTTAGTCTCCACTGCAGAAGCACTTCTCTCTCTGTACTACTAGAGCCATACTTGGCCAGAGCAGCCAGAGGATTTGGTCTACGCTCTCCAGACGGCCAGACGGGTTGGAGAGGTCTCATTGATGTTTATAAGCTTTGTTTAGCTTGTATTTCCTAAGTCGCCTTCTACGTCATCCACGGGAGGATTTGGAGTGGCCCTATTCTACTCTGCCGGAAACCACACGGCAACTCAATTTTTAATCAATGTCTCGATAATGTCTGCTAAACTTACCTAAAGGTTAAAGTAGTCTTCCGCTGCCGAACCGTGCATAACTGCAGCCTACGTTTTGTCGGTAAGCAGGGGCCGGATATTGCACCGTGCGACGCTTCCATCACAGTCGACCTACTTGCTGTTAACTGTTCATTTTAATTACCTCATTTGTACTAACTTATTGTGAGGTTCCTTTCATTATGACTTATTTATTGCGGGATGACTTCTTTTATTGTGGGAGAGACGCCTTCGCGCCTTTCAACGAACAAAACAAACAATAGAGCGTTTTGCCATCGTCATCAGTGCACTGCAGTTTCTTTAAAAAAATATTATTCTTCACTGAAAAACGTGGTAGTCTTTCAGGGTCGCAAAATCCAACTGTTTTTTGTCTACTCCATATGACAAAGATGTGACAAAGTATAAGCTTACCTATAGATTACAAAATTTCTGGTACGGTACGGTTGGCTCTATTTTTGACCCCCAACAGAAAAAGATGGATATTATAAGTTTGACACCAATGTCTGTCTGCCTGCCTGTGGCGTAGCTGTCTAACGGATGAACCGAATTCGATGCGGATTTTTTACGTGGAAACAAGTTTCCTTGTAGTAGTTGTTAGCTATATTTGACGAAAAATTGATGATCCGTTATTGTTAAAAAGTTATTGGGGGTGAACTTGTCGCAACGAGGAGTCAAAAAAACAGTATGGGAAAATTGAAAAGTTAGTTTTAAACAAAATGGGATACAGGTAGGTAACAACCACAATGGCCTTTCCGATACGCCCGCTTCTATCAATGTTGACCTACTAACAGTAAATTATAATTAGCTACAAATTGTACAAATTCTACACGCCATCATTTTGACAGACTTGAAAAATTGGTGTTGGCTCGGCCACGGGGATTTGGTGCAGTGTGCGGGACAGTAAATAATAGTAGACCGTGACGTGATGTATTGTACTTGTTTGGGTGGTTTGCGATTTGTTTACCGCCTCCCAAAAAGGAGGAGGATATCATTCGTTGAAGACCCCTGGACCGATTTGGAAAATTATTTTTTGTCTGAAAGCAGGGATGTTAAGAAAGTCAAATGTTCTACATTCACAAACGCGATTATTATTGTAGACTGATCACCTGATTGTCCGATAAGTAAAATGATCCGTGCTTCGGAGGGCACGTTAAGCCGTCGGTCCCGGTCACTGTCTTTGACATTGGTCGTTAGCTAAAACCATGTCAGAGGCCTTTAAGGCGGTTTAAAAACTCTGACACTAGTGTTAGTCACTAACACACACGAGAAGAAGAAGAAGACAAACGCGAATGCGAATACAGTTTGGGCTGCGGATATAGACGAGAATTACAAAAAACATACATATGAATTAATTATTCAAAAATAATATGATAGATGTGTCAAAAAAGTAGTCGAAAATATAGACAATAAGAAAGTATTCAGAATATTTACTTACCATATGGTTGATGTTAAATTAACATGTCAAACATGTGAATGTAACTGACATAGCCTTTCATTGTTATTATCCTTATGACCTCCGATCTTATCTCATTACTTTGTTGTAAATGTCTACTTTACGAACGCTCGTAAAAAGTAGGTAATATTACAGGTTTTATCGCTTCAAGTGGTGCTATGGAAGCTATGTTGATGCTGCTTTGTGTTTATGGTGGTGTTGCCGTTTTTAATGCTGTTTTAATTGTGGTTTCATTGTATTTCACAATATCTGGACACTAGTTAGATACATTTTTATGGACTCTATTGGAGATATATGGACTTTTCTAAATAAAGTAAAACAATTAAAGTATACCTACCCAGCGTTAATCGAAGATTGGGTTTTCTATCACTCAATTTGAATTATTCTTCTGCAATATTTCACCAAAGCACTTCCAATAAGTAAGTTTTATCTTTACTCCTCCCACAATTAAGTTGTGGGCCTGATGGCTTTACCTCGTCAGAGATAAAGACATGATAATACATCTTAGTAAATATAGAAAATCTGATATTTACTGTACTCAAGTTACCAAAACATACATTGATCTGATTCTAACATTGTGACATTGATACCCGAAGGCAGGTAAAATAAGAATCTAATAATAAACATTTCTCTCTGAAATACACGAATCCAAACGAGCTATAAACAGAGACTTTGTAATGTCAAGTTCAGAAATAATCTAATGATGTAATAGATTACGCCTATACAAATCATGTTTGATATTTTGAAGTGAGCCAGGTTTGTCATGGCCACATTAGTCAGTCAGTGAAGTCAGGCATATTTATATGGTTATAAAGACTAGTTCACACGGGTCCAATAGGTTAGAAGAGTATAGTGCAAATAGTCTTTATATTGATTTTTAGTGGTTTGGGTTGTAGGGGCGTTTCGTAGCATTTTTATTACATCGGGAACCGCGATTTTAAAGATTTCTAATTTGTGTCTATCCGTATCATATAGCGTTCGTACTTTCCAAGATTTTAGCAATTTATAAAATAAACAGTTTAATAACATTCGACCCGGTAAAAATGTCATCTCATAATGTCGACAGACCCTATTTTGTTTTTTAGCCGATCCAAATTATTAATTCAGCGTTGTTAACAAAGAGTGCCTCAATAGTTACTGGTCATAGATGCCGTCCAACTCGGCCCATTACTAATGACATGTGTCCATCTGCTCACCAAAGGACTGTCCCAGCCAAATCGACTGATTTGAACTTTAGAATGGTTTTATGGAAGCTCAACACGCTACGCCAAAATATTTATTACCGCTAAATGCGTCATATTGCAAGTTATTGAGCATATTCTTCGAGGACAACAATTTTCTAGATAAATATTATGTTCCAGTTAAAAGCATCTAGTCTGTCATAACAAACATTCCCCAAATAAATCAGATGAACATTTTTCTAGGAATATGTAATGCCATGGAAAATTATTTTAACTAATTCTTTATTTCTTTATAATTTAATACACAGAAGATATTTTCTAAATTTTTACAGCTAATCCATGTATCGAGCTCACTGTCCCTATGTTTCTTGAGCTGATAGGGTCTTGAAAACTACATTACGTACTAAATTTTTAACCGTTCAAAAATGTGCCCGTGCATTTTTCATCAAGCAAATTTATTCAAAAATACATTCATAGCTTGGCATAGTTTAATTAAGAGATGTAGCATTCTTAAGAATTTGATATCAAAGCCGCAATCTGAATGTCTTACTTATCAAATCAATCATCACGATGAAAAATGGTGCCTTCCTCGTCTCACACGTGTCATAAATCACTGCCGGATAAATCGTTACCATCATCGATATTAAAACGATTAACGAACGTGCTATAAATGTCACTTTTTCGCGAATATATCCTTATTTTAACCAGTTTAGTCATAAAGGTAATAATAGTCTATAGTTCTAATTATCTTCTTAAGGTGCCTTTCCAACTAGTGAAGGTTGGCAATCAGCTTAGTGTAGTCTTTTTTTCTCTCGGTGGAATAGCTCAAAGGGCTTAATATCCCGGTCCATTTTTGGATGTTTCCTAGCCAGGATGTCTTTCTCCTTTCAACTTTTTTCCCAGTTGTGTAGAACAAATGTGGGTATTCATTTATCATTACTATTTACAGAAAGATAAATTTTCGGGTAAGGATAGAATTTTTTTATTAAAATTTGTGATTCTTGAAAATCTAAGGACACGGTAGAGAAAAGTATATTTCCATTAAGTAAAGAGCAGCATACTCATAAGTCAAGCATATCAGATTTATATCGTTAAGGAATTCTCTTGCACCAGAATAAACAAATTAGCTGCATAAATCAGACGAAACGTGATATACTCGTGGCGATCAACAAAAAACAGATGTAAATCAATATTAGCATTTAGTCAATTCAGTCTCGGCTGTGCAGATTTGAATAAATTAAGATGAACTGACAAGGACGTGGCCCCGCCTGCTGTCTGCTGGGGTCCGTTTATCAATCGTCTTTTAAATTGACAATTGTTTACTAAACTGCCCCGCGGAAAGAAATTGTCTTGCAAAAAGTTGACTGTAGTTGGTTGACTGTACACTGCAGTAATTTTGATACATTTGCTAAAATACTAATTTTCGTGTGCGACCTAAAAGCTTACTTCAAGCTTTTAGGTTGATTGCTAGGGTGGATTGAAAAGCGTTATTTGTCTCCTAAATCATATCCATTTCTTATTCGGTCTTCTATATTAAATTCGACATTTAGTTTCCAAGAGATATCGACTATTTCATACTAAGCATTGACGTTAGCTGAGCTAAGTGCATTGCCAATTTACTAGTGGCTGTAACTCCGGATATGGTGCCTTCCCTCGGGTGTGAAGTTGCAATATGCTTTGGAATTGAAAGCTCAATGATATGCTTACATCCTCTTATTTCACAAAGGATAATGGTTTTGGTGATACAAATTCCATCTAAGATTGCTTTAATGTTTGAAAGATATAGGCGACCAGTTTGAAAAATTAATTGCCTTCCAAATCTCCATAAACGCTAAAGGTGGAATTTTAACTTCGTTTTAAAATTTTAAGTTTGTTAAAAACAATGATATTCCTCACAAACTACCTGAATTTCACGGGGTCCAATATTGTCCTCGTTTGAAATAAATTATTTTTAAGGAAAGGGAGATGTCATTCAAAATTTTGTCTTAACCAAGCCCCAGATAAGGCTTCAAACTATTTCATAAACTACTGTTTACAGTTTAAAGTGAGAACGTGAAGCTTTTATACGCACATTTGCGAAAAACGGTCACTTTTGGCTAGTTTCTACTTTAAATGCCCAAGGTCATGCTAATTCAGTAGTAATAGTTATAAATGCAAACTGCTTATGTATTTCGGGCGAGTGATGTAAAGTATTACCATAACCGGTCTCCGAAACGTAGTATTCGGTTACGGTATGCTCGCGAAGATTGCATTGTGATGGTGTTCTGCTCTTTAAGCTCGCGGTTTTTGTTACGTTTTTTGGTGACCACTTTGTTATGACTTTGCAAGGTTTTGTTTTGTTTCAAAGTTGACTTGTTGAAGTCACCGAGTTTTACGGTTTTCGTCGCCGCTTTGTTCGAATAATAAAACTGGCTGGTTTGACATGTTTCCGTAGCAACAAAATAAAAATAAAACATTTTTCAAACCCAGATAATTAAAGTAAATCTTTGAATAACTCAAAATAATAATTTAATGATTTACAGACCGTTTCGATGGATATTATGTTAGTCTTCCCATCCCATCGTGTTGCTCTTTTCGGGTGATCTTAAGATTCTTTTATGACTTATAATATTTTCGTAAAAAATACAAACCCAAAAAAGAATTTAAGGATTTTTAAACACATCTCTTAATACCAGTACAGAACAGATGTTATCGGAAATTACGCATGCGTTGCAATATAGAAATTTAGTTCAATGACGCATCTGCTGAATCTTTAGATAGGAATCATGAAATGAATTAGCACAATCTTCAACTCATGTATATCTATTAATTAGATTATCGTAAGGAAAGATACCATCAAATAAATCTTCAAGTGGAGTGCTTGATTGGACTTTCGTAATAGTTTTCTTTCCCTACTTAATTCTGATTCTACATATTCAAAGACGGGCTAGGGCTTTGTAATGTATAATAAGTTTGTTCCCATCATATTTTACTACAATCAAGAGATTAAAAACATATAAGCAATTTTATTTCATCGTTGTCTAGTCTAAAAATACATAAACACTTTTGTTCGTCACTTACCTTGTTCGCAATACGGTTCAGCAATATGTATGCGTAGACGTATCCATACATTACATTACATACATTGTAGAACGATATCCATCATGTACTTTGTACAACAATGATTTGTAGCTGTCGAACATCGGCGAAAGAAAGTTCCATCTGTTTTTGTAGAACATTACCGCTTTTGTTCTCGCTTCCTTTTCCTTTCTTTGCTCTAGTTTCTTGTTTTTGTCGCTCTTATAAACTGTAATCAGCTTTCGATGTTTGTTCGTTTGTGACTCAATACTGTTTCTTTGTTTACAGGTACGGTAATACAGTCTACTTCTTTTTGTGACAATGGCTACAACTTTTACTTCGTAGCCATTGTCGTGGCTAGACTTTAACATACTGACTGACTGACTGTTCAAGGTTTGGTGGACATACCAGAAAGGATACATAATGACGCAACCCATGTAGGTAAGTAGAGTGTAGTTGCAGAAACTGTAGGTAGGAAAGTGATACAAAGTAATAATTCTATCAAACAGATGGGATCACGAAAAAAGTCTGTGCTGTGGTTCGAAAGATATCGATATGGAAAGATAGAGATAAAAATAGATTAGAAACATTATTTGTTTGGTCAAAAAGTAAGTTTATTTAATAAAATCACTATTCTTATCAGATTATAGCCCAGAAGTATTTTATGACAAGCAATTCCTTTCTATTAGAGTGTATATCAGCATAAAACACAAATGATTAAAATCTACATGTATGACAGGCTATTAATCACATTTTCTGTGTTTTAGCTCAATCATTTGTGTTCAAAGTTGTATCAATGACATCAAAAATTCCAATAACAGTAGCATGTCACATGCAAACTATTGCATTGATCAGAATAGATTGTTAACCGAAGCGTGACATCTGCTCTATGCCACGTCTAACAAATCTACCTACAATTATCCTTAACATCACAGCAACATGGTAGATATCGTGTTTTTAGACGTTAATACTGAGTACCTAGTTGCATTCGCATTGTAACGCACAAAAGATTATTGAATTTATGTTGTCACAGTCTAATGCATGCCATTATTAACAGATCATTTGTCAGGGATATCGTTAAAGTAGGGCGATGCGCCCAAACGTGAGAGTTTGGGCTTGCGAATTTATTTTTAGATTCTATGTCCCTACGAGGAAGATGTGTTGTGTAGGTTGTGAATCGACCCTCCGCGATTATTAGAAACTTTTATCGTTACTACGTAAGTAAATGTACTATGTTAGCCATACTTCAATCTTGTGTCTTTTTGCTTTTACACACACACATCCAACTTATGATAAAAAATAAACGTTTCATTAACACTGACAACTCTTTCAAGCATTGCCGAAATTTCATCCAACACATTTAGCAACTTCATAACCTGTCCGTTCTCATTTCATCTGATCTCATCAATCCAGTATACCGTGAGTTACATAGCCAGCACTTAGATCCTCCAAAATACCATCTTCATCACTTTCAATTCGAGTTAGCTTTCCAACATCTTCGACATGTTTAACGCATACCTCATTGACGTTAGCTATGTGCGTTAAATCTACACTTTCTAGTTCAACTTGACGTGTACCAGTGTGATCCACATCGTTATGGACAGGTACAGGTTTACTGGTATAGTCGGGCATCAAGTAAACAAACGTAGGTTATGGCTAGACTAGTAAACAAGTTTTTGATTGCTCTGGATTGTCAGCTTCTTTTTTGTTCGAATTAGGTTGATCGGATATGTTTAGAAAACTGGTTTGGTGCAATTACATCAAATCTGCTTAGTTCTAACGTTTGAAGTAAATGCAAAAAAAAACTTTAATTATAACAATGTTTAATTGTACTTTTATATGATTAACGGCTGGAATTTTGATTGGATAATTTATAGCGTGGTATATTATAGTAAAACATCCCTCACTGATCATTATAATGGATATTACATAAGATATGGATGTTGTTTGACACAAGAGCAATGAAAAATTCTAGAAGGTACCGGATCGTAGAAAATGTAGCTTTCTAAATAATTTAATTTTTGTATAAAACTTATACTTGAAGTCCCGTTGTACTAAGATAGTAGCTATAGTTAGACTACAATAACACATCATACTCCAGCACTAGCATAACAGGATACACCTGAGCAGCAGATGAGAGCACACATCATAGAATTATACATAATTGCTCCTTCGCGTGGGAAGATGTCCATCATTGTTCTATCTATAGTTTCTGCTTCATACTTGTTTTGGCTACTAACCCCTGTCGCAAAATGTGATGTGTATCTGTATTTAGTGTGGTAGCTCCTTAATGGATTAATCGACGTCTTGAAATATGAGTTGCCTGGTCTTATTACTATTATCTTTTTCTAATCCTGTGTAGGAGTGTATTTTAAATCTTGTGCTTTGTGCTCTCTATTTTTCCTTCTTGCGGGTTTTCGTTAAGAAAAATGTATCATTCTTTAATTCTTAATCTGTAATTTCTTAGTTTCTTAGAATTAAGTATGTTGTATTTAAAAATATTAAGTCATGGTACTAAAATATCTGACTTAGACAATACGAGTTACCGTGTGAACGTTCGTTGAGACGTTTTCAATGAACATAATTTTCATTGCAGTTAACTGGCGGCAATGATTTGCATGATTGGAAGACACTTATAAATGATTAATAGGCACAGGAGAAAGCAGGGAATGAGGTCTAAATTAAATCTGATGGACTTGTTATATTTTTAACGAGTTACTTCATTCCTACATTATTTTACCACAGGAACTGCTGAAAACAGGCCGTCCCGAATTTAAAACTTCATAATTACCAATTATGATGGTGTTAACGGCTATAAAATTCTGTACCAATCAACCATGGACCTCGTCAGGTTAATAATATAAAGTAACATCGTTGTATAGGTAATTTGGTTAGGTGGAACATGATAGACAGGTCGCAAAACATTTGCCTGTGATTTTTCTCCACAAAATATGTGCCATACTTGCACTTTGGCTTTACTAGTGGTTGCAAATGACAATGCTATCGAATTGGCCTGATGCTTGAGTGTCAAAATCTATAGTATTTAGATACCAACGTCAAGATAATACTGAGCTTATCAGCTAGTAACTACTATATATTTAGTTTTACTTTTAAGATATCTTGCTATTTTATACTCAACGCTTGGCTGTGAAAATAAATACTTTTACTAGCAAGAGGAAAAATAAAAATGTCGATACCGTAGTACGAAAATCGTTAGTTTTATGCTTTGAAATTTATGACTCCAGGAAATTGGCGAAAGGCCAGGTAAACTGATTTAAATATTTTCTGGAGCACCCAAGCAATTGCACAGGATTATTTTATACTAGATTAATGTCTGGTGTTTTTGTAAAAGTTTGTCAGACCATTTCTACAAAGGTTTTTTGGAAGAAATTGCTTTGCGAAAATGCCTTGCTTGTTTTAATTCAGTTATTACAATATCGGCCAGAAAAATTGTGTTTTGGTAAAATATTTATGTATCGTATAATTAATAATATTAAAAATTAACGTATTTATCAAGTGCGATGTTCGTCCCACATTAGAAAACGACAATTAGTACAAGTGACGTCACCCCTCTATTTTTGTTGTCCATGTGAGGAGGTCCATGTGCACATGACGTAAGGCAATTACCATCGGCCAAGGAGCTTACAACAGATGGAGATATTTCGCACATTTCTCGAGTTCGAGATATGTAGCTGAATATCAGTCGACTCGGTCTCTTTTTTAAAGTCTTTAAAAGTACTTTTTTAGACATAACTTTTATTTGCACAAACAATTACTGTATATACATATTGTACTTAATATCAGTTTTATTAGCAAAAATAAACTAAGTGCTTATATTTTTCACGTGTATGTACATTGTACGTACGAGTAATTTGTGTTTATTTATTTATGGCTGCTCTTATCACATCTGGTTAGGTCTGTCTGCATCAAAGAGTGTAATCTGCATATGAGGCCATGGAATTAAATGAACTTTCAAACTAAGCCACTTAAACCAGTTGCATTTTGTTTCCTACAGTCTCCATTAGTTCTAAGCTCTAAGCAATCAACGGGTGTACTACCAAATGGCGAAACAAAGGCATGTGTTGAATGGCTGCATGTTATGGCGAGACTTACTAATAGCCCTTCGGTTTATAGCACTTGCTTACGGAACTCCAGCCCGAGCCCAGTGTTGGCCACTGACACACAAAAACAAGTGTAAAAACTCCCATGCTGGTCTAGGAGAAAAGAAAAAACTTAGAATGTACCAGCTGCTTCTCCTCCCGCGGAGATCGTAAAAGGCGTAAAAGCATCACTGCATTGATTGCTTTTCCATCTTCTCGCCCACCATGACGCTAAAAGTAGCTTTTGGGTCTTGCGGCCCTGGGCTCTGCATAGACTCGCAAGACCCAAAATGCTCTGTCTGCTCCATTAGGGATAAAGGTGATAGTACGTATGTATGTATGTGTTAAATTACGGCATATTAACATACTCCTATTTACAAATAGCCCATCAGTTTATAATACTTCCCTTATGTATTAATTGAGCTCATAACAATGCAATGCTTAAATTTCTACCCGATCCAGGCGAAGTCAAAAGATGGTAACGTGTTGGTCGCTATTTATTATAAAAAAAATAAAAAATAGCTATCGTTAGAAGAGTCTGAATGACCGCTCTAATATAGGCTATGTGACGTCACAGTAAATTCAGCACATTTCAAATTATACATTATTAACTGTGACTCCCTGCTGTTCTTGCGATTCTAAAGTTGTCGAGGCCTCTTTTTTCTTGCTTATTTGTGATAAGTAAGATTGACTTTGACTTTGAACAAAAATTTAGATGTGTGATAAATTGCCAGCCCACCCCCCATTATGAAGAATTCGCTCGATTGACGCCCATTTTCTTGATCGACTTTTAAACAGTCGATCACTTGTAAATTTTCTTTAATAGCAAGACATGGCAAAATAAGTAACGCTATATCGTGCAAAATACAGCAATATACATACACAAAATAAAAGTTCGTATGTTATCTTATCAGTGTTCTTATATAACGTAAACTACCCTCATCAACCTACAATAGTACATGGGCTTCGGTCAAAGATTTCGAATATACAAGTAGTGTAGATTTGCCACCGAGCGACTGGGGGTAAGAGAAAGACATTTTAATCATCAGGTATTTCTGTCTCCACTGCCGGAGACCCTCTCTGTACTACCAGATCCATACTTGGCCAGAGCAGCCAGAGGACTTCGCCAACCAGAGGGTTCTCTCCATGCTGGCTAGACGGGTTGCAGAGGTCTCACTGATGTTTATAAATTTTGTTTAGCTTTTAATCCCTAAGTCTACGACATCCACGGGAGGACTTGGAGTGGTCCTATTTAACTGCCGGATACCACACGGCATTTCAAGTATAATTATGCAATTTGAATTGTGCATATAACCGGACCATGAACAAATGTTCGGTCGGTGATAAGGACAAACCACGGCGCTGTTTTCTTTTTCTTCTTTTAGAAGTCGCAACAAGGCTCTCGCTTTATCAAACCGTGTCAGGCCCTTGGGCTTTGTAACTATTACGTATTCTGTGACATGGGTACACTTTCCGATCCGCCAGCCGACCGCAGACTAAAGTTAGTGCAAGTTTTGTAATATGCTGTTGTATGTTTAAACAAGACACTCTCCTTCCACAGATGATATATAGTTGTTTGAAGATTCACAACGTCTCTGTAATGAGTTTTCAAATGCTAATTGCCTTCGTGCTTCACTAATGAATACCTCAACTCCATTTGCTAATTTATGTGCTGTTTTCAATTCAGACTGCGTGAAGTCAATAGACGCTGGAGAATATTTTTAACCGACTAATAAACGTTCTCATAGACAGCATAGTTATGCTTGGTATTGTGTCAATTATAGGGCGGGTCACATTGGTCGTATGGAAAGTTGAGCACATATTGGCACAAACTGTGTTTCAACTGATGTTTACAGAAAAAGATGTAGACCGAGAACAAGATGAGCATGGGAAGATTTGGAAAGTGAAAATACTATATATTCCATTATATTCGTATGTGTACTAGTATACCCTTATATGCAACTGTAATAAAACCAATTAACTTTAGTTTATCGTTTTATTACACTACAGCTATTATTCACAGAAAAAAACTTTAAAAAAAGTATTATTTTCCATTTACACAACTGCCTATTTGCGTCCCCCGATAGTACTTTTTAGCAATTCATAACATTGTTATCTTGGACATTAAGTATGAAAATCCATACAAACTGTTCGCACGTCGTGTGCGGTGCATCATGCATTTGCATTGCATACAAATAGAGTCGTTATCATGCAGGGAGTCCCGCCGAATGACTTATGGATTCGGGCTAGGATTTCCTTTGGAATTCTAGAATATTTGCTTGGGTTTCTCTAGGTCAGTAGTCAGTACGAGGAAATAGAATTTTTCACATTTTGGTTTTTGAAAACTCTCAGAGCCGTGGTGCTCTTAAATTGTCAATTCTTCGTGATTTTATTTATTTATTTTATTTTATTGGTTCATGTACACTTGAAATTTTTTACAAATAATCCTTTTTGAAAAATTTCCAAAAATGAAACATAGTACTACTTGTTTTATGTATGTTCACCGATTATTCGTAGACGCCTAGACCAATTTGTAATATAAACCAAAATCATAAAACATGAAGTCTGTTTTTAGTTTTGAAAAAATATACCAAAACTAAAGAGAGATTTATAATAGCGATACGATACCTTCATATTCATAGTAAATACTAGATAAAAGAAGTGGGTTTTCTTTCTGTATTCAAACTAGAATCATTTGCCTATAATTCTTGTTGGTTTAATTCCCACCTTTTATTCCACCAATTAGGAAATACAAGCTAAACAAAGCTTATAAACATCAATCCCATGCTGGTCTGGGAGAAATAAAAAAAAAAAGCTTAGAATGTACTAGCTGCTGGTCTTCCCACGCAGATCGTAAAAGCCGATCGAGGGAATGGGCAAAAATGCAAATCATGTTAACAGGCGATGCGGCTAGCAACCCGTCACTGTATTGATTGCTTTTTCATCTTCTCGCCTACCATGACGCTAAAAGTGGCTTTTTTAACATACATACATACATAGTATGTATGTATGTATGTTAATTCCACCTTATACCAATAGAATAGGCTTTCTCTGAGCAAACACTATCTCTATTTAGGCATTGAAAGCATCAGATATCATGATGAATAGTTATTGCATCCAGTCCTTTCTCTCATTGTACCACCTCCGAGTAATTAGAAATGTAAAGCTGTGTATCTACTGACTATTGTAATTACAATTTTATTAATTATTACAATTTACTTACAATAGCTTTACACTGGAGGTCCTGTAGTTTCTATATGTTGGTATTTAAGCGAGGCGGCTCTCTGAAATAAATAGTTATCTAAGAAAAGTTACGTGGTAGTGAATTCGGATCATTAATCGTCAAAACAAACATTTTCTGTGGGATTTCTTTGAAATAGCACGTGACATTATAGTTTCTTGGACTCAAATACATGAAGCTAAAAGGTTCCCAAATAGACCTCCTAATTTCAGTTTTTCTTCATGAATAAATATAAGGTCTAACAAAATATACTGAAACTATTTTAAAAATGATTTCAGTTCATGATACTAAATAACTTTCGCTAAGGAACGTGTATTGAAATATAAAAAGTCGTTTTTGGCCACCCATACATGTTGACCGGTCAGGTGATGCTAGTTTGTATGGAAAGCCAAATAATATTTCTCATTTTTCGACATATGTTTCTCGGGGGAAGTAGTTCAGTATCATAGACTAAATTCTCCCTTAATATAGTTTCAGTATATTTTGTTAGACGTTACATACAATCACGATCAAATTAGATATCATCAATGACAAGTGACATTATTTTATGACGTTTTATTCCCTTATCCTTAAAATCATTTATTTTTACTCTGGATAGTATTCTTAAATGTACGTATACTATCCCTTACAGCTGTCAGTATTGCAGTTATCACCGACTACAATTGGGTATTTGCCTCAACCAAAAATAAATTATTTTGTTTGAATAAAATAAAACGACGCAAAAAAATGACACTTGTCTTTAAATATATCCATTTAAACTAGACCAATAAAAATAGCTTTACCTGGACATAAATCATAAACTCGTTGTTTTTATTATTTTATCGGATATCAATATTGTGTATCAAATATTAATGAGATATATTAAGGAAAAAATCCGCGGTCGCAACCGTATTATATAAAAATCGTGAGATTTTGTACACTACTCAACTTTTCCCTAAAAGCATAATAGGTAACCAAAGACCTTGTTAGTTTAACTTTTAGGTGCATTCAAATGCGATCACTTAATAGCAAAATTAAACTGACCCCATTTTTGTTTATACATTTTTTTTCACAGTTTTCACCTGATCTCGATATCTATTTAAGCCAAAATGATAACCATAATGTTTATATCTTTATAAGCTATATTGTGTTTTTTTAGACATTAAAGACCAAAATTAAACATCATTTTTTAATGTTTTAAAATTAATGTTTTTCTCAGTAGCCAGAAATAGTAACTGTGTTATTTTTGTTTAATTATAGCTTTTTGTGTACTATAATCACATTTTCATCAAAATTAAACACATTAACGTCTTACTTAAAACAAAAAATATTTGATTGAAAATACGCGAGAACATGTCGTGAAGCGGGATGCTTGCGGTGATTGCGGTGCGGTGCGGGGAGAGAGAGCGAGGCACCAGCCGGGTGAGCGTACGGCTGCGAACGAGTTTATACGTGTTTTCAATCGATCGCGCCGTGTGCTTACAAAACATATAACTCGTAAATATGGAATTTTGCTAATTGTAGGATTGTTTTGATTGTGCCTTGAACTTTAACCCATTCGCAACCGCCAATACCAGACACAATAGAAAGACGATGAACGTGGGCATTTTAATGCCGTCCGGGTCTTTACGGGTTAACGTGGTGACACAATGAACAATTTAAAACTCTAAAAACAATATAAGTCTTCTAATACTCTTGTTGTCACGGCAAACCCGTACAACATGACAGCCCCTGGACTAATACCGTTCCAAAAATGGGCCCCTGCTGAAATATTCCGTTTCCCATGACATTGCATATTAATGGGATGCAACATGAGAAAAAATTAAATACATAAATATATAACGAAGTTTTTATGCTGTCGTACTTAAATGTAGTTGGGTATTTACAGAGTGCAAGTTGCGCCGTGCAACTTAAGTTTCATTATGTTATGCGCTTACATAGTGTCGCGAACGAGATAAATGACGTCAGGATAATGCAAGCGAAACTAGGCCTTATATTTTTATAGCATAAAGGCTAGAGTTCTTTGAATGGTCGTCGGCTTAGTCGCACTCACACACACATACCGGCGTCTCGATGTTTCCCGTCAATCGAAATACATTCGTCAAGATATGAGAATATTCGAGAAAAATGTAGACCGCTGTATCGGCGCTTGTAAAAAGGCGATCGAGTGCACGTCCCGCCAGTTCAGTATGAGCTACGAAAGCGATAACTTCGAAGCGAACCGAAGCGAAGAAAACCTACCTCAGTGCGACAAGTGGAAGTACCTGCGACTAATTTTGCGAGATACCTGGACCTCAGATGCTACGCGACTTGGACTTGGACATCAGGAAGACCATCTTCACGTGTCAACCTTTGGGTTCCGTAGTGAATAAAAACCCTCATACGAACTTTGGCGTTTTTCTCCAAATCTCGAACCCAGTTTCGTAACAATAGCATTTTACACAATTTCTACCCACCGTTCACACGATGCGACGCCCAAGTTACGTCTCAACGCAATTCGCACTGCACACGTGCTCGCAAGTGCCCGCACAGAGGCCGTGTAGTGTTAGAGAGCAGGACTAAAATGTTTGACATAGATAGACTTATTTTTAACATAGACCTTGTCTATCAGACTTCTATGGGAAATGGCAGCATTTCACTTCTCTACATTAGCTGTCTGAAAGAAATTATCGCTATTAGCTATAAGACCACCCACGCCCATTGGACATTTTAATGTCTTTTTCTGTGTGCTATGTACATTTTAAATATTTTTTTGTATTTAATAAAGTATTATTACTATTTATTATGTCGTATTATAATAAGCGCTATGAAAGTTAAACTCAGTTGTTGCTTTTTAATGCATAAATATAATCAATAAAAACCAAAACGAAAATCACACTTTAATTTTTATGTGTATAAAATACTATTTTCAAACCACTACACGACACTAGTCACTAAGTATCGACTGGCCAGCTTGTTCAGTATGACTTCATCACATGGCCAATTAATTCCTAGCGTGGTTCATCTAGGTATCATGTAATGAGGTTTAATGAGTTTTTTAGTTAAAAAAAAGTAGAATTACAGTTACATAAAAATTAATTATTTTAGTAAAATAATTATTGGGTTTGGACCAAAAATGACGAGAGCGATTGGACACATTTAAGGCTAGGTATTCCCGCAGAGGCCGTGCTTTAGAGTTTTTGAAAACCATTTGAGGCATAGACAAAAGTGTTTTTTTCATCCCATCTACTCAAAAAAACGATGGTTTCATCCCAAAACATTTGGAGCTAAAGTTACTGCTAGTTCTCTCGGGATTAAAAAGTGAAAAAGAAAATCTTACGGGATTAAAACACAATTTGAAAATTGAACACGATGTTATCTATGTAAAATCAGCTAAAAACAAAAGAATTAAGTTTTAATACAATAAATAACTGGAACAGACTTCGTATTTTTTTAAATTTGGAATACATATCATCGTGAATGTAGGTAAAAATGTTTATGGTCTTTGCTTCGAAAAAGGAAAAAAGAATAATTAGCGCAATTTTTGTCTTCGATTCAAAGTAATTACAGATGTTTTAGGTTATATTGTGTTAAAATTAATTATTTTGTGTAAATTTAAATCCTTTTTCGTAAGTTTAAGCCGATAGTGCACATTAAATTTATTGTTATTATAAAAATCTTAAAATATGTAGGTCCACGCAAACAAAGTTACGAGTTTATGAGTGAACAAACATTTTTTAGAAGTTGGTTCTTAAAAATTATTTCTTAGTATTTATTGAATGAAAACGACACTAAATAAAGGTTAGTACTTGTCGGAGCTTTGATTAGGTATTGTAGTGGTTCTACTTTCTCCATATTCTGTTTTGTATCTTTTTGCTAGTTTTTCTCATGGATGGCGATGTAATGTGTGCTACTTGCGTACGGTAATATTTTTCTCTCGGGCGTTATACACGAATCCCTCGCTTCACTCAAGATTCCATCGTAGAATCACTCGCTACGCTCGTGATTCAACTGAGGATTCCTTCGTTTTGCTCTGGATTCAAAGTAGCGCACTCGACTTAAAAGCATTACCTTTACGCCTTGTAGCACAATCTACTATTAAACTCTTAAAAAAAGGTATGTATAAGTTAAGTATCCAGGCTCGTCAAATTCGCATTCAGTTACAAGATCCTATAAACTTCATTCGGTTGGAAAAAATCCCAAAGTAACCCTTTTTTGTGATATTTTTTCAAAACTACGAGTAAAATACTGATTTTTTACATAAAAAAATTGTACTTAATTAAAGCCACTTAATATTTACAAATAAATTTGCTGAGTTTGACTTGATATAATTATTTTCTTAATAATTATATGAAATTCGCGAGCGCGACGACTTGAACTCGGCAGGTCCGATTAGACGCGTGCTAGCGCTTACTAACATTGGACCAATAAAACAACTAAAGATCGCTACATGTTTTTACAAGCTTTTATTTAACTTGCAATGTATGTATAAATGTAAGTATGTTTATTCGGGTGGAATCTTCGAACTCAATTTTCAACCATTTATCATCATTCAATTGAGCTGAAATTTTGTATACTTTTGTAAGTCGGATGATAATACAATATTATGATGTCAATGGGCTGTTCTGATGATGGAACCGGGAGATATTCGATGGAACTCAGTTAGAACCTCATCGAGTAGGTCTCGTTTGATTTGTCTTGACGAGTACTTTTTGGAAGACGATGCTTTTCTAGGATCTGATTACGCAGACGGATGGTGGTCAATAGAACTCAGTTATAAAACAACTTAACACAATCGAGTTTGGGCTAATTTCTAACCTTTAGGTGCGAAACAAGAAAAAGACTTTTTAGCTCATGTCACTTTTAAATGTAAGGATTCTAACGAAACGCCATTCCACAGGTATGGCACTTCATAGAAACGAAGTAACAAATATACCTAGTACTACTATAAACGAAATAATATATCTGTGCATATGTCAAATGTGTGAGTTAAACAATCAGGGTCGCCACCACAGAATTTGTTGCTTTGCTTACCTGTTTTCATCACTCGGAAATCTATAAAATTTTCGTTCTTTGTTGTTTTTTGTGGATAAGCAATAATAATATGTGCAGTTTCTCACCAATATTATTTCAATTACCCTAAATGACTCGGGGAACGTCAACGTGCGACTAGCAACATCCCTATTTTACAGGCGCTTACAAGGTCCAAAAACGTGCGAGTTTCCGTTCTGTATGTAATACTATTATCTGCTCTGTGGCCATACATTCATATCCGTGGCGACATTAAGGAATAAAGAAAATCAAATACATTCAACATACATACACGCATATACAGGGTGGAATTGAATTCTTTAGCAATATTTTAAGTATCTACTATACCCATGATACAAAGTAATTTAAGACTAATAAAACTTCAATCAAAAGTCGTCATTTTCATATTCAAGAAAACCTCTAAACATGCGCCAGACTCTTTGATAGATACCTCTACTGCAATTATAAAAAAAAACTAATACGAAAAATAAATTAATTATAATAGTATCAATTTCGTTGCGTCTTGGTACCCTAACATTCTTTCCTACTTCAAACGTACCTATTGTCCTCAAGCTTTCGTGTGACACGACCCGTCCCCATTCGACTTCAAACCTTATTCACGTAAATTAAGGTCTACTTTTGTATGCCGGTCGGTCGCGCCGTTTGGCTGTATCCGTCCAAGGTCTTTGACCTTGAGGCACGTAGGTATCAGTACGCGCGCACGACTCGAAGTGTTTTGATACTTTATTAATTTTTCTTACTTTTTGATACTTTTTAATTGCTATAATTGCAGTATTTTTACCATACAAAATATCCTTTAGGTGAGTATGATGATAAGTTAAATCAATGCTAATGATTTCAATTGCACCCTATAGACTATATATTCGTAATCTCCTTCTTTGCAAGTCGTGTGAAAAATACCGTGATCTAGGTGAGACCCATGTTTTTTAGGTTCAGTGTTGTATCATAGATAGTAAATAACAAAACAACATAATACCCATAAGTTTATATTCAAGAAAAATAATAAAACCGACTTTGAGGTGTTTACTCCTAATAAATTTTGAACGGCTGAACCAATTTCTAATAAATATAGCTAAGAACTATGACGAAAAGTCAGTTTTCAAACAAAAAAATTAAATCTTCGTTCAGGCCTTACGATGCCATTAACAGACACCTAGATACACAGACATACCGACACGTCAACCTTATAACACTCCTCTTTTTGTCGGGGGTTGAAAATAAACAAAGACACTAAATAACGACTTTGCAGGGTTATTTGTTTCTATTAATTGTTTATTAATAAATCGCTACTGTCAAATTATGTTAATAGGCGATGCGGCTAGCAACCCATCACTATTGATTTATTTTTTCATCACGCTAAACCTTTGGGTCTTACGGCCCTGACTACCCCGTCAGCATTAATATAAGATAATGTAGCGGTATCCAACACTACTTTAAACAAAGTTTAATCAAAGTAAAACTATTCTACTGCTTATTTCTATACTGTTTCGCTGGCGGGGTCACATGTGAGCTCACCGACGCAGCGTCCACGCGATGTAAATTGCGGCCGGGGCAACATTAAATATCTACATTTGTAGGAATACCCGGCTTCAACGATTGTTTCGTGAACTTTCATGAGAAAACCCATCAATTAATTGAATGGGTCAAAAGAACCGGATCGACTACTCACAACAGTTCAGTATTGGTTTAGACCTTATAGATTAAAGGAACAACACATCTCTAATAACCAACAATGCTATCGATAGTTTGTGTACTATTGATAGTAGGTAATTCCTGTTTTAGGGCAACAATATGGATTACCAACAATACTATCGATAGTATCGATCCTGATGACGAATAAACTATCTATAGTATTGCGTTTCATAAACTATCGATAGTATCGATTATTTATTTATTAGAAAAGCAATACTATCGATAGTTTGTTCGTCGTCAGAATCAATACTATCGATAATATTGTTTTATTCAAAATACAGATAGTCTATCGATAGACTAGCGATAGTGTATTATCGAGAGGCAACACTGGTCATCGCAGTGTTGTGCGTCGCGATCGCGACTCGTTAGGTACGGGAATGTGGCTCTTCGCAGTCGAGTTTCATGCGGAACGGTAACAACGCGTAGGTACGTACCGGTAAAATTACCTTTAAATTTTAACAATACCTATAACGTTACTATTACTACATAAACGATACCCGTACTATACGAGTATTACCCTTAAAATTTTAACATAATGAAAATTCTGTTACTGGTACCAAATTCACATTTTAAGTACCAGTGACAATAATATACAATGTGAATTTGGTACCAGTAACAAACCTTAGGGATAAGTCCGCCGTTGTACGTTTACTTTTCTGATTTGTGTCTGTGTTCTTTATTATGTACCATAAAAAGCTTTATAAACAAACAATAAAAGCTCAACAATGTAGTTATTATCAATCTAATAAACACAATATTTCAATAAATCTCCACCCTAGCCGATCCATGGTTAGTAAAAGTTCCCACGTGCTTATTAAAGTTTGACAATCATTGACTACAAATAAATGCATAAGGGTCAGTTCAGACTGAGACGCGAGGCGACGCGACGTGGTGCGCGCTTTGAAGAAAATTAGAACTTGTTTACTACTTAAAAGATACAAATTTCAGTGTTACGTACAACGCCGCGCTACACCGCGCTGCGCAGCGCGGCGCAGTGAAATTGGTACTTTATTGTGCAGTAAACAAGTTCTATATTTCTTCAAAGCACGCACTACGTCGCGTCGCGTCGCGTCTCAGTCTGAACTGACCCTAAGACGACGCGACGAAACTACTGTACACGAGAATCACTCGCGACTCGCTACAGCACGGTCGGGAGTTGAGGCACAAACCAATGACGACCTTATTGTGCAAGAAATAACGTTCATATTAAAACGTAAGTAAGAAAAAAATTGAAATAAATTATAATCGTAGATATTTTTTGTTTGATTTGTTCCTTATAGTATCAAAAATATGTTGACGGCATAAGTTAAACACTTTCAAAATAGTTATGTATTTTGGCTTTACAAAAAATACAAAAATTTGTAAATGTAGAAATGCATAAAATGAATTTGTTTAATTTTTAATAATTGATCAACACACATTATATAATATTTAGAATAAACTGTTAAAATACAGTAATCTATAATTTCTGGTGAGATAAGCCTGAAAATTTGTAACATACCGAACCTTCTTTATTAACGATAGTGCTAATTGATTAATTTGTTTAATTTAGATTTATTCAACTGGAATGCACACGTTATAATATGGTAGAGGTAGTTTTCCAAAGTTATTAATTATGCTGTACTTATGAAATCAAAATTTGTTCAATTTTCAGTTTTTTGGTTTTTTTACACTGACGCAGAGCCCTAATTTGTTTAATTCGGTTTATTTTAACTATAACTAACATTACTTTATATCATACAAAAAGAAACTTACGGTTATAGCATTATGTCCAGGTACAGCTATATTTACTGGTCTAAACGTGATTTTAAATGTATTATTGCAGAAAACCTGATAATAATAGCGCTATTTGACTCCAAAAATCTATGACGTCATCTGCCTGTATTGGATACAAAATCCCATAGAAACTTTGACGTTTGTTTTGACGTTTAGAAAAAAGTATCTGATTTGACTTGTTAGAAAATAGCGTATTGAATGCGTTCGAGATGATAAAGTCCGTAAAAACTTATGGCTGCAATTTACGAACATAAAGCGGGCTTTTGTTTGTTAAATGACGTTCCTATCAATGATTGCTTGCACAAAGTAAAGAGGGAATAGATGTATATGATGATACAATTTAAGCTGACTTACCGACACTATTATGGCTTAGCTCTACGTTTTTATTTTTCAAAATCTGTCAAAATTGATTCAAAAGTTGTCCGTTCTTTTCCGCTAGGTTTGTAGTAATGTCTAAATGCAATGCAGATAGAGTTAAAAATATATAGAGGTTACGGTATGAAAACCATGACGTAATGAAAAGTATCTCTAGTATGTTTACTTTTTTTGTAACATGTTATGTTTTTGTAAAGAATTGAAAAAGGTCATGTGACGTAATCTATTAGTTACGTTATGTTTTTGAAACTGAGACTTATACGTCAAATGGTTACTTACAGCTAAGTTTACTACCGCTTCCAAAGCGCTAGTGCAGAAGAAGCGGTAACAAACTGCACTGCAGCATTTTCTTCAAGGACGTCAACTCACAAATAAATTAATACTTAAAGTTAATATGGACAGAGAATACATTGTCTGTTATGTCATATCATAATTTAAACTAGTAGTTCGCCACGAACTTAGACCTCGCGATTATTATTTCAAAATAATGTACCTGATTTGGATGAAGTGTAGGTTTACCGATATGCGGATTCATGGTTGTGACCTAATTTCCAAAATAGTTGCCAATAATGACTTTCGATCCAGCTCTGAAATGTCAGGAGCATTCCAACAATACAATCCTATGGATATGAAGTCTACCGTGATTCTGAAATTCAGTTCGTTACCAGTAGCCTTTCACCGAAAAACGACCCATCATTTTTTAAATGACAAAGTCAGCTCGTTGTTGGAAAAACCATAAAACTATTAATGGGTTTTCGTTTAAATGTTTATTTATTTGTATTGCCATGGCTCTACGCTGCTTATTGGTTTCTTACTCTCTTCGTAAAGCTACTTTCCGGGCTTTGGTTGATGTTGATCTCTTTTTAGTTCGTAGCATAATTACTAATACTACTACAGAAGCACAGACAAGCAGCGATAGCGATTGAAAGAAAGTTCGCTCAACAAAATTGCTAAATTTAATAAACAAGCCAAGAATCAATCAAAGTAAGCAAAAACTGAAAAAAAAAAACTAATCATAAAATAAGCAAAACTCTTTCATTTAAAGTCGGTAAAATACGATAAAATTTATAGAACTACTTAAGAAACTCAAAATAATAACCATAATAGTTATTCAGAGAAATTACTTCGTGGACTCCAGGGGGAAAATGTATTTTTAAGAAAGTTGATAAGTAACCCGGACTGAATTCACCCTTAAATAATTTCAGTATATATTGTAAGAAGGCTTAGTCAGCTAGACTTTGCGAGTAATCCTAAACCCGTAAGTATAACATATAAAAAAGTTGTTCAGGTAAAAAAGTTGTTCAAATAAAAAAAAATAGTTTTCATAATGGCAACAAAAAAGTCTAATGACATTTTTGAAAATGTTTTGAAATGGCGAATATATGACAGTTTTAAAAGTTTAAACCCCCATATTTCCGACATTTTGAAAAAAATCGAAAAACTGGCTCGACAAAAAAATTCTATTAGGTTGCCGAAACTGCTTACAAAATTTCATGAGAATCGGTTAAGAAATGCGACCTGTAGGCGAGAACAGACAGACCGATAGACAGACAGACAGACAGACGGACAAACGAATTTTTGGCTCATATCGAAACTGAGACGCTTCGCTCGCTCGGTCAATTAAATTTTTAGAAGTTCAAAATTTTAAAATAATGTCAAGTTGTAGATTTAGTTTGTACAAAATGTACCAAATATGAACATTTGCGTGTACCGATATAACAAACCTTTAAGAGGGACCCGCGCCAAGCTCAAGCCAGACTTTTTTGTCTTTAAGGTAGTCATCGGTCCTATAATAAGCCTTCTCACAAAGTACTTTCTTTACATAAGTTTTGAATTTTTTGTCTGGCATATCAAGGACCGATTGTGGCAATTTATTATAAAAAAGTATACAGTTCCCCATGAACGTCTTACTGTTTTGATTGATGAGTTATTGTTTTGAGCCTATAAAACGGTGCAAATAATTCATTCTTATTACGTAAGTTTCTATCGGTCATATCGCTTACTTTATTGTATAAGGAAATATTTTTTCTTACAAACATTATGTTTTCAAATATATACTGCGATGCCAATGTAAGTATATCAATTTTCTTAAATAATTCTCTAAGTGAGTCTCTTGGTCCTAACCCATAAAAAGCACGAATTGCCCGTTTTTGTAAAATAAAAATAGTCTGAATACCGGCTGCACTCCCCCACAATAGTATGCCGTAAGACATTACACTATGAAAATAACTAAAGTACACTAGTCTAGCAATTGCTACATCTGTCAATTGTCTTATTCTCCTAACAGCATAAGCCGCAGAGCTAAGCCTATTAGAAAGTTTAGTTTTATGAGCACTCCATTGAAGTTTTGAGTCTATTGTAATTCCTAAGAAGGTAGTACTTTCAACAAGGTCGAGTTTTTCACCATCTAGCATTATGTCAACGCAGGCCTGCCTTTAGCATTGGCAGAAAACCAAGACAAGGTGCTGTTCACTGCGATGGCGTTTGTGCTTTGTCGATCTATTTTAAATATTAGTGAGGTGTCATCAGCAAACAGCACTATGCCAGCCTGCTTTTCAACCATATAAGGCAAGTCATTGACATAAACCAAGAAAGGGAAAGGTCCAAGAATAGAACCTTGCGGTACGCCTATTTAAACATTAGATCCGTGCGATTTTATGCCATTTAAATCAACAGTTTGATGCCTATCTGTTAAATAAGATTCTATTAGTTTAATTGAATTATCATCAAAACCGTATTGACAAAATTTAAGCAAAAGTGTCGGATGATCTACGCAATCAAATGCTTTGGAGAGATCACGAAATGATCCAATTCCATCATTTTTGTTCTCCCATGCATTGTATACATGTGTAACGAGTGCTACTCCCGCATCGGTGGTCGATTTCCCGCCAGTAAAACCGAATTGTTGGCTATGGAACAGGTTGTAGGTTTTGAAGTGAAGCAGCATTTGATTGAGCATTATATTCACTTTAAAGCTAAATATTTCAGACACGGATCCCTAAATCCAAAAATGTGGTGGTCATAATATTTTTAAAAGACCTATTCAACGATACCCCACATAATGTGTTTGTAGTGAAAAAAAATATTGACTTCCTCTTTACAAGTATGGCAGCTACCCTAAAAAAAAATATTTCCATATTTTATTTTACGACTTTTTCGCCATGATTAATATACATATCCATGCCAAATTACAGCTTTCTAGTACTTAAAGTTTCTGAGTAGGACCGCGGACAGACAGACAGACAGACAGACAGACAGACAGACAGACAGACAGACAGACAGACATGGCGAAACTATAAGGGTTCCTTGTTTACTACGGAACCCTAAAAACCATATCAATCAGTCTGCCAGTCAGTAAGTGGTAAAATATGTACTGTACGTGTATATTTCTCGAAATCTAAAAGTAAATAAATCCGAAGAGTATTATCTATAGATAATTTTATTTGGCTATTATAAAATTAATTTATTGCCATAAAACTGGTAATTAAATAAAAATTAAATATTATTAATTGATACTGTATGTACATTACTTATATAAAAAAAATCTATGCCGACCATGTCTGTCACGTAATTAATCTATGCCACGCTATGCTTTGACACTTCCTTTGACATTATGACAAGTGACACAGTGTAAGAAAGTTACTCGCACGTTTGTTTACAGACTGTTCGACCCATATATATTCGTGATATTATTCTACACTGTGACAATAATTTTACGAAATCAAATGTCATTTTTTTTGTGAAGAGCGACGTGTCCTTGCTTCGTGAGGCCCATCGGCCATCTGACAATTTGGTGTATAACTGTCAAAAATCTGTGCAACAAGAACAGTTTATTTAAATACACTCGCGAAAAAGCGAGACGGCAAGTACAATATTTTTCAGGAAGGCAAAAGGGCTTATAAGACTGAAATCTAAAGCCACGCAAAACTGATCAACTATAGAAAAATGGCTCTAAAATTAAAACTAAAGCAACAAAAAAAAATTTGTACCACAATTTTAAAGATTACATAATTACTAATCTGCATAAAAAGTTTCAAAGCTGAAGTCCCTCTCGTTTGTGAGAAATTAGACCATATATGTTTTGGTAGAGGTGTTTTTGATGAGCAAGTTTGTGTTACAAAAACTAAATAATCGTGTATCCACAACCACAATTATGCTAGAAAAGCGTTCTAGTATGCTATTAGCAAGTATCAGTTCTAAATTTCTGATATTCGCTGAGAAATAAGAAATAGATAATGCCCATTTTCACGGTGCGTCCCCTTAAGAGGCTAAGCAGATATGTAAGCAGACTTTTCTTAAACTCTATCTTTTGGTCGCACGTCACGTAATTGGATAAAGCACGTCACGTAATTGGATAATTTTCGAATACTTTTTATTGTATCTTATATTGCGATATACATAGGAGTTTGGGATTTAATTGACTGATTGTTAAACTGAACGTGATAAGCGAGGAGTAATATAAAGTGAATAGGTAGCATCCTCGGAAATGATAGCTAATCATAACGCTCTTAAAGTTGAACTGAAGCTACAAAATTTTACCGTTTGAACGACCATACTAAAGATACTAAGAAGCAGGCCTCGCGTCGCCAACAGACGATTTTAACCATTGCCACTTTTGTTACTCTTTCAATTTGTGTTGCTTGTGTGAGGTAGTGATTATTATGCGAGGCGAAGCACGAATCGTGATGCGTGAAAACGAAAGTAATGACATTCATTAAACCATTGAACTTTGCTTACAGATTTGATTTTCGAAATGTAATTGACATGTTAAAGTTTAGCTTTCAACGGCTTTATCGTTATGGATGGGGTAGCACTGTGAGTTCGCAGGGGGCTTCATCATCACCATCAGGTCTTTTTGTCTCCACTGCAGGAGAACGACCCTCTATTTACTACCAGAGCCATACTTGGCCAGAGCAGCCAGAGTACTTGGCCTACACTCTCCTCGCTCGACAAACGGGTTGGAGTCTTACTGATGTTTGTACGATTTGTTTAGCTTGTATTTCCTAAGTCGCCTTCTACGACATCCACGGAAGGACTTAGAATGCCCCTATTCTACTCTGCCGGAAACCACGGCAGAGTAGAATAGGGGCATTAGGCAGGAGGCTTAGAGTAGGTTTAGAATGGTCCTTGCTCAGGACAGAATAAGTCCTCGGACAGGAAAATAATTATGTTTATAATTGAATGGACAAAGAGCGAACCTACATCACTCGTTGTTATTTCTAAATAATCTCCTGACTATGTCATGTTTAATTTGTATAAAACTCGCACCCCTTTTCATCAGTAGCTGTTCTATTTTCGGAAGCATGTGGTTCGGTTTCCAGATTTTAATTCACCAAGGATAAGCTTAAAATTTTGCGCTCTGAATGAAATAGTAGCGCTGCTTACCCGTGCTTCTATCAGTCCTACTGGTAGTACCATGCAGGGACGTGCTGTCCATAGAGACGCAAAGACATTGGCTACCCGGAGCTTCCCTAATATATCCGCATTTTTTATATTATAATAAATTATAAATAGAAATATATTTTCAAATAAACGCGCGCTTCCCCGTCCGTTTCCCATCGCGCCATATGCAGGCCACCGCCACGTACTACCTTACTTAGGTTATACGTATATACGCTCATGTACTCTAGGGGCTACCTACCTAAAAGACAATTGTTCATCGTGTCTCGATTTGCACACATTCACAACGCATGGATAAGAATTTGCGTCTGTAGTATGATCGTCAACGTACTTCACCCACGCACACAAACATGAAGTATTCGCGCACACAACTAATATTTTAGACTTTGGCTGATGAATGCCATTTTTGAAACGCATTAGTAACAATTAAAGCAAATTTTTGTATGGAAAAAAGCATTAGGTTAGTGAAACGCTGATTTCAAAAATGGTCCTTATCTTTAAGCTAGTTCTATCTCAATAATCAACGTTTTTTATCTCTTTTCACTTTTGACCAATAAGGAATGATATCGATTTTAGGCCTATTCATTTGTTCAGAGATGCGTACCGAGATGAAATCTAGAATGTTATTGGTTCTCGCTTGTGTTATGCTACCAATTTAAATACACGGAAGATGTTCGAGGATAAAACGGAACACGAAGATTTTTGTGTTAGTCGTATATATTTGATATTTTTTCTTGTCCAATGATAATTATTTGCATTGTCGCATTACAAATCTCTGAACTCTGAACTTTGTTTTGTTTGCGATAACAGATGAAATTAGGAGAAGTTTCTTATTTTTCTTTTCTATTATTACCTCTTTAAAACAGTTTGCAATGGAAAGGTTTCCATGTGAAAGTGGTGCGCCAGGTGTTTTTTTGCTAAAACTGAGAAGTTACGCGTTTAACCATTTAACTTTTGAGGAAAAAAGTGCAATAATCATAAATGGCCGATGCCAGCCTATTTTGGATTAAGTTCAAACAAGCGGTAAGCTAAAAGGAACATTTATTAATATTAAACATTATGACGCGTATAAGTGGCTCTCAGGATGTAAACACACTAATAGGGTCAGTTTAGTCAGAGAGCTTTATTTTTGTCCCACTGCTGGGCAAAGGCCCCACAATTAGTCTACCCTGCAATAATCGGTGATGCACGTCCCTGGTACCATGAGATTGTTTTGCCAATGGTACTACTGATGTGTCTGGCAGTAGGTATCCTGTATAATAGACCTAAAAGAATAAACCGTAGAACTAGTTTAGTAATGTATGGAATAATTATAGATATAGAAAACAAAAGACATAAGTCATATAATTTAAACCCGAAGCAATTTATCACTATACTGGTAATATAAGCCCGTTGACCCAGACACTTGGCATTTACACTTGGGAAAAGCTGACGTTATGTTATGTAATATACCGGTGAGGATGCTGGTACGAGTAGTTATAAAGATTCTGCGGATAACGCTATTTTGCGGTGCCCAGTGATATCGATTGTAGAGTTCAATGTCTTTATCGTTTTCCTGTAACTTTGTTCAGAGGCGAGTGTCATATAAAATACAAATATATCATCAATAAAGTTTTCGTGATAAAAAGATGTATAGAACTGGCAGCAGGCGGAGTCCTTTTGTAAGAACTTGATACCAACTTCTGTGATCACCAACTATCCTGTTCAGAGTGGTGATTACTGGTAGTTAGTTTCCAAACATTTTCTTGGATTGGGAGTTGTAATATTTTTGTAGTTTAACAGAATATCTAGCCTAAATATCATAGTTTTTTTGGAGTCTAATAGCGCACTATTCCGCTATCATAAATTGGCCAAAAGTGGCCACGCGTGGCGGTTAAGTCGAAATAACAAAATAAAATTATAATAATTAATGTTTTAAAAATACGTACTTTAATAATAATCACAGATTATCCGTCGGGATTTTTTGAAATATTGGTTATATTGAGTATATTGAGAATGTTTAAGATATAGCTGATAAAGACAGATAAAGCAATAAAATATGAATTTACTGACACACTATCGAACTGCGTTTTTACAATCAATTAGAGACCGTAACAAAAAATACGAAACAACAACATAACAACTTTGTTTCCCCACGTAACGAACTCGTTAAAAGTTTTTACGTTAAACGTTTCTCGGGGAGTTAATACGATGTGTCAGTGAAATCCGACCTTTTCCAAACTTACTGACAGAAGGATGACGCATCGAGGTAGGTACAGTTGAGTTGACTTGACATGAGAATAAATAACAAATTGGTGTTAATGTTTTGGCATTTTCCCCGACTGATGTAAAAGCTCAGATTAAAATTCATAGACCAAGCGGTCTAAAAATATATTTCAAGCTTCAAATTGTGAAGATTAATTATATGCAGATTATTAATTTATTGCCAAATATATAGAGGGACAATGCGGCCTCTTCCAAGCCGAACGCAGATGGCATGATGCAAAGAAGAAACAAAGTAATAAACATAGGCTATAAAGGATTTGTAGCCAAAGCCAATTATTATAAAATAAGATATAGTTACAAGAAAAAAAATCTGGTCCGTATTTTTTCTGGTATCAGTTATCACCGATATCTTTCTAAATCTAAAATTTCCAGATATTATGATTAAACAAATTACATTTGAGTAATTTGTTTTGACAGCCGGATTTATAAATGAGGTTACATCTAATTAAATGCTAAAAGGAAGGTACTAAAAAGTTTCTCAAAATAGAAAACAAAACACTAGATTTTCAGTTCTGATGTCATCTTGCACCTTGAGGCCTTATTTTTCGTTTTTGCTTGTCAGTAGTCAAAATATACCCACGTTGACGTTCATGGGGCTACGTTTATTTAGAAAACATTGTTGTACATTGCGAAATAATTTCTAGAATGCTTTTAGCGATTCAAACAGGTCTCTCCAAACAAACGTCTTGCATTTGTGTACATTCATTGCACGATTTGAAGTGGTCTGACCATTCTGAGAATCTGGTCAGCATTTGGGTTTCAAAACGTGGCACTTCGAAATATGGTGTGTGTGCTAAAAAGGATGTTAGACGTTATATAAATGCTTTTCCAAAGTACTCATACTATAAATGGTGTTATTCAGGGGTTCGATCGCCGGTAAGGGCAAGTTGGAAAATAACCTTTTTCAAATTGTCCTGGGTCTTGGATATTTGTTATAAAATATATAGTATCGTTGAGTTAGTATCCCATAATACAAGTCTCGAACTTACTTTGGGGATAGCTTAATCGGTCTAATGCACGAAAAGTTAAAGATCTGTCGGCATAGCGTTCATCGAGATTTCGTCTGTCGGCATTGAGTGGTAGACTCCTCTACAACGTGTAACGGAAAGGGTATATCAATAAGAAGTGGAAAAATACTGTACCTTGCATAGATCCTTTATACCAAATTTCAAGTTAAAATATAAACTTTAACTTATACGTGAAATTATAAAATATTTAACCACAAAAAAAATTGCACGTAAACAAACATGGCACAACACTATTCAGGTCAATGTCTCCTCACTTGCACTATTCACTATGGAGCCTAGTACTCTTGGTATACGATGAAAGAGGAAAGAGGAAAGAGAGCATTGCACTACTCTCCTCACACGCCATGAACTCCTAGTACTCGGCGTCATTGATGCAAACACCGCCACTGGCGGTGTTGTTTGGCGGCATATCAACAAAGGATATGCCGCGGCCAAGCGGCGGCGGTAGCACCTACGGCGGCGATCGTTTGACGAAGTCTGTAACAAACAAATTTCGATTTAATGGCACTATTCCTAAGATTTTTTTTACTTTAACAAAGTCAAGTCTTTTTTAATGCGAAAATTAGATAGGTAAAAATAGTAGGTACTTACTTTTCAAAGGAAAGGTTCAAAATGTCGCCCTTGTTGCTGGATGCACAGGCCAGCTCGCCGGTACATGGATGCACGGACGTTACGCAGCATCTCTGGCGTCACAGTACTGAAGGCGGCCTTTATGCGTTCTATCATTTCGTCCCGTGACGAGCACTCTACAGCATACACGGTATTTTTTATGTATCCCCGTAAGAAAAAGTCCAGGGGAGTGAGGTCTGGTGACCGCGCTGGCCATGCGACACTGCCTCCTCGCCCTATCCACTGGGAGAAGCGAGCATTTAAGTGACTTCGCACATCACGAGCGAAGTGTGCTGAAGCACCGTCGTGTTGAAATATTAGATTGTTGTTCATCACGAGGTCGATGTAACTGGACACTGGCATAACTGTTAACTCTTCATTTAATGTATTACTTAAAAACTCTAAGTAATTTTCACCATTTAAAGTTTGTGGCAAAAAGTATGGTCCAGCGACAACATCTCCCACTATTCCTGCCCACACATTTACCCGCCACTGGTGCTGAAATGACGACTCCGAAGAAACGTGCGGATTGGAGTGCGACCAGTAGTGTTCGTTGTGGATGTTGCTTATGCCACCTCGTGTGAAAGAAGCTTCATCCGTCCACAGCACTTTTGAGGCAAACTCCGGTGAGGCTTCAACCTGGTTCCGGTACCACTCGCAGAAAGTGACGCGAGGTAAAAAATCAGCAGGTATTAATTCCTGTGTGCGACGAAAGTGGTATGGATGTTGGCCGTCGGCGTGCATCACTCGCCACACTTGCATGTGATTCGTGGCCCCCAGCTCTAAGGCGGCACGACGCGTGCTGCTCCTCGGGTTATCCTCGAAATGTTGCAGTACGGCTTCTTCAAATTCCGGGTCTTGAGTGGACGGGCGGCCCGTAGGTACTGGGGCGTGGAAAGAGCCAGATGAGTACAAGCGATGCACCATTCGCCTGAAGCAAGCCAGTGAAGGCAGACGCCTGGCTTCAACAAGTGGTCGACCATCAATGAATCGCTGATGGTACAGCTGTCGAGCGGCACTGAGACTGCCGTCTGCTGCTCCGACACAGAGCATCATTTCGTAATATTCTCGATTACTCAAAGACATCACGAAAACACAAGTAGGTAGGTAGGTAGTCGAAGTCAAGAACAAAAGTCGAAACACAAAACACGGTCTGATCACAAGAACGCAAAGAGAACGACTAAAGCAAATTACCTAATGAACAATTTGTAACTTTTCGTTGTAGCATCCTAGTTTCCTAGTACAGGGTAGATGTACCAAAAACCAGCCAGCTTTAAAAATCAACATTGTTTATTTTTTCTTTATTTTAGTTCTGACGACGACTGCAAAAATGTATGGAATATTCTATCTAATAAATAATAAAATAATATTCTATCCCGTCATTCCGGGACTGTCCCGTGGAATGCTAAACAGTTGGCAGCTTTCATCTCTTAATATCAATACGGTCAAAGATGGTAGTCAAGGAAGTCACAAAATCCCAAGTAGTCACTGGCATCAGGATTCTGGGCCAAGAATTGGACCACTCTGTCTTTCGAAGTCGTAGTAATGTCGTACGTAAATGATACAAGAAAGGTTTGTGAAACCGGTCGTAAAAACTTTAGTCACAAAAAGTTTATCATTCGTAGCGAACGCGCGTGTGAAAAACTATGAGTGTGGTGCCTTTGTGCATGGGATGCCACTAGCATCATCCTCCATCATCCAGAAAATAGTTTGGAAATCTAACTTTTTTTTCAAACAAATTCACAATCTGTCCTCTTCTCACGCACGAAAAGTAAACAAACAAGCACTGAGGTGGACGTGTATTGGCACTTCTACCCTATTTTGGTTAAAAAGTGCGAAAAGTATAGGAATATCATACTTGCCTGCTTTAATAATTAGGGATCTGTTTAGTTTTTACATACGTAATTCAATAAACCTCCTCATGACTTATGGACTCCTAGTAATATTTGGACAATTTATTTAGAAAAATTAAGATTTTAAGGTAGGTGTATTAAAAATAGCTTATCAAAATTCCTAAAAAACTTCAATTTAGTGACGACATCGAAAAAAATTAAACACATCCGGAACCATTTCTCAAAATTAAAATAAAAAGTACCAGGCGCATAGTTGAGAGTGACGATCGGGAGCCACTCCTATTTCGGGGTTCATTTGAAAAGTTAAAAAACTTCTCTTTGTTTAATAAAATATTTTTTTGTTGAGTAAAATTTTTTTTTTGGGCATTTGCCCTGAAAGTTTAAATAAAAAATTTAACATTTGTGATGATTAATAAAGTCTTAAACATACTTACTATCTACTTGGTTAATACGAGTTACAATATGTCATACCGCATTTACACATTCGTGTTCGTTATTCGCCTCGCGATTCGCACGAATGTGAAACCGCGGTACGAAGACGGGAATCGCGAATGACGAGACGAATAGCGAACTCACTGTTTGCATATGCGTGTTCGTTATTCGCCTCGCGATTCGCGCGAATTTGAATTTTTAAATGAGGCATCAGAGGTTTTCGTATGCGAATCAACGTCTTTTTAGCACCCGACACAAACGAGGGGTGTTTTAAATTTGACCGCTATCTTAAATAGGTGAACCAATTTGGTTGCTTTTTTATTTTATCTGCAAGCAGATTTTTTAAAATTTTATTTCAATAAAATATTAAAAAATTGTATTTTATTGTGTGTCAGTGCTTCAAAATGCACGTTAAGTCTTTAATCCCACCTAGCATACGAGTATTATGGTCAGTTGTTTTTATGTAGCTAGAAACATGTTGACACTAGTGTTGACCAGTCTGACCACTTACTAACACATACAAAACATTTTGTGCTAAGTCAGCAGTACGTACATTTATCAGAGACAGGATGAGATAACATCTTAAGAAACAATGAAGATGTTACCTCTCTCATATCAGAAAATTTTCCCGATTGCATACGTTACTGTGATGCTTCAAGGCCCGTGTCCACTTCCCGGCTTTACCGTCGTTATGCGACTGCCCTGCGCTTGAATACTTTTTTTGATTTAGGTCAATTTTATGACCGGCCGTGTGGCTGACCTCACCTCTCCATCGAAATGTTTATTCCTTTATTCGCCTCTTACGTCATTCAAGGAGTGAAAAGACTGGTCTCAATCTTAGCCGAAAATCAGACCGCAAAAAAACATATTAAGATGTTAACTTTTACGAAAAATAAATCTGGAACCCATCTTTGTAAATAATATTCATTTTAATACCAGGAGCACAGGGTAAGTGATGTAAAAGAGGTGGAAACTTATTCTGATAGGCATGGTTGTAGGTGATTGACCCATGATTGACCCCACAGCTGTTTATTGTCATAGTGATGTGCGAATGTAAATTAATAAAATGTTTACACATATTTCAAAAAAATATTTAAAATCGACACGTAAACTTACAAGGCAAAACAATGCACCATGCGGTTTCTTACAGTTGCCCGTATTGATGCACTCGATATTGATATACCCTTTCCGTTACACGTTGTATAGGAGCCTGGCGGGAGTGCGAATAAGGCCCAACGCAGACGACAGACTAGACCGCGCCGCACTTTTAGTCTGTGAAAATAGAACCTATGGAATTACATGCAGTAACACACACGACGCACAAAAAGTGCGGCGCACAAAAAATCCGTGTAATTTTGGCAGACCGCGCCGCGCCGCGCCGCGCCACACCGCACAAAAAGTGTGCGAAAAAAATACAACGTATGCTTCAATTCGCGCTAACACAGACGTCGCGCACTTTAGTCTGTGACCTTGACTCGGCTAGTGGTGGACGTGACGTGCGCGGTATTACAGCATGGCGCTAGAGATAGATGTACCGATGTTAATTCATGAAATACAAAACAGACCTGCAATTTATGATACTTCAAAATCCGAGTATCATGCCTAGTATAACCTTTCTTCTGGACCAATGCACTTTCTCATTATTGTTTCCGAATGTGTCAAAGTTGGTCTTAAAATGAATAGCAACTCATTAAAAGTATTAATAGAAATTTTATAAAATTTGAAAAAATTGTCCGGATATTGTTTTGGAATTGCATGTTTCATATGGAATTGTCCTTTTAGTAATCTCTCCGAAAGTATAGGATGTACCCAAAATTTTCTATTTCTTCTTCTTTTTCTGTACTTCAAGTATAAAATAATAGGTACATCACAATCTTTGCACTTCCATGGCGTGTAAAACTGTACGTGTCCCGTCCCTACAGTTCTGCCGACAGAATGATTCAAAATGTGCGTCGTGTGTGTTGAGTCCGTGAACAATCCGCGAAAGACTTTTTGCGCGCCACGCAGACTATTTGTGCGCCGCAGACTCGATCGGACAAAAAGTCTGTCGTCTGTGTTGGGCCTTACTAGCGCTTTCAAAAGTAAAGCTACACTGGGAATGGTCCACACTTGGATAGGTGACAAGTGTCATGAAAAATCTCAGTCGTAAAGCTATGCCAGGTGCCTTTAGGCAGCTTGAAACCTGACACAATTATTAGGTACTTACACTCACGAAAATCAAACACATCTCTCTCAGTACACTGCAGCCGTGACTGCAGATGCAGGACGTACGTGTATTGGGTAGTGATACTGTGAACTGTCCATCATAACCACTTTAGCACCTGCCGTACCGTTACTGAATTACTTACGTGCATTAAGGGGACGTGTTCGCTCCCGGCTCGTAGCTGCAAGTTTACCAAGTTTAGCTCGTAGTATTAGTCAACTGAGTTAACGCAAGTCGAAAGCCATTTAAGTGAAATCTTTTTTGCTTTGTATTGTGTAGAATGAAGTAAAGTCCTTGGTGTGCTCTTTGATTGAATCTGTCGATAAATAAGCTACAGCAAACTTTCCCCCCTTTATCTCCATTTTTCCCCCAATCCATACATATTGGTAAATGTTTTGAAATAAACAGACAGATGGTAAGAGGGTACATTGAGTGTGCACAGACTAGATTTAATTTTTAGAGTTCCTTAACCAAAGGGAAAATCGGAATAATATTACTAAGACTCCAATTATGTCTTACGGATGGATTAGTTTCAACAAAGGCATTTGGTAGTTTAAACTAGGGAAAACGCGTTATATCTAAAAACGGGTTTTAACTGTAGCATATATATATATTTTTACAGGGTAACCTTATCCGAAAGAAGTTGCTTAGCCTAGATAACCTAAAAATTAGTATTAGTATTATTAATAACCTAGGTAACTAAAATATACATATTGCCATAGACATAGAGTTCTACCAGTAAGACATACGCAATCAATAAGTTTTTCCGTAAAGTAAGTATATACAAATAATTCGCAAATAGGTATCCCTTAATCCGATAATCGCACGATTGTCTTCGGATCACACCGGGCGGATTATCCAGCATTAGCAGCCAAAGCAAATAAATTCCGATCGCAAACTCCGAGGTTCCGACAAATCAATAGGTGGTATCCTTCTTCTTATCAATGTAGAATTAATGTAGGAAGTTCAATGACCTTTGTTGATAAGAATTAATTAGAAGTGCTCATTATATTTTATAACAATATTTTTTTTTAATTCACGAATTTTAAGACGATTGATAAATTAATAAATTTATGAAACAAATTTAATTAAATAACAATAAGTTATCAAATTTAATTTAGTTTTTTAATTTAGATTGTTATTTAGATATTAATTTAGATTTTTATATTTAGTTCAATGAAATTGAAAATAAATAGATGGCTAAAATGGTTAAAATAACAATAATATGTTTAAATTAAAAGTTTATATAATATGAAAAAAGATTAGTCCGTAAAAACTTGGATCATTTAACTAAAAAAGATTATCCACTTAAGAGTAGTATGAGATAAGCAATAGCAGGAGTATAGTTTAGGTTTAGGCACAGCACAGGTATGGCACTTCATAGAAGCGGAGTACCATTTATGCCTACTACTACTACAAACGAAACTATACATCCGTGCACTCGTCCGTGTGTGTGTGCTCAACATCCTCGACAAGGCGAAAACGGGGGAGAGTTGCGAGGACGGGGAACAGAGATGCATATTGCGCGGGACCAGATTCCGTTCTGCACGTAATACTTATATTCATTCTGTAGTTCAGGTTCAAACATATACTCCGGGCATGTATTGAGCCGACAGGCGGCGGCTGATGGACATTTCCTCCACAGTACTGAGCCATTGTTTATTAACTTCAGTTCAATGCGATTAACGTACTTACCGAGGTACGGATGGAAAAAACTTTAATATTAACATTAGAAAAAAATTAAATATAACTACAGAAATTCTGTTTTCATTCTATCATCTAACTAAAGATACTTCTACCATTTAAAATCTATGGGCAAAATGTCCTGTTCCACATACTTTCCGAAAGTATTTAGGTATGTTGTGTAATCTCCTTCCTTCAATGCTGCCAAATAATGATTTTAAATCAAAGTTGTAATCTAAAATTGTGGTTACCATTAAGAGCGGCTTAGGCACTAGTACAGATAGTAATATAATTGCTAACTTAATACTAGTTATAATAAATAACTACACTACATGACATCTATGAGGTTACCATTTTTTTTTTGATCCGGACATACTCAACCAAAGCTTGACACACATCTTAAATTTTAGCACATTCAAGCACGGTAGATTTAATAATTATCTCTTACTTGGTAAGACTACTCGGACTTGCTCGGTTATGCAACTCATTAAAAATATGTAAAGTAAAAAATATTGTTTTAAGAACTTCATATCTCGATAACCTATTCGATTTGGTACGTTTGAACTAAGACTTAGAAATGTCGCATATACGATATACACTAGAAGAAAGACATAAATACTAGTTAGGTAAAATACACATGACAATGTGTAAATTACGGAATCATCTTGTCTAGTCAGAAAAGAGATCGTTTAAGTAGTTTCCTTCACATAGTCTCTAATATCAAACGAAGTTGTGTGTTTTGACACTTATGATAATGTTTGCTATCTTGGCTGCTCTGTTTTGAATCCAAGAGTTAACTCGAATAATACAATACAATGACCTGAATATCTGTGATTCAATGTGAGATTCAAATTAGATTTGCCATTGTAAAATAAAAATAGCAATAGAGCCAAGAGATTTTACGATAATGATGTTACTTACATAGTAAACAAATGTACCCCAGTAGAAGAGGTCATCAACATCATCATTGGCAGCCTTTTTTGTCCCACTGTTGGGAGTAGGCCTCTCAGTGCATGGCAAACTTTTAGGTCCTGTTACGAAACTAGTTTTGACCAGCGAATTTCCTCATATCATCGACCCATCTAGCTCTCAGACGACCTCTCTACTCTTCTTTCATCTAGGGGCCACTATCTCAACATTCTACTCTACCTACCATCATCTCGTCTTACCAGGTGTCCTGCCCAACTCCATATGAGATCTATAACTCGTTTCCCGGCATCCTGAAATTTCTTTGTCGATCACGATGTCTGAGATTCCTCATTTCACCTTGTAGAAGAAATGCAGGCTTTACTTTATCTGGAATAATGTTTGCTAATGTTTTTACAAATAAATCCTGGGCCAGGGTACTGCAATAGAAAACACCAAAAATTGGGAGAGATTTTGTTGTCGAAATCATGCATATGCATTGGCATTGCATTACAACTGAGTTTTTACTCAACTATGTATCTAGTTACTCATGTTTTGCTTTCTTTTTGTTTCAGGTATGCTGCTTTAAAAATTAGAAAAGAGGGAAAATGGTGAGGAAAGTTGAAGACATTATTCAGATTAATGCTGAAATTATTTGGACTGTTAGGTATTTAAGAGAATATCTTTATCCTTATAGTTGAGTTTACTTCTACATTATTGGCTGAAAGAGTTGCTGTTTCATATAATATAAAAAAAAAAAACAAAACTAAAAACCGGCTTCACTACCAAATTACACAACCGATTTTGATAAAATTTCTATGGGACCACCTCACAAACCCTTTCAAACAATAAAATTTCCAAATCGTTTCCAACGTCTTAGATACATATAATAAAGGACTGCGACGAAATAACCTCCTCCAATTTTGAAAGTCGGTAAAAAAAAACTGATTTTAGGCCTTTGCTTGGTTGGCGCCTCGTGTTATTTCCAATGGATCTAAAGAAACATTATTATACGACTGAATTAGGTCAGGAAGGCCGCGTTTACGCTTTAATGGCGTAACATCCTTTCGTTTGTTTATCTTATCAGTCGACGACGCACTTGGCGCCTCTGTATTTCAGATTGGCCAGAATATTCACTGCTACTCGACACTTAGGCGAAACCCACGAAAACTTAAGTTAAATGCACCAAAACAGCGAAGACGTAGCTTCTTCTTCTTCTCGTGTGTGTTAGTGACTAACACTAGTGTCAAAGTTTTTAAACCGCCTTAAAGGCCTCTGACATGGTTGTAGGTAACGACCAATGTCAAAGACAGTGACCGGGACCGACGGCTTAACGTGCCCTCCGAAGCACGGATCATTTTACTTATCGGACAATCAGGTGATCAGCCTACAATGTCCTAACCAAACTAGGACAACAACACAAAGTCGTTGCTCCCGCCGGGAATCGAACCCGCGACCTCCGGTATGAGCCGAACGCTCTAAGCACTACACCACGGAGGCAGTTAAAGACGTAGCTAGACTTCAATACCTAAACAGGCGGCCTTATCGCTTATAGCATTGAGCAAATATAATGCTTGTAAAAATACACCTTTAGGGCTGAATGACATAATGTCCTTGCTCTCTGCTTATCTAGTATCAGCTTATGTCACCGGTAATTAAGAGCACGCTTGGCGCCTCACAACATAACTCTGCAATTGGTCGCATGAGTCACCACTATAGACAACCAGGTCAAGGCTGTGCATTATTTCATTAACAGCACTTGTTATGTTATGACGGTAGCTACAGGAGCATTTCTCACCTCGTCGCACCAAAGTTAATATAAAAGGGCCATTTTTCACTCTGATGATATTCTGGGCTCTAATTCTGGGAGTATCAAAATTTGAGAGGAGTCTAATTAGTAATCTGTGACTGATTAGAATACTTATTTACTTTTGGCATATTAATTCGCAACCATTTTATAAAAAACACTGGAAAAATTATGCCATTATTGGTGGTTGTTTATAAAAAGTTAAAAAAAAGAAGTACTAAGTACCTGAATGAAAAGTTAAAAAATTTCGCAAAATTTTCTATCCCATATCTTCTATAGTAAAGATCTGGCTCGATAAGTTGCAATCACGAAAATACTATCTGCCAAGATTCATAGAAACACGATTGTCTTCGAAATTTTAAATGTTTACCGAGATACATAGAGCTGTTTCACAGAGCTGCTCTTCAAAACACGAACCACAGTAGTATATCTAACACTTTGCGGTCGCTATTACACGCGACGGGTGACTCGTATGGTTTATAGCATGTTTCTAGACTACTCTATGGCCGTACTTTCCTGGCCTGTAGGTCAAGGAGGATATTTATGACATAATCCAGCGGCTGCCACGCTGCTTTGTCGAGCCATAAACCAGCTTCTGCAAGTCGCAGATAACGCCCGTAATTTGTCTTCAAAGTTCGAAAGTCGCTGACTGCACTGAGGATTGTACTGAAGAAGGGTTTTCAGCATTTTTCCTGTGCTTTTAGAAAATATTAAAATATAACAGAGTGAATAATTACTCTACAGGGTTACTTTTTAAACACTGGCAACATTTCTGGAGCAAGTTCAGTCCATGATACTAAACTAGTTTCCATAAACAGATAAATCGAAAAACGAAAAAAACAACAGCCAAATGGGTTTTTATGGGAGGGCGATCTTTTTATCGATTTTCCATATATATTTTTTGCAGATAATAGAGTTTTGTATCATAAACTGAACTCCAGTTGCTGGTGTTTAAAAAGTAACCCTTCAAAGGCGGTACTTACTTACGTAAAGTATAATCCTTTTTTTTGGATTTTGCTATATGTTTATATAGCTTTACATAATTTCGAATATTATGTGTCATCATCATCAAGTATTTTTGTCTCCACTGCAGAAGCACAACCCTCTCTGTACCACCAGAGCAATACTTGGCCAGAGCAGCCAGAGGATTTTGGCCTACACTTTCCACGCTGGCCAGACGGGTTGGAGAGGTAATATCATGTGTAATTCATGATAATGATATGGAACCCTAAGAAAATAAATCTAACTTGTTCGATTCCTACCTAAATTATTAAGCTTATTGACACTCACCTGTCGTGAATGTTTCCTCGTATCTAAGGCCGTCTCATTTTTTATTAACGTTGTTTGAAAGAGCAATTTATCCTTGTAAGTGAAACAAGCGAATCCACTTTAACTTTCGTAAGGATTAGGACACAAAGTTTGCGATAACCATAACAATATCCGGGAGGGTCTCGCGCCCGTTCGCCTCCTATCATGAAAAAGCCTGTTTTAATTTTAAATTGACAAATGGGAAAGATAATTCCAAAGACATGTAACTTCTTAGTACCTTTTATCTTTTTTTCACTCATGCACCGGCGGGACACAGCGTGACGAACCGATGGCCGATTGGGCAAAAAGGTTCTTGAATGGCGACCGGCAAGCGAAGCGTAGGGCACCCACCTACAAGGTGGTCAGATGACCTGACCAGGGTAGCTGGAAAGCGCTGGATGCAGGCCGCTCTTGATTGGTCATTTTGGAAATCTTTGGGATAGGCCTATGTCCAGCAGTGGACGTTATGCGGCTGAAATGATGATGATGATAATCTTTTTTTCCTATTTCTACTGGACCAAGTTGACTGTTGTTAGAAGCGATCCCAGCATTCTCCTCTAGCCTTGTCCACCGGAGTGACAACTGGGAAGTGGGAGATTATACATACATACATACATAATATCACGTCTTTATCCCTAATGGGGCAGACAGAGCATTTTGGGTCTTGCGGCTCTATGCAGAACCCAGGGCCGCAAGACCCAAAAGCCACTTTTAGCGTCATGGTGGGCGAGAAGATGGAAAAGCAATCAATACAGTAATGGGTTGCTAGCCGCATCGCCTGTTAACATGATTCGCATTTTTGCCCATTCCCTCGATCGGCTTTTACGATCTGCACGGGAAGAGAAGCAGCTGGTACATTCTAAGTTTTTTCATTTCTCCCAGACCAGCATGGGAGCAGCAGTGGGAGATTATTTTCTTGATTATTTGTACGCTAAGCTTGCTTAATTTTATTTTCAAATATACATACGCCCAGCACTTAGATCTACCGAAAGGCTTTGAAAAATTTAAGATTTCGAAATACTTCCTAAATTACAGATACTTCATAAAAGACAAGATGAAACCCAAAAGGCCAACGGGTGCCTGACATCCGGAAGTTCCTCTTAAGAGATAATCTCCCTGATAAGGTGGACAAACTTTCACATACAAGGTGTTAACACTAAAAAGAAACAGTACAGAAGTAAAGCTTTCAATAAAAATACACGCGAAATATTGCTATACTTAGTGAAAGAAAGCGCTCTGTGACGTATAAAGTTTTAAATACAAGAAAATAAAAAAGTGATATCTTAGAAAATTATATTTTTTACAAACTAAAAACCGACTTCACTCGTAAACTACACAATAGATTTTGATAAAAATTATTGGACCACGTGACAGTATCTTTACCTTGACAACAAGACATACAAACAAAAATGGTCACATAATCGGTGAACATAGATAAAAAAAGATCGTGATGAATTGATAAACTCCTCCTGTTTGTAAGTTGGTTAAAAAGATTAATTAATTTGTATAGACCACGAAACAGAAAGTATAGACCAATAACTACTTACCTAAACGATTTGTAGAAAAATATTCATCAGGTCTTTTTAGTCTCCACTGCAGGAGCACGACCCTCTCTGTACTACCAGAGCCATACTAGGCCAGAGCAGCCAGAGGATTTGGCCTACCTACACTCTCCACGCTGGCCAGACGCTTGTAATTCCTAATAGTCGCCTTCTACGACATCCGCGGGAAGACTTAGAGTGGACCTATTCTACGAGTACTCTGGCGGAAACCATACGGCATTCAACTCAAATTTTAAATGCATGAGCTATTACCGCTCTGTTCTATCGGCATTTTACAAATTGTTATGTTACATAACTGTTGATAAGCTTAGTAGTTATTTTTGAACGAGAGATTAAGAGGTGAGTCAGCGTGAACAACCTTGCAGTGAACTCTCTTAAATAATTAACCCTCCCCAAGTTCATCAACCTAGCCATGAAACTGTAGGGCTACTGCTCACGACTATTTTTATCTATCTTTAGATAAACTTAGGTATTTCATTTAAGTTCTATTAAACCAAAAAAATTGGTTGCCTGTAAAGTCGGTATACGGGCGAAAGTTTTACGTGACAACGACTTTTTATGTCTGTCTCTCTCGCTCTTAGGCGGGCTAACCATGCCCGAGTGGAAGGGACGCGTGCCTCTCACTCGCTCTTATTGTGAGCGCATAACGTGAGCGGAGCGTAACGCAGTTTCTTGAAGTGTCACCCGGCAAACCAATTTATAAGACGTTGTCACGTCAAAAGAGTGACTCACAAGGACAAAGATATAATAATAATAAAGTTTGTGTTATTTATCAAAATCATTTAAATTCAACAGAAAATGAATTGTTTGGAAGTTCTGTTGAAAGGGAACAATTAGGATGATAGAAATATAACGATACTAACCATAAACTATTTATTTTAAGTCTGCCAAAACAAACAAACGTGTCGAGTTTAGCTGATCTGGAATTAACGTTAGAATGTATGTTGTTGTACGAAAAGCACTAAATGTGATAGTATTCAAATTCAAGTAACTTTCGTAATCTATCTTTACATATAATAAAACGAAGAATTATAAAAAGCAAAAAAAAAATATTTTTCTTTTTGTCTGTCTGTCTGTATGTATGATCATGCTTCTCCAGAAATACTGAACGGATTCGAATGAAACTTTTTTTTGTTTTATAGCTGTTAAGCCTGGGCAACATATAGGGATTGTGGGAAGTGGAACACTAGATGCAGAACCATAATGGTTTAGCTAAACTATAAGAAATATAAAAATGACGCCTTAGAAAAAGTTGTTCAGCAGATTAGCATTTTCCGGAGACAACGTTCACGTGAACTTGTGGGCTTCGGCTAGTAATACATACGTATAGAGCATCTAATTCCAATGATGTAACAGATGATCACCCAGAAGTGCCATTTTTGAAACGCGAAATCACATATAAATGAATGGTTTTTCCATACAAAAAACCGTTCGTTTAGTGACTCCGCGTTTGAAAAATAGCACCTCAAGGACAAAAAGCAGGCATGTTTTACCCGCGGTAAATTCCCGCCAAATAGGTGCCATTATGGCGGCCGCCGCTCCATTTCAAGCATAATACGGCGCGTCGTGTTATCTTGTACTGCTGCTGGGTTGACAGCTTTTTAATTTGCTTCAATTATTTTTACAGGCACCCAATATGCTGTTACAACTTGGCTTGTCCTTTCTACTCACATTTTGATACTAAAGCAATGTAAAAGTAATGATTTTTGTGTGAAGCTTTATATTTAATGTAATGTACTTATGTATTTACCTATCAGTAGCGTGCATTACATACAGACACAGAATTTGTATACCCTGTACGTTAACATAATGACGGATACAAACGAGAATTGTTTTTTGTTCAATATGAACTCTCTTAATTTAGGTAAGATTGATGGCTACCCTGTAAAAAATAGTTGTGCACGTCACTGGTACCTATATAGTACCTACGTAATTTTAATTAGTCGCTTATTTATTTGTCCTAAAGTTTGTCCCTTTAAACGTAAACGGAAAACAGTCCTTTTAAACCGTCTTTTTATTATTCAAAAACAAGACTCCTTACAAAAGGACGAGGTACCAGCAAGATGACTAAACACAAACTATCTGTAAGTCAATAACAACATTGTCTGACACTTATCACTACATATCTTTATCCATAACAGGTACTTCGAAGTATCGCACCCGTTTATCCTTTGGTTCTCACTCCTTATCAGCAAAAGTGTCCCTTCACAACAATAAATGCGATGAGGAGTAGTAAATTTTAATGGAAGAGACTAGACTTATGCAAAATGAAACACCCGCTTTCTTAGAAATTATTATTTTTAGGACGAGAATATTATAAAGTTCATTGAAAATAGATTTGGTTGATCATCGTTAGGTTAGGCGTACATTGGTCCAGCGTAGAGCTAGGTCACACGTTAAACTTATAAGGATAAAATAATGATTAGTGTATAATCCATCTCAATCCTTGATTTCCTGTGTGTTGATCGAAGTATACTAGGAAATATTATTCAGAATAACTTTATCTGATCTTTGTATATTAGACTAGGTACCACGTACACATAATTTTATTATTAATTAACGCTTTCAATCGGTAAAAGGCATATGAAATAATAAAAAAGCTACAATCGTGAGTTAAATAAAGAAAACTAGAGAGGAGAGGTATGTGGGTGCGATACCAACTTCGATCCAGCGTGGGCAGACCTGTTCGAGAGTCCAGACGATGCCTGACTCAACGGCGACATGATTAGAAAATTAATGCTCTCCTTATAGAGTAGTATTACTTCAAATACGATTTACCGGCGAATAAGGTAAAATGAGGTAAAAACTACAAGTATGGTATACTATAATATGCCTATAGAATTTGACACAAATCGAATCCTTACCTTCTTAAAATGGCCAAACACATACTTTTGAAGACATTAAGCTTAATTTATTAGAAAAACTTTCTTACTTCGGTATACAATAAGTCTTAAAACGAAATAAAATCTAAATTTAATTTCATTTCTAGATTTGTAGACAGACTTACTAATAATTAAATGGCAGAACCGCTGGAATAGGTTTTGAAGTGAAAACTTCTTTAGCAGCGTTGTGCACTTTTTTGGAATGGGTAAAAAATGTTAAACTCGCGTCAGGACACGTGGCCTGATCGAAAATTCGTAAGACGGCGCAGGGCGCTTGCGCGAATGTTCGTGTGTGTTTATGTTACAGCGTGCTACGCGCATCCATGGATGGTGACAGCTGGTGGCTCGACCGTCTGTGTAGTGGCCATACTGCTGTGTATTTGAAAATGATTTTGTTGAAAATGAATTTGGTCATGCTTGTGACATTTGTGACAGACTGTGGTTCAGAAAAGATTTGAAATATTTTATTCTGATAATTAAAGCAATTTGTGCAAAATTATTCCCTAACCATTCCAAAATATCAAAAATGCACAACGTTAATATTCAAGTTTTCACTTCTGCCAGCACTCCCAGAGTGCAACCCGTCGTTTTTTTATACATTAATTTTGGCATAGACAGGCACACCCCTATTTTACTAATGCCAGAATTTAAACTATACTTACAGGTTCTAACTTATCAGTTTAAGTTAGCAGTACTTAGTGGAAATGCTGCATTGCAGTTATATTTATTGTAGCTATTTCTGCAGTTGTGCCTCACTCAACTTAGCTGTAGGTAAGTAAATACATATCTAGATACTAGAGACACATGCAGAGACTATGGATTTCTACTTGCTACGATCCTTGCAAACCTCCTTTATTTTAAAATCCTGCACCAGCCTTATAATGCCCATATAATCGTATAATTCTTCTATCTTTGTAGGCAGTGAGTACTAAGAATTTGTTAAACAAGTTTATTTGCAAGGCAAATTAAAAAATACCCCGACTGTCAAGAATGCCATCTAGTGATAAACAGCGGTACTACGTAATAAAATTGATTTACTTTTGTCGAATAATAGTCATCTATTATTTTTTAGGAAAAACCCTAACTTTTGAGCATTTACCCCTATAATAACTCTTAAACGTTCGATTTTAGGGAAAACCCTAACTTTCAAAGCGTTAACTCCTAATAACTCTTAAACGTTCGATTTAAGGGAAAACTCTAACTTTTAAGCGTTAACCCCTAATAACTCTTAAACGTTCGATTTTCATCAAACAAAGCTAGGAGCCACCGAAACTAAAAACTTACTTTCACGTAAAAAAAACCGCAGCGAATTCGGTCCATCCGTTCGAGCGACCGACTAACACCTTATTACACCCCTCTTTTTTGTCAGGGATTAAAAATAATTGGCATTTAGTGTCCTTATCTCGATAACTAAAAGTAACCAATAGATCATTAGCATTTCTCTACGGCGTTAATATAACTGGTCTTAACCTCACGTGGGAGGACTAGTAGAGAGGCTGACTCAGCGATGACGGAGGAAACCTCATGTTAATGTAGATGTACAGACAAACTTGTCGATGTTTCGGTTTATGTTTAAGATAAGAGGTTTTTAACGTTTTGCTTCTTCTTTTTTTTTGGGATCGAGTAGAGTTAGTATAGAAACGAAACTGAAAAGATAACGCATATCTGATATATGAACTTATCTTTTTCAACCCCTACGCATAAAGAGAGTATTATCTATGTATGTATCTGTGTCTGTCTGTGTCATCGTAACTCCTAAACGAATGGACCAATTATGATGCGGTTTTTTTTGTTTGAAAGCTAGCGTGATCGAGATCGTTCAGCTACAGTTTTGATGTCACTGAAATTTTATTTATTAAAAATAATGAAATTAAGAGTTTCTAATACTTGAAGGCTAATAAATGAAGGATTTACTCAAAATCATCCCACGGATCTAGCTGGTCGCAGTAGAAAATATGATATAAAGAGCACAAAGAGCCATGCTAATTTTATAATTTGTTTAGCTTTATTGCTCAACAAATGAAAATTGTACAGAACAATAGGTGAAGTTAACCATCAAAGCGTTATCTACCAGTCAACCTCTGGGTTATACAGAATTACAGATAGTCTAATAGCGGGTTGCAAGAAAAAGAAAATAGAAAAAAACTATAAATACAATCATACATTTCTCATATACATAAATACACACATAATTATACCAACTAACAAAAACAACTAAAAATGTCGACATTTCCATACGAAAGGGGAAATGTCGATTTTTGTTTTTACTTTTTCCTGTGTTTTCATTACATTATACTATAGTGATCTATTATATTATAGTCCGTGGTTCGATTTATTACGGGTATGTCCCTTCCACATTGTATAAAAACATACATATACAATTACATAAATGATACTTATTTATAAATAAATATGAATACAGCAATTATAATTCTACTTATATAGTATCTTGTAGTACTTATGTAGTCAGTCAACTAAAATGGACTGTGAGGATAACAGGACAGCAGAGTTGGGTGGAGCGAGGAGCAGGACCGGTTCCTGCCGCCGGGACCGCATTGCTTGCTAATCGAAATCGGTGCAAGTTTTGAACTGCAGCGAAAACGTACGTGGCTTAGCTCTAAAAGCCGATTTTTGAGCAAGTTAATAAAAAAAAACGCCAAAAACATCGTCTTCCCGATATTTATCGTTTTCGAAAAAAATAATTCTTATTCGTAGCGTTTTTCATTAATTCTTTTTGTAATTAAGTAGCATGGACGTCCAAAAATTGGGCTGGTGGGTAAAACGTCACAGATATAGGTTATCAATTAACATAGGAGTCCATAGTTTCGGCCTACCCTTACTACTACAACTTGATAACTAGCACAATTTACATAATTAAGAGATCATTAGGGATAAAGACGTGATAGTATGTATTTACATATTTTTTTCTTATATGTGTTATTGTTTAAGTACTCGTGGTTATTCTTGATTAAATATTCCAGACACTTAAAATTTTCGCTGATGCTCCCAACTTGTACCAACTACCACAAACTCACTTTTTTCTAAGTCATATCCACTATGACTGAACCCCCCGATTAAATTAAACTGAACTGTCTACAATAAATCTGATAATTTTATTTTCTTTAAATTACTACAAACTTATACATTGTTTGTGGTTAAAGCAAATTCGTGAGCGACAAACTAAACTTTTAGGGTTCCATTAACTAAATTTTGAAAAGAAACCCACACGAGGCCGTTTTGTTCACTCCTTTATTCTTTCTTTTTTATTCCATGACCCGAACCAAAACAAAGAAAAACTAAAGTAAGAATAAGAAAAATTGAAGATAAGTTTAAACGCTGATCAAAAAATAAATATCATGGAGCTTACGGGGCAATCTTATAAGACAGAAGAAACGCATGACAAACGCGCACTGACCAAAAATAGACTCAAAGGACTTGTATCCAGAGCTGTAAAAAATGAAAAACAATCTGACTACTTTCTTCTGTTAGTATTAAATATGTTTATAAAAGGATGTTCTCTGAAGTTTGCTACTTATATTATTGTATTAGTGCAATATGAATTAATATAAAAGAGACAGTATAAGGCCAGAAAAATGCTTGACACTGACATGTTGAGATTAGAGCACTACCCCAAACGCTCCGTTTATGTGGCGTGTAAAGAACGAAATTAAGTTTTTCTGTCAAAATTTTAAGAAATCCTTATAAAATCTTTACCAACAAAATTACGTTTGTACATCGTAAGAATAGGAAAGTTGGTTAAAGTTGAAAAGAACCTCTAACTGCGATGATGCAAACAATCTTTTTAGGGTTCCGTACCTAAAGGGTAAAAACGGGATTCTTTACTAAGACTTCACTGTCCGTTTGTCTGTCTGTCTGTCGGTTACCATTACCAGGCTGTTTCTCATGAACCGTGATAGCGAAACAGTTAAAATTTTTACAAATAATGTATTTCTGTTGCCGCTATAACAACAAATACTAAAGATAAAATAATTTTGAAAATGAAAGGGATCGCCATACAAAAAACGTGTTTTTTCAGCGTCTTTTAATGACAATAAGTAGATACTTGTAAGTATTCCTCGAAGGGTTGTACGGAGGTACGGAACCCTTCGCGTACGAGTCCAACTCGCACTTGCCGTTTTTAATCATTAAAGCTCATAACCAGTTTTGAGACAATACATTCCAGGTTTTAAAGTGATATAAAAATAAGTCCCTTGAATGTCTTTGTTGTTTTGGAAGTCAACATATTTCGTTAACTTTGCTGTTTATTTTGGGTCGGGTTTATTTGAAACTTTTCTATTGTACTTAAGAATTACATTCGTATTACAGAGTATTAAATTAATTTTTAAAGTCTTGTAATCTTGTGATGCTTATACGTGTTCACAATTTCACATGTATTAGATACTATAGCTGGTGCTGGCGACTTCGTCTGCGCAGGATCACATAATATCTTTATAAATTGTAGCCCTGATGTATAAGCTATATTATTGTAAAGTTTCATTTAAATCCATTCAGTAGTTTTTACGTGATAGAGTAACAAACACCCATCCATACTTACAAACTTTCGCGTTTATAATATTAGTAGGTTTCTGTATACAAGCGTAATGCTACGGGATAAGCCCGAGCAAGAAAAAAAAATGAAATAAAATAAACTACAAGGAAAAAGGACAATAAAAAAACCAAAATAAATTAAAATAAACAACTATATTGTCCTTTCTACAATATATATAACAATAAAACACACAAAACTAATAATCTAGGGACAGACGCGGGTCCAGCGAAAAAATAGGTAGTCTCGTACAGATGATGCGTTTACAAATACAAAATTAAAACAGAACGGTGGTCAGTGGTTCTCGGGCGGAACTTATCTGGGTGAGGGACGAATATGCACTCGGGGCAAAACAAAATGGCGGCCGGTTTGACTCGAAGTCACGACGTGTAGACGCACCAGGGTCGTCTTTCACCTGGGGTAACGAAGTTTTCTCCAGGGGTAACGAAGTTTTCTCCAGGGGTAACGAAGTTTTTTCTCCAAGGGTAACGTAGTTTTCTCCAGGGGTAATGTAGTTTTTTCTCCAAGGGTAACGTAGGTCTCTCCAGGGGTAATGTAGTTTTTTCTCCAAGGGTAACGTAGTTTTCTCCAGGGGTAATGTAGTTCCTGGAAAATGCCCATATGCATCCGCTGTAGTTAAACGTAATTATTGGACGTCCCAGGGGATCACCGATCGACAAATAATTACAAGGTCCCTAAGGTCGGCGATCCTTTACAAACAAAAACTAAATTTAATTTTAAAATAAAAATTGACAGGAGTCAATAATATCAAATAATAATTAAGTTATTGATAATTAAAAGAAAGGAAAAAACAAAAACAACCTATTGACTGTTACTTATAAATTTACATCATCACGTCTTTTTCCGACGGGACAGACAGAGCCTCGGGACACAAAGATAGTTAAATATCAATCTTTAAAAAGAAAATCTTGGAGCAAATTACAAATTATAAAGCTAAAGTAATAAAAATAAAATAAATCTGGTTAGTATCATTTGAAATGTCATTCACGCAGCCAACCGACAAATCATCACTGATGACTCATTTCATTTGAAAAATTACGGTTACCGTTAAAAGATAACCGCTTAGATGTGATTGCCAGCTTGGTACGTGAATGAATTTAAACACATTAAAAAAATAATCATGTAATAGCTAGAAATCGGAGAACATAACATTTATACTAAAATTACTAAAATATGAAAATTACAACAGAAATCCGATCCATGCTAATTACAGTCATGTCGAAAACATACAAACATAACATGTTTAATGTTAATTGGTGTGAAAGAAATATAAATCATGGACAAAATATATTTGTGCCATGACATTAGGTACAAGTACTAAGATAGGAAAATACAATTAATCTGTATCCCAGCTAAATCATTATGACGATTTCGTTTAGGTTATAAACGAATTATCGCATACAACAAAAGTATATCTTAAAATTATGACCAATCATTAAACCAGTAAAATTTGAAATTTGGTTACGAAACATAATTGGTATTTTCTAAAACCCCCTTTTCTTAGGAATACACACACAAAATACAGCCAGACAACTTACCCTATATAACAGGGAACTCGTACACAATAAAAAATATTTTATTAAAAAAGAATAAAAAAATAGCTAACGGACAACTCAGCCGTACAAATTATTCTAGACAAATTATTATGTTCGGAGCCGAAGCGAGCCACAATTGTAATGAAAGATCACTGAGGTTTTTCGATCTACATCCAACAAGATGTAGGTAGATCGATAAAAATATCAACTCTGTGATACCCGAAACCCACTCAATAATTAACTTTTGTCTATTATCGAAGGTTCTAGAAAATCGGAGATAATATAAAAATAAAAATGTTTATAAGAGTTTATTAGTTTATTATGGATTCTTTATAAATAAAATGAATGATTTTAAATAATCAACATTATATTGAATTATTTTTTAAACTGGGAATGACCATGACATTAACCACCTGTCAATGTCATCTTAAGTCATTCAGTTAGAATAAACTACCGAAAACAAACAATGTACAGAACCAACCTATTTGTATGAGTTTATTTCTGAAAATTATAATTACTTTTTATTTAAAATGTGATGGAATACATACTTTTGAAAAAGAATTTAGCAATATCTATAGAAAACAAAAAATGACCAATTGGTGAGTGATATTGTTAACATTACATTGTTACAGTAAACAACAATACAAGTACAAATATATATGTGTATAACATAGATATATTTGTTTAACATAGATATATTTGTATAACATAGATATATTTGTACTTCTTGTATGTACATAATATACGAATATCAAATCGCGGCGCTAAAAATGTCAAATGACCTCTTGGTGCTAGCAACTTGGCAGCCTTCTCTAGAGTAGTAGAGTAGTACCTACTGCTACCAAAAACAAGAATATTTGCATATAAACGACATCGGCGGTAGATTTCATGATTTGCGTCTCCAAAATTATCCACGATGATTTGGTGATCTTTTTAAAGTTTCATAAGTTTTAGCAACCAAGCAGCTTATAAAATATATGTTACAAAGTAATATATACTAAACTATAAATATAGATATGACTAAAATTAAAACTAAAATTACAAATAAATTTAATAAGTTTGTATAGTTTTAATTTAAGTTAAATTTAATTTTTTTCCAATAAAGGATATGACTAAAAACTTACAAATGTATATAAATGTAAACTAAATGATGTCTAAACTAAACTAATAGTAACTTATATCAATCAAAATCCGTTCCGATTAAAATTCCGATTTCTTTAAAACTTTTGATAGGCACCTTTGTAATTTGCTGTAAAATAACTACCATGTCTTTGCTCCTCCATTCTTTCAGACCACCAGGGTTCCTCGAATGTCAGATTGTTAATTGTTTTAGTGCTGTAATAGTCAAATTCATTCTTTTAAAATACTTGCTTGCCAAAAGCAAACATTACGCAACGAAGAAAATTCCGTCATTTGCCTCTTCATTTCGTTTTTATTGAAAAAGCCTATTGACAATGAGTTTTTAACTATATTTTTTCTGGACCACGGCAGCGGGAACGCTCGCCTTTATTAAATACAGCTTTGTTGGTCTGTGGCGTAAGTGGGACGCGGCATAAAAGATTTCATTGTTTGAAATAAAAAATATATTTTAGTGCCAGTATTGTCAACGACTGTTAAGAATACTGACTTGCTAGACTCGGTTAATTGGTGACATGTTATTAATCAACTTAAAAATCATCATCATCATCATCAGGTCTTTCTGTCTCCACTGCAGGAGCACGACCCTCTCTGTACTATACCACAATCATACATACGACTTGGCCTATACTCTCCTCGCTGGCCAGACGGGTTGGACAGGTCTCATTGATGTTTATAAGTTTTGTTTGGCTAGTACTTCCTAAATCACCTTCTACGACATCCACCGGAGGATTGGAGTGGCCCTATTCTACTCTGCCGGGCGGAAAAAAGGAGGAGGTTTTTAAAAATTCTTTTTTATTTGAAAAGGTATACCTGTCAGGAAGTCTCAGAAATTTTATCACAATTGGTTGTTTAGTTTGGGGATGAAGACGGTTTTTCGTTTTGTAAAATTATTTATTATCACCGTTCGTCACAATAAACGACTTATTGCACGAAAACATATATAGGTACTGAGCCTATTGCTTACCTTGTTTTGGTGCTAGAGCGCAGCAACTTAGTGCAATCACTAAAAACATATTATGGACAAATCAGGGAACTGCAACCAAAATAGAAAACTCTGTTCCCGTTTACAGTAACCTTCAAAAGCATCCGCTTAGTTACGTGGCTAATCTCCCATCCTCATTACATTCCACGACTACCAACCTCGATATCAGAATTTAATTATTCTAGTGTGTGACTTTATTTTACGTCGTATCGGTGTCATATTCTGGTTCATTACTTTTTGAATGCTTTATCGCCGCTGGAATTGCGCAACCATGTCATCGAGATAAGATTCGTGGAAAAAGCTGTTTTTACTGTAAATGCGAAAGTTGAGGATGTATTAATATTAATAAATTCAGGCACGCCCTGTTGGCTCATTTCTTTAACTTTTTGTAGATTTTTTTTATATGAGTTTGATTTTTTCGCTCAAATGTTTTTTCTTAGTTCGCAAGCGGCTAGCCACGATCTAAACCTCACCCCAACTTGCCCTAAAGTCTGGTCTTACAAGGGCGAAAATTCAATTCTTATAGCTAGTTTTCAGTTCAACCGCAAGCCGCAAGTGCTTTCAATGATTCGCAAGTCTAAAAAAAATTTGTTCAATGTTACTTACTATATTTTCTGTCGTACTAGCAAAATACTCTCTAAAAGTTTCTTCTTAGTTTGCAAGCGGCTGGCCGCAATCAGAGACTCTTCCTAACTTGTCCCAGTTACAGTCTAGAGATACTAAGTCTGGTCTAGCAATTGGGAAGATATAGTTCTTGCTAGTTTTCAGTTTAACCGCAAGTGCTTTTATCGTTTCAAGCCTAGAATATAAAACTTTAGCTTCAAATTAAGATTTCTCATATCGTTTTGGCCTTTTTTAACCTCAAAAAGGGGGTGTTATATTACGAATTTGACTCTAATGTCTGTCTATCTGTTAGCATCGTACGGCTCGAACGAAGGGACTGATTTTGATGCGGTACGTTAAAGTAAGTTCCCATGTTTGATGAAAATCGGTTCAGCCATTTAAAATTTATTTGAGGTTAACGCTTAAAAGTCACATAAAGTCTTATCGGTAGTTCCGTCTTTCCGAGGTTTTATTAATTTACTTAGCAAATAAACATTTTTCTTCAAAGGCTACATCGGTCGGTACACTATTGAAATAAAAGTCTCGCCCAATAAAAGGAAGACTTAGAAAAGATTCACAAGGTCCTTAAATAATATTAGACCATGAGCCTTTGGAAAACCTGTTGTCTTAAATTTAAGAGGTGGCGAAAAGGGAAAAATTAACATGGTATGTAGTGTAGGATAAAAATCATGGATAAGAAATAAATAAGCGGCCAAGTGCGAGTCGGACTCGCCCATGAAGGGTTCCGTAGTAGCAAATAACATAATATAAAAGTCTTGTAGTATGTTTTTTTTAATTTTTATATTTGAGTTGATTGAATGAAAGGTACATTGCCGTTTATGATTTATGACGTATTAAAAAAAAACTACTTACTAGATATCGTTCAAACCAATTTTCGCTGGTAGTTTTCATGGTAACGAACAACATATATTTTATTTAGTTTTATCATTCTCTTATTTTAGAAGTTACGGGGGGGGGGACACACATTTTTCCACTTTGGAAGTGTCTCTCGCCCAAAGTATTCGGTTTAGAAAAAAATTATATAAGAAACCTCAATATCATTTCTGAAGACCTATCCATAGATACCCTACACGTATGGGTTTGATGAAAAATAAATTTTTGAGTTTCAGTTCTAAGTATGGGGAACCCCCAAAATTTACTATTTTTTATATATTTTTGTGTCAAAACCTTAATGCGGTTCACATAATACATCTACTAACCAAGTTTCAACAGTATAGGTCTTATAGTTTCGGAAAAAAGTGGCTGTGACATACGGACGGACAGACAGACAGACAGACATGACGAATCTATAAGGGTTCCGTTTTTGCCATTTGGCTACGGAACCCTAAAAAAGAGCCAATAAGACGATAGTGTACCACAAATTACTAACAAGTTAGTACTTCGTAAACTTCTGACATACTTCAAGTACAATGCATGCTTCTTGCGCACCACATAATAGACATAACATCATTCTATGCTATTAACCGACTGCAACAAAGCTTGAAGGGTTATGTTTTGTCTTCCATTCCTCGGTTACCTCACGTTACGTCAATACCACGGCGGGACGTGGGTGGGAGCCCATTGTTTTATTTTCCTTTATATTTTCTTCGTGAAAAGACTGTACCTAATAGCTGTGGAAGTCTGGATTTATTCGTCTGTGGAGTTGGTTAATGTTGGGGTATTATTTCATGTTTACGTCATTGTTTTCCAACTTCACAGACCAAAAAATGACGTAAATATTCCTGAAGACGAGGTTTTTGCTTCTAATATTTGCTCGTTATCTTGAGATCAATGAGTTGAACAGTGAGCTTATGTGTGTTATGTTACCACACATAATCTTTTTTGCCCTCCTTTATTTTCTTACCGTTATCAGTAAGTCTCTTTCATCTTTCTTTATGCTAAATTCGGAAAGCCAATCCTATTAGAGACGCTATCTAAAACACAAAGATTCAAAGATACGCATTTTTATTCACCTTTACAGGCACTTTTATACGTCAATAATTATAATTTACATTGCGTGTAGTGTATGTAAAATTTAATTATTTAAAAAAAAAAAACTACCGGTACCATCACTTCACAACGACCACTGCTGAGAAGAGACTCCGAAAGAAACGCATTTTCAAAGTATTGCTCACCTACTCGCTAGAAGAGTTTGTCTTATTATTTTTATATCTTTTTCAAATAATATAATATAACATGTCATGCTTGCGAACGAGTTAACAAACAAAAATAACAAACTTTTTTAGCCTGTTGAACTACAGTCTGCATGGCGAAGGTTTCCCCTTCCTTTCCCCTTTATCCCAATCTATAGCAGCCATTCACTTATAAAACTGATTTCATAATTTCGTCATCTCTTCCAATGCTCCTATTATTGGCTCGTCCATATCTCTATTCGCCGAAGAAAATATTATTAAAATGTTGATTCTTCACCTTGTTGTAAAATAAAAATGACCATATTAGACGAGAAGGTTTTTAAATTGTAATACGTGCGTGAATAAGGTAAACTTTGATCATACTTTACTTCAAATTCCCAAATGGAAACTAGAACAGCGCACTGTAATGCAAAAACACTGTTAACACTAAAAGCAATCACATGGCGTGTAAAATTATAATTTATAAGCCACTAGGTATTTATTGCCCTCGGTAGTTAAACTCCTGTATCAATTTTCGAATTAGACAACATGCAAGCAGTAAGCGTTAGCAAAACTAACACAGCTTGGTCACTAACCGGTCCAAACTTGTTTCCATGCACATTTTTTTTCAAATGAAGACGTTGGAAACAGATTTTTTGTTTTTAAGACAACTCTGAACTCTGCATTTTTAGATAATGCTCACGTAGACAACGAAGCAATGTTTGTAGGAATAATATTGCTTATCGTAAATAAGTCCGTCCGAAATATGAAAAAATAGAGTATTTTCAGAACTCCAAGCTTTGGATCAGGGATGTTATGCATGTCAAATTTTCTACATTGCTTATGCGAATACGAATGTTAAGGTGCGAATGTGCGAATGCGAATGCAGATGCAAATGCGAATGCGAATGCAAATACAAATGCGAATGAGAATGAGAATGCGAATACGAATGCGAATGCAGACATTAAATATAAAAAACATACATATGATGTACATACGTATGATGATACATGTATGATTTAATAAAATCAATCATCTTAATCGAAAAATTTACTTCCAATAAACCCAATAAATTCCAACTGACATTTAAGGCGTACTTGTTGAACAGATATGGATCATTTAAAATATTCATTGACAATGATGAATATTTTACATGATCCACGTATCATTATGCATTTTTTGATAAAATTGCATAATTGTAATTTTAATGATACGTATTGTAATTGAATTCTAGTATGTTATATATTTTACTTTATGATTAAATAAATAAAATAACAAACAAGGCAAATATATTTTATCACCGTAGCTGATATAGTCATATAGCAAGTCACGCGTGGCTATAAAAGCTATTGTATTTGATGACACGCGGAAGTATTGTCTCTGACACCTATCGATTCATCTTCATGAGCAACGACAAAAAATAGAGCGATTGACACGTACTTACCTATTTGGTGCAGACAACTATTCTTTGAGGCAGGTGCATTTAGAATTACATAGAAAAGAGCTATTTATTTCTGTTTCAAGTTAAGATTTTCCACTAGCAGCTAACATCATCATCCCAGCCCTTCTTCAGCCCACTGCTGAGCATAGGCCTCTCTTCGTCGACGCCACCCATCTCGGTCCTGTGCTGCTCTCATCCAGATTTGACAACTTGCAGCTATATCATTTCAGCCGCATAACGTCCACTGCTGGACATAGGCCTTTCCTATATATTTCCAAAATGACCGATCTAAAACCGGCTTGCATCCAACGCCTTCCAGCGACCTTGGTCAGGTCGTCAGACCACCTTGTGGGTAGGTGTCCTACGCTTCGCTTGCCTGTACGTGGTCGCCAATTTATGAATCTAAAATTGCTTTAATAGGTAGATTTTTCTAGGTATACTCTACCAATAGGCCTCTACTGTACCCAATCTAGCTTGTACTTGGTTTAGTGTTCCTACTAGTGACGTTGTAGCTATAGCTTATCTGCAAAGGCATTTAAAGCCGTTGGTTTCTGTTATTATAGCTGGATAGATAACAGTTACGCTATATCAGATGTCATTAAAAAGCCTGAGCACCGTCGCAGTTGGTTATTACAATATTGGAAGAAATGATAGTAATACCTTTTTTACAAACAGTTGTATCACTTTAGAATAAATACTACCCGACTACCCGACTTTATAAATAGTTTCATATGTAAACGCCATCTAGTGATGGAGGAACTAAATAGTAGAATTTTACTAATCCATATGGCCAACGTAACGTATCCGTAGTGCTGTCTATTATTTGACAGGCAAACAAAAAAAGCCCAGACTTTCAAGAGATAACTTAATGACTTATAACCTGTCATCTGTGAGCAGACCGGAATCCGGTCGACATGCATTGTTTTACTATTGTGTCTGGTGTTTTGCACAGACGACAGGTTAAACGGCCGGACCAAATTTCATCAAACATAGCTCAGAACCACCAGCAGGGAATTTTGAAAAAAATCGCATCGAAACTAATTTATCCGTTCGAGCGTTACGATGCCACAGACAGACAGACATTAGCGTCAAACTTATAACACCCCCTTTTTTGTCGTAAAAAAACTATTATACTATTAGCTTTCCTCGTCTTGTAATCGATTACATTAAAACAAACAAAACAGATTCCTGCCTACACGCATATGCATCAAGCCTTGATGCTATTATGCTCATCAAAATTCTCGGTTCAGTCGGAAACAATGTTGATTGCATTCTAATTAAAGCTCTGTGTTGATGGAACTTGAGAGTTTTTATTGGAAATACATAGCGTAGCGTTCAAATAACGTAACCATGCTAAATGTTGATAATTTATAGCCTAATAAAGATGCTTTTAATACGTACGAGTAACGTTTATGAATTTGGCATGACCGGGTCGAACAAATTCCTGAATGACTAGCTGGCGCCCGCGACTTCGTCTGCGCAGTATCTTTATAAATTGTAGCCTATATGTTATTCTGATGTATAAGCTATATTATTTTAAAGTTTTATTAAAATCCGTTTAGTAGTTTTTACTTGAAAGACTAACAAACATCCATCCATATTTACGTCGTTTTGGGAATCCCTGGGGGAGGCCTATGTCCAGCAGTGGACTTCCTGTGGCTGATATGATGATGATGATGTTGATCCATACTTACAAACTTTCGCGTTATAATACCTATATTAGTAGAATGTTTTTATTTGGTCTAAGGTAGAATGATGTGATAGATTTAAAAAGAAGGACTAAATTGATGTCACGTCTGTTCGCCGCCCGAGAGTACCATGACAAAGGTAGACCATACTTTATTTTTTCTTAACTTAAAAATACTTTTGCTCCCGGACTACCAGTTGTACTTAGTAGTACTTCTGACATGTAGGGGAACTATCGTAGGTGTATGAAGTAAAGTTTCTTCCTTTTTTAAAGTTCTTCCTTTTTATTAATACATTTATACCAATGATAGTTGGTAAGAAGTATTTGTAAGAAGTAGTACAACAAACAGCCCACGTTCTTAGGGCTATTTCCGATAATCCATTGAGAAGCAGCAGGTATAAATAGAGCCAATTCAGAAACCAAACACAAACTAATTCTGGATGTTGTAATCGAGAATTAACCGCTGGTAGTTCCTCTCAAGGGTTCTATTTCGGTGAATCTGTTTGTAAACTGCCATAATTGTCTTTAATACCTCGCACGTGCGTCAATAAAGTGCGCATAGTGAAAATATATACGAGTATAGAAACATATTATGAAATGAGTTATTTCTATTCGTCAGGAAAAACGAACAACATTTATGCATGGACCTGTTTTTATTTTTAAATCTTAAAGAGTCACCTTACCACAGACATTTCGTATAGTCTTACTAGATTTACGAGTATTTTTGAAATAACATGTCAGATTTCGGTAAAAAAATGTAATTTCAAGGAAATTGCATACATCAGGCTTATAACTAGTTTTAGAATCGAAAAATCGAATTTCGAAAATTATGAACTTCATAGAAAATTTAAGGGTGTAGAAGTTTCCCATACTGATAGTCAAAAATGATATGTAAACTAATTCTCCTTCAAGTCCATATATCTTGACCAGTTAGACGCCTACATATGTGCAATTTTTTTTGAAATTACAACATTTTACCGATAAAAGCTATCCTACGTTTGTTTGGAAAACTCTTATTCTGTCTAGGGGAACTCTTAAGTAAGCATATTTGGAACTTGAAAACTTGAAAAACTTGAAAAAAAAAGCACTCAAAGCCATTTTGCCGTGATTGAATCTCAAATTTTATTATTGTTTATAAATAACTAATAACATTATTTAAATTCTGGGAGAGATTTAGAATCTTTCCTGTTGGTATAGTGTTGGGCTCCCACACAACAAACGTGAACCCTTCGTAGGCCGTCTCTCACTTGGCCGGCTATTTATATCAGGCCAATAAAGTAAATAATTTTTCAGAACTAAAAACAGACTTCACCCCTAAACAAACACAACCGATTTTGATAAAAAATATTTCTAAATCAGTCCAGTATTCGAATTATCGGTGAACATACAAAGAAAAGATCGCGATGAATTCATAACTTCCCCCTTTTTGGAAGTCTAGAAAGTATAATAAAGAAATTAAATTAAATCAAGTTTAATCTAAAATCTACGCAAACTGACCCGCTGATGCCAGGATCTGACTCCAATCTCGCAAATTGTAGATGAAAGTCGACAAACGGAGTGATAGAGTGGGCTGTGGGCATGACCTGGCCCAATTATGGTGCTTTCTGTCGTAAAGTCTGACGCACACTGAACACAATTTTGGAGTGAGAGAAAGCAAGCAGATTCTGTACGTTACGTATATCTCTTAGTGTTCATCACTGATGAGACTACACGAAACCATAAGCTGTGCACTCAAAAGATCAAAACAAAAAAACCGGCCAAGTGCGAGTCGGATTCGCGCACTTAGGGTTCCGTATCATTATCTATAAAAATATCACATTTGTTGTATGGGAGCCCTTCTTAAATATTTGTTTTATTGTATTTTTAGTATTTTTTGTTATAGCGATAACAGAAATACATCATCTGTACAAAAATTTCAACTGTCTAGCTATCAGGTCCATGACTTCCACGGGAAGACTTGGAGTAGTCCTATCTCTATATGATTTTAGAGTTTGGCGGTCACAATTACTGTTATTAGTATTACGGGACTTACCGCGATCAATATCGTTTTTTGCCAAATATTTTGACGGCCATCATGGGCACTGGCCGACTGAGGAACTGCGATGGATGTTCGGCTGTCAAGATGGCAGAATGCTCTGTCGAAATATGTGGCAAAAAAGGTACTATTCTACTCTGCCGGCATTCCCACGCCACAGTGGTCATTGCATTACAAACCTGCGGATATTATTTAAAAACACTCATCCTTAGCCGTGTGTTCTCAGGCTTAATGCAATTCGCGTCGCGACGGCAATGCGCCACGGCTGCATAATGAAACTTTCACGCCGCATCGATCGTACTCCATTTCCTTGCCCTTATTAAGAATTAATGTATCAATGTAATGCACTTATCGTATCAACTCATCCAATTTGCCGTGATTGGATGGCAAGTCCGTGTACGGCTTAAAGAATGCCCTGCCCTTTCAATTAGACTTAAAAGTTTTTGTTTAAAATATACATAGTTTTGTCAAGAAAACGATGATAGTCATGCATGAGTTGCTCGAATATTTAATTGAGAAGTTAATAAGTTTAGAATTAAATTCACCGACATAATATTGAAAATAGTATAATATTCTTATACGCTAGTTTATAGTACTCTGTGATTCTTATCAACACATAATCTGTCAATCCAAGATATAATTAACCGGCCAAATGCGAGTCGAACTCGTGCACTAAGGGTTCCGTACCATTATCTATAAAAAATTACGTTAGTTGTATAGGTGCCCCACTCAATTTTTTTATTTTGTTATAGCGGCAACAGAAATACATCATCTGTGAAAATTTCAACTGTCTAACTATCACGGTTCATAAGATACAGCCTGGTGACAGACTGGCGGACAGTAATACGGTCCCGTTTTTACGTTCCCTCTTTGTTACGGAACCCGAAAATGACAAAATATGTGAAGCGCCTGACAAAATGAAATAGCAAAGCCGCACCCACACCAGACCAAACTTTATTCCGTAAGGTGTAGGCGTTAAAAATATAAGCTTGTAACTATCTTAAAGTACCTCGTCTAAGTGCCTTAGCACTTTGATCGTTCTTATTTTTATAAGTGACAGACAGACGGTATAATATTTATACTATACCATCTTAATATCTATTTATGAACAGTGGTATACAACAACCCTACCCATTATATGAATCCTCTTAAATAGTTCTGAAACCGTAGTTAGGTACCGTGTTGTAAAAACGCTGTGTAAATTCATGGATACAAACAAATTATGTATGGTAATAATATAATTTATTTATTGTATCAATTATTAACATTTTGGATCGTACAACTATTAAAATGCAAATTAAACTGATATGTAACAAAAATGGTGGGATATTACGTGAAATCGAAATTATTATTTTTAAATTAACGAACTGTGATAAAAGGCGCGTGCATAGCAATTTTTTTAGTAGTAGTATAAAATTATTTTCTTACAATTTATCTGGATGATCTTACCGAAAAAATGCTAACAAAACCCAATTTACATTTTTAAGTACAATATCTGGTCCCTATACATCGTGGGGCAGACAAGGCTCAGGCATATGGCCTAATGGCCACGCTGAATGTGGCTGTTTGATGAGAGAGGATAGGATCTAGTTCGAGGTTCGAGTTGCATGTTGAAATTTATTGCAATATTTTACCAATCATTTACATTATGGTTACTATGACTAGTTACTATTAGTTGGTTTTCTTTTGTATTGCGGTGACTAAGTAGACGTTAAGAACTAATCCCTAGTCACCTGATACGTACAGGTGACAATCAATACCCATGGGACGTAACCCGAGCAAGTCCGACCAAGGCGAGCTCACGTAGCGGCCCGTGTCCTAGTGCATAAGTCGTTAACTAAAATGAAACGTAATACTTTTAAATAAAGTTCAAAGTAGTAAAAGCTAAATAAAAAGGTCGTATCCAGGAACAGTTGTGGAAATGCTCGATGTCTGGCTAAAATGATCGCAATTCAATTTCCCGTCAACGCCTCTTAGTACGGGTATTTTTAAATGTAGGGTCAAAATGTAAACCTAAAGATAATGTTTGTTCCTTAGGACCTAAAAAGTAAACATAAATAAAACCCCTGCCCCATGGGTGCTAACTCTGTAAATTACACACCAACAGCTAAAATTAGTCTAAAATCACCCTACAGAACTAGATCTCTGTTATAAAAAATATATACTTAGGTACATCTTAAATATGAATAGATATACATTTAAATAACAAATGTCAAATAAATATTAGTGTATTATCAAGTAACATTTTATTACCATGTTTTATTATTAACCCTAAATTTATAACTTAACAAAACTAAAAACCGATTTTAAAAAAAAAATCTATGGGACCATCTGACAAGTATTTCTGTTTTCAAACAAAAAATTTCAAACAAAAAAGAGAATTTTCCAAATCGGTTTAGGCATATCGAATAATCCGTGGACATACATAAAAAAAAAATAAAAGATCGCAACTGGACTTATAACCAGATTTTTTGAAGTCAGTTAAAAAGTTAAATTCGTGAAAAATTCTACAAAATTATTTTGAAGCAATATGAACATTATTCCATTTCATTTAACCCTTATGACCTTGTTTGTCGTGCCAAGAAATATGAAGAGGATACTCCAGCGCACAGCGTAGGCCCGCTGAATTTGTTGACATAATTCGTCGTGTCATTCGGCTCCTTAGGAAAATAGGACGGAGACAAACATTTGCATGTTTGGCTTGCTGATTGAATTAGCATCCATTAAAGTTAAAGACTTAAAATAATGAAATGGGAATATTGCCGAAAAGTTGAAGTAGCCGTACCTTGACATTTTTTGAATATTACAAATTTTATTCGATCCTCATTTCAAGTTTTCATTCGTATTCTTGATTATGATTACTGAAATAATCTAGTTTACTTGTGATTCTTCCAAGACAAGGTAATAAGATAATAAGTGTATGTTTGTCAGGATGTAAATATTTTTTCATTTTTTACATACATACATACATACATACTATCACGTCTTTATCCCTAATGGGGCAGACAGAGCATTTTGGGTCTTGCGGTTCTATACAGAGCCCAGGGCCGCAAGACCCAAAAGCCACTTTTAGCGTCATGGGGGGCGAGAAGATGGAAAAGCAATCAATACAGTGATGGGTTGCTAGCCGCATCGCCTGTTAACATGATTCGCATTTTTTGTAAGTCATTATACGTGATTTAATGTCCCAGCACTCAGAAATTTTTAAAAAGGTTTACTATTCGAAATTCCCATTCTTGCACAGAAATAATCATTACCTCAAAAAGCACAGCCTTTTCCATCGTAAAAGAGGAAATCGAATAAAGCCCATTCCAATTGTCAAAGGGATCTTTTAATTAAATTTTGCAGACTAGTAGGCTAAGGGTTGGGCTACATACGACGGAACAGTAGTTTTTTATGCTGCTATCCGTTTCTGTAGCTCAGGAGATGTATTTTTGAAATCACTAGTCACATTAAGAAGGGTTTGCGCAAGCGTTTCCAAACGGGCGCATTTTTGAATCGGTAGTTTGCGAAGGATTTGCAACGAGCGGTCTTGACCACTTGTAATTTTGACATTCGTAGCGTAATTATGTCATCGAAACCAATCATGGGAAATCCGTTCCATTTCACGTTGCTTTTTTAATCATGTTTGAATTTTTAGAAAAGCATAAACAAATTATCGATGTTTTCTGCGTAAAACAATATTGTTTTTCGCTGACACGACGGTTTTAAAAATACGATCAATTTGTATACGAGAGCCAGAGATATGGGACTTAACCCTTTCACCGCGAGACTTTATATCAGTTGTCGTGCCCCCAGCGCGAGACATGGTAAATCTAACATACCTATCTACAACCAAAAACGGATATGGATACGCAAGTTATGTGCCTTATGAGCATTTTTTTTATGTCGCAAATATGCAACCTTCGCGGAATGGGCCCGACAATGTTTGTCGCATATATGCGACGCTCGCGGTGAAAGGGTTAAAGTCCCATATCTCTGACGCGAGCGGTGCGTTGGAAAACTACGCGTTTTGTGTTTCGCTAAGTCCTCAATTAAAAATAGCACTCCTGAACCTTCATTTGCTAGAACGATGCTATAGCACAGGCCATGCTTATTTTTGTTCTCCAACGACTCGTATCCAGTTGGCGCTTTCCGTTTAGCCATGGCACAGGTTAACTGCTCAATTTTCGCTTCATCAATTGGCTGATTGCCTCCTTGAAATCTATTGTGTGTAAAGGATCGTGGGCGTATCGTTTTAACACCTAATTATTTGCACTGCGAGTGTTAGATTTCATTTGCAGCAGGAAATGCTCATCTATCTATTTATTTTAGCTAAAATCTACGTGTTAAGGTAGAGAAAACTTAATATATGTAGCTGGAAAGACGATACGGCTATATCTGCCGTCGATTGTATGCCCAACTTAAAAGCTGCAAGTTTGTCAGAGAAGTTACCATTCATCACGAAGGAAACATTTCCCAACTTTAAGAAGACGTCATCCATTTTTGGATGTTTATAGTTCTCGAAATCTTACATAGGTAATTTTGACTTCGTGGAGTAGGACCTACATTGCTATTTTGGACCTTTTGGATTCATTTTTAAACCCCGACAAAGTATCAGTGTGTCTGTGTGTGGCATTGTAGCTCGGAAACAGATATACTGATTTGTGGTTGCTATATTCGATAAAATCGGTTCAGCCGTTTAAAAGTTATTATGGGTTAACGTTTTAAAGTCAGGGTTTTGTGATTTGATTTGATTTGATTTGTTAATTTGCAAACCGGCAAACAAACATATAGAAGGAGCTTTGAGAATGAGGTTATCAATACGTGGCGATCTTTTATTTTAATTTTTTATGTATGTTCTCCGATTATTCGAAGACGCCGAACGCCGATTTTAAAGGGTATACACTCACCTATCAGGTGGTCCTATAATATATATTTTTTCATAATCAGTTGTATAGTTTGGGAGTAAAGTCGGTATTAAGTTTTAAAAAATTATTATTCTGACAAGAGTGTAGGTTTTAAATAATAATATAAATATATCCTTTTAGTATAAACAATGATTGTGTAAGAAATTACTTCCTGATCTCAAGCGTTGTTTTAGCATCTTATTATATCTTTTTTACTGCTTTCATTTCTACTGCTGATCAAAGCTAAGTTCCTTTAATTTGACATCTTAGCACCAAATTTGCTAATATTCTCATTGTTATCTTGAGTGCCACCAGTTCTTCTGACAATAGTGGGACTGCGGCATACTTTGATGTCATTGTGCTAGTATCAGATATCAGCTGGCGATTGTCCAGCAATTTGCGGGGCTGTAACGATGAGGAAATAGTCCATTGTTTTGAGAAACTCTCTAAATAGTGGGCTTCATCTAAGCTGCTGACAAGCTCAATGGCTCAGCAGTGTGTTTTGTGGCATATAAGGTTCATGGTACCCATCTGACTGAGAGCCTCCGTGGTCCAGTGGTCAAGGCTTTTGGCTTGTGATCATGGGTTTGAATCCCTCTGGGAAGCATACTTTGTAGAAGTTGTTTCCAATCTGTTTAGAATATTGCAGGCTTGAATCACCTGATTATCCGAAAAGAAAGATGATTCCGTGTTTCTGAATGCAAGTATAAACTGTGTGTCCCGAACGCCAACTAGCGTTGATCATCAAACTACCCAAGGATTGGTTTGCCCTTTTGGTTGCAGAGGTGAGACGGCAGTCGCTCTGTGTCAAAATCAGTAACCTCGTCAAATCTCCTTGGTTAGGTAGCGGACCTCAGGCTCTGACGCATTACTGCTGAGGATGCAACCGGGAAAATACGCTCGGTTAATGGGGGATGGTTTTTAGTACCTATCATCCCTGGGCACTACATGTCGAGCACCGCCCGTTTCAAGCACGTTTAGCCACTGAACTCAATTTCGCTAGAGGTTAGCTTTGTCTATGCCTTTAAGACTTCCAAAGAATCTTATAAGATACGAGTCTTAGGAAACACAGACGCTGGCACATCTAACGGCACTTTTTCAGGCAGTTCGAAAGCCTACATTTGTATCAGTTTTTTAAACTTACAAACAAAAAAACGTTGAACAAACAGCCAGTGATTATCCGGTAATTTGCGAGTATGTAATTGATGAAGATGTAACTGTCATTGTTATGAGGCACTTTCTAAGGGGCAATAAATTAAGAGGTACAGCTATTAGCTTCATTCTTAGCACTGAGGTGCGAGGTCAGAGGTAATTAGAAAGTCATCAATGTAAGTCGTCGTCAAAATTAACGTCGTATCGCGCTTGTCTACAGTCATGTGAGAAGTTAGGAATGTATAGGGTAATTTTTTGGCTCTTTAATGTAAGCGAGGTATTAAGTTTTAGTGTCAAGCTTCCCAGTTAGATTTTCCAAGCTTCCCAAAGCTATAAAAAAGCGGAATAGCAATAACGAGTAAGGCCAAACTGTTTTACGTGCCTTCGGAAGAAAACAAAGTGGAAAAAGGTACAATACAAAACAGATGAGGTATATCAGAGCAACAATGCAAAGTTCATCAGCGAGATTTGAAAGCCTGTATTGTACTTACAAATTAAAAGATCTAGATCATTTGGTGTTTCAGCCACGACCTTAAGTAACGGAACAGAATATAAACTGCGGAGGGAACGCGGACCGATTACGATTACAAAGGATTCTGTTCCGACCACGAAATGAAAGCCTTCCAAGACATTATCTGATACAGCTCGGGTGTTAAATGAACCAGTTTAAGCTGTCATTATCACTCTTGGGCGAGAAATAGGGCAAAACTGACTGGTGATAGTTGAAAGTACAATCTTCACGTGTCATTTTGCACATCTAATAAATTAATAGGACCGACATGTTTTGCCGTGATTTACTATGGCTTGTTGGAAAGTGTTAAATAGACTGTGAACTCAGGTAAATCACCTAGACACATCTGATCAGACGGAAAATGTCAGCTTGCGAGATAAATAAAGCAAGTGTGGCTTTGATCCGGAACGATATCCGATCTTTTTATATATGTCGCAGTTGGATTGTATAATCCGCTGTTATTCAAAAACTCTAGCTGTTTGGCATTACAGCTCTGTTTTGTAATACAGCTGAAAATCATTCAGCTAGATCGTCTAATGTGTTACGTTTAACAAACTGGCTTACGTAAGATTGTAGAACGATTAGTTCGGAATTCTGCCACTAGTGGCTTGTGAAGTGTCAGTGTCATAACAACAAATATGGCCTCCCATAAAGTAAATTCTTCGTCGTGTTCCGCGACTAAGCTGTTTTCATCGAGAGACATCGGAGGCATCGTTTGTGATTTCGGACTGCAAAAGATTGAAAATAATAAAGCAGACCTTTAGCTTGGTTCCCATATTGTTATTTCGACGCCCGCCTTCCGGCAAGATGGAATATTCACGTGGATCAATTAGCCGTAAGAAATCGCTACGCCGCCGCCATTGAGTTGTCGGGTTTACAAAATTTCAATATCCAATTGCATCGAGCTGATTATCATTCTTTATTGGTGTTTTATAATGTTGGAGACTGAATTATACAGTAAGGAGTTGAATTGAGGTTTTATTTCCATACCACAAGTAATATAAAAATAATAAAGAATATTATTAACTATTGTCCCCTCATATTTTATATTATTTTGTTTGGTAACACAGTTTTATTCAATAATGGTAACCCTTAATGTCATCTCAACGCTAGCTGTTTTGTTAAGGCCATACCCAAATTTTCCGGGGTCCAGTGGCGCCGCCATTTAAAATAAATCATTTAAAAGGAAACGGAGATATCATTTAAAATTGTGTCTTGGTCAAGTTCTAGATACCCATTCAAAGTATTTTTTAAACTACTTTTTGTAGTTTAAAGTGAGAACGTGAAGCTTTTCTACGCACATTTGCGAAAAACGGCCACTTTTAGCTTATGTGCGTAGAAAAGCTTCACGTTCGCACTTTAAATTATAAACAGTAGTTCATAAAATAGTTTTAAAGGTTATCTAGGGCTTGACCAAGACACAATTTTGAATGATATCTCCGTTTCCTTTTAAATGATTTATTTCAAATGGCGGCGCTACTGGACCCCGGAAAATTTGGGTATGGCCTTAAACGTAATTACGTAACTCATTGACAATCGAACTGAACTATTTTCAGCTGTTTTACAAAACCGAGCTGTAATGCGAAACAGCTTGAGTTTTTGAATAACAACGGATTATACAATTCAACTGCGACATATATACAATATGTTCAAACCTATACTTTATAAATAAATAAAATAAAATGCACCTGCAAACTAGAAAGTTTATAACTAATAATCACAAGAACCTCGATTTGTTTTCACTATGATTATTTGACCCGGAAGCCATCTTGCCGTCATTTCAACAAAAAATCTCATCTCGCTGGCGTCTGACGATCTCCTTTCTAAGAAATCAATTGTTTACGATGTCTGTGACGCAGTTTTCAATCATAACTAAATAGCCTTGACCTTAGCCTAGCTGGTGACACACACGCTGCTTGGATGGCAAAGATTTATAAAAGGTGTAGTGTTTCTGGCGTTTTCAGATTTAGTTCCATATAAAAATTTCTCATGCAGGATTGTTAACAAAAATTTCTTTTGGCTTATTTGATATATTATTAAAAAGTATGGTACACATGTTATTTCTTTTCTCCGATTAGCAAGTAATGACGAAGATAGGTACAGCGCATTTTAGTTTCGCGTGACGTTATAATTAGCTACGATTTTTAACCAAAAGTGACATAAATCCCCACTCCAAAACTTCGAAGTGCTGTATATTTGAGATTTTTTCGTACTTTGCTAAACAAAAAAATATGGGTCCTTTATTTTTAGATAATCTAGTTGAAGGACTAAAATAATATATTTTTTACCCAGGCCACATCCCTATCATCTCGAAAGAATGAGGAAAACAATACAGATTTCGCAATAAACTGTCCGAAAATGAAATGAATGAGCTGAATTTATAAGAGGATAATAAATTATTATTTTATTCTAGGAGCTCTATAAAATATGTTTATAAAAGGGTTGTTCTTAATATCTTTGTACTTATATTGTTATATTAGTGCAATATGAATATAATAGAGACAGTTTAAGTCTAGAAAAATACTTGACATGTCAATGTGTGAGATTAATGCACAACCTCATTCGCTCCGCTTTTGAGGCATGCAATAAGATGTGACAAATGGAATTTTTAAGTTCGACCTAGTCAAAAGGGATGCTGAGAAGTGTGGCTATAAGAGGAGACGCTACAGCTCAGTTCAAGGCGAACTACTTTTGTCTTAGTCAAGTGGCAAAGATATTGATGCACTTGGGTTTATAGTCTAGTCGTCTCTAGCCTGTATGATGGATTTTATTCGATTTAGAGGGACAAACAAATTAGACTGATTGAGCTAGCCCCATAGTAACTTGGAGACTTGGGTAATTGAAATACTAACTTAACGATACTGTATTTTATAACAAATACATATATAGATACACATCCAAGACCAAGACAATTTGAAAAAGGCCATTTTTCAACTTGCCCTGACCGGGAATCGGACCCGTTGTTACTCAATGAATAGCAGTTGAATAAAATTGAGGCCCCATGTCAGCTAGTGTTATCAGTGCAAAAAGACCACCGCTCAGCAACGGTTCTTACAAAGCAAGTGGAGTGTGGATGCACGCTACGCCCTACAAAGGGCCTGCTGCCCTGCTGCCCTGCCCTCGATCAATTGATACTTTTTCTATTATTTCTCTAACGGTGGTTCCGCTTGTAAGTTTTAATTACACGCGGCTGATTGGGTTTCAAATAAAACAATGAAGGGCTTGCGGAGTAGTGGTTTCGGGGATTATAGGTGTGCTTAATAGAACTTGACAGTGCGTTAATTTGATTGATTGTCTTACGAAACATTAATTACTGATAAGCTATTACTTGTCTTTAATTGCGATTGAATTGTCTTCCACGAAAGAAATTTTACTTTCAGGTTTTCTTTCACCTGCTTTGATGATTGTGCGTCTAACTCCGTTTCTATATCTTCTGAAAAGCAGCTACTTCGATTCACCACTATATGATGATGAAAGTTATCTGCCCTTAGTCGATTGCTCTCGCCCTAAATGTTGAGGAAATAAAATAAGTCATTTTTATTGCATAAGTTTCTTTTGGTAAAATTGCTTACTTTAATAAAAGAGGAAATATTTTTACTTAGAAACATTATGTTTTTAAATATATACTGGGATGTTTAAGGTAAGTTTATCTATTTCCCTGAATTTTTCTTAGAGTGAGTTTCTAGGTCCTAAAAAGCCCAAATTTAAAAAAATATTTTTAGTGAGGAAAATAAATTGCCACAGCGATGACAGAGAGTGTTAATCTCAGCACGTGATATTACTTTCATATGGGTCACTGTAGTGTTGCCGCTCGCGATCGATAAGGCAATTCCGTGCATTTGACATGAATATTTCACACCTCAGCTTTTAGATTTCATTCAACGGACCTGGGGATTTGTATAAACTTGTACTTGAGAAGTATTTGATATATTTAAAATCGTTCGAACAAGACGTTGTGCTTTATTTTTGAAGTGAAAACTTCTTTAGCGGCGTTGTGCACTTTTTTTGGAATGGGTAAAAAATTATAAACTCGCGTCAGGACACGTGGCCTGATCGAAAATTCGTAAGACGGCGCAGGGCGCTTGCGCGAGTGTTCGTGTGTGTTTATGTTACAGCGTGCTACGCGCATCTATGGATGGTGACAGCTGATGGCTCGACCGTCTGTGTAGTGGCCATACTGCTGTGTATTAGAAAATGATTTTGTTGAAAATGAATTTGGTCATGCTTGTGACATTTTTGACAGACTGTGGTTCAGACAAGATTTTTAATATTTTATACTGATAATTAAAGCAATTCGTGCAAAATTATTCCCTAACCATTCCAAAATATCAAAAATGCACAACGTTAATATTCAAGTTTTCACTTCTGCCGGCACTCCCAGAGTGCAACCCGTCGTTTTTTTATTTTAACTTTGTTTTTTGGTACAATCAAGTTATTACATTCAAACAAACGTGTTAGAAGTTTTTGAAGAAAAGACTGGAACCGGAGGTCCTGGCTCAGCGCAAGCAAAAACTTGTACAAGCTAGCTTACCTCATTTTAACCACCACCACCTCGTAAACCTCATTTTCATAGATTTTTGCCCAACAGCGGTGTATGATATAAAACCTAAAAAACATCAGAAACGTAATCTGATCGACTTTCTCCAAAAATACTCAAATAAAAATATTTAAAGTTTCTTCTAGATATTGGTATACGAGAAGATACCTCAAACCCCGGAAGAAAATAAATATGATAAGATTGAGTCGAGACGCCACGATAAACTTATTTCGCGAGCGAACGAAACTGACAGGAGCTTCGAATATCCTTCGAACTCTGAAGTAATCTAAATTAAATATAACTAAATCTTTAAATTTAATGACTGTAATTTTTTCGGGTATCTCGTGAAAAATATCTTAAATGAATGCCCGAAGGGAGAAGTGGCGAGTACAGTCACAAATGGAATCTCGTGTCAAAAGAGAGTGTACTTGGGCCTCTGAGGAGTGAAATAGGCAACATTTCAACCTGGGTTCAAGTAAAAAATCTATTTATAGAAGTTGTGGATAAGTAAGTTGTTGTTTCATATTTATGCCTCAGTTGATTTCTCGTTGTCTGTTCGTATCGTACCGCATATTTTTGAAGTAAAAGTGGAGGCTGTCAATCAAACAACAAAGCTAGACCATCGCCTTTCGAACACACCGATTGCCGACGCCGAAGGTGAATAGTGCAGTGAATAGACAACATGATAGCCAGCACTTTCCAATCTGTCGCCATTCATATGATCACGGACCACGATCACTTCACACCAGCTGCATCTTAGAGCTATTTTTGGAATACATTGAGTACTCAAAAATAAAGCGTCAATACTATTACGGATGATACTCGAACTTACCTATTCAATCCATCATAAATCAGATTAACAGTTTAACACCATACCAGTGATAACCACTACCTATATTAAACTGCGTTCGTCGACCTCTTCCGGTGGTTCTGTAAGGACATCATATTTGATTACGGCTCGTGCAACAATCTTACATATTCTCCGTAATCGTATTAAATTAAAACGAATCGTATACGTTCATTTGTTGTGACTTTGGCGACAGCAATTCCGATACTAATTTATTCACGTAGCACTTTCAATAGTTGTTCTCCTCTGTGACTTCACACCTGCTGTTGCTTACCAACATTTGAAATCTGTCTTGTTTAAATATATTGATACATAAAGTATACATAGGGCTCCAATATGATACTTTACAAGCTACTAACTAAAAAGTAATTTTTAAGTATTACACAAGACTGCGAAAGACGGCTCTTACATAAAAGTTTGCTACTTTATTTTTCTAAAAAATGTTATTTTCTGTAATCTGAGTCTGCGGCAAGTCTACCGTTCTGTATAAGAAACTTATTCTGTAAAATTACATGTTCAGGTTACGTAGGTTGTAGTGAAGAAATGGTTCAATCCTGTTAGCTTGGCTATTAGCTTTTTGTACTGGGCACCTGCTGCATTTGATTAGATTCAGCGATTTAGTTTACAACGTAACGGTGTTTACTTTACGAAGCATCCAGTGCAATGAGAACATTTTAAAGTAAATCTTTTTATTATTACAGTTTTTTTTCTAATAGAGGATATTAAAAAACGATGTTTTGTTAGTTTTACCTGTCCCGTTGTCTGTCGATCTGTCTGCCTGTAATCAAATCTTACAAGGTAAAAACCCACTACCCGGTTTCCGATTGAGCTGAAATTTTACACGCGCACGTATATCGTATATAATGATATGGTGCTGATCTGATGATGAAGCTGGAAGTTGGCCATAGGAACCCTGTAATAAAAAGTCGCAACCCTATTGAGTCTGGGCTCACAATAAAATCTAGTACAATTTTTTTTTTCTAATTCTTATTTATCGGCTTCTTATTCTTTCAATAATAATGAAAACTTTATTAATGTCAAAGTAAAATAATCAAAAAATAACATACGAAAATAAGCGTAATTTAGTCAAAAAGTGCGCCCCGAATCATACCTGACGCAAAAGTGCCCATAACACTTGCAGATTTCCCCCGCTGTATCGCGAGAGATATGCGTTGCGTCAGGACTGACTAGGCGAATTCAATCTTTCAATATAATTTATTTTTTTAAATCTTGAAGCCAATCCCCAACTACAGTAATGGTTTTTTAATAAATCTCTTATAATAGACAGGAGTATTAATTTACATAACTAATTATATTTGTTCAGACGATGCAGCGTTATACAACGAATAAAAGTAAAGTAAAAAAAAGCTTGGAATTACGTAAACACGACCAAAAATACACACAAAATTTTATACATTTTACTAGCATCTTACTCTAGAAAAGCGTTATCCTTTTCGATTGTTTAATCCCAACGTTATTTAGTCCAGCAGATTATAAATAAATAAATAGGGACAAATTATACTGATTGAGCTAGCCCCAAAGTAAGTTTGAGACTTGTGTTATGGGATACTATCTCAACGATAACGCTCATATTAATAAATTTATTATCCCAAAGTAAATATCAGTGCAGTGCGATGCGCGCTCGGTAAAGCACGCGTTGCACAATACTGCACAGTTAAGAATTTTTATTCGTGAATCGCGCGGCGTAATGCCGCTGCACGACGCTACCGCTATGAGTACTAAACCACTCATAGCTAACGAGTTGTTGGCTTTCATCGACTACGTGAAAGACACCATGGACGAGATCAGCATCATGCAGATCTGCAAGTCAAACTTCAACGAAGAGGAGATTTGCAGCGGCAAGGTGCTGCTCTACGACCTGCTCGGGAAGTCCGCGCAGATGCCGAAACGACGGAGGGATGAGAAAGGCGAGAGGAGTCTTCAGGACATTATCTCGCTGTTGAAGACGACCGATCCAGACGATGTGCCCGCTTTCTGTGCAAGACGACTGCGGAGATTACCACCTGTGTCGTTTGATCACGTTGATGTCACCAGGCTGCTAAAGGACATCACGGCCTTGAAGTCCAGTCTGGCCGAGATGCAGTTAAGAGTAGAGGCCTCGGAAAATACGATCTCCGAGCTACGTACCGAATTATTAGTTTTAAAAAGTAATGATTCGGTAACTAGGTCACCCGTAGCCTCTAACATTAACACATGTCGAAGAGGTGCGCAAGATACGTCACTTGGCAGTTTCGAGTCAGCGAAATTCGATGATTCGCCGGCTGCCGCTGTAACACACGTCACACCGCGCCCCGCGCCCCGCTCCACCGCTGCGGTGAACACCACGAGTGCGTTGACCCCGACACGTGCCTACGCTGCGGCGGCAGCTGCCGTCGGCGACACTGCCGTCAACGCTAGTGTCGTCATTGATAAAACTACCCCAGCTGCACCACTGGGTCAACGTCAACCGAAGCGGAGGAAGCAGCAGAAACCCGAGGGAGACAGGAATCGAGTTTCGTCGGTTCCCAGGATCGTTCAGGCAGATGAAGAGGGCTTCGTTAAAGTGGAGCGAAGAAAAAAGAGGCCTTCTTGTCGGAATCAGTGCGGAACTGCACTGACAGGACCAAACCACCTGCTGCGTCCCGCCGTCCCAACGACGCAGCTGTACGTATCCCGGCTCTTCCACTCCACAAAGGCAGAGGAAGTGATGGAGTACGTCCGCGTGAAGACCAACATCACGCTGAGGGTCGTGAAGCTGGAGTCGCGCCACAGTGTGAACTTCACGTCCTTCGTGGTGCGAGTCCCGACGGAGAAGCTGGCGACCTTCATGGAAGCTGACTTCTGGCCGAAGGGTGTTGTGTATCGTCGCTTTCGCGGAACGCTACCCGACACTCCGATGACGCGCAACACGTCGCAGCCTCAACGAGTGCCATAGTTTAAGTTATATAATATATATATATATATATTAGGTTAAGGTATATATTGATATGGGCCTAGATGTTTATTTTTGTAAAATCTTTTGTTGCCTGAAATAAAACAATAAATAAATAAATAAATAAATAAATAAATAAATAAAAAGCTTAGACACCGATGTTCGTAAAACTTGAGTGCGGTAATCTGCAAAATTGCCATCCGCTGCACACGATACAACTTGAACGCAATCTTGCAGTCGAGATGCTCGCTTCCTTCTTACTGCAGTTTCCACTTCCCATTCTGCAAATAGATCCAGTAACTATTATTCCGTTTGTTTCACATTTACTCACATTACTCTTTTGACGGATGTACTACTAATTTCAAGGACAATATATTAGTTTGAAAAGTAAACCCTAAAGAACTTTACGGTCTTGATATTGACAGCGTTTTACCAGCAAACCTGTCGCATGCAGTATTTACTTCGAATATATCTATGGAACACTTTAGCAACTGCAGGATCAAGGCTTCCAGTAGTGTGCTCTGTATAGCATGACGCCAGTATGTTAGCAGCAGTGCCGGAAAGTGTAGCTACTGCAAGGTCATTGCATGCATATCCAGAAAGAAAACAATCTGACTTTTGAGTTTCTGATTTGATAAGTTAATCGTAACGCGTCAATTACAGTATCAAGAATCAGACCTTTACAATCTCGGCATCAACTTCATTTCACCAGCAGGCTTGACGCCAGCGCCGGCGCAGTGCCGCCATGGCGGTGTGGTGCGGCGCGCGCATTCTGCCGCTCGAGCGAAGAGTGTACTCGATCACGCTGGTGGTGTGTTCCAATTTCAAATGTATATTTTTTTTTGTGATGTGTGATTCTGTGATGTGGCCCTTTTGAAAGGAATTCAGATTTTTCTGGATTTCTGGATGTCCGATCAATACGATTTGCGTTCTCGTTTCAGATATCCATATTAGTTGCAGTTGCACAGTTTAAAAAACTTATTTTTATGAATAGTAAGCACGATATTGATAAAGTATGTGACTGACTTCATGGACTTAGGATTCGATTTTCAGAATTTCATTTAATAAATATTGGCATTAAGTTGGTTGTACATACCTATTTTTGCCAATCGCGGATTGTATCGCGCATAAATTAATTATCGTATTGACGACTAAGCGAAATTTCCAATAAAAATCTAATCAAAACTCTTCAAAGGAGAAGCCAAAAAAGTTTGTCCTACGTGTCTTTTGATACGCAAAAAATATAAATCAAATTAAAAATAAACCATCCGCACACACAAAAAGCTGATATTGAACGCACGGACTATTCATTTGTAAAAAAATATTTATAATGATCCTGTAGCATGATCCTAATACCTAATTAGATTTTTTGCTACGCACTTATCATTTGAAAAAGTTCCAGCATATCGCAAAATCGATATGTTATTCGAAATTCGGCTCGCGATGTAAAAATTCTTGCGAGCGTCCGTCCTTCATTTTTCGCCCTCATAGACTCACTTCCACCCGAAAGTTAAGTGGTTATTCTTTGTAGAATTTTTTTTAAATCCATCTTTCTTGTGACCTTATCTTTATACTTGTATACTGGGATCGGAGATAGCAAATTATTGCGTTCTTTTTATTTTACTCTATCCTCTTTTCGAAGTAAATTCTTAACTTTCTAATCATCATTTTTAAAATAAACAAGGAGATGAAAGTAAAGTTACTTACTGCAATATCGAAAGCTTTATGAACACATATTCAATTATATTTCGTAAAATGAATTTAAAAATATTCACAGACGTCATCTTGGTTTCCAAAAAGTTTAGATTCGGATTCCGCGACTCAAAGTCACAAAAATATTAATAAAGGTTTATGTTCCCTTACAAGAATAAGTTCTTCAACAAGTAACTAAATATTTTTTCCCTTACGGGGCGACAGCAAGAAGCGAACGGGTGCGAGCTGATATAAAATCGATCGTAACATGTTCCGGTCACGATTGGATCTCAATCTGATCGGTCGATAACTGCAGAAGCTATTTTTATCGGCCATCTTGGATGCTAGTATTGTAAAAGATTGAAATCTAATCGAGATGTCAAGTATATTCGATTGAATGTTTATGACAGTTTAATAATGATTCGTTAACATCTGTACGTAAAATATTGAGGTTAAGAACTTAGCGTAAGAAAGACATAGAAAGAACTCACCGATAAGAGCCCAGCTCTTAATTAAAATATATAAGAAGAAGAAACATCTAAGTACAGATAATGTTAATCAATAATAATCATAAGATTTTGAGAGGCTCAATCTAAACTTTTATTCTAATTAAATGTTATTTACAAGCCCCTAACAGACATTTTATAATGAAAGTGGGAATGATCCTAAAATAAGTAATATTAATAAAGTAATTATTAGGTATTGTCCCCATTACCTATATTTTCGTGGCCTGATTTGTGAATAAAAAGCACAGGTGCCACTTTCTGTCTCAGCAACAAGCAACAAAAGTCTTTGCAACATCATTTTAACTTTAAATTGAATTCGCCATGTGTCGCCTCCAGACTTGAAAGGAAAAATAATTATTCCAGGATCCTAATCTAGTACGTCATCAAAGTAACATTAAATTTTTTTCTTTTACGGGTGCATCAAATCGATTCCGTCGTGGTACCTAAGTTACAGCCTTGGCTTGCCAGCCTCCCATCGGGTTAACGATCTTTCCGTGAAATCGTAGGGCACGACGGTTGACATTTCTGGTTTTGATTTTCCATGATTTAGAAAAAAGTCAAATGTCTTTAACGATGTAGAACTACGAACTTATTTTGATATCTGCTCTACTGAACTTACGAGTTTTAGTGCCGATTTCATCGTTGCAGTAAAACGCGATCAATTGAAGCTAAACTCGTTTACGCACGTAAACTGGTTCTTTTGGATTTCATCGACAAAAACTGATCGCGTTTAAGGCTAAACGCGTTCAACAATCTGAACGTCCGATATTGGCCGTTTAACGCTTCTAAACGCGTTCAATCAAACAAATGTCAAGTCAATGCCGAGATTTGACAACTTTGATTGACAATATTGACATAGGTAGGTAAATACTTTTTAATTTACGTTCCGTTCCTTCGCAATTCTTTACCGGTTTTAAATCAATGAGTTTTGCTTATCTGTTATTCATATTTTCTGCGTGAAATGAAAACTATCACATGATTTTTACTGTAATCTGTGCTTTTTTGTCTATGAGTTTAAGTGAACTTAGTTTTCGTAAACGCGATCAAAAATTTGCTCCGAATTGACGGTGAAATTCATTTGAAGTTGATCGAGATCAAATCAAACATTTGAACTCAGTTATGTTAAACTCAGTTTTGCTAAACTCGAAAACGATGAAATCGGCCCTTATAGTTATAATGTAGGTACTTTAATTATTTACCAATTTATGTTGGTACATGAAAGTGTACACACAGAAAATACATAAAATAAAAGTGTACCGCGGCACTACTTATCTCAAAAGAGATCTCTTCCAGTAGGCTTGAAAGAGGAGATGTTTTGTAAGAAAGGCATAAAAGCAACTAACCCATCTAGTAAGTACAATATACTTATAATTATCGTTAAAAAGGTTTTATAAGTGTTGAATTTTTTATTCGGTACACAAAGTACTCAATCTGGCTATTTTTTTCGAATCGCAAGGCCTTCGGCATTCTGGGTAACTATTGACATGCCTACAAGGCTCTGAAGCAGTCCAGCTAAGAATCCAACAAGGAACAATACAAAGTAATGTCTAGTCTAATCCAATAATATTAAGGAAATAGTACTGGCAGCAAAGAAAAAAACAGTACAGTAGATACTAACTACGTAAATCTTTTTTCTATACATAACGATCGTCATACTAGAATGACACCACGTGACTTGCCTTTTTTCACAAAACCGGAGAGCTGTGCCGTTTGAGAATGGCAATCGACTGGACTAGAGTTCTTTTTGCAGTAAATGAGCACATATACACTTTATTAATTTATTTCCTACAGAGTTTATGAAAACACTTTTTGCCTGTCATTGTGTTTAGGCATTGAGTTACATTCAAAAAATATACGAGTCTTATGTAAGGCATTCATTGCCAAGTTATTTTTTTTTTGGTATTTCATTTGGAGGGTGATCTCAAAACGTTTTACGGTGAAGTATTGTTTATTATGGGATATATAAGATATATTTCACAATGCTCAAATCATACGGTCTCTGCATAGAAAGTAATCGTTACAAATTTAATTCAAAGTGTGCAATAGACATTACAATAGATGCCAATCTAAAACACTCACTTTCAAAGAGATAAATTGCTGTTGTTACACAAATAGAACTAATATCAGATGTTAAACTAGAAATCTAGCTCCATCGCAGACATTAGACATATCTAGCTGTCTTCACAGATGCTTTTGCAAGAGGTATCGTTTGTATAGATTCTGTGTTGAAGCTATTCGCAAAATGACGTAACTATAACTTTACTGACTTTTCTTGTTACAGCTGTGTCTTATTTATTTAAATCACACATTTTCTTATTTTTTCTTATTCCACTCTAGGTGGCACAGGGCCGATTTCATCGTTTTCATTGATAAACGAGTTTAGCAAAACTGAGTTTAACATAACTGAGTTCAAATGTCTGATTTGATCTCGATCAACGTCAAATGAATTTCACCGACAGTTCGGAGCTAATTTTTGATCGCGTTTACGAAAACGAAGTTCACCTAAACTCATAGACAAAAAAGCACAGATTACAGTAAAAATCATTTGATAATTTTCATTTCACGCAGAAAAGATGAATAACGGATAAGCAAAACTCATTGATTTAAAACCGGTAAAGAATCGCGAAGGAACGGAACGTAAATTAAAAAGTATGTACTACCTATGTCAATATTGTCAATCAAAGTTGTCAAGCGACGGCATTGACTTGACATTTGTTTGATTGAACGCGTTTAGAAGCGTTAAACGGCCAATATCGTACGTTCAGAATGTTAAACGCGTTTAGCGTAAACCGAGATTAGTTTTTGTCGATGAAATCCAAAGGAACCAGTTTACGTGCTTAAACGAGTTTAGCTTCAATTGATCGCGTTTTACGTCAACGGTGAAAAGGGCCGTAGGGCCGATTTCATCGTTTTCATTGATAAACGAGTTTAGCAAAACTGAGTTTAACATAACTGAGTTCAAATGTCTGATTTGATCTCGATCAACGTCAAATGAATTTCACCGACAGTTCGGAGCTAATTTTTGATAGCGTTTACGAAAACGAAGTTCACCTAAACTCATAGACAAAAAAGCACAGATTACAGTAAAAATCATTTGATAATTTTCATTTCACGCAGAAAAGATGAATAACGGATAAGCAAAACTCATTGATTTAAAACCGGTAAAGAATCGCGAAGGAACGGAACGTAAATTAAAAAGTATTTACCTACCTATGTCAATATTGTCAATCAAAGTTGTCAAATCTCGGCATTGAGTTGACATTTGTTTGATTGAACGCGTTTAGAAGCGTTAAACGGCCAATATCGGACGTTCAGATTGTTGAACGCGTTTAGCCTTAAACGCGATCAGTTTTTGTCGATGAAATCCAAAAGAACCAGTTTACGCGCGTAAACGAGTTTAGCTTCAATTGATCGCGTTTTACTGCAACGATGAAATCGGCACTAAGTCAACTCAACTGTCACATCTTTACTAGTCATACACATGCGTAGAAACAAACAATATAAAAGACGGCCTTACAACATAGCGATCTTTGCCAGGCGTTCCAGTTCCAAGTCTTTTATTCTCACTTTACATCGAGGTCCGACAATACCATAACTCCAGAACATTAATTCTGCGAATGTGTCCTTTGATACTTTTCGATAAGAAATGCTTACTAGTATAGTACTTAAATATTCTCTTGAAAGATTCTAGCCGTTTTCCGCAAAATGACTTACGGGTATAGGCACTAAGCCATTTTGCGGTAAGGTGTAATCGCGATAAGACGAAACCTAGATCAAGACCGACGTTTAACAGCGAATGTGGATAAAAAGCGGGCTTTCCTTCGGAAGTCGCCCACAATTATACCCGGTGGATGATACGACCAGTTTTTACAGTCGTATAAAGGCAGGCTTTCCCATTTTCTTTAAATATCAAATTACCTTTATTACTGGGACATTTTCACACGGTACCTAATATTTTTTATTCACTGACCGAGCGAGCGAAGCGTCTTAGTTTCGAGGTTGGCCAAAAATGCTTTTGTCCGGCTGTCCGGTTATAAATCTGTCCGGCTGTTCTCGCCTACAGGTCGCATTTCTCATCCGGTTCTCATAGTTAGGGAGGCGAATAGGCAATACTCGAGCGTGGCAGTTTAAGATATGAGAGATACCTTAGACCTAATAGAACAACCTTGTAAAGTATTTAGCTCTATATGTAGTGACGCGCGCCTAGGATCAACGATCAGATTAGTAAAAAAAAAATCGATAGTCTGAAATACTCGAGCGCATCAGATTAAGATATTGGGGGTTGATTTTAGTGTTTAAAGACTAAATTTAACTAATCTGACGATAAGTCCTTGACGCGACCGAGTTATAGGGTCGTGAACTTGTAAAAAAAAACGTTAATCCGGCATTCTCGAGCGTGATTTTTTTATTATTTATTTTGAAGAATATAATCTAAAACTTACTAAAAATACAAAATCTGCCGGTTTCCGCATGACCGGAAGTGTGGAGGAGCTATTTCGTCTTCCTAAGAACGCGTTGCGGCATATAAGTCGCGAACGATACATTTTACAAAAAAAAAGTTTAAATACATTTTTACGTTGGTTGTATCTATCGCTTTATTGTCATTCTTAAATTCCCCGTTTTATCAAGGAGAAAGAAAGGAAAAAAAAGAAACCAAAAAACCTTTTTCGGTCAGATTAAGAGAACCCACCAACTTTTGTGTCAGATTAAAAAAATATGCTTTCAGGATACCGAGATAAACCTCCCCTATGAAAATCTGACGCGCTCGAGTATTTCAAAAAAACTTTTTTTTTTTTTGCATTTTCAAAAATTCATCGTAACTCATCGTCACGCCGAAATCGTCAGTTTTTTTAAAGGGAGCTTGGGACCTACTTAACACCCCTTCCGAAAATCTGACGCGCTCGAGTAAATTTTTTTTTTTTGCATTTTTGACTACTTTATATGCCTACCCCCACCACGCAAACCGGCAGATTAGTATACCGTTGTTATCAGAGGCACTTGGGGCATACGTAGTATGAATATCTGACGCGCTCGAGAATGCCCAAGTAACTGTTTTTTTTTAACATTTTTGAAAAACCGTACACGCCAAACCCACCGCTAAAATGGTTTTTACCATACGAGCTTTTCTTTTCGAAATTATTTTATCTTTCGATTTTGATAGGTCTCGACGGCGCCGTTGAATTACGCCATTTAGCTACCTCGCCTCCCTAACTATCATGAAATTTTGTAAAAAGGTTCTAAAGTTATATAAAAAAAAATATCGATTCAGTTTTCAATCTCATAAAACTTTTTTGCTACCCTTATTAAGCCGCAACTTTTTTGTCTAAACAACTTTTTTATTCGATAAAATTCAACGGGTCTGGGTGACTCGCGAGGTCTACAGCTCACAGAGCAGAACCACTGTATATACCTACTCGAATTTTTTAACGGTTTATTTTATTTTGATTGTTTGGGCATATAGAAAGGATGAATGAAAAGAGATTGACAAAAAATATTTATATGACAAATGTGAAAGGACCAGTAAGAAAGGGTCGGCCTCGGCGAACATTCTGCGACCAATATGCAGACTTTTAAAATAAGGAGAGGTAAAAAGTACCCGTAACCGAAGGGCATGTATGAAGAGATAGATGAGTTTAGATGAAGCAAAAGAGGTTTGCCAGGATAGTAGCAAGTGGAGGTCCATAGTCTCTGCCTCCCCTTGTGGGAAACAGGCGTGATGTTATGTATGTATGTATTTTTTACACATAAGCGAAAGCTTCTTCTTTAGTACATTGTTTGACTATTTACTTTTGATTATGCTGGCTTATACGTATTTTTTGTCCGCATTCGTATTATCCTCATCAATTTACAAGATGAAAAGAACTTGGAAGACTTTTTGCCGTTGGTTCAAAGAGATCCTTTTCATTACATTATATATAATACATGAGAGAGTAAAATAATATAGCGGTAAAACATACAAAGCTAAAAGATATGTCGATTCTAATGTCGACCTACATCATCTAGACTAGGTACATGGCTTTTCTTATCCACGGATATTTATTGGGGTCAAACCTTTCATCTGCGGTTTACGATTACGTGTGTTTGCAAACTGCAAAGATTTGTCTCGCTTATTCGATATCAGTAACTGATAAGAATTTTGCTTTATCTAAGTTTACTAAGAATTTGCTTAGTGATTAATCTCCTTTTTACGGAATTTTTGTTTCAAGAATCAGTAGAAGTCTAGAACGTACGTCCTAATAGAAAGCGTTAGTTATGAATTAATAGAATATGCTACGCTGATTTTAAATAAATATTTATGGACAAATCACACAGATTGAGCTAGCCCCAAAGTAAGTCCGAGACTTGTGTTATTGGATACTAGCCGAAGCCCGCGACTTCGTTCGCGTGGACTTTATGTCTCTGGAAAATGCTCATCAGGCTGAACAACTTTTACTAAGGCGGCATTTTTATATCTCTTATAGTTTAGCTGGACCATTATGGTTCTGCATCAGGCGTTCCATTCTCCAAAATCATTTATACCCTATATGTTGCCCAGGCTTAATAGCTATATAACAAAAAAAGTTTCATTAGAATCCGTCCAGTATTTCCGGAGATTAGCGTGTACAAACAGACAAACAGACATACAGACAAACAGACAGACATTTTTTTTTAAATTCTTACTCTATTACTACGTCTCCATCGCCCCCAATATTTTTTTTGGAAATATATTTAATGTACAGACACACTTTTTTTACTGTTTTATTATATGTATAGATATAGATTAGCACTGGATCTTCTAGAACTTTATTGATGCAATCAAACATCCAGTTTGTATGATAAATAACTTTATCTGTATATGTACTTGTTATTAAATATAGTATCGTTGAGTTGGTATCCCCGGGATACAAGTTTAAACTAACTTTGGAGCTCAATTTGTGTGATTTGTACTTATATATTTGTTTATCAATCTGTCTCAGATCATTCCTCTATCCAAGGGATGTTCCGGACTAATGGAACTTTTTTTTACTTCCAGATAGACCCAAACACAGCGTTCCTCCGGGCAGCGCGCGCCGGCCAACTCGACGTAGTGGTCGACCTCCTCGACTCTGGCGCAGTCAAAGACATTAACACATGTAACTCGGTGAGTTGGTATTTACTGCTTTTCTTGTTCTTTCTTTTCTTTGTTTAATATGCTAATAGTTTGTTTATTAACAAAACAAACATAGATAGGAATTGTCTCTATCGACTAGCGCTATGTACGGTTAGCTTCAAAAAATGGAGTCTGTGACGTGGTTGGTTTTTTATAAGTTTTAATTTTAACAATTTAAAAAATTAACACTAAAAGGGGTCACAGAGAGGGGTCGTGGTTTAGTAGCCACGGTATTCGTTGGTCCAGAGTAGTAGCAAGTACTCTCATACTAATTGTATAAAAAATTAGGCCTCCATTTTTAAAGCCTGACCGTACACTGTCTACTACGACTGAGCTAATCTGCATCTGGCTACATACGAGTACATACTCCTAAGTATACTAACTCTGTGACTAGAAGAACTTCTGCAATCAGTGAGCCTTACCCGAATTTGGTCACAATTTATTAGCTTGCTATTTGCAGTCAGACACTGAACTATAACTGTTTACTTTTACGGTTTATATGACATGACATCATGGCCTCTGACCGTGTACCGGTTGATCTACTGAGCATAATGCGTTGAATTGCTCTATGCGGTTATGCAGCGAGTAAATAATCAAAGCCAGGCCGTGTTGAATGCTTTGGACATCGCTAGCCCATTTACTATTCAAAATTCAATTAAATAAATAATCTGAATCTGAATTTCCTCTCCGACCAACTGAAATGGATCAACTATCTTTCATTCTCAAAATTACATACTTTTTGGGCTTAACAACGACATGTGGAGATTTCGCTAGGACGATATTACGAGTATGCAAAGAAAAAAAGTCGCTTTAAAAATATTGTTTTCTCATTCCATCATCGTCATTTTCTTGAGTCAATTCCATGTCTTGAGTCTTTGTTGAGGTTACCAGAGTCTGTCAAAAACTTTGCCTATAATTTCTACTTGGCAGTCATGTCAAATATATCCCATTTATATACAATAGAAAAGAAAAAGATTTATTATTTACTTTTTATTTATTCTGTGACAAAAGTATTTGATAAAATATCTATAAAAAGTTAAATATAAAACAGCAGTACCTACAAAATAACATATTTTAAACATCTAACCTAGACTCCCGCTTACAACGGGGGAAGTCCATAGATAATATTATTAGCTGATGAATTATATTTAACATGATACATTATTCCCTCATGATTTAAAAGCGTTCACGTAAGTGAATCAACTCCCTGGGGACTTTGTAACCGTGTTACCTATTAGAGCCACTTTGTCGTTCTCAAAGGATTTAACTGTATCCGTTAAGTACGGAACGTTTCGCATCGTCAAATCATGTGTAATAATGACGAGTAGGATTCTACTCTATTTTCGTGTCCCTTTTTTTATGGACCGAGCGAGCGAAGCGAGCGAAGCGTCTCAGTTTCGAGATTAGCCAAAAATTCTTTTGTCCGTCTGTCTGTCTGTCTGTTCTCGCCTACAGGTCGCATTTCTAAACCGATTCTCATGAAATTTTGTAAGCAGGTTCAGCAACTAAATATAATTTTTTTGTCGAGCCAGTTTTTCGAAATTTTTCAAAATGGCGGAATTATGGGGGTTTAAAATTTTAAAACTGTCATATATCCGCCATTTCAAAATATTTCCAAAAATGTCGTTAAACTTTTTTGTTGCCATTATAAAAACGCAATTTTTTTATTTGAACAACTTTTTTGTCTGGACAACTTTTTTATACGTTATACTTGAACGGGTTTAGGGTGACTCTCGAAGTCTAGCTGACTGAACCGTGACGGATATACAATACAAATCTTCTTACAAAATATACTGAAACTATTTATGAGTGAATTCAGTCCTGGTTACTAAACAACTTTCTTAAAAATGCAGTCTCCCGTGGGAATAAAACCCGCGCCTTCCGAGTTACAAGGCCAATGTCTTGACCACTATTTTTAAGAAAAGAAGAAAATTGACAAACATTTGTTGCGTACATTCAATACCATATAGTTCACAAAAAAAACAATAAGAAGTTGTCCAACAAAAATTTTAAAACTCTTAGAACTCGCTATGGTTTTTTTTCTCATAAGTTTACAAGATTGACTTGATTTTTTCTAGAATCGTATGACTTTTTGCTGTCTTGCTTGTTTAAAGTTTTGTTTAATTTGTTTAGTCGGTTAATTGTGTTCAATTGTCTTGGTATTGGATTGCTTGCTTTACTTGGTAGTAGAAGATATAATCGCGAGGTCTAAGTTCGTGGCGAACTACTAGTAATTATGAGCTGAATTATCGCCGTGTGGTTTCCGGCAGAGTAGAATAGGACCACTTCAAGCCTATCCATGGATGTCGTAAAAGGCGACTTAAGCAAAACCTACAAGCTATCCGACCTAATCTCTAATGAGACCTCTCCAACCCGTCTGGTCAGCATGGAGAGTGTAGGCTAAATCTTCTAGCTGCTCTGGCCAAAATGGCTCTGGTCGTAAAGAGAGAGTCGTGCTCCTGCAGCGGAGACTAAAAGACCTGATGATGAGTGAGCATACATCGACATTCCACTGCTAGGAATAGACATCTCTCAATATATACCTACTATCCAGTCTGTATCCAGTTCGCTCTTGTTCTTTTTGCATGACTAGCGACTTTTGACAACACGGCAATGGCCTCTGCTCTAGTCATTGTCATTGTATGATATTTTCAAAACTAAAAACCGAATTCAAAAACTACGTAACCGATTTTAATAAAAATGTTATGGGACCACCTAACGAGTATGCCCAAATAATTTACCACATCGGTCTAAGCATCTTGGAATGATTGGTGAACATACATTAAAAAAAATCGCAACGAATTGATAACCTCCTCCTTTCTGGAAGTCAGGTAAAAAAAGTGCAGAATGACGATTATTGGCAGAGATGATAGAATGGTTTTCCATTTTTTAGGGTTCCGTAGTAATAGTAGTAGTAGTTTCGCCATGTCTGACCGTCCGCGTCCACAAATTCAATAGATAATTCGTTTTTAGACGTTTTTAGTGGCATAAACTCAAAGTTGGCATTCGCAACTACGGAACTCTACACTGTGCGTGGCCCGACAGGCACTTGGCCAATTATTTAAATTAAAAAATGGTAGATTGTTGATGTAGTGTCAATAATTTCATCAAACAAGAACTATAAACTTTATCCAGCCCAACAATAAGTAGAGCAACATTTGTTTATCTACCGCTATTACACGAATAGAATGGATAATGGATATGCGCGGGCGCATGTTGATACAATATTATAATGCAGCATCAGATAGCGGCAATGGGCACATCCTGGTGCAATGCAATCAGTGGCAGGAACGCTGGAGGTCGGGTTTTCAGTCAATGGGATGATTATGAAACGTTATGGCGCAGTTTTGTCATGTTTTTGTGAGTGGCTGTTGTTTCAGTGCTGGTCTGAAAGAAAAAAAGAATATAAATAAATAATAAATAATAAATAAATAAATAAATAGGGACAAATAACACAGATTGAGCTAGCCCCAAAGTTCGAGACTTGTGTTATGGGATACTTATTCAACGATACTATATTTTATAACAAATACATATATAGATAAACATCCAAGACCCAGGACAATTTGAAAAAGGCCATTTTTCAACTTGCCCTGACCGGGGATCGAACCCGGGACCTCTGGGTGGCGGACTGGCATGGTGACCACTACGCCACGGAGGTCGTCATATAATACTAGCTGAGTCCCGTCCCGCGCAGATTTTTAAAGTTGACAAAGGGAATGCACAACAACTTTAAGATCTTTTCTGGTTAGATCTACCACCACCTGTCACTATTTCCGGTTCTCTTTTTTAAACCCCTACAAAAAGAGAGGTGTTTAGTATATGTGTGAGATATAAGTGTTACGCTAAGGTCTGTCGGTCTGTTTGCCTCAAAGATTTAGATTTGTCTGTGACATCGTAGCGCTCAAACGGAGGGACCGATTTGAATGCGTCGTTTTTACGTGAAAGCAAGTTTCCTTGTTTGATGAAAATCGGTTATTAGAGGTTAACGCTTGAAAGTTAGGATTTTCCCTAATAAATAATAGATCTAATTATCGATTAAATCAATTTGACTATGGAGTTCGGCTACGCATCACTAGATGTCATTCTTAACAGCCGGGGTTTTATTTTAATTTTCTCAGCAAATAAACTAGTTGATCTTTAGATTCACCAACTTTTTAAGTGTAGTCGTTGTATGTCACGAGTGTGTAATATAATAACCTAATACCCCTAAAGCTTGGTTTATCCTTACTAATATTATAAATGCGAAAGTGAGTTTGTATATTGGTTTGTTTGTTCGTTACCACTTCACGCTTCAACCACTAAACCTATTTAGATGAAATTTGAATATAGTTTAATACCCAGGGAAGGACATATGATAGTTTTTATCCCGAAATTCCCACGGGGAGCTAACCACCCGGACACAACTAGTAGTGTATATTTAGTTCTGGATTTGTTTTCTCCTTCGAAAAAAAGCCGGACAGTGAACCCAGGCTCTGATGCAGCACAGCTTGATCTTATGTAATACTTACACTAACACTTATTTATCCCTCAAGGGATAGGCAACCGTTCCGTAGCCAAATGGCAAAAAACGGAACCCCTATAGATTCGTCATGTCTGTCTGTCTGTCCATCCGTATGTCACAACCAGAACTATACTGTTGAAACTTGGTAAGTAGATGTATTCTGTGAATTATTTGATTTTTACATAAAAATAGAACAAAAGCCATAATTTTTGGAGGTTCCCCATACTTAGAACTGAAACTCAAAAAATTATTTTTCATCAATCCTATACGTGTGGGGTATCTATGGATAGGTCTTTAAAAATGATATTGAGCTTTCTAATATCATTTTTTTCTAAACTGAATAGTTTGCGTGAAAGACACTTCCAAAGTGGAAAAATGTGTCCCGTCCCCCACTGTAATCTTCTAAAACAAGAGAATGATAAAACTAAAAAAAATATATGATGTTAATTACCATACGAACTACCAGCGAAATTGGTTTACACGAGTCAGTAGTTTTTTTTAATACGTCATAAATCGTAAACTGATAATTACCTTTCATTTAATCAACTACAATAGAAAAATATAAAAAAAACATACTAAAAGACTTATGTTACTCGCTGCAACGGAACCCTTCATGGGCGAGTCCGACTTGCACTTGGCCGCTTTTTAATAATTTTATTACAGACTCCGCTACGCATGAGGAAAAATGCAGGATTTATCAATATGACTTGCAACGTTCGGCCTTCTCGCTCTGATGGACGTCATATCGTTTTACACGGTGATATTACGCGCAGATATTAGATACGAATATCTCGATATCATTGTGATACAGCATACGCATTTATAAATACATTTAATAATATACGACAAAAATTACAAAGGGTAATGATCATAATGTAACTCAAAATAACAACCTTTACAAAAACACAGGAAAGTTTTAGGCTAACCTTGGTTGTCACCTGCACGATTATTTTGGTGTATAATTTTATTGCAACTTATTGACGTGATTTTTTAAGATAATTTTTCTGTAAAGAGGCTGCTTGAAGTAAACTATCTAGCGTCTAGTTATTCGCTTTCATATATTTTTGCTGTAAACAAAAATTTACCAATATGTGAAATGGAAACCTAGCTTTATTTGAAACTATATTAAGAGAATTCTCTGCCTGTTGACCTTTAGGAAAATTAAACATGCATTCCTGCCTGTTTAAAGGCGTCTAAATATCAGATAAAAGATGAGTGCTTCGATATGAATGATACTTTTGTGATAATCCGATGGAATAAATGGACAAAAATGGCACTCTTTTGGCACGGGTCACTGAAAAAAATTAACAAACAACTTTGATTCATTGAATGACAGCCATTATTTTTTACTACAGCCAAAACAAACAAAGTAATTGTACGCTTGACGAGCTTATCCGCCATCCAACATACTTCCATATTCATGGTCATTTAATATGAAAATTATTTTCGGCCAAATGGTCCGCTGACGTTAGGTCGTTACCCGCTGACTTTTGCCCTTCTAACTTTGTTTACAAGTCAGCCGTGAAGTAAGCCTTAATTTACTTTGTAATTTAGGTTTCATTGTGGTTTCATTCATAACTTAGATATACTTTCAATATACAAAATAGTTCTTCTATTAAACAAATGCAAAACTGCAGTCACTAATTGGGTATTTTCCTACGCTAAAAATAAATTATTTTGTACAAATAACAAAATAAAACGTCGCAAAATAATGTATCTTGTCTTTGAACATATCCATTTTAACGTGATTTTAAATTAATTATTGCAAAAAACTGATAATAAGAGCGTTATTTGACTCCAAAAAACTATGACGTCATCTGCCTGTATTTCATACAAAATCCCATAGAAATTGTTTGTTTTGACGTTTCGAAAAAAGTATTTGATTTGACTTGTTGGAAAATAGCGTATTGTGCTTCAGAGCGTTTGTTCGGTAAAGGACAGATTCTGTTTAGGCATGCCTTGCCTACCCATCGCATCGCCTTATAAATATAAGTACCTGGGCGACCGAGCTTTGCTCGGTTACATCTCAAACATTAACTAAATTTTTTTAAAACTTTTCTAAAAACAATGCAAAATAAAAAATTATATATAAACTTAAACATAAAAAAAAAACAAAAGTAAGTCACCGAGTGGGATTCGAACCCGTAACATTCTCTATAGCGGTCGGTATCCTTAACCGCTGAGCTAAAAGCAAGGCGGTCGCCGCGACGAAATTAGCGACCATATTCTGCGTAGAAAGAAAAACGCATGAAAACTCGAAAACACGCGTTTTCCCTAACATAAAACTAATCTAGATCGATTGTTTACCCCCGAAAACCCCCATATACAAATTTTCAGCGAAATCGTTAGAGCCGTTTTCGAGATCACAGAAATTTATAAATAAATATATATGTATATAAATAAACATACAAGAATTGCTCGTTTAAATGTATAAGATTATTTTTCTTCCTTGTCACTAGCTTGCGCTGTAAGGTAATAATTATAATATTAAAATCTTTTATTCTACTTCTTACTTTATACATATAAGACATAACTTCTACATATTGTTATGGCGTTGGGTAAGTGTAACCGTTAGTAATTATATTATCTTTGATTTACGACAGATTCGCTTTTGTACAACCAAGAGAAAACCTTTTGAGTCCCGACTTCGCTTTCTGGTTTCCCCAAAAATAGACAATGCATATGAATGATCAACCAAGGATGCCAAAGTCCGTGCTTAGGGAAGAAATAGCCTTATCAGTCTGTGGTTTTACGATTAGCCTCCGTCAACCCTCTTGTGTACATTGTCGCGGATGTAACGTGCTTTTCTAAGCGGGAGACTTTGTGGGAAACCACACGGCACTATACATATCCAAGATGACTGTTCTTGCTAAAATGTTCGTGTTAATTGTTCACAGAATGGTCTGAACGCGTTACACCTCGCAGCGAAGGACGGCCACATCTCGGTTGTCGAGGACCTCCTCAAACGGGGCGCCACTGTCGACGCTGCTACCAAAAAAGGTAACTTCTATCCAATATTTATTTTATTAAAATATCTAAAAATATATGTCTATTCAAAGGGTCAGATAAAAATTCTTACTTATCCTATAATAAACAATAGATCAGATAAAAATACAGCGCTGTTAGTTATATGAGTATTAAAGATATGACGAATACTTTTACATTCTTAAAATTTTTACGAAAAACAGGTAGCACATATTTATTATTGACTAGTTGTTGCCCGCGACTTCGTCAGCGTGGACTTTAGTTTATAAGAATCGTTATTTTGATATTTTTAATAAAACCGGTCAAGTGCATATCAGGTCACGCGCAGTGAAGTGTTCCGTAGTTGTGAATTTCGACTTAGAATTAAAACTAAAGATTTCATCATCATCTCAACCGTTCTTCCGTTCACTGCTGAGCATAGACATGTCTTCGTCGACACATCTCGGTCCTGTGCTGCTCACATCCAGGTGTAACCCGCGACTTTGATTATTTCGTCAACCCATCGCATGGGCTCCGTCAGGCCAGTTGCCCTGCCTAGTGCTACTTTAAGTTCATGACCGTTGCCAAATTACAGCTTCTTGGTACTAATTATCTCTAAGTAAAACCACGGACAGAGAGACAGACAGAAATGGCGAAACTATAAGGGTTCCTTGTTTACTACGATCACACATTATCTCTAGTCACAGTCTAAGTCGATCGGAATTTTGACTATTAATATCGTTTTTTGCCAGATATTTCGACGGCCCTTCTGCCATCATGGTTCTGCCAGCATGGACTGTAAACTACATGTAAACTTACACTGTTACCGAATGTTACTGCTACGCCGTGGGTCTCTCTAATACGAAATACTTATGCAATACGTAGTGACTTTGCTAATATTTCATTCATCTTCCGTCTTTTGGCGTCAGTTTTCACATTACTAATCTGTTGTAGCTCTCTGCAGCGAACTGCTGCCACCGTCTATACGTATCACCCCCTCTCCCCCGCCCTCCCGATGTGGCGGTGCAATGGTAAGCCTTGTCAAACATGTCTTTCGTTAAGCGGGAGATGAAAGTCGAGAAATAAGCATTTCTACTTTAAGTCCCGACGGATGACGGCGTTCCTCAAGTAACCTTAAACATAGGTTTTCTTAAGATCGCCTTAATCATGAGCCGCGTCCGTAGCTGGAAGCGAGAGGAAAGTACTGGATAGACCTTCCCCCGGGCCATCTTCACTATCGTCACCATTCTATTGATGTGGACTTTCAAGCTGAGGCATCTGCCAAACTTTAGATACCTCCAGTTATTTGACGTGCCAGTGTCTCGGCACATTTTACCAGTAGAGATTCAAGGATGGTAGGAAGTTAGTGTTCTCTGAGATCAATGTCTGCTTAGTTTTCACTAAGAACCTCCGTTTGAAGAGTTTCTCGGGTAGGGCGTCCTATACGGCTGTTTAGAGGTTTGGAGAACTGGAAAATGACCATGACCTTTCGTTCCTCAGGGAAGGAGGTCACAATACTAAGTAGTCTTGGTATGGGTGTTCCACACATTTTTATTGCAGTGCCTAACCTAAATTTAACCTAACCTTTTTTCCCTAACCTTTCTTCTTACGTGAGGAAAAGGTGCCTTTCGGCCACAGGAAATCGGACGGTTATGGCTCTCACCCACAAAAAAACTCATGGTGACATAACGGCGTTACCGCTTTTGCCAAGGCCGTGTGTTAAATCTTGCTCCAAAGACCTGGTATACGGCGACCGCTTATCAGCGGCTTCGGCTGAGCTCATTCGAGGTAATCTCTCAGTTATCGAGAGGAATCTGAGTGGCCTGTGCGGTGGTACATCGGCCTTCAATTTTATCCGCTAGGGTAAAGACGCGTGTTGACACAAATGCTCCTTTCAACCTAGAGGACCGTATTTGTGAAGCGACGGAATCCCGTTCCCATCGCCCGACTGGCCCACGTCATGGAGGCAGCAGTTGCGCCTCTTTTGCGCGGAAAAAATCCCTTCGGACACCTTGCCAGTAACGGGAGACCGGTATGGTTATGTGGCGTTTACCACTAAAAACTCCGCGGTGTTACCTCTCAGCCACTATGGGCCAGCCCCGGCGCGGCGACCGCTATGGCGGTCCGTGACTCGCTCACTGCACCCTATGCTAGTCAGAGGACATCCCCTGCGCCTAACCTAGAACTTCCTATTTTGATTCCTTTTTCCATTTTCGCGCCCACAATCATGCTAAAAATGGCCGTTTCATGGCGTTGGGTCTTGCGGCCCTAGGTTCTGTGTATTTTTAACAGCGCCATCTATCGGTGACCAAAAAAAAACTAATAAAAACACTCCGAAAACATCAAAATAGTAAATTTTAGGGTTCCGTATTCCGTACCCGAAGGCTAAAATCGGGACCCTGTTACTAAGACTCCGCTGTCCGTCCTTTCGTCCGTCTGCCTGTCTGTCACCAGGCTGTTTCTCATGAACCGTGATAGCTAGACAGTTGAAATTTTCATAGATGATGTATTTCTCTTGCCGATATAACAACTAAAAATAGAGTAAAATAAATATTTAATTGAGGCTCCCGTACAACAAACGTGATTGTTTATAGATAACGGGACGGAGCCCTTTGAGCGCGAGCCCGACTCTCACTTGGCCGGTAATTAACTTTATTATTTTATAAAAACCGTAACATAAAATTGACAAAAGTTTTAGCCAATGCTACTGTACAGTTTATTTCATAGCAAATTGTCGTTTTCTTTGACGTGATTCTTTAAATTGATATAACTTTTTTATTTATCAACGGATTTCAATGAAACAACCACTAAATTTTAAGTGAAACTTATTTAATACATAAATGAAAATCGCAACCGAAGTTGTTCAGCCGTTTCTGAGATTAGCGTCTACAAACACAGTTTTTCGAACAAAAATGTTTGACGTGATTCTTTAAAATTGATATAACTTTTTCATTTATGAACGGATTTAAATAAAACAAACACTAAATTTTAAGTGAAACTTATCACAATATTTCAATGAAAACCGCAAACGAATCGGTTCAGCCGTTTCTCAGATTAGCGTGCACAAACGCACAGACAAACAGACAAACAGACAAAAATTCTAAAAATCATTGTTTTGTGTTTATTGCGTTGGTAAAAGCCCCCAAAAATATTTTTACTCATTTATCTTCCATGTACAGACAGCGATCGGTTACGATTTTATTATATGTATTGATGATTGATTGATATAAACAATATTTTGTTTAAGTATTTGAAAATATTAAAATAACATTCAACTCTTACTTTCATTTCATTAATAAAAACGAGATTTATTCACAACGAAAATTATAAAAAGACAAATTAGAAAGGGCATCACGGCGGTGCGCACACGCCATCGTGCCGCGCGCAGACATGCAGAAGGTGCCCAGTGCTGCCTCCTGGTGGTATCTGCTCGGACCTTTGTAAAGATAATATTTTAGCCATATAGATAGCTCCCTGTTTTCTCTTGTGCCCAAGTACCAGCTGTAATCATGACAAAATATGTCATATTCCAGGCAACACAGCACTTCACATAGCATGCCTCGCGGGGCAGGAAGCGGTGGCCCGGGCTCTGCTAGCGGCGGGGGCGAAGGCCGACGCGCAGTCCGCCGCCGGCTTCACCCCCCTCTACATGGCAGCGCAGGAGAACCATGCAGGATGTGTCAAGATGTTGTTGGCAGCCGGAGCCAGCCAGACCTTAGCCACAGAGGTGAGAAACCATGTATTGTCTTCCTATCATAATAGATTAAATATCTTTTGATTAAAACTAACGTGAGATACAATCATTATTATACTTAGTGAAAGGGTTACTCACGTATAGAGTCAGCTAGTGATGACACGTTTCGACCTCATCCGGAGGTCTTCATCGGGGCGAATGTGACTACAGGACCGTTCACCGTATACCGCACCGGCTCGCGTAGTGTGACTCTATACGTGAGTAATCCGTTTACTACGTATAATAAACATTTAATATCGTAAATAATAGAACGGACGAGAATGTTCTATTAACCCTTTATTGGCAGATACTGTACACATTGCTTTTATATGTTATGCAATCAAGACCCACACGCTTACTGAGCAGCTTACATCTAAAATAAAGGCTTATATAGAAAAGAATCAAATCGATCTGCGGAAAGAATTTGATGAACTTTATTACAGATCTCAATAAAAACTCAACAGTCTATTGTCTAAAAATATAAAAAGGAAACATGAATTACAATTTTCTGGGAGAGAAAGCTTTTAGCGTTAAGTCCGCCAATTGTTTACAATTGTTTATTGTGAAACAATAACGTTTTATTAAATAAACATCTCAATTAGAATACGATAAAAACGAGTTATAAAATTCGCCTGTAAAGTCTGCCTTGCTATAATCTAGATTGCAGAAATATCGGATAATACACTAACGTCTACTGCTATCACGCGAAATTATTTATTGTCACTAGCCACGCGATACTGTTCTCATTTATACAATAAATCCATTCGGATTAATTATGAAAAAGATTTTAATTTGTATTTATGATAGTTTCTCTTAACGAAATTGATTTTATCGCGATAATTTTTATTAGTAGAACAACTTTCGACGCTTGTGTGGAGTTTCACAGACGACTAGGTGAAGAACCCTTCATGTTTGTGGCATAACAGCCAAAATGCAAAACTCACTCCGCATAGTACGGTTATTTTTTATATGAAGCCGGCGATTACTTGGTACTGTACTCCAACGTTCCGTCTTCGGATTCCACTTAGATAGGTGGATTTTGAAAGTCAAATAAAAATTTGTACTGCCTTTATCCCTACCACAGAGGACTGCAGTAATAGAGTCCCTACTGAGTTACTGAGCACAGGCAGAGCATTTTGGGTTTGGCTGCTATAAGCAGATTGAATCCAGGGCCACAATTTTCAAAGGCCACTTTTGGCGTGATAGCGTTGATTCATGCTGGTTAGGAAGAAAAGAAAAACTTAGAGCATTACCAGCTGCTTTTCTTTCCGCAAAGATCGACCAACAAGTCAAATCAGACACTGACTTCTAACTGTTTACTTCACAGTTTTATTTTATGTACTGTACCGAAGAATTAATTTTTGACCCAGTCATCTACCCAATCTAGCTGTTTATGTACTATATTATAATCGTTTCTTCCAGGACGGCTTCACCCCGTTGGCAGTGGCAATGCAACAGGGCCACGACCGCGTGGTGGCAGAACTCCTGGAGTCTGACACTCGCGGCAAGGTGCGGCTGCCAGCCCTGCACATCGCCGCCAAGAAGAACGACGTCAAAGCCGCCACGTTGCTGCTAGAGGTCAATACAGTTAACGTAAATATACAATGAGAAAGGGACATTCTCGTAATCAATCGAACCACGAGCTATACTAGATCACTGTAGTATAATAAAATTAAAAGAAAAATAGTAGCACTCCGAGAGTGCCGACAGAAGTGAAAACTCGAACAATTGAGTTGTATTTTTTGAATAGTCAGGAAACATTTTTTTGTGCAGGATATACTTTTAAATAAAGTATTTTATGCCATATTAAAAAAAATACAATTTTCATTAATTGCGCTGTTATAAATATATTTTTGCAAAACCATCTTTTCTTAGGTACTTGTTAACAAAAAAAGTGAAAGGTTAAAAATAATTTTATTCTGATAAGAAACAGGTACCTAATTATATAGGTATATAAAGTAAAAAAATGGCAATCAGCCTTATGCTTCTTAATTTTATTTTAAATTTTGCTAACACCTTTCGCTTAACTTTTAGAACGAACATAACCCAGACGCATGCTCGAAGTCTGGGTTCACGCCCCTGCACATCGCCGCCCACTACGGCAACGTGGGCGTAGCCAAGGCCCTGCTATCGGCCGGGGCGGACTCCGGCCGCGCCGCCAAACACAACATCACGCCGCTGCACGTCGCCAGCAAGTGGGGGCAACTGGCTATGGTGGATCTGCTTGTGGAACACGGTATGTATATAAGAGGTATATTACGATTATCATCATCTGTATCATGTCAGCCGTTCTTCCGCCCACTGCTGAGCATAGGCCTCTCTTCGTCTACACCATCAATCTCGGTCCTGTGGGATCGTACCTGGATGAGAGCAGTATATTACGATATAAGTGCGTTATGGAGGTTATATATAAAACACGAGGCGGAATTCCAGTCCGAGCCGAAGGCGAGGGCGTAATAGAGCCGAGTGTGTTTAAGAGTCCGGCGACCCTAGACTTCTCCATACAAACGTAGTACACGTTTAATTTTGAAACCACATGTCAGATTCCGGTAAAAATTGGTAATTGTAAAGAAATTGCAATTATCTAGGGTTATATTAAGTTTCCTATAGTAAAATTATGAACTGGAAAGAAAATATAACGATTTAGAAGTTTCCCATACTAATGGTCAAAAATGATATAAAACACTATATTCTATTTCAAGTTCATATTTTTACTGTCGGAAACTTAATATAAACCTAGATAATTGCAATATCTTTGAAATTACAAAATTTTGCCCAAATCGGACATGTCGTTTTGAAATAAAACGTAGACTACGTTTGTATGGAAAGTTGTATTTTGGTCTAGGTCCGCCGGACCCTTAACCAATACACGCACGCATATCTTACGTAATTTTTCTAAACACTTGCGAAGGCAAATTCCTAATAAACTATTTATTTTATTTTAAATAAACATTAAATTGGGATGCGCACTAGGGATGTTATGAATGTAAAATTTTCTACATTTGAAAATGCGAATGCGAATGCGAATAGAAATGTTTAGGCTGCGAATGTGCAAATGCGAATGCGAACGTATACATTAAGTATTACAAATACGTACATAAGAGTTAATAATCAATCATTTTAATAAAAAATCGCCGTATATCACTTTACGTTCCCGTTGCCAAAAACAAAACTTTCTTATTATCCCAAAATAGTTTAAAATACAATTAACTATTTTACCTAAAGGGCAATAACAGCAGACTGCAACTAAAAAAAACAAAACTAACCAAACAATCACAAAAAACTCGTGAAATAAACGCTTGGTCTTTGTTGGTCGAAATAATCACGTTATGCGCGAATCCCCGAGATATGACGCGCGGCGCGGGCGATAGGCATGACCTGACCTGCACTTTCATTGATGCGAATGCGAATGCGAATGCAAATGTTTAAAACGATGCGAACCATGCTTATATGCGAATGCGAATATTCGTAATATCCCTAATGCACAATGTTTTAATTTTTTTTTTAATCAGCGCGGCGCCCTGCCTGCTTTCTCGCGCCGAGTGGGCGAGTTCGAAATTGGAAAAAAAGAAACTGTTTGAAGCATAGACATAGAATTTTTATGGTTTGAAGCATATAAAAAGCAAATATGTAGTGCGGTTATATAATATAATTTCACTATTTGCGTTTATAACATACGCGTATTTTATGAGTTGCTTTAAATATCTAAAACCGGTGAAATTATAGCGAGTGCGTTGAAAATAAAATAACGCAACAATATTACACTCTTCACGTCTATATACCTTTTAGGATAGACAGAGCATTTTGGGACTTGTATTGGGTCCCAAAAAATCATTAGAATACTTATTATTTATATTATATATAAGTTTACTCACGTAGTGTAGTCAAAAAGCCGACTAGTAACAATCGATTTAGTTAACCATCGTCAGTTTTACAGCTAGCGACCCGAAAGTTCGCTGCCCTGGAAGCACAAGTCTTTGAGGGCAGTGATACTGGTTTGCTTCACGAGTACTTTCAAGGCAGAGATGAGTTATACCAAATTTTTCCAAAAGTCCCAATTTTTCGCGATCAAATGTGTGGTTTATGTAGAAAATAATCCTAATATTCATAAAAATTTACAACCATTTGCTAAACCTGTTTTAATAAAAACATATTTAGTCCCTTTTCCTTTTTTCAGTATTTGACAATTTTGACGTAGTAAGAACGAGACAAAACACATTTTAACTAAAAGAGGTCAAGCAAACGTTTGTAAACTATTATGAATGTAAGAGTAGAAGTTTTCCTCCTTCTACTTCTAGAGTTTCACTTCTAATTCCAGGTGCGAACATAGCAGCAGTGACCCGCGATGGCCTCACTCCGCTGCACTGCGCCGCCCGCTCGGGACACAGCAACGTCGTGTCTAGGCTGCTGCAACACGGCGCGCCCATCACGAGCAAAACAAAGGTTACCTCTTTAGATTATCATACTTCAGGCTTAAGCCGTGTGGTTTCCGGCAGAGTAGAATAGGGCCACTCCAAGTCCTCTCGTGGATGTCGTAGAAGGCGACTTAGGAAATACAAGCTATACAAAGCTTATCAGTGAGACCTCTCCAACCCGTCTGGCCAGCGAGGAGAGTGTAGGCTAAGTCCTCTGGCTGCTCTGGCCAAGTATGGCTCTGGTAGTGCAAAGAGGGTCGTGCTCCTGCAGCGGAGACAAAAATACCTGATGATGGTGATGGCTTCACGTCTGTGGGTCTATCTTTTATTATGATATCTTCTTCACATACTCAAATAAGCTTGACCTTGATTAAAAAAGAAATATCATTGGGTTTTTTACAAATATCTAAATAAGTAAGACCTTATTTTAAAATCTGATTAGAGAAACCTTCTCATAGGGGCTATCCTTAGACATGATTTGCGAAATAATTTTTTTTTTAAATTAGTTGTCAGTCAAATTTAATTAATTTTTGATTTCAGAACGGTCTCACCCCTCTCCACATGTCCGTGCAAGGCGAACATGTAGAGACGGCCAAAGTTCTCCTGTCAGAGGGCGCGCCTATCGATGACGTCACCGTGGACTACCTCACGGCTTTACATGTCGCAGCTCATTGCGGACACGTCAAGGTAATTTCGACATTAAGTCATTATTTTATGATCTAATATGGTTTACGCGGCGACAGCCCAAGTTTTACTGCGACAAGGCGCGTTGGATTATACGTCACAACTTTTTGCGAACACGGCAAGGTACTTTCGGTCTTATGGCCACCACAATACAGGTTAAATCACGCTGATTCTTTTGCGTGAAAAATGAAAGATATGCTTGATCTTGCACGAGTCATTACAAAAATCGTAGACTTTGCTTTATCATGTTTTGGTTGTTAAGTTAATGAATTCGCTATTTTCGAACAACTTAAATCAGATATCTAAAAAATAAAACAAACAGCTTCTATGCAATTTGTATGAAATGCATGTTAATGACGTCATTGTTTCTAGGAGTCGATTGGCGCTTTTAATATCAGTTTTTCTGCAGAAATAAATCAAAAATCTTGTTGAAAATGGATATGATCATGACAAATGACATTATTGTGCGATTTTTGACCCTGGAAAGTTGTTGCTGTATATCTTTATTTAACATAACATAAACAGTTTACGATCATAGGAACATGAACAA